>CM038215.1:185283029-185939305 GCA_021442155.1 Cymbidium sinense
ATATGCTTAAACTGGGTGGCCTCATCCCGGGTAGCATTCGCCGCATGCGTGCGGCGCGTGGATCGGATCGCCGGGCACCGTCGTTCTCTCAGGCTCGACGATAACTTGTGCTCACGTTTCACCCACCCTCGTTGCGGAGCCGGAGACAACGACCGACTCTTCGCCCGCCGGAGGGCATGTCGCCACCCGCACGCCCTGCGTTCTCGGCCATGCACCCATCGGTGACGGAGTTGCACGAGCGACGCGTGATGCTTAACGCCAGTGACGTACCCTCTACCGGCCTCGCATAACTTATGTCAAAGACTCGGTTCGCGGATTCTGAATTTGCACCACGATCGCATTTGCTTCTTCATCGGCGCGAGAGATATCCATTGTCGAGTCGCGGTTCCATCCGCATGGAGCGACGCTTCCACTCCAATGCCCGACGCCCCATGCCTTCGATTTTCACGCGAGCTACGCCGATTTGTGTTTCATCCGCCCCGTGCTCGCGTCCTCCCAGAGGGGACGAAGACGTCAGTGGATCCGCTTCACGAAGTTCTCCGAATCGCTCGATGTGTTTCAGTCTCGACAATGATCCTTTCGCAGATTCACCTACGAAAACCTTGTTATGACTTCTCCTTCCTCTAAATAATAAGGTTCAATGGACTTCTCGCCGAGTCACGGGCGGCGGACCACCCTCGTCGCAGCGATCCAAACACTTCACTCGACCATTCAATCGGTAGGAGTGATGTGCAAAAGAAGGGGGACGTAGTCAACGCGAGCTGATGACTCGCGCTTCCTAGGAATTCCTCGCTGAAGACCAACAATTGCAATGATCTATCCCCATCATGATGAAATTTTCAAAAGATTACCCGGGCTTGTCGGCCAAGGCTATATACACGTTGAATATATCAGTGTAGCGCGCGTGTGGCCCAGAATATCTAAGGGCATCACAGACCTGTTATTGCCTCAAACTTTCGTGGCCTAAACGGCCATAGTCCCTCTAAGAAGCTGGCCACGGAGGTTGAACTCCGAATAGCTAGTTAGCAGGCTGAGGTCTCGTTCGTTAACGAAATTAACTAGACAAATCGCTCCACCAACTAAGAACAGTCATGCACCACCACCCATAGAATCAAGAAAAAGCTCTCAATCTGTCAATCCTTACTATGTCTGGACCTGGTAAGTTTTCCCGTGTTGAGTCAAATTAAGCCGCAGGCTCCACTCCTGGTGGTGCCCTTCCGTCAATTCCTTTAAGTTTCAGGCCAGGCCAATTGCAGTGAAGAAGGCTCGCTAAGCTACGCCATATTTTCCACCAGAGATGGACAGACGATCTTGAGCTGGACGACAAGCGAAGGCTTGGCAGTTAGTCTATTCCGACCCTATGGCTTGTTGTGATGATGATAGGGCTAGTCTTTTGGTACCTATGGATGCCTCTGGTGGGAGCTACTGGACACCACCTCTCGTGGGCGGTGAACTGATGCCCCAATGACTGATCAACAACCTACAGGTTCATGCACACAAGGTGCTTGTGGAAATGCCTCAACCAAATCGAGAGCTTTTTCTTGGGGGATTCCTCATGATTTGCCTAAGGGTAATCACCCCACTACCTCAAACCCTATATTTGAACACCAAGGATAGCAGATGGAGGACTTGGTCGTCATCAGGAGCACCCTTCTACTAAGCCAAGTAATGGCAAAGGTATGCCTACCCAATCTAATCCTTGGAAAAGGAAAGAATTTGTAAAGTTTGGGCAGGTTGATAGATCCTCTTCTTTTATGGAGGATGGATTAACTATTAAGATTGATGACCATGTTGTTGATGCTAATCAAGCCAAGCTTGAGAAAGCCCTTGTGGGGAAAATATTAGGGAGAAGGCCATCTTTCTACTTCCTAAATGCTGATCTCCAAGAGAAATGGGGACAATGGGGAACTTTTGGTGGTGGTTGTCAGTTTTGTGTACTTGTTTGACCGAAGCTCGGATGTCCGATGAATGGACCATGGCCAGGGAATGTGATTGCTTGGACAAATGGACTCTCCTTCAACCCAAAGCCTTTCCATGGACTTTCCTCCCTATTTGCTTCCTCACTTGCCACTCTTATATTGGGATAGTAGCAATCTTGCTAGAATTGCCTCCTTTTGGAGAACCACTTTGGATGGACCAAACCAACTCAGAGCCTATATGCAGTCAGAGTTAGATCTCTCTGCTAAACTTCCAACAAGTGTTTGGATCCATGGAAGACATGGTCGTTTCTTTCAACCAGTGGAATATGAAGGGATCTCTCAGTTGTGCTTCTCTTGTGGAAAAGTTGGCCACAAAGCTGACTCATGTCCTACTACTCAGTCCACCTCTATGGTACCACCCTTGGGTAAGACTACCGCCCTTCCTCATGCCTATCCATTCGTTCAACATGGGCCTTACAAGAGAGATTTGAGAGGGGGGAAAGAAGTAGCTCTGTCCCTACTGATGCTCCTATGACTAGAAGTAAAGGAAAGGAACCAGAGGTTTAGCATTCTACCATCCCCCATGAGAGCAGCCTTCCCACTCCTGAACCCGATCCGGAGTATGGTCCATGGGTGCTGGTTACCAGAAAAAAGAAGCCTAGGCCACCACTGTTTGTGAAGAACAAAGAGGGAGCGAAGTCAGCATAGCAGCCTGCCCTTGCCACACCAAGGGCTCGACCCCCAAAGGTCCTCCCTCCCAAGGCTCCTCCTTTACTTGAAATCCTTCCTGAAGTAGACATCTCTGTTCCTCCTATCTTCCAAGCACCTGCAAGCTTGGGGAAGGTGGCTAAACCACCCAAGGATAGAGGTGGAAAAAGTAATAGCAGTAAAGGGAAAGCTCCAAAGACCCATTCTAGCAGGGAGATGCAGGAGGAAGAGAAGTCTGAGGCTAGTTCTAAAAATAAAAAGAAGGCCTCACCTTCACCCTTTATGGTGAGAGTCTGGAAGACCGATGTCTTCCATTCTTTTGAATTAGGGTGCGTAAGAAAACTACGGGCAACTACCTAAGCCACCTTATTGGTGGTAACGATCTCAGCATTATTGAATTACTGGAAACCAGGATTGAGTGCATCTCAAGACATGAAGTGGACAAATTGGCCGGGAATAACTGGCAGTTTTTTTGTAAACCCTCTATTGGGATTTCTGGAGGCTTTATCATCCTTTGGAGAAAGGATCTTGTGGACTTCTCCCCCTTGGTTATTTCTGATCGGATTGTTTTGGGCACCTGCTCTTTGTCTAATAATTTGAGGTGGACTATTGGGTGGGTCTATGCCAATAAGAGTTATCTTTGCAGGCGGGATCTTTGGCAAACCATTAAAGACAATGTGGATCTTCAAGCTCCTATGGTCATTGGTGGTGACTTTAACTGTATCTTGGCACAGAGTGACAAGAAGGGTGGGAATCCCTTTCATTACACACTTGCAGCACAGGAGATAGAGGAATGTATGGCATTGGCAGATTTGCATGAGTTGGAGTTTGTTGGCCCAAAGTTCACTTGGACCAACAACAAAGATGGGAGCTATAGATCTGGTCGCTTGATCAATCAACTCTATGGCTTCTCAATTGCTGGGGGATACCTAGGTTTGTCACTTACCTCGGATCGCTTCTGATCATGCTCCTCTTCTACTTCCTATTTTCGGCCCTACAGCTGAAACTCCCCAGAGATGGTTAAGGTTTGAAGATACTTGGCTCTCTTATCCTATGAGTTGGAAGTTGGTTTGGAAGAATTGGAAGACTTTGGCTTAAAGTGAATTCTCCAAAGAAAGAGTTGTCGTACCCTACGATCTCTCTTTCATTAGAGTAAGAGTATGTTGAAGAACCTCCACTCTCTCCGGCTTGGCTTGGAGAAGGACATTACCTCTCTCCAAACTCTTGATTGTTCTGATGATGGGCTCACTCCTACACAAGAGGGGGAGCTTCGCTCTAAAGTTATTGAGCTTAACTCTACATTGGCTAGGCTCAGTACTTGGTGGAGAAAAAGGGTTAAAGCTATATGGCTCAAGGAAGGGGATGGAAACACTCATTTTTCCATCGCTTTTCCTTCAAACAAGAGATTCAATGCTCATGGATGGAGGTATGATTGAGAACCCTTCTGATATTTCTGATGTCTTTACTTCCTTCTTTAGGCAAAAATGGGTTGAGGGAGTTTTCTCCCTTGACGGTTGGCCTATTTTTCCTATAGAGAGACAGGTTCCTTCTTCGGCCAAACCTCTTCTTGAAGCCCCGGTGACAGATCAAGACATTTGGGATGACATACATT
This sequence comes from Cymbidium sinense, assembly GCA_021442155.1. NCBI lineage: Eukaryota > Viridiplantae > Streptophyta > Magnoliopsida > Asparagales > Orchidaceae > Cymbidium > Cymbidium sinense. The sequence goes on from CM038215.1 coordinate 185,287,269, forward strand.
CTATGGGGAGTAACCGTTTACTTGGCTTGGATGGGATCACTGCCTCTTTTTACAAGCACTTTTGGCCTTTTGTGAAGAAGGATGTCGTTGCAGCCGTTCAGGAGTTCTTTGAGCTTGATCATATAGAGGATTCAATGAGACACTTATTGTTCTCATCCCCAAAGTTGTTGGGGCTAGCACTCCTTCCAAATTTCGGCCCATTAGCCTTTGCCAGACGATTTATAAAGTGGTGGCCAAGATTTTGGTTAACAGGTTAAAGCATTTACTTCCTCTTCTTGTTTCCGATGAACAAGGTGCTTTTGTCCCAGAGAGGAACATCTCTCACCATGCTCTCCTTGCCCAAGAAATCATCAACAAATTTCAGCATTCTTCCTCCCAGGTTGGTTTCATGGCTATTAAAGTTGACATGGAGCAAGCTTACGATAAGATGAATTGGTGAACCTTGAGCAAGATGCTCACCTTGATAGGGTTTCCTGATAAATTCAGCAAGTGGATTCTATAGTGTGTCATTCATCCTAGATTCTCCATCTTGCTGAATGGCAGAAGGTCTCCCTAGATTGATGCCGAGTGTGGATTTAAACAAGGCTGTCCACTCTCACCTTACCTATTTATTTTATGCTCTGAGCTACTTTCTTTAGCTTTTAAGTAGAGGGGGCTGAACCTGGGTGTGACTTTGAAGACGGGAGGTACCTCTATCTCTAATCTCTATATCGATGATATTCGATCACCATTCTACAAGCAAATTAAAGCCATTCTTGATGATTATTGGGGATGGGCCAACTAATCATGCGCTAAGTCACATTCTCTTTAATAAACCGCAAAGAGATGGAGGATTAATCAGATTGCTAGGCTTATTGGGCTCAATAAGGTCCAAGAGATGGAGTATCTTGGCCTTGAGTTGGCTATGAGGAAGCTCTACAAACAGGACTTCAGCTCCCTGATTCAGCGGGCTAAAGGGAAGATTATGGCTTGGGGAACTCGACATCTTTCTTATGCGGGTCGTGCTACCCTTATTTCTTTAGCTCTTATACCAGGTTTGATTTTTCAGCTAACACATACAACTATTCCCTTGAATGTGTTATAGGAGATTGAGTGGTTGTTTTGTGGGGACAAGAGTCCACCAGAGGGACATTCATGTGTTTGGGGACTATTTGCTTGCCTCTTAAGCATGGGGAGCTTGGTTTTCATTCTACCCCTACTTGGGCTGGCCCTCTTAGGGCAAGGTTGGCTTGGGATTTTTTGCAGAAGCCCACTTCATTACTTCACCTCTGCATTCGAGAGCGCTATGGGGAAGATATTTGGAGTGGGAGCATGAAGAGGGGTGACTCCAAGACCTGGGCTATCATTCTTAGTGGGGCTCAAAATCTTGAACCTCTCATTCAGCAGATTCGATGGTAAAAGTTGGATCTTGGATCACACATGGTTAGCTGATTGCTCCTTAGACCCGGAGGCCAACTTTCTTCGATTCAGCTAGCCTTGAAGATCAGACTATGGCACGCTTCATCCATAGGGACAGGACTTGGGATATTACCCAGCTTGAGCAGCATTTTGGCAAAGATCTTGTGGATCACATTACCAAGGTGGAGCTCCACTCAGACTTGGATGAAGATAAACCAGAGCTTCTTCACCTTCCTCTGGGGAAATCTTTGATAGCCTTGGCTTTTGAAGCCCTCTTCCCTCCACCCCTTGCTAGGCACCCTTGGCTTCGTGAGGTTTAGCACACGGAGAAGTTTTTTGGTGCATCGAAGAATGCCTACCACCTACCAGCTCCACCATGAGGTCTTGTTGAGGAGACTCATTGCCCTTGGGGCTGTACGGAGATTGAAGACCTGGATCATATTCTCACCACTTGCTCGCTTACTTCTTCCATCATACAAGTTTTTTCCTCTTGGGAGTTAATCTCCCCCTTTTTTCTAATGCTCATGACCTGCTTCAGGCATTCGATCGGACCACCAAGTCAGACATGGCTTGGGGTAGAGTTTATTGCAGCATGATCTACCAAGTTTGGAGGACACGAAAACCCATGGGCACCAACATGGGACACCAAAGGTCATTGCTGCTACTATCTTGGAGGCTTTTACCAATGCATCTACCTTTCCACTTCGGGGGCAATGGGAGCTCCACCAACCCTTTAGGCTGATTACTCCCCTTTCTTGGACTCCCCCGCTCCCGGATGGTTAAAGGTGAATGTAGATGGTACTCTCCTATCCTCTGGCTCGGCTGGCATTGGAGTTGTTTTCAGGGATGATGTTGGTGACTTCATTAAGGCTGATGGTTTCCCCATCGACGGCTTTTATAGAGATGCAGCTATGCTTCTTTTGCCTTGTAGACCCTTAGATGTATGAGTACAAGGGCATCATATTGGAGGGGGACAACATTAGTGTTGTCAACTTTCTTAGGAAGACCATCCAGCAGACTTTCTGGTCTTCTCTTCCTCAGCAGGCTCTAGACTTGGGATTTCTTCTAGCCTTCCACCAAGTTCTGTTCTCACATGTTTCTCGAGACTTCAACCGAGTGGCGGACTATTGTGCTCGCTTGGCTACCGAAGCTAACTTTACTTGGCTTTCTTTAAATTTTTCTACTTTACCATCTATTTTTCTTTCCTTATTAGAGGATGATAAGAAGCATGTTGCTTCTATTTAGCTTTTTTGTTTTTGATTCTCTAGCCTTTTGCTAGTTATTGTAACCGCTCTTTTTATTAAATGCTATATGCAAGTTTCAAGGAACCCAAAATTATTTTCTCTCTCTTGAGGCGGCTTTCCAATACTCTTTTCTCTCCATGGTGGGGGGTGGCCGGCGGTCACCTCCTCCTACAAGGGACAAGGCGGCTAGGAGGGAAGGCCGAGAAGGTGGCAAGAAGGAGAGGGGCCATGGCAAGGAGGTGCTAGGGATGGACAAGGGTTTTGATGCAAGGGATGGTCGGGTTGGTGCCGATTTCGACATTGAGTTGCATGAGCCAGGTGGCAACTTCTCTAAGGACCATGCAAGGCTTCTCCGGCAAGAGGAGGTGCTCGGGTTGGCAAGTGGTGGTGCTGGTTTGGCCGAAGAAAGGGAATTTGAAAAATCCAAGCTCTGCAGAGACTCGCGACTATAGAGTCTGCCGCCAGTCGGGCTGTGTTTGCGAGGCGACAAGGCGGATGTCCCAGCCACCGCTACCGCTGTGGCAGGGGAGCGGGCGAATCCGCCAATCACTGCGGGTGCTGATTGGAGCGGGCACAGATCGTGAAGGCAATGCAGAATTGCACATCGACAGGCGACCATAGCAGAGATTACGCGGGCGGCACCTAATGCGGAGATGTGCCGCATGAGCAAAAGGTCAGGCGCGCTAGCTGCGCAAGCGACATGGGCAATCGCCCGCCTGAGCATACGGCCAGCGCATATGGTGCTGCCTGGGCGAGAATGGAGGCCCTGCGGGCGAGCACATTGTTAGCCATGTGGCTAGTGTAGGAGGAGGCCAGAGGACAAGCCAGCAAGCCAACCAGGGCACTGTTCACTTTGTGGCTGGCCAGATTTCTTCACATTGGACTAGACATGCTAGACTGGCCGAACAGGTGGCCAATGGGGATGCTGATATGGATGATGATGAAGATCATGCTGGCCTTACTAAGGCTAGCAGCACACACAAAGGAAAAATCGAGAGCATGGAGGGGACTCAATTCGGCCACGGTATGTCCTATAATGAGTATGATATGGATGACATTAGGGCTAGTTGCCCAGACCATTTGGATGATTTTTCAGGAGGGGATCATGCTGGACACCCAATTGCAAGTGGGGAGGCTGACCAAGATGTCTCTATGGCTGACCACATTGCTCCAAGACAATGCACACAAGGTGTTTGCACTAATGCCAAAGAGAACCCGAGCACCTTTGCATGGGGTGTGCTTCAAGGATTAAACAAAGGGAAGGGCAAGGCTACTACCAACCCTTTATTTGATGACAATAGCCTCCCTAGAGAGGATTTTCCTAGAACTTCAAATGGTGCTAGTTCTCAGCCAAGGGAGGGCAATGATCAAGCTAACCCTTGGAAGAAGAAGGAGTATGTTAAATTGGGGCCTGTAGATAAAAATGCAGCACTCATGGAGGATGGCATTACTATTCTACTGGATGACCAAGCTGTGGATGATAATCAAGTGAAGCTTGAAATAGCACTTGTTGGGAAGGTTTTGGGGAGAAGACCATCATATTTCTATCTCAATGTAGACCTGCAGAGGAAGTGGAATAGATGGGGGGCTTTCAAATTGATTATGGTGGATCCAGATTGCTTTGTGTGCATCTTTGAAACTACTGAGGCTAGAGATGCAGTATTGATGAATGGGCCTTGGTTCATTGCGGGGAATGTCATTGGGTTGGATAAGTGGACTCCCACTTTCAATCCTAAATCTCTTCATGGGCTCTCCTCTCTGATTTGGATACGCTTCCCTAACCTCCCCCTGCTTTACTGGGATAATACTAATATTGCCAGGATCGCTTCCTTCATTGGAGAGCCTCTGTGGGTGGACCACCCAACAAACTCTTGGGGGCAAAGCATGTTTGCCAGAGTATGCATCTGGCGTGATCTTTCACAAAAACTTCCCCCCTGGAGTTTGGATCCATGGAAGAAATGGAAGATTTTTCCAACAGGTTGAGTATGAGGGGATTACTCAACTCTGCTTTGCTTGTGGAAAGGTGGGACACAAGGTTGATTCTTGTCCCACCAAGGGGTTCCTCCAGCTACTCCCACTATGGGTAAGACTTCCTCTCCTCCTCCTGTTCAGACTAATGTGCATGTGTCATGCAACTTGGCCCACCAGCCGCTAGAAGGGGGAATGTAGCACTAATCAATCCTATCAAAGGCAAGAATCTTTGAGACACAACAGCTACTTCACCACCATTACCTACACACTGAGGAGCCCACTTTCTGAGTATGGTCCATGGGGTCACCGAAAGAAGAGAACTAACAAGCAAGAGTGATTAACTTGAAGAAGAAGGAAGGTGGGAAGCAAGGCCATGGGTGGCCAACCCTGCCTACTCATCCCAGGAAGAGCTCCTCCTCAAGGAGCACCTTCAAAGCAGTCCCTCCCTACTGCTGGAGCCTCCTCAGCTCCCATATTCCAAGCCAAAGCCACAGTGGAGAAGCTCAATAAGCCAGTGTGGGAGAAGGCAACCATCCAACCTACCACAAGGCCAAGGGTGTCTCAGGACCACTTTGAGAGGGAGCTGCAGAATTTGGGGCCAATTGAGGCCAACTCAAAGAAGAGGATAAAGGTACACAGTGAATCACCTGCGGGGGGGATAAATCCCCCATGGTGGCTTAATGTCTTCCAATCTTTTTTGGAATTGTAGGGGGGCCCGAAAAAAACTACGGGTCACTACCTAGCCACCTGATTGGTGGCCATGATATCTGTGTGATTGGCCTAGTGGAAACTAGGATTGAAGAGATCTCTCAGCGGGTTGGTTGGAAGCAGCTGGCAGTTCATTTGTCACCCCTCCATAGGGAATTCTGGTGGGATTATTGTTCTTTGGCAAAGTAATCTGATTGGGTTCACCCCAACTATTCTTATTGATCAGATTGTTCTGGGAAGTGTTAGTATGCCTAATAATACCCAGTGGACTCTTGGCTGGGTTTATTCTAATAAAGACTACCACTGCAGGAGGACACTTTGGCAGACTATTCTTAGTAGTGTGGATCAGTGGTCCCCTACTATTATTGGTGGAGATTTTAACTGCATCCTGACTCAGCAGGATAAGAAGGGAGGAAAACCTTTTTCTTACTCGTAGGCGGTGCAAGAAATGGAGGATTGCATGGCCTCCACAGACTTGTATGAGCTTGATTTTGTTGGCCAACAATTCACATGGACCAACAACAAGGAGGGCAGGAGTAAGATTTGGGTCAGACTCGACTGGATCCTTGTCAACTCATTGGCATCCAACTTACTGAGACACAAAGGTCACCACCTTTCGTATTGCTCGATCACTTGTCCTTTGTTGCTTTCAATTACTTCCGCTGCACAGGATAGACCACATCGGTGGCTACGCTTTGAGGAGATGTGGCTTTCTTACCCTATGGCATGGAAGTTGGTGTGGCAAAAAGGGGGGAAAAATGACTGTCTCTAAAGCTGACATTCTCCAGCAGAAAAGCAGCAGAACATTGAAGGCCCTCTTTCATTGGGGAAAAACCAAAATAAAGGACTTGAACTCTCAGAAGAGTAAATTAGAGGAAGACATTGCTGAACTCCAGATCATTGATTGTTCTAATGATGGTCTCCACCCAGTGAGGTGATCCGCTCCAAGGTGGTGGAGCTGAATTCTAGTCTTGCTAGGCTAAACACTTGGTGGAAATAGAGAGCCAAGTCCAGATGGCTTCATCAGGGAGATGATAATACTCACTTTTTCCATACTGTTGCTTGTGCTAGACATCCCACCAATAGAATCAACAGTGTCATGAGTGAGGATGGAAGCATGACATCGAGGATATACTTCTTCACCACTTTCTTCCAGCATAAGTGGATGGAAGGGGATGTTTCACTTGATGATTGGCCTACCATTCTGATCAACAGGAAGGTACCTCCTCATGTCAAAACTCTTCTTGATGCTAACATTACTGAGCAAGAAATTTGGGAGGCCTTATACTCGATGGGGCTCAATCGAAGCTCCGGATTGGATGGGATTACCTCATCCTTCTACCGTGTGTGAAGGAGGATGTTATTACATGCTCAGAGTTCTTTCTCACTTCGCATGGATGATAATTGGAAAGAGACGCTCATTGTGCTGATAAGAGTCTGGGGCCAACTGCCCATGTTTCATTCATTAGTCTATGTCAGAGCATTTACAAGCTGGTTGCAAAGATCCTGGTTAATAGACTAAAGCATATCCTCCCTGCCATCATTTCTGAGGAGCAAGGTGCCTTTATGCCATAGAGGAACATCTCTCATTATTGCCTCTTAGCCCAAGAAATATTTAATAAGCTCAAGCACTCAACCTCTCAGGTTGGGGGCATGGTGATCAAGATTGACATGGAGCAGGCATATGATCGCATGAGTTGGAAGACTTCGGAGAAAGTCTTGATTTTGATGGGTTTCCTCACATTCAAAGAAGTGGGTGATGTATCTCTGTTCTCTATCTTGCTGAATGGAAGATGACTGAGTGGATTGATGCTCACTGTGGTTTTCGACAAGGGTGTCCACTCTCCCCTTACTTGTTCATCTTGTGCTATGAGCTTCTTACCCAAGCCTTCAAGCGTAAGGGCCCACTGGCATGTCTCACTTCGGAGGTACCTGCATCTCTTATCTCTTATATGCTGATGATATTATTATTGCTTCTCAAGCATCAGTGGCACATGGTAAACAAATTAGAGGCATTCTTGAGGAGTACTGTGCCTGGACTGGGCAGCGTATCAATGCTGCTAAATCTGCTATCATCTTCAATCGTGCTGCAACTAGATGGAGGACAAATCAGATTGCTAGGATGCTGGGGTTTAGGAGAGTCCAGGAGATGGATTATCTTATCCTCAAGCTAGCACTACGAAGACTTCACAGGAGTGATTACTCTCAGCTGATTCATCGAGCAAAGGAGAAGATTCTAGCTTGGGGATCCTATCACCTATCCCTTGCGGGCCGCTCCACCCTGCTCTCTTCAGCTCTACTGCCTGGATCAGCTTACCAGATTACTCATACTATCATCCCTTCAAATGTTTTGCTGGAGATTGAGAAGCTCTGCAGATCCTTCCTCTGGGATAAGAGCTCCACGCAGAAGAGTGTCCATTATGTCAAGTGGAATGACATATGTTCATCTCAGAAGGTTGGGGGCCTTGGTTTTCATTCAGCCACCACTTGGACTGGTCCGTTAAGGGCATGGCTTGCCTGGGATTTCATTCAGAATCCTACTACTCTTCTACACTGGTGCCTGCGGGAGAAGTATGGTGATGATATTTAGGGGAGTTCTTTGAGAAGGGGTGATTCTAAGTCCTGGGCTGTCCTTCTCAGTGGAGCCCAAAGCCTCAAGCATATTATCCGGTGGAGGGTAGCTGATGGGAGCAAGGTGTAGGTACTCTCACACACTTGGTTAACAGACTTTTCTCTCTCCAGGAGACCGACCTTCATTGATGTGGTTGCCTTGAAGGATTAGATGTTGAGTACCTTCATTCGACCAGATAGGAGCTGGGACACTGCCAAATTGGAGCTTCACTTTGGCCATGACCTTGTTGAGCTGATCAAAGGAGTGGTGACTCACTCAGCACTTAGTGGCGGATATCCGGAGTGACTCATCTACCCTAGGTAAGTCACTCACTTCACTTGCTTGATGCTCTCTTCCCGGATTGCTCTTGTTATTAGTGGCTCAAGAGGTTTCGGCTCCATCCCTGGGAGAAGTTATTTTGGTGGCGCATTTTGAAGGGTGCTATCCCAACCCTTTCTTGGCTGCATCAGCGGGGACTTGTGGAGGAGGTACAATGCCCGTGGGGCTGCTCTGAGGCTGAGGATTTGGACCACATTCTGACTAGATGCTCTCTCACACCAAGGGTCTGAAGGTTCTTGCTACTTGGGGCTTGTTATGCCTTCCTTTGCCACATCACAGGATCTCTTTGTTGCTTTTGACCAAACCCCAAGGAATCTACTTGGGAAAGAGCTTGTTGTCCGTTGTTTATCAAGTTTGAGGGCAGGAATGCAAAGACTCATGGACCTTATGGAAACCCCAAATTCTTAACAAACATTTTGGAGGCTTTCACCAACACGCATCCTTTCCTTTTCGGTGAGCAATGGGAGCTCCACCACCACACCGGCCATTTTCATACCCCCCCCCAAGTTGGCTAAAGGCTAATGTGGAAGGTGCACCGCTCCCGGTGTTGGGTGTAGTGATCGAGATGACATGGGCAATCTTATCAATAAGGTATTCGCCCGCATTGGGATAGCACTTTTGTGGAGATGCAGGCCATGCTTTCCATCAAGCAGCTTGTCGAGCCCTGGATGCATAAGTTGAAGGGTATTATTCTTGAAGGAGACAACACTACTGTGGTGACCTACCTCCAGAAGACGCTTCAGCAGAGTTACTGGATAGCCTCTTCAGCGCCTGATCTTGGCTTTCTCAGTGAGTTCCACCAGGTGCTGTTCTCTCACATCAGCCGGGACTACAATTGGTTAGTGGATTTTTGTGCACACTTTGCTACTACTTCTGAGTTTGTATGGCAGTCTACTGATTTTTGTTTTATCCCTCCTGCTTTTCATGTTATTTTGGAGGATGATAGAAAGCATTTAGCTTCAAGTTAGCATGCTTTTCTTTTTGATTGTTGAACTTTTTTTAGTTCGTAATATCTTTCTTTATTAATGCAAATGCAAAATTTCAAGGAACCCAAAAAATTTCAAGGAACCCAAAAACTTTTGTTTGGCTTTCATTTTCACGCCCCTCTCTCTCTCTAGGGTGTGGAATTCCAGACTCTCTCTCTCTAATGGCGGGGGGTGGCCGGTGGTCACCTCCTCACCAGGACAAGGCAACAAGGAGGGAAGGTAAGCTTGTGGGTACTATTCACTCTGCACGGGCAGAGGACAAGTGGGTGGCACTCGGTTCTGCCTACGGTGGCGTTCGGCCTATGGCGGCGTTCGGATGGACGGATCGGAGGTTCTTGATGGCAAGAACCTCGGGACTGTTCATTTTGTGGGCATTGGCTCTACTGTAGAGTTTGCACGAGGCATAGGCAAGGCATCGGCGCTTGGGATGGACAATAAATGTCCAAGAACGGACGATCGGATGGATCCCGATCTTGATCAACAAAGGCACCTGGCCGGCGAATTCTACACTGTAGACTTTGCACGGCCTATGGGAAAATAGGTGGTGCTCGGATTGGCTGGCGTCGGCCTTGGGATGAACGGATTGCCGATTCTTGAAACAGGCAAGAAGTCGTCAGAACTCTGCTGATCGTCACATGAATTCTGAGAATGCACGGAATCTTGATCTTGCCCCGCCGGGAGGTTCTTAGCCGCCCTGCCAGCGAGGCGGCCGAGTCTGAAGGGGACGTCAGGGCCGCGTGGGCGCGACATCTGGAGGGGGGGGTGCAACCCGGAGGGTGAGATTACTACCACGGGTGGTGACTTACCTTCAGACCAGATTGCGACTCTTGGACTCCGTCTCGCCATTTGATATTGGCTTTTACTAACTTCCACCGTGATCTTCTCACACATCCAGAGACCATAACCTGGCAGACATCCACACTTGCTACTGAGTCTGACTTTATGTGGCACTCTTATGATGCTTGTATCTTTCCTACTACTTTTTTTATTATTTTAGAGGATGACCGTGAGCATGTTGCTCCGGCCTAGTCCATTGTGTTTTCTAGCTTTGCACTTTTGTGCTCTTTTGTAACCCTCTTTTATTATTAATGCAATATGCAACTTTCAAGGAACCCAAAAACTTTTTGAGGCTCTTTCATTTCTCTTCTTTTCTTCTCTCTCTTATTTTCTAGTAAGAGAAGCTCTAGGTATGCAGGAGGGGTGACCAAGGGTCGCCCCCTCACTCAAGGAGGAGTGGGGGTGGTGGTAGCAAGGAGGGCAGCCGACAAGGTGGTGGTGCCTTGGATGTGAGGCCAACCAACATGAAGGGTGGTGCTGGTGGTGGTTTGGCCAGCAGAGGAAGTAGACCAGGGAGCTCCAAGGGGAGACATGGAAGCTAAGGCTCTAAGGAGGAAGGTGTAGAAGATGGGCAGCAAGGAGGAGACTACAGAGCAAGCCAGGCGATTTTGGCTGGCCATGACCATGACAAGAAATCAACATGGAGCTAGACTCCATTGATGGCAGCAAGTCAAGGGGAGAAGATGGACTACAAACTCATGGCTATGTTAGAGGTGAAATTCCTCTTAATTCCAATGGAACAGTAACTCCAAGGGGAGAAGCAAACATGGAACTGGACACCAATATTAGAAACCACCTGGGTAGGAAGGAGTGCAAATTCATGGCAATCGAGAGGCTATAGTGGCAATTGAGCAAGAAGATGAAACACGACGCTCCAAGCCAATGGAACAGTGTCCATGATGCTAGACAATGCTGCAAATGAAACCAATTCCAGCAGCAAGGCTGCTACGGCAATAATGGAATATTGTGGCACCCCTCTGGACACCACTCAAGTAATGGAGATGGATGTGTAAGAGATAATAGTCACAGGTTGCGGCTCCTTAGTTAGCGGAGCGCCAAGACCCGATGCTCATGGAGGTCCTGCGGGCCGAGCGTAATTCTCATCCCACGGTGCAGACAGCCACGGCGGATGGACCCAGCCGAAGCACTGATCGCTCAGGGAGGACAGAGGATGGCTGAATTGAAGTGCTCCATCGATCGATTGCAATTGCAAATGGGGAATTCTGACCAACCCCTAGCTCCATCGACAGTGTAGCAGCAATAGCAAGTATGTACAATGTGAGCTCCCCTAAGAGTCCTGGTGAGTCGATCGGCTTTGGGGCGTGTGGCCCTCGACAATTCCTCTCGAATCCAATTGCTGTGAATTCTATTGTGGATGTGCATTCTAAGCAGGATATTATGGCCGGCCTTCCACACCAACTGGAAGGGGCTGAAATAGGCCCCCAATGTACTGATTCCCCTGATCCACAGTCATGCTCACAAGGTGTTTGTAGTTATGCCGCAAAAGAATCTGATCTTGATAATGTTAGCTAAATTTGCAGATTTTTACCCACCATGCAGGGGAGTTTCAGCCCATCTACTTCCCACCTCCAGGAGACATCGGCTACACCAATTAGCAAGGATGCACCAAGAGGGATATCTCATAAGGCTAGTGGCCAACCAAGCAGATCTCACACAATTTCAGCAAATGGTCAAGGGCTGCCCAACACATCTGATCCACTAAACCAGGAGGCTGCCACTATGCCACATGATATAAGGAGACAAGGCACATCTACAAATAATGCTTGGAAGCGATCGCTAGTGGTCCCACTTGCCAAATTCAGATTTGAAGAAGTTCAAGACAAGGATGGAGTGGGAGTGACCCTTGACAATCATTCTATGCAAAACAACATAAGGAGACTAGAAGCAGCTCTGGTTGGGCGATTACTGGGAAAGAAACCCCCCTTCTATTTCCTCAATAATGACCTCAAATGCAAATAGAGCCAGTGGGGGGAATTTGAGTTGGTTCTTGTTGGACTGGATTGTTTCTTATGTATCTTTCAATCAATTGAAGCCCGTGATGTTGTTCTCAGTAATGGTCCTTAGTTTATCGCCGGCAACGTCATTGCTATGGATAGATGGTCCCCCGCTTTCTCTCCTGATTCGCTATCAGGTCTGACCACACCCTCATGGATGCGACTCATTTATTGGGATGATAACAACCTAGCTCGAATAGCCTCATTCGTCGGTGAACCAATGTGGATGGATAACCAAACTAGCAAATGGGGGCAAAGCACATATGCTAGGATTTGTGTCAAGGTTGACCTATCAAAGAGACTCCCTCCTAGAATATGGATCAATGGCTATAACGGTCATTTTTTTCAAAAATTTGAATATGAAGGGATTACACAACTATGCTTCCAATGTGGAAAAGTTGGTCATAAAGTTGAAGCGTGTCCTAAAAAGGCCAAAATGCATGCTCCTACCAAACCTTTCAGCCCTCCCAACTTCTCCCCAAACCCCTTGCCCAACCATTCCACCTCCAAGGCTTTTCAAGAGCAGAAAAATCTCAAGTATGCAGAAAGCAGTTCAGCAGCAAAACAATCCATTCCCTCCAAGGAGCAAGTGCAGCAAAATGACATTCCCTCTTCAGAACAGGTGTAACAATAGTGTATAGCTACAACAAACAGTACCAATACTGAAACCATCACACTTCCCATTAAACAACCAAACCAACAGAATGCTACGCTTTTACCACCACTGTTGGTGAATTCTACACCCTTTTGGCACCACAGTCCAAGGGAAAGGAAGCCATTATGGAGAATACAACGGAAATTGATTTGGATAAATCCTACGGGCCATGGACATTGGTCACAAGGAAGAAGAATAGGCCTCCTAAAGCTGAAAATCAGACCAAAGGAGAAACTGCTAAGGCAAGACCTGCGACTGACCAAAGCAGAAATTTGTACAAAGGAAGAAGAGATAGCACTAATTCTAAAGACTCCATAGGGAAAGACAACAACAATGTTGTGCAAACTCACCACGACAAAGAAAAAGGGGAAACATCCACACCTCAAATACAAACAACTTTTTCTACAACCAAAGAAGCTGAAGATACCACTACTTCCTTCAAACACAACAAAACTAAAAGTGGCAAGGTCGTGTATCTAAAGCACACTTCCAAAGGGAATTGGGTCAGCTTGGGCCGATCAAAGCAATACCAAGGAAATGAATAAAGAGCGAATTCCACATTGACGACGGGGGTGATCCCTCCCATAACGTCCACCTATGACTTCAGTTATAATATGAAACTGTCGGGGGGCTCGAAAGAAGGCCACGGGCAACTATCTCTGGCAAATTCTTGAAGAGCACACCGCTCTTTTCATCAGCCTCATTGAAACAAAAGTAGAGGACATCTCTAGAGGAGAAATTGATAAAATTGCAGGGCGCGGTTGGGATTTTCTGCACCAACCCGCGATAGGAAAATCTGGAGGTATTATTGCAATGTGGAGGAAAGACTTGATCACCTTCACCCCTATCACTCAGAATCACCAATGCATTATGGGGAACATCCAACTACCTAACAAGGCTAAATGGATGGTGGCTATTTTTTATGCTCATAAGGATTACCACATCTGCCGTGGGCTATGGGATACTATTATTCCTTTACTGAATGCTGAAACTCCTGCAATCGTGGGGGGTGATTTCAATTGCATATATGACTCAAGTGACAAGAAGGGGGGGAAACAATTCACCTACTCGCCTGTGGCCAAAGAGATGATGGATTTTTTGACTGACGGAGACCTCCATGAGCTGAATTTCACCAGCCCAAGATTCACATGGACCAACAACAAAGATAAAAATAGTTGTATCTGGGTTCGACTCGACCGCTTCCTCATCAATTCCGTTGCCTCCAACCTTCTTCCATTTTCTCAGACTAAACACCTTTCTAGAGTTGCAACGGATCACTGCCCCATCGTCCTTCAACTCACTTCGGTGGAGAAGTGGAAATCACAACAGTGGCTGAAATTTGAAGAAACTTGGCTTTCCTATCCTATGGCTTGGAAATTGGTTTGGAAAAGTTGGCAAGGCAACTATGAAGGGCCCAGGATTGAAAATTTGGATAGGAAATGCAGCCGTACACTGAGGAACCTATTTTACTGGAGTAAGAACAATCTCAAAGACTTAAGTAAGCAAAGGGACATCCTCCATGGGGAAATTCTACAACTACAGGTGGCTAATTGCTCCTCTCATGGGATGAATGGAAGCAAGAAAGAGACCTCCGCCGCAAAGCAAATGAGCTGAACTCTACCCTTGCCTGTTTATCTTGCTGGTGGTGACAAAGGGCCAAAGTCAGGTGGACTGAAGAGGGGGATGCCAACACCCTCTTCTTTCACACTGTTGCAACCGCTAGGAAGAGATCCAACAGAATCTCCATGCTCAAGCTTGATGATGACCATAATACGGAAGACTCGGTCTTGATTCACCAAGCCTTCATGAATTTTTTTCAGCAAAAATGGAGCGCTAATACTATCAATACTACCAATTGGCCTTGTTTTGCTGAAAGTAACAAAATATCTTCTCAAGTTGCTGAGCTTTTGGAAGCGGACATCAACGAGGCTGAAATATGGGAGGTGATCAAATCTATGGGTGCTAACCGTGCCCTCGGGATTGATGGCATCACAACATCCTTCTACAAGCACTTTTGGAGAATCATTGGCCAAGATATCGTGGCGGCCGTCAAGGAGTTCTTTTACAGTGGTACCATGGCCCCTAAGTGGACGAAAACCTTGGTCATCCTCATGCCCAAATCCCCCAATGATGTCGCATCAGCCCATAAGCCTATGAATGGCTTACAAGCTCATAGCAAAACTCCTTGTGTCTCGGCTGAAGAACATTCTCCCCAACATCATTTTCGAAGAGCAGGGTGCCTTCGTGCCTTCTAGATCCATCTCCCATCATTGTTTGGTGGCCCAAGAAATTATCAACAAATTCAACACTCCACCTCCAAGGAGGGATTCATGGCCATCAAAATTGATATGGAGCAAGCATATGACAAAATGAGCTGGAAAACCTTAGCTATAATTCTTCAAAAATTTGGCTTTCCAATGAAATTTTAGAATTGGCTCCTCCAGTGCGTTTCATCACCTACCTTCTCCCTCTTACTAAATGGGTAAAGGACTGATTGGATTCATGCCAGTTGTGGGTTCCGATAGGGGTGCCCGCTATCTCCTTACCTTTTCATCCTCTGTTCAGAACTGTTATCTCTTGCCGTCAAGCAACATAGTGCTGATTTTGGAGTTCCCATTGCCAACGGTGAACTTCAAGATATCGCACCTCCTTTATCGACGATATCCTCTTCACAAAGCCTCTATGGCCATGCCCATGCAAAGGGTCTCCTTCAAATTGAAGAATTACTTGGGCAAAGAAATTAATTCCAAAACTATCATTTTGTTCAGCAAATCCATACATAGATGGAAGGCAAGCAGAATCACTAGACTCATGGGCTTCAGAAGAGTTGAAGAGTTTGACTACTTGGGCATCAAGCTAGCTATGAGAAAGCTTAAAGCTACCGATTTCTGCAACTTGTGTAAAAAGTGAGGGATAAAACCAGCTCATGGGGAGTTAGACACCTTTCTATGGTGGGTCGAACATTGAAAGGAACTTTTCCAAACCAACCACTATTCCTTGGGATAAAATCTGCATGACTACCAAAAAAGGGGGGCTCGGTTTGCACATGGACGAAAGCTGAAATGGCCCTTTAAGGGTAAGAATCTCTTGGGATTTCATCTCTAAACCTAATACACTGCTCCATAAGTGCTTGGCCGAGAAGTATGGGCCAAACCCATGGCTAAGGGAACCCAAGCGGGGGGACACCAATTGCTGGAAAATTATTTAGAATGGTGCTTACAGCCTGAACCGAAATCTGAAGTGGAAAATTAGTAATGGTAAAGGGGTGGACTTCCTCAACTCTAATTGGATTTCAGACCTTCCTCTTTCCAAATGGCCTACCTTTCTCAACATGGAGTGCATGGAGGAATGGAATGTAGAAAACCTGATTGCTGAAAATAAAAGATGGAATATAGAAAATCTGCATACCCTATTTGGGTTGGACCTTGCCGAACTCATTTCCAGCATTCCCATTGTGGAGGAGCACCAAAATGACATCCTAGAACTCATCAAGTCACCTATGGGAGCAACTCTCACATCCATATTGTACAAAATTTGCTTTGCTAAAATTCCAAATTGGCCCTACAGGATGCAGAATTTGAAACTTCCTCCTAGGGAAAAGTTGTTTTGGTGGTGGCTCATCAAGGATTACTTGCCGACTAATGCTTGGCTTGCTCGTCGGGGATTAACTAATACCACTCTTTGCCCTTGGGGTGTAATTAGGAAGAGACTGCTGAACATATTGCTTTAATGTTCTGTTACAAGCAACATAATCCAGATTTTGGCAAATTGGGGCTGCTCAATCCCAATTTTTAGCAACCTACAAAATTTACTCCAAGCTCTCATTGAGGTACGCAATGATAACTTATGTTGGGCTAGAATGTATTGTGCAATTGTTTACCAAGTTTGGAGAACCCGTACTGCAAAGACCCACGGCCGCAGCCATGGTACCCCGAAGACTATTGCTGCCTTGATTCTAAGCTCCATCACGCATTCTTCCTCTTATCCTCTCCAGAAGCAATGGGACATCACCCAGCCCTATGGGCTGATCAAACCAAATTTGTGGTGTCCTCCCCCTCCTGGCTGGATCAAGGCTAATGTCGATGGCTCCCTCCTTCCAAATGGGTTGGCCGATATTGCAGTGGTGCTAAGGGATGAAAATGGCAACTTCCTCAAAGCCATGGGTCATTGTTTTCAGCATTGGGACAGTACATCAGTTGAATTAGCGGCTATGCTCTACACTAGCAAAATTATTGAGCTGTGGATGACCGAATACAATGGCATTATCATTGAAGGGGATAATATTGGTGTGGTGGATCACCTCAAACTTTCTCTTAACAATGAAATATGGTAGAATCATCTTCCAGATGCTCCTAACATCAGTTTCCTGAAGAACTTTCACCAGGTTATTTTTGCATACACAAACATATCTAACAACACTCTTGCAGAATTTTGTGCAGATATAGCTACTAGCTTTGATTTTGTATGGCATAGTATAGATAACCACACTATTCCTCCACAGTTTTTTGCACTTTTGGAGGAGGATAGGAAATATGCTATTAGTAGCTAGTTTTTACTTTCTTTAGCAATTTTCTACATTATAATCAGCTTTTTCATTATCAATACAAATGCATCTTTTCAAGGAACCCAAAAACTTTTCCCCGGAACCCAAAAACTTTGGGAGGCTTTTCATTTCCACGGCTTTTCTTCTCTCTCTAGGGCAAAGTTTTCTCCTAGAGCTTTTCTCACTATGGCGGGAGGTGGCCAGCGGTCACCTCCTCCCCGAGATAAGACAGGAAGAGGAGGAAAAGAAGGGCACAAGAAATCAGACACTATTCACTCTGCACGGCTAGGAATTACTGTAGACTCTGCACGGGCAATTGGCAAGGAGGTGGAGCTTGGCTCGACCAACGGAAGAGCAGAGACGGATGGATCTGGAACCTTCATTCCTACAGCACTGTTCATTCTGCATGGGCTGGAGGACAGGGAACGGTGCTCGGATCGACCGCCGCTGGCATTGGGAAGGACGGCTCGCCGGTTCTTGATCTTGGCAAGAACCCGACATCAGACTCTACCGGAAATGGGCGAGATTCACAGACTCGCAATGGATGTAGATCTCCTTGCGTGGCGTGTGAAGGCGTCTGCGGCTAGCCAGTGACAGGTTCAACGGCGGATGAGGCACCGCTGCCAGCTGAGCAGACAACCTGGGAGTGGGTGCGCAGATCACACACCAGCTGCCGATGGGGCGACGGCGACATTCAAGATCATGCACCGCGCACAGAATCGACGGGCGCCATGGCATGCATGCAAATGGGGAACTGCGGCAAAGGAAGGCATGGGGCAGCTGAAGCATAAGCGCAGCGCAGGCCAGCGCAAAGACAATCGGCTTCGCATGGGGAAAGGCCACTTGCCAGCGGGGCTGGCTAGTCTGTAGAGGCAGTTGCCAGAACGGCTTGCGGCAACCATCCTGGACAAGCGGGTGATCTAGCCGAGGGAGGTAATTCTGAACCCATGGCTTATTGTGTTGATGAGGAGGTCAGTTTTTTGGACTCCATGGATGCCACTACAAGAATGGATAATGCCGGACACCCATCCTCCAATGGGGCGGCTGCCACTGACCTCCATATGGCTGACAAGGATGCTACAGCACAGTGCACACAAGGTGCTTGTGAAAATGTCCAAGCAAATCCGACCCAATTTTTTTGGGGTGTTTCTCACATACCATCTAAGGGAGGTGGATCAACAACTATTAACCCTCTCTTTGAGCATCATAGCCCACCAAGGGGGGGTGTGCTAGGCCAAACAAACACATCATATTCTCAACCAACTCAAGGTCAAGCTAGCTCTACTCCTTCTAATCCCTGGAAGCAAAGAATTTGTGAAACTTGGCCCCGTGGATAAATCTTCAGCTTTGATGGAGGATGACTCTACTATTAGACTAGATGATGATGCTGTTGATGATAACCAACAAAAGTTGGATAAAGCCCTTATGGGGAGGATACTTGGGAGAAGACCTTCTTTCTATTTTCTTAATGACTTACAGAGGAAATGGGGGCAGTGTGGTGCCTTCAAGCTGGTCATGGTCTCCCCTGATTGCTTTGTTTGCCTCTTTGACACAATTGAAGCTCGAGATGTTATCCTTATGAATGGCCCTGGGTTTGTGGCAGGAAATGTCATCGGATTAGACAAGTGGACTCCAACTTTCAACCCTAAGTCTCTTCATGGGTTGTCCTCTCCTATTTGGGTCAGATTCCCTAATTTACCTCTCTTGTATTGGGACAATATTAACATTGCCAGGGTTGCTTCTTTTTTTAGAGAGCCATTGTGGGTGGATCATCCCACTAATTGCTAGAGGCAAAGCCTATATGCTAGAGTTTGCATCAAAATTGACCTCTCCAGTAAGCTTCCCATAGGAGTATGGATTCATGGAAGAAATGGCCGGTTCTTCCAACCAGTTGAGTATAAGGGGATTACCCAGTGTTTTTTGCGTGGCGGGGTTGGCCACAAGATGGATTCTTGCCCCTACCACCTCAGATCTCCACCCAAGCTATGTAAAACAACCCTCCTAGGCAAGCTAATACTAACTTCCCTTTGCAGGATAAAACTCAGGCTTCAGTGTTTGAGAAAGGTGAAAGCAGTTCTGCCCAAATCATTTCTAATCATGTGGTTGTGGATAAGGGCAAAAGCCTAGATATTCAGCCTACCTCTGCCCAGTAGGCAACTACCATATCTTCCAGTTCCTCTGATACTGAGTATGGGCCTTGGGTGTTTGTTACCTATAAGAAGAAGACTAGGCCTGCTCAAGCTACTCTGAAGACCAAAGGGGGAGGACAACTTGGGCACAAAGCTGATGCTAGGCCGAATAGGGTGCCTCCACCACAGGCCACACCTTCTCAGGACTTCCTTCCGGGTATTGATATCCTAAAACCTCCTGTCTTCCATGCCCCTACAAATTTGGAAAAAATTGCTAAACCTCCTTGGGACAAGGGGGGCAAGAATAACATTCGCAAACCAAGGGTCTCCAAGGCCCACTTTCCAAGGGAGTTTCAAAACTTGGGGCACGGTGAGTCTCTTCCTAAAAAGAGGAAGAAGGCTCCACTCACACCACCAGATGGCGGGGACGGGTCCCCTATGGTGGATTAATGTCTTCCATCCTCTTCTGGAACTATAGGGGTGCCCAAAAGAAAATAACGGGCAACTACCTATGTCACCTCATAGGTGGCCATGACTTATGCATCATTGGCCTGGTGGAGACCAGGATTGAGTAGATTACTAGGCGGGAGGTGGACAAGCTAGCTGGAAATAACTAGCAATTTCTCTGTCACCCTTCAGTGGGAAATTCAGGAGGTATGATTATCTTATGGCGGCAGGACCTGGTTGATTTACATCCTCTTATCCTCTCAGATCAGCTGGTGTTAGGGAAGGTCAGCATGATTGATAACTCTCAGTGGATGCTTGGTTGGGTGTATGCCAACAAAGCTTATCACAGCAGGAGAGTGCTTTGGCTGACATCGAATAATGTTGACCACGGTACCAACTATCATTGGAGGTGACTTCAATTGTATCTTATCTCAGTAGGATAAGAAGGGGGGAAGAGGTTTACCTACTGGGCTATTCGGAGATGGAAGCTGCTTGACCACTTTGACTTACATGATCTAGACTTCATTGGCCCTAGCTCCCGGACCAATAACAAAGATGGGAGAAGCAAGATCAGGTTTTGGACCGGTGCCCGTCAATTTCGTGGTTTCTAGCCTTGAGATACTAAGGTTCATCACTTACCTTGTATCTCTTGGATCATTGTCCACTTCTTCTTTTCGGTTACTACTCCATATACCACCACGGCTCCATTTTGAGGACACTTGGCTGTCCTACCCGATAGTGTGGAGGCTTGTATGGCAGAAGTGGAGCAAGGCTGACTATGGTACCAAGGCTGATGTGCTCCAAAGAAAAAGCAGCCGCACCCTTCGGGCTCTTTTCTATTGGAGTAGAAGTATGCTGAAGAACCTCCACTTGCTCAAGGAGGAGCTGGAGAGGGATATTGAAACCCTCCAGACCATTGATTATTCTGACACAGGCCTCACTACGGTTCAGGAGGGTGAGCTTCACTCCAAGGTCATTGATCTGAACTCTAATTTGGCTAGGCTCAGCACCTGGTGGAAGCAGAGAGCGAAGACTAGATGGCTACAGTAGGGGGATGGTAACACTCATTTCTTCTATACTATTGCTTCCTCTAGACATCGTACCAAAAGGATTAGTTGTGTTATGATGGATGATGGGAGGCAGGTGGATAGCCAGGAGGTTATAGCTGAGATCTTTACCACTTACTTTCAGAAGAAATGGGTTGAGGGAGCAGTCTCCATTGAGAATTGGCCTACCCTGCCTCTTGAGCAGCAGGTACCTTCCCATATCACTCCCCTTCTTGATGCATCTGTGACTAATGATGAAGTTTGGGAGGCCCTTAGCTCTATGGGGCCCAATCGAGCACCAGGTCTGGATGGGATCACTGCTTTTAGATGCCGTGAAGTCCCGACGCCATTATAAATCCAGAGTTCTTTAGTACCTCCCATATGGATGACTCATGGAAGGATACCTCTGTTGCTCTCGAGCCAACCGCCTCTCCACCGGCACCGCCAATCGCTTTATGTCAGACCATCTATAAGCTGATTGC
Organism: Cymbidium sinense; assembly: GCA_021442155.1. Taxonomy (NCBI): domain Eukaryota; kingdom Viridiplantae; phylum Streptophyta; class Magnoliopsida; order Asparagales; family Orchidaceae; genus Cymbidium; species Cymbidium sinense. Next base: position 185,308,680 of record CM038215.1, read on the forward strand.
CAAGATCCTGGTCAATCAGATTGAAGCACCTGAGCCTTATTCCCAGGAGGAGCAGGGAGCCTTTGTCCCTGTGGAACATCTCTCACCTCTTCCTCCTGCCCAAGAAATCTTCAACAAATTTCAACATTCTACCTCAGGGTTCATGGTAATCAAGGTGGATATGGAGCAGGCCTATGACAGGATGAGCTAGCAAACCTTGGAGCAGATGCTCTTTTCTCCGATTTCCGCCAAATTCAAAATGGGTCACCCATGTCACCCATCCATTCTCCATTCTTTTGAATGGCGTAGACCAAGTGGGTTACGCCATTATGGCTTTCGAAGGGTGTCCTCTCTCACCCTACCTTTCATTCTCAGGTTTCGAGTCGCTACTGTGCCTTCAAGTAGAGAGCCAACTTAAGCATGAAGGGCTTCTGAGGTACTCAGATTCCAAACTTTATGTGATGATGATTCTGACAATTACCTCTGCAGGCCCATGGCAAACAAATCAAGGCTATTTTTGATGCCTACTATGCTTGGATGGGGCAGCGCATCAATAGTGCGAAGAAAGCCATCTTGCTCAGCAAGGCAGCAAAAAGATGGAGGACCAACCACATTACTAGACTTGTTGGGTTCAGGAGGGTCCAGAAGATGGACTATCTAGGAATCAAGCTAGCCATGCGAAAGTTGTACATGACGGACCATTCCCAGTTGATTCAGAGGGCCAGGGAGAAGATTCTTTCCTGGGGATCACGGCACCTCTCCCTGGCTAGCCGTGCCATACTCATTTCCACAGCTCTGCTGCCCGGATCCATTTACCAGCTGACACATACTATTTTGCCTATGAATGTGTTGCAGGAGATTGAGAAGATGTGCATATCGTTCTTGTGGAACAATAGATCTTCCTAGAAGAGAATCCATTATGTGAAGTGGGCCTCTATCTGTACTCCTAGGAGGCTTGGTGGACTTGGGTTTCACTCTGCCACCACCTGGATTGGCCCCTCAGGGCACGACTCGCCTAAGATTTCTTACAGAAGCCTGACTCCCTCCTGCACCGTAATCTTTGGGAGCGTTATGGGGATGATATCTGGGATAGCTCCCTGAGGCGAGGTGACTCCAAGTCATGGGTCGCCCCGGAGCTCGTGAGCCTCAAACCCCTCTGGAAGTCCGGAACAAGGTACATGTCCTTTCCTGACTTGGTTGGTGACATCCCACTTTCCGTGAGACCCGCCTTCATTGATGTCGCACTGAAGGTCCGGGTTTGCTCTTTCATTCACCGATCTTGGGACATTGAAAGATTGGAGCTCCACATCAGGCAAGATCTGGTGGACCAAATCACAAGAGTGGTGCTACATACTGATTTAGTAGCTGATGAACCAGAATTGGTGCACCTTCCTCTAAGCAAGTCCCTTACTGCACTTGCTTATGAGGCTCTCTTCCCACCCACTAGCCCTATCAGCCAGTGGCTTCAGAAGTTCTAGCTGCATCCACGAGAGAAACTCTTTTGGTGGCGTGTCCTGAAAGGGGCTTTGCCAGCTTTCACCTGGCTCTGACAGAGGGGGCTGACAGAGGAAGTCTAGTGTCCTTGGGGTTGCACCGAGGAGGAGGACTTGGAGCATATTCTGATCAAATGCTCTCTCATGATGGCTGTCCTACAGATTCTTTCCTCTTGGGGTTTTGTCATGCCTTCCTTTATCTGTTCTCAGGATCTCTTCAAGGCATTTGACAACATCCCCAAGGCTGATCTAGCTTGGGGAAAGGCATACTGCTATGTCAAATACCGTGCTAGGGACTGGGGAATGCCAAGACTCACGGCAGCCCTCATGGAACCCCAAGGTGCTTCTTTGCAAACATCTTGGAGGCATTCACCAACACCTCGCCTTTCCATTTTAGAGCAATGGGAGCTCCAGCTGACATCGTGATTCCTCACTTCTTGGACTCCCCCCTCCAGGATGGCTTAAGGCCAATGTTGATGGTGCACTCTTATCCTCTGACTTGGCAGGTATCGGAGTTATGATTAGAGATGATACTTGCAACCTCATCAAGGCTGCTGGTATTCATCTTGACCTTGGGACACACGGTGGAGCTAGCTATGCTTGCAATTAGCAGAGCCATGGATGTATGAATACAAGGGCGATCTTGGAAGGCGACAACCACGGGGTGGTGACTTACCTCAGCATGCGGAGACTTCTTGGACTTCTCTCCCAGCACGATATTGGCTTCCTTACATTTCCACGGTGATCTTCTCACACATCTGAGAAGAGAAGTAGCGGTCTGTGCATGACTTCTCGAGTCTTGCTTTTTGTGGCACTCTTATGATGCTTGTATCTTTCCTACTGCTTTTTCTAATATTTTAGAGGATGACCATGAGCATGTTGCTCCGGCCTAGTTTGTTTGTCTTTTCTAGCTTTGCACTTTTGTACTCTTTTGTAACCTTCTTTTATTATTAATGCAATATGTAACTTTCAAGGAACCCAAAAACTTTGGGGAACCCAAAAACTTTGAGAGGCTTTTCATTTCCATGATTTTTCTTCTCTCTCTAGGGTATGATTTTCACCTAGAGCTTCTCTCACTATGGCGGGAGGTGGCCGGCAGTCACCTCCTCCCCGAGACAAGATGGGAAGAGGAGGAAAAGAAGGGCACAAGAGATCAGACACTATTCACTCACATGACAGGTTTTACTATAGATTCACAGGGTGGCAAGGAGGTGGCTTGGATGACAATCCTTGTAAGACGAGGGGACGGAAGCCATGGTTCTTGGAAAGAACGAGCACTTCATTCTGCATGTGATTACCTTGTATACTGGGACGTTGGCATGGAGGGGGCGCAAGGATCGGCCATTGGTTCGGGCTTGGATGGGTGGTTCTTGATTCAGCAGAACCGACCTTGACTCTGGAAATGAGCGCAAGATTCACTGTAGACTCTGCAATGGATGTAGATCATCTTCTTGCGGCGGCATGTGAAAAGACTTACTGAGATAGTAGGTGAGCGGTGGAAGGGAGGCACGCCTGGCGATCACGCGAGCATGCGGATGGGCGAGATACGCTCTGGAAAGGCGGCGGCGGCAGCATGGCGATGCATCGATGATGAGCGAACGAGAAGGAAGGCCTGAGCGGCGGCGTAAGCGCAAGTGAGAAGCGCGCGATAGCACAATCAGGGGACTTCTGCGGCGGTGGCAAGACCCTTGCCAGGCCCGATCTGAGGCGAGTGGCTTGCAGAACCATCCTGGCAAGAGTGACCGAGGGGAGGTAATTGAACCCATGGCTTGTGTGTTGATGAGGAGGTCAATTTTTGGACTCCATGGATGCCTCTGAGGGATGGACATGCGGACACCTATTCTCCAATGGGGCAGCTGCCACCAACCTCCATATGGCTGACAAGGATGCTACAGCACAGTGCACACAAGGTGCTTGTGAAAATGCCCAAGTAAATTCGACCCAATATTTTTGGGGTGTTTCTCACATACCATCTAAGGGAGGTGGATAAATAACTACTAACCCTCTCTTTGAGCATCATAGCCCACCAAGGGGGGGGGTGTGCAAGGCCAAACAAACACATCATTTTCTCGTCCAACTCAAGGTCAAGCTAGCACTAATCCTTCTAACCCCTGGAAGCACAAATAATTTGTGAAGCTTGGCCCTGTGGATAAATCTTCAGCCTTGATGGAAGATGGCTCTACCATTCGACTAGATGATGATGCTGTAGATGATAATCAACAGAAGCTGGATAAAGCCCTTGTGGGGAGAATACTTGGGAGAAGACTTCTTTTCTATTTTCTTATCTTTGCGTCGGAGGAAATAGAGTGATGGGGTGCCTTGGCGGTTATGGTCTCCCGATTGCTTTGTTTTGACACCTTTGAAGCTTCGGGGATCTTTGTCCTTATGAATGGCCCTTGGTTTTGTGAAATGTCATCCAATTAGACAAGTGGACTCCAACCTTCAACCCCAGTCTTCATGGGTTGTCCTCTCCTATTTGGGTGAGATTCCCTAATCTACCTCTCTTGTATTGGGACAATATTAACTTGCTTCTTTTTTTTGGAGAGCCATTGTGGGTGGATCATCCCACTAATTCTTTGAGGAAAAACTATATGCTAGAGTTTGCATCTGACCTCTCCAGTAAGCTTCCCACGGTATGGATTCATGGAAGAAATGGCCGTTCTTCCAACCGGTTGAGTATGAGGGATTACCATGTGTTTTACTTGCGGCAGGGTTGGCCACAAGATGGATTCTTGTCCTACCACCTCAGGATCTCCAACTACTCCAAGCCTAGGTAAAACAAACCCCCCTCTCTAGCATGCTAATACAAATTTTTGGGATAAAACTCAAGCTGTTTGAGAAAGGTGAAAGCAGTTCTGCCCAAATCATTTTGATCCTGTGGTTGTGGATAAGGGTAAAAGCCCAGATATTGACACCTTCCCATGAACTACCATAACTTCCAGTTCCTCGATCAGTATGGGCCTTGGGTTCTTACCTACAAGAAGACTAGACTGCTCAAGGCTCAGACCAAAGGGGAGGAGGGCACAAAGGCGATGCTTGGGCCATAGGGTGCCTCCACAGCCACACCTCTCGGGACTTCCTTGGGGTATTGATATTCTAAAACCTCCTGTCTTCCAAGCCTACAAATTTGGAAAAATTGCTAAACCTCCTCGGGGGGGGCAAGAATAACATTCACAAAACCAAGGCCCACTTTGGAGGAGCTTCAAAACTTGGGATAAGGTGAGACTCTTCCAAAAAGAGGAAGAAGGCTCCACTCACACCACCCAGGATGGCGACGGGTCCCCTATGGTGGATTAATGTCATCCATCCTCTTAAACTGTAGGGGTGCAGGTAAAAAATAGCAACTACCTCACCTCATAGGTGGCCATGACTTATGCATCATTGGCCTGGTAGAGACCAGGATTGAGCAGATTACTAGGCGGGAGGTGGACAAGCTAGCTGGAAATAGCTGGCAATTTCTCTGTCACCCTTCAGTGGGAAATTCAGGAGGTATGATTATCTTATGGAGGCAGGACCTGGTCAATTTCCATCTTCTTATCCTTTTAGATCAGCTAGTGTTGGGGAAGGTCAGCATGGTTGATAACTCTCAGTGGATGCTTGGTTGGGTGTATGCCAACAAAGCTTATCATAGCAGGAGAGTGCTTTGGCAAGACATCAGTGATAATGTTGATCAGTAGGTACCTACTATCATTGGAGGTGACTTCAATTGTATCTTATCTCAGCAGGATAAGAAGCGGGGAAGAGGTTTACCTACTCTCAGGCTGTTCAGGAGATGGAAGCTTGCTTGACCACTTCTAACTTACATGATCTAGACTTCATTGTCCCTAGGTATACCTGGACCAATAACAAAGATGGGAGAAGCAAGATCAGGTTCGGTGGATCGGTCGTCAATTTGTGGCTTAACACCCTTGGAGACTAAGGTTCATCACTTATCGCGTCATTGTCCACTTCTACTTTCTACTACTCCATATATACCACCAGACTGGCTCCATTTTGAGGACACTTGCACGTCTACTGTGTGGAGGCTTGTGGCAGTGGGCAAGGCGACTCTGACCAAAGTGATGTGCTCCAAAGAAAAGCGCGCACTCTATGCTCTTTTATTGGAGTAAAGTATCTTTGAAGAACCTCACTTGCTCAAGGAGGAGGCTGGAGGGACATTGAAACCCTCCAACCTGGCATCGACCAGTCTCACTACAGTTCAGGAGGTGAGCTTCGCTCCAAGATCATTGATATGAACTCTACTTTGGCTAGGCTCAGCTCTTAGTGGAAGCAGAGGGCGAAGACTAGATGGCTACAGCAGGGGGATGGCAACACTCTTTTCTTCCACACTGTTGCTTCCTCTAGACATCGCACCAGCAAGGATTAGGGTTATTATGGATGATGATGGGCGGTGGATAGCGAGGCTATAGCAGATCTTTACCACTTACTTTCAAGAAATGGGTTGAGGGGTAGTCTCCCTTGAGAAGCGGCCTTCTGCCTCTTGAGCTGGTACCTTCCACTTCACTCCCCTTGATGCTTCTGTGAGAAGTTTGGGAGGCCCAGCTCTTTGGGGCCCAATGAGACCCAGATGCAGATGGGATCCTTTGCTTACAAGCGTTTGGAGATGTGTGAAGCGACGTTATTCGACCATCCGGAGTTCTTTAGTACCTCCCACATGGATGACTCATGGAAGGATACCCTCATTGTCTGATCCCCAAGTTTCTTTGGAGCCAGTGCCCCTCAAGTACCAATCAGTTTATGTCGGACCATCATGGCGATTGCGATCTGGTTAATAGATTGAAGCACCTCTTATAGATCCTTATTTCAGAGGAGAGGGAGCCTTTGTCCCCCAACGGAATATCTCTCACCACTGTCTCCTTGCCCAAGAGATCTTCAACAAATTCCATCATTCTACCTCGCAGGTTGGGTTCATGGCAATCAAGGTGGATATGGAGCAGCTACAAAGGATGGTGGCAAACCTTGGGTGCGATGCTCTTTTCTCGGATTTCAAATTCAGCAAATGGGTCATTGATGTGTCACCCATCCTAGGTACTCCATTCTTTTGAATGGCGGAAGGTGAGTGGGTTAGCTCATGGCTTTGCAAGGGTGTCCTCTCTGCCTACCTTTTCATTCTTCTGTTAGAGTGCTTACAGGCCTTCAAGCGGAGGAACAGGCATGATTAAGATACTGTATCTCCAACTTACTTTATGCTGATGACATTCTGATTACCTCTCAGGCCTTAGTGGCCCATGGCAAACAAATCAAGGCCATCGTTGATGACTACTGTGCTTGGACGGGGCAGCGCATCAATAGTGCCAAGACAGCCATCTTGTTCAATAAGGTAGCAAAAAGACGGAGGACCAACCGCATTACTAGACTTGTTGGGTTTAGGAGGGTCCAGGAGATGGACTATCTAGGAATCAAGCTAGCCATGCTGAAGTTGTACAGGACGGACCATTCCCAGTTGATTTAGAGGGCCAGGGAGAAAATTTCCTGGGGATCATGGCACCTCTCCCTTGCTAGCCGTGCCACACTCATTTCCGCCTGCGGGATCCATTTATCAGCTGACACATACTATTTTACCTATGAATGTGTTGCAGGAGATTGAGAAGATGTGTAGATCATTCTTGTGGAACAAGAGCTCTTCCTAAAAGAGCATCCATTATATGAAGTGGCCTCTATTTGTACACCTAGGAGGCTTGGTGGACTTGGGTTTCACTCTGCCACCACCTGGACTAGCCCCCTCAGGGCACGACTAGCCTGGGACTTCTTACGAGCGACTCCCTCTGCCTTGTCTTTGGGGCGTTATGGGGATGATATAGCTCCAGGGTGACTCCAAGTCCTGGACTGTCATTCTCAGTGGAGCTCAGAGCCTCAAACCCCTGATTCAATGGAGGCTGGCTAACGGGAATAAGGTACATGTTGTTTCCCAGACTTGGTTGACTGACATCCCACTTTCCAGGATACCCACCTTCATTGATGCTGCTACTCTGGAAGGCCTCCAGGTGTGCTCTTTCATTCAGCCAGACTGATCTTGGGACATTGAAAGATTGGAGCTCCACTTCAGGCAGGATCTGGTGGACCAAATCACAGGAGTGGTGCTACATACTTAGCGGTGATGAGCGAGCGTGCACCTTCCTCTAAGCAAGTCCCTTACTGCACTTGCTTATGAGGCTCTCTTCCCACCCACTTGTCCTGTCAGTCAGTGGCATTAGAAGTTCCATCTACATCCATGGGAAAAGCTATTCTGGTGGCGAGTCTGAAGGGGCCTTGCTTTCCTTCGATGGGGGGGCGATAGGAGGTATAGTGCCCTTGGGGCTGCACCGAGGAGGAGGACTTGGAGCATATTCTGATCAGATGCTCTCTCATGAAGGCTGTCTTGCAGGTTCTTTCCTCTTGGGATTTTGTCATGCCTTCCTTTATATGTTCTCAGGACCTCTTCAAGGCATTCGATAGCATCCCCAAGGCTGATCTAGCTTGGGGCAAGGCATACTGCTATGTCATTTACCAAGTTTGGAGGACTAGAAACGCCAAGACTCATGGCCGCCCTCATGGAACCCCCAAGGTGCTTGCTGCAAACATCTTGGAGGCATACACCAACACCTCCGCCTTTCTATTTCGAGAGCAATGGGAGCTCCATCAACTGATTCCTCACTCTTCTTGGACTCCCCTCACCCCCCTGGATGGCTTAAGGCCAATGTTGATGGTACACTCCTATCCTCTGGCTTGGCAGGTATCAGAGTTGTGATTAGAGATGATACTTGTAACCTTATCAAAGACAAATAAACTAGACCTTGCAGCAGACTTACTGGACTACACTCCTAGCACAGGCACCAGATATTGGCTTCCTTACAGATATCCACCAGGTGATCTCCTCACACATCCGCAGAGACCATAATCGGAGCGGTACGTGCATGACTTTACTGATCGACTTTGTGGCACTCTTATGATGCTTGTATTTTTCCTACTGCTTTTTCTATTATTTTAGAAGATGACTGGATGGATGTTGCTCCGGCCTAGTTTATTTATCTTTTTCTAGCTTTGCACTTTTGTGCTCCTTTGTAACCCTCTTTTATTAATGCAATATGCAACTTTCAAGGAATCCAAAAACTTTGGATCGGCTCTCATTTCCATGCCCCTCACTCTCTCTCTAGGGTGTGGAATTCCAGACTCTCTCTCTATGGCGGGGGTGACCAGCAGTCACCTCCTCACTGGGACAAGGCAACAAGGAAGGATGGCAAGCTTGCGGGTACTATTCACTCTACACGGGCAGAGGACAAGTGGGTGGCGCTGGCCCTCTACGGTGCGAGACGGACATTGGAGTTTCTTGATGGCAAGAAAGCTGATTCGTGAGGGATTGGCTCTACTTCGAGTCACTGCAGGGGTGGTGGCAAGGCAGCGGCTCTCGGGATGGACAAGGAAGGTCCAAGAATGGACGACTAGATGGAGTCCGATCTTGATCAAGAAAGACATCTGGATGGCGAAGTCTATACTGTAGACTCTGCACGGCCCATGGGACAAGGAGTGGTGCTCGGATTGGCAGGCATTGGCCTCGGGATGAACAAATTACCGGTTCTTGATGTCGACAAGAAGCCAGCTACTATAGACTCTGCGCATCCTGTGCCAGATTTACTAGAGTCTGCCTGGACAGACATTGCATTGGTGGCTGGAGGCATTCTTGTGGCGCCAGAGTGGCAGCGAGGGTGCCGGCGGTAGCTAGCGTGGACATCCGGAGGTGGGTGGGAACCCGAGGTGGGTGTCGATCACACGCAACTCTCTCACGGCACGCAATTGCACCACAGACCTGGATTACCGAGCTGGATTATGCGTGCACTCGGATTGCACCCATGGATGGCTTGGCAGGCGCATTGGCGGCGCGCATGAGGCACACTGGCGGGCTTGCATTTAGCATCATGGGTGCTGAGGACAGCACCAATGGTGACAACGGGCTTTCCATGCAAGGTGCGCATGCTAGCGTGAGTGCAAGTGGGGCCCGTCAGCTTGCCGAGGCGACTAGGTTGTAGGTCTGCAGCGCTCAGGATGGACAAGCTAAGGGCCTAACCGGGTTAGTCAATTTTGATCCTATGGCTTGTTGTGATGATGATAGGGCAAACTTCTTGGTCCCTATGGATGCTTCTCTGGGAGATGCACCAAACAACCAAGTGGGTGGTTGATTATGACCTCCCATGGCGATTCTAGTGCTCGACCCAATGCACTCAAGGTGCTTGTGATAATGTCTGACACCGACCGGCTTTTTTGGGGAGTCCTTGATGCTTGACTAAGGGAGGCTACAACCAAGTGGGGTGGTTGATTATGACCTCCCCATGACTGATTCTAGTGCTCCAGCCCAATGCACTCAAGGTGCTTGTGATAATGTCTCTGAAGCACCGACCAGCTTTTTTTGGGGAGTCCTTGATGCTTCGGCTAAGGGAGGACGACCAGCAACCTCAAACCCTCTGTTTGAGCATGATTGCCCCACTAAAGTGTCGTTGCCAAGACAAGCCAGCAATGCCACTCCTCGGCCTCCTCAAGGCCAAGCTGGTTACCCTCATTCCAACCCTTGGAAAAGGAAGGAATTCATTAAGCTTGGTCCTGTAGACAAATCAACTATCTTTATGGAAGATGAGGAAACTATCAGACTTGATGATGAAGCTGTGGATGACAATTAATTGAAGCTGGAAAAAGCCTTGGTAGGGAAGATCCTAGGAAGGAGACCTTCCTTCTACTTCCTTAATGCTGATCTCCAAAGGAAATGGGGGCAATGGGGTGCCTTCAAACTGATCATGGTTGCTCAGGATTGCTTTGTCTGCCTGTTTGATACCACAGAGGCTAGAGATGCTATGTTGATGAATGGGCCCTGGTTTGTGGCAGGGAATGTCATAGGCTTGGACAAGTGGTCTCCCACTTTTAACCCAAAGTCCCTGAATGGTCTGACCTCTCCAATTTCGGTAAGGTTCCCTAACTTACCCCTCTTATACTGGGATAACAATAATATTGCTAGGATTGCCTCATTTCTTGGAGAACCACTTTGGGTGGATCATCAAACCAATTGCTGGGGTCAAAGCTTGTATGCCAGAGTCTGTATTAGACCTGATCTGTCTACTAAACTCCCAAACTGGAGTCTAGATTTATAGAAGGAATGGTAGGTTCTTTCAACCTGTGGAGTATGAGGGGATTACTCAACTGTGCTTTACTTGTGGAAAAATTGGCCATAAGGTGGACTCTCTACCACCTACCCTACCACACTGCATTTAGATTTGGGTAAGACTAAACCCCCTCCTTCTGTGCAAGTCCATTTCAACACTGTTATGCAAGGAAAAACCCAAACTCAAGTGTTTGAGAAGGGTGAGAGTAGCACTGCCCAGGTCAGTGCTGATTCTGTGACTAGTGACAAAGGCAAAACACCAGAGACTCAATCTACTGCTCCCCCCTAGTGACTACCAAGGTCCCCTCCAACACTGATGCTGAATATGGGCCTTGGGTTTTAGTCACTAGAAAGAAGAAAACTAGGCCGACACAGGGGAGGAAGAGAGCAAACCAGTCTAGAAGCCTGGATTGACTGGTGGATGGGGACGGCCTATGAAAGTGCCTTCTTCAAAGGGCACACCACTCAAGGAGTTCCTTCCAAAGGTTGATATTTCCACTCCCCCAATCTTCCAAACCCCAGCTAGCTTGGAAAAACCAACAAAACCTTCTAGAGAGAAGGGTGGCAAAAGCAACAATAATAGGGCTAAGGCCCCTAAGACCTATAAGGAGAAGGAGGCTGTAGACTTGAGGCTTGGAGAGTCACTCCTGAAGAAGAGAAAGAAGACTCCTCTGACACCTACTAGTGGCGGGGATGCTTCCCCTATGGATGATTGATGTCTTCCATACTATTCTGGAATTGTAGGGGGGCCCGTAAGAAGACCACGGGCAACTACCTATGCCACCTCATTGGTGGCCATGATCTTTATCTTATTGGCCTGGTAGAGACCAGGATTGAGAAGATTTCTAGACGGCAGGTGGACAAGCTAGCTGGGAGCAACTGACATTTTCTCTGTCACCCTTCCATGGGAAACTCTGGAGGTATGATTATTTTATGGTGACATGAGCTTTTGAGTTTCCTTCCTATTATCCTTTCAGATCAGTTGGTGTTAGGCAAGGTCAGCATGGCTGACAGTTCCCAATGAATAGTGCGTTGGGTGTATGCCAACAAAGCCTACCACTGTAGGAGGTTGCTTTGGCAGAATATCAGGGATAGTTTGGATCTACAGGTTCCAACTATCATAGGAGGTGACTTCAACTGTATTCTGATGCATAATGACAAGAAGGAAGGAAAAGGTTTATTTACTCCCAGGCTGTACAGGAGATGGAAGATTGCATGAGCATTACTGACTTGCATGAGTTAGATTTCACTGGCCCAAACTTTACTTGGACTAACAACAAGGAGGGGAGGAGCAAGATCTTGGTACGGCTTGATCAATTTCTGGTTAACTCAGTGGCTTCCAACATCCTTGGAGATACCAAGGTTCATCACTTACCTCGTACTGCCTCTGATCATTGCCCACTCTTACTTTCAGTATCCCCGGGCTCTTACTCGCCACCACAGCGGTGGCTACATTTTGAGGATACTTGGTTGTCCTACCCGATGGCTTGGAAGCTTGTGTGGCAGAAGTGGAGCAAGTTAGATTTTGGTACCAAAGCAGCTGTGCTCCAAAGAAAGAGCTATCGCACTCTACGGGCACTCTTCTTCTAGAGTAGAAGCATGTTGAAGAACCTCCACTTGCTCAAGGAGAAGGGAGAGATATTGCCACCGCAGACGCAGAGTGTACCGATGTCGGGCCTTACTACAGTGATGGCGAAGCCGCTCCAAGGTTGTTGAGCTTAACTCCACATTAGCCGACTCAACACGGTGGGGAGGGCAAAGACTAGATGGCTGCAGTAGGGTGATGGTAACACTCACTTCTTCCACACCGTTGCTTCTTCTACGACATTAACAGCAAGGTGTCATGTATGGGATGGGAGATGATGGATAGCCTGGAGGACATCTCAAGAGCCTTTACCACTTTCTTCCAAATGGAAATGGGGGTCGTCTCACTGACTAGCCCTCTTTACCCTCTGAGCAGCAGGTACCCTCTCACATTACTCCTCTTCTTGATGCTCCTGTATCTGATTGTGAGGTTTGGGAGGCTGTGCACTCTATGGGGGCCAATTGGGCCCCAGGGCTTGGATGGGATCACTTCATCCTTTTACAGACACATCTGGACTTGTGTGAAGACCGACGTCATCGCTGCCATCCAAGAATTCTTTAGTACCTCCCACATGGATGATTCGGGAAGGAAACTCTCATCGTTGATTCCCAAGGTTCTTGAGGCATTCTCCTTCCAGTAAAATCGCCTTATTTCGCACCATCTATAAGTCGACAGAAGATATTAGTGAGTCGGGTGAAGCATCTCTTACTGATCCTCATCTTTGAAGAGCAGGGAGCTTTTGTCCCGCAGTGGAATATCTCCCATCACTGCCTTCTTGCACAGGAGATCTTCAATAAGTTCCAGCACTCCACCTCTCAGGTTGGCTTTATGGCTATCAAGGTGGATATGGAGCAGGCTTATGATAGGATGAGTTGGCAAACTCTGAAGCAGATGCTATCTCTCTTGGGCTTCCTGGCTAAGTTCAGCAACTAGATACTACAATGTGTCACTTACCCAGGTACTCCCTCTTGCTGAATGGTCGAAGGACTACGTGGATCAGCGCTCAGTGTGGCTTTCATCAGGGCTATCCTCTCTCACCCTACCTCTTCATTCTGTGCTCTGAGCTTCTATCATTGGCATTCAGGTAGAGGGGAGCCAATCTTGGTAGGTCAGTGGTTGCTGGAGGTACCTGAATTTCCAACCTTCTTTATGCTGATGCTATACTGATTATTTCCTAGGCTTTGATGGCTCATGGCAAGCAAATCAAGGACATCCTTGATGATTACTATTCTTGGATAGGGCAGCGCATCAACTGTGCCAAGACTTCCATCCTCTTTAGCAAAGCAGCAAAAAGATGGAGGACAAACCGCATTGCTAGATCCATCGGGTTCAAGAGAGTCCAGGAGATGGACTATTTAGGAATAAAGTTGGCAATGCGGAAGCTGTACAAAAAGGATCACTCCCAGTTGATTCAGCGGGCTAAGGAGAAGATTACTGCCTGGGGCTTGCAGCACCTCTCACTGGCTGGCCATGCTACCCTCATTTCTTCATCCCTGATGCTAGGATCCATCTACGAGCTATCACACACTACTTTGCCTATGAATGTGTTACAGGAGGTTGAGAAGATGTGCAGGTCCTTTCTTTGGGACAAGAGCCCTACCCAGTAGAGCATCCATTATGTGAAATGGGCCACCATTTGTACACCCAGGAGGCTTGGTGGACTTGGGTTCCACTCTGCTACTACTTGGACGGGGCCGTTGAGGGCACGACTGACATGGGACTTCTTACAGAAGAAGGATTCTCTTCTCCATGGCTGCCTTCAGGAGCATTATGGGGATGATATCTGGAACAGCCCTTTGAGGCGGGGGGACTCCAAATCTTGGGCTGTCATCCTTAGTGGAGCTCAGAGCCTTCTATCTCTCATCCGGTGGAAACTTGCTGACGAGAAAAAGGTACATGTTCTCTCCCAGACTTGGCAGGCTGATATTCCAGTTCACAGGAGACCTACCTTCATCGATGCGGCTGCACTTGAAGACCTCCGGGTGTGCTCCTTCATACAGTCAGATCGTCTATGGGACACTCCAAAGCTGGAGCTTCACTTTGGTCATGAGTTTGTGGACCAGATCAAAAGAGTGGTGCTGCACTTTGATTTAGCGACGAATGAGCCAGAACTTATGCACATCCCGCTAAGCAAGTCCCTCACGGCACTTGCTTATGAGGCTCTCTTCCCTCCCGGCGATACTCATTGCTCATGGCAGTTCCACATCCACGGAGAAGCTCTTTGGTGGCATGTCCCGTGGGGCTATGCCAACACCGGCTCCGCCGGAGAGGAAGTGCACCTGGGGCTACACCGAGGAGGAGGACTTGGAGCATCGATCAAATGCTCTCTCATGGTCGCCCCGTGTTCTTTCCTCTTGGGGTTTTGTTATGCCTGCCTTTATCTGTTCTCAGGATCTCTTCAAGGCATTCGACAACATCCCCAAGGTTGATCTAGCTTGGGGCAAGGCATACTGCTATGTCATCTACCAAGTTTGGAGGACTAGGAATGCCAAGACTCACGGCGGCCCTCATGGAACCCCCAAAGTGCTTGCTGCAAACATATTGGAGGCATTCACCAACACCTCCACCTTTCCATTTTGAGAGCAATGGGAGCTCCATCAGCCACATCGGCTGATTCCTCACTCTTCTAGGACTCCCCCCCTCTGGCTTAATGGCCCAATGTTGATGGTGCACTCCTCTCGCGGTGTATCGGAGTTATGATTAGAGATGATACCGCAACCTCATCTTCAAGACTAGAACAAAGACACGTGGAGTGCAGTGCTATGCAATTAGATCGGAGCCATGGATGTATGAATACAAGGCGATCTTGGAAGGCAACAATCACGTGGTGGTGACTTACCTCCAGCAGACCTTGCAACAGCTCTGGACTACTCTCCCAAAGACGTGCACAGGCACCTGATATTGGCTTCCTTACAAACTTCCACCGTGTGATCTTCTCACATCTCAGAGACGGAATCGATCGGTGACCGCGCACCACTTTACAGTCCGACTTTGTGTGGCACTCTTATGATGCTTGTATATTTCCTACAGCTTTTTCTATTATTTTAGAGGATGACAGTGAGCATGTTGCTCCGGCCTAGTTTGTTTGTCTTTTCTAGCTTTGCACTTTTGTGCTCTTTTGTAACCTTATTTTATTATTAATGCAATACGCAACTTTCAAGGAACCCAAAAACTTTGATTTCTCACAAGGTGCCGGCGGAGTCCTAAAAGTAACTTCCATCAATCCCTGGTCGGCATCATTTATGGTTGAGACTAGGATAGTATCTGATCGTCTTCGAGCCCCCAACTTTCGTTCTTGATTAATGAAAACATCCTTGGAAAATGCTTTCGCAGTGGTTCGTCTTTCATAAATCCAAGAATTTCACCTCTAACTATGAAATACGAATGCCCCCGACCGTCCTTCTTACTCATTACTCCGATCCCTAAGGCCAACACAATAGGATCGAAATCTTGTGGTGTTATCCCATGCTAATGTATCCAGAGCTTGCTTGAGCACTCTAATTTCTTCAAAGTAACGGCGCCGGAGGCACGACCCGGCCAATTAAGGCCGAACGCAGTGACGAGGCGGTGCACACACCGAGGAATCGACCAACCCAAGGTCCAACTACGAGCTTTTTAACTGCAACAACTTAAATATACGCTATTGGAGCTGGAATTACCGCGGCTGCTGGCACCAGACTTGCCCTCCAATGGATCCTCGTTAAGGGGTTTAGATTGTACTCATACTAATTAAGAGCCGATATTATTTATTGTCACTACCTCCCATGTCGATTGGGTAATTTGCGCCGCCTTCCTTGGATGTGGTAGCCGCCTCTCGTCTCTCCGTAATCGAACCATAATTCTCCGTCACCCTTGACCACCATGGTAGGCTCCTATCCTACCATCAAAAGTTGATAGGGCATATATTCAAATGATGCATCACCGCATGCACCACGTTATCTTGAATCTGGAACGAATATCGACCTTTTACCTAATAAATGCATCACTTCCGAAGTCGGGTTTGGCACGATAGCTCTAGAATTACTATGGTTATCCGAAAGACGTACCATCAAACAAACTATAATTGATTTAATGAGCCATTCACAGTTTCATAGTCTGAAATAGTTCATACTTACACATGCATGGCGCAATCTTTGAGACAAGCATATGACTATTGGTAGGATCAACCAGGTAGCACATCCTCGATGCAACAATGATCTCGCCCAACACAACCATGTATATATATATGGAGGGAGGGGAAAGAATCAGAGTCGCACGAAGGATGTAGGCGTGATAACCTCCGAATAAACCGACCCGAGCAAGGTGGCCATGACACCGAGACCCGATTTCTAAGAGCCACATTCGCAACAATATGATGAGACCCTTCGTCCACCGCCTAAGATACAGGCTCCCCAAGATGAGGATGGAAGGGTCTCATTCCACAGGGCAGTCTCCATGCCATGAAAATGAGCATCAGAGGCTAATCTGTGACACATCGATAGATGTTAATACTGACAACGAAAGGATTCCAGTTGCAAGCAACAGCCACAATTGGTCTCCAAAATATTATGAGGAGCGAGGATTTGAAAGGATTGCCACACGGATAGTTGGCCACACGAAGGTGACCACCTATCAATAAAAGCAGAGTCCACAACATCTCATGTGCCGCATACAGGTCTCCAGCCTAAGCACATCACCAAGCCCAAAGGCACAGCCCGAAAATAGAGATCAAGAAATCTCCGTCATCAAGCAAACCAAAGGGTCATGATAATGATGCGGATGGCGAGCTCCCGCGAGGCACGTACATTCACATCGAGCTGAAGAAGCTCCATGGGATGCCAAGTCGATCCATATTCGAGAACATTCATGCCGCGATGAAGCTCTTCCTTCGACTATGCCCAAAAAATCCTTTAAATTCGCAACACGATGACATAAGATGAAGGAAGCATGCAGATCCAAAGATCATCAGCATTGTCTACCTTACATGCATGTCTGACAGCAAAATAGCAAACCTGTTGCCCAATTCAGCTCATCTCTAATAGAGGCAAGGAAAAATGCACATTTTAGACCCCAAAAGTTCCAGAAATCCCAAAAAGCTTACTTTTTTATGGGCCGCCATATGCCTAAATGGAGGCCCCCAAATGCACCCATGAGCAACGTCAGGAGGTTTTAGGAGGTTCCAGCCTCAAAAAATGGCAAGACACGACCAATTTTGAGGATTTACGCGCCCATGGGCACCACAACACCTGGCGCAGGCGAAGGCCAGCGTGCGTGGGGCCACGGAGGATGCTGAACGCGGAGCTGCGTGCGTGGCATCTGGAGAGGCGCTGAGGAGCGACGGGCACGCCGGGTGAGTGAGGAGAGTCATGCCGGCACTCGACCGAGCCATTGACCATGCGGCGACAGCGCGGGTGCAGGCCACGGGGCACGGCGCGGCCAAGCACCGCTGGCTGCGGTCAGCGTCTGCGGGCCGCCAACGGCTGCGCATGCGCGCACGCCGACACGACGGACCACGGCGACACCATCGTCCGAGGCCCACGCGGCGCGATCGCGTTAGCACTCGGAGGCTGCTGCGGCACACGCTGTGCTCGCGAGGCCCGCTACACACCAACGCCCGCGCAGAGGCCATCTTGTCCGGCCCAGGGCCCACGAGATGTCGCGCCAAACCGAGAGGCACACAAACTAACGCCAGCGCCCGTGGGCACGTAGTTGTGCTTACCGGCATATGTGAGACAATAAGGATGCTAAGCTCACATCCGTAGCTCTTTGACGCGGCGACCGCGGCACTCGAGGGGGGCTCCGCTACGGCAGGTGCTTGGAAAGGCCGCTGCCACGTGTGCATCTTTATTTTTAAATAAGCACACGCCCTCACCGCAACGTCATCGCCAAGCCTAGGTGCCCCGTTCGGTGCCCGATCTTCGCTGATCACCGCCGGTCACCCGGCCATGCCGGCCGCCAGCCGTTGTCACCGCCGGCCACCGATCACTACGCTGCCGCCACCACCACTGATCACGGTTGACCTGACCGCTCCGGTTGCCCCGCCGCTGGCCATTGCCCTCCTGCCGCCATCGGTCGTCGTCGCCGGTTGCCACCATCCTCGACCGCCCCGCACGGCCGTCGCGACTCCGTATTCTCGCCGGGTCGTGGTTTTCAGCCGATCGCACCATCCTTTCGGATGGCTTATTCTTCAGGAACATCTAGTCTGACACGCCCAAATTTTTTGCATGAACTTTGGGTCGTTTAATCGGGCGCGTGAGCGCCCGAATTTTTGGAATTTTTCTCGTGTCGTATGCATCGGATTACCACCCAGCCTTTACTTTTCTTGTGCGACATATTGAAGGCTCGTAAGGGTGCACGATCATCGTCCGACAAGCGACGATGCATGGTTCGAGAATGTAGGTGCGGCACGAGAGCATGTCATGACATGCTCACGACGTGGCCCTTGGCACGCCCATCCTGACATGCACAGCATGCCTATGCACGAAGGTGGAGTGGATGTCAAGCTAGCTCACTCCCTTATAGAGGTCCCCCAAAACGCTACTTTTGGCCCAAAGGCACTGACCGAAAATAGAGGTCAAGCAATCTCCGTCCTCAAGCAAACCAAAGGGACGTGATAACGAATGTGCATTTTCATATCGAGGCACGTACATTCGCGTTAGAGCGTGAAGATGCTCCATGTGAGATGCCAAGTCGGCCAATACTCTGAAGAGTGCCATCGATTCGTATGCCGCTTGAAGCCCTTCCAAGCACTATGCTCGAAAATTCCCTTCAATTCGCAACTCGTTGACATTATATGAAGGAAGCATGCAGATCCTAAGATCATGAGCATAATCACCCTTACATGCATGTCGGCAGAAAACAATGGACCTTCCTAGTTATCTCATAGACAAAGGCAGCAAAATGCACATTTCAGACTCTGGAAGTTCCAGAAAGCCCAAAAAGCTTACTTTTTTATGGGCGGTCATATGCCCAAATGGAGGCCGCCAAATGCACCCTTGAGCACCAATAGGAGGTTTTAGGAGGTTCCAGCCTCAAAAAATGGCGAAACACGGCCAATTTCGAGGAGTTAAGCGCACATGGGCACCACAGCACCCGCCACTGGGCTGCAGGCGAGCGCCATGGACGATGGGAGACTGATGGATATCCCGGAGGACATCTCAATGGCCTTTACAACTTTCTTCCAGCAGAAATGGGCTGAGGGGGCTGTCTCCCTTGATAGCTGGCCCTCTTTACCCTCTGAGCAGCAGGTACCCTCTCACATTACTCCTCTTCTTGATGCTTCTGTATCTGATTATGAGGTTTGGGAGGTTGTACACTCTATGGGGGCCAATCGGGCCCCAGGGCTGGATGGGATCACTTTATCCTTTTACAGACACTTCTAGACTTGTGTGAAGACCGACGTCATTGCTGCCGTCCAGGAATTCTTTAGTACCTCCCACATGGATGATTCGTGGAAGGAAACTCTCATCGTTCTGATTCCCAAGGTTGCTGGAGTAGACTCCCTTCCAAGTACTGGCCAATCAGCTTATGTCAGACCTCTATAAGCTGATTGGGAAGATATTAGTGAATCAGCTGAAGCAACTCTTACCGTTCCTCATCTCTAAAGAGCAGGGAGCTTTTGTCCCGCAGCAAAATATCTCCCATCACTACCTTCTTGCATAGGAGATCTTTAATAAGTTCTAGTACTCCACCTCTCAGGTTGGCTTTATGGCTATCAAGGTGGATATGGAGCAGGCTTATGACAGGATGAGTTGGCAAACTCTGCAGTAGATGCTATCTCTCATGGGCTTCTCAGCCAAGTTCAGCAACTGGATACTACAATGTGTCACTCACCCCAGGTACTCCATCTTGCTGAATGGTCGAAGGACTGAGTGGATCAACGCTCACTGTGGCATTCATCAGGGGTGTCCTCTCTCACCCTACCTCTTCATTTTGTGCTCGAGCTCTGCTTTGGCATTCGTGCGAGGGAGTAAATCTTGGCATGTCGTGGTTGTAGGTACGCATCTCAACCTTCTTTGATGATATCGATTATTTCCTGTGCTTTAGTGGCTCATGGCAAGCAAATCAAGGACATCCTTGATGACATGCACGCGATCAATCGTGCCAAGACTTCCATCCTATTTAGCAAAGCAGCAAAAAGATGGAGGACAAACCGCATTACTAAATCCATTGGGTTCAGGAGAGTCCAGGAGATGGACTATCTGGGCATAAAGCTGGCAATGCAGAAGCTGTACAAAAAGGATCACTCCCCCATTAAGGGGAGAAGATTACTGGGGTCGCAAAGACCTCTCTGGCCTACCATGCTACCCTCATTTCTTCAGCCCTGATGCCAGGATCCATCTACTAGCTGACACACACTACTATGCCTATGAATGTGTTGCAGGAGGTCGAGAAGATATGCAGGTCCTTTCTTTGGGATAAGAGCCCTACCTAGAGGAGCATCCATTATGTGAATTGGGCCACCATTTGTACACCCAGTTGGCTTGGTGGACTTGGGTTCCACTCTGCTAGTACTTGGGCCGGGCTTGAGAGGGCAGCGTGGGACTTCTTCACGAAGCGATTCTCTTCTCCATAGTTACCTTCGGGAGCGTTATGGGGATGATATCTGGAACAACTCTCTGAGGCAGGGGGACTCCAAATCTTGGGTTGCCATCCTTAGTGGAGCTCAGAGTCTTCTACCTCTCATTCGGTGGAAACTTGCTGATGGGAAAAAGGTACATGTTCTCTCCCAGACTTAGCTGGCTGATATTCCACTTCAAAGAAGACCTACCTTCATTGATGCGGCTGCACTTGAAGACCTCCGGGTGTGCTCCTTCATACAGCCAGACTGTCTGTGAGACACTCCAAAGCTGGAGCTTCAATTTGGTCATGATTTGGTGGACCAGATCAAAAGGGTGGTGTTGCACCCTGACTTAGTGATGGATGAGCTAGAACTTATACAAATCCTGCTAAGCAAGTCCCTCACGGCACTTGCTTATGAGGCTCTCTTCCCACCCGGCTGTACTCACTGCTCATGGCTTCAGAAGTTCCATCTGCATCCATGGGAGAAGCTCTTTTGGTGGCAGGTCCTGAAAGGGGCTTTGCCAACTTTCACCTGGCTCCGTCAGAGGGGACTGACAGAGGAAGTCCAGTGCCCTTGGGGCTGCACTGAGGAGGAAGACTTGGAGCATATTCTGATTTGATACTTTCTCACTACGGCTATCATGCAGGTTCTTTCCTCTTGGGGTTTTGTTATGCCTTCCTTTACCTGTTCTCAGGATCTCTTCAAGGAATTCGACAGCATCCCCAAGGTTGACTTAGCTTGGGGCAAAGCCTACTGCTATGTCATATACCAGGTTTGGAGGACTAGGAATGCCAAGACTCACGGCTGCCCTCATGGATCCCCCAAGGTGCTTGCTGCAAACATCTTGGAGGCAATGGGAGCTCCATCAGCCACATCGGTTGATTCCTCACTCTTCTTGGACTCCCCCCCCGGATGGCTTAAGGACAATGTTGATGGTGCCCTCCTGTCCTATAGCTTGGCAGGTATCGGGGTTGTGATTAGAGATGATACTTGCAGCCTCATCAAGACCACTGGTATTCATCTCCAGCAATGGGACAACACACAGGTGGAGTTGCAGGCTATGCTTGCAATGAGACAGATTATGGAGCTGTGGATGTATGAATACAAGGGGCTGGTCTTGGAAGGCGACAACCACGGGGTGGTGACTTACCTCTAGCAGACCATGCAGCAGGCTTACTGGACTACACTACCAGCAGAGGCACCTGATATTGACTTCCTTAGAGACTTCCACCATGTGATCTTCTCACACATCTGTAGAGACCGTAACCGACTGGCAGATTACTGTGCACGACTTGCTATTGAGTCTGACTTTGTTTGGCACTCTTATGATTCTTGTATATTTCCTACTACTTTTTCTCTTATTTTTGAGGATAATTGTGAGCATGTTGCTCCAGCTTAGTTTGTATGTCTTTTATGGTTTTGCACTTTTGTGCCCTTTGTAACGCTCTTTTATTATTAATGCAATATGCAACTTTCAAGGAACCCAAAAACTTTGGATCGGCTCTCATTTCCATGCCCCTCTCTCTCTATGGTGCGAATTTCTAGACTTTCTCTCTCTATGGCGGGGCTGGCTGCCGGTCACCTCTTTACTGGGACAAGGCAATGATCAAGGGAAGTTGAGAGGGTGTTAAGTCCTCGGCTACTGTTCACTCTGCACGTCTTGATGGCAAAGGCGGATTGGCTCGGACAATCCTTGTGCTAGGATGAACGGGACAGAAGACATGGATCTTGGTAATAAATCGAGCACTGCTCACTCTGCACTGTCTATCTACACTGTAGACTCTGCGCGGGACGTTGGCATGGAGGAGGCACACGGACTAGCCAGTGGTTGCGCGGGCATGGACGGGCGGGAGCTTCTTGATTTAGGCAAGAAATCAGCTACTATAGACTCTGCATGGTTTCTTGCGGCAGAATTCTTGTAGAGTCCCAAGGGACCTAGATCTTGCCTAGCGATAACTGCGAGGCGGCTTGCAGCTAAGAGGCGGCCGGTCGACCGGCCCGAGAGCAGGCGCATCGGGCCACCAGACAACTTCAGCGGTCAAATCATGCCAACGCATCTGGCGCCTGCAATACGCAGTGCCAGCGGCGCTTGAGCATGCGGGTGGGGCAATAATGGCAAGAAGATGGCGGGGAAGCGCGCCATGAAGAGGGTGCATGGCGGCAGCTCAAGAGCATGTCTGGCGCCGTCACAAATCAAACTCCAGCGCCAGATCAAGGTTCGTTGGTAGCAGTGACTGTGATTCTTAGAATAGCGGCACCTACACAGCAAGGTGACCTAGCCGAGGAAGGTAATTCTGAACCCATGGCTTGTTGTGTTGATGAGGGGGTCAATTTTTTGGGCTCCATGGACGTCACTACAGGAATGGATCATGCTGGACATCTATTCTCCAATGGGGCGGCTGCCACTGACCTCCATATGGATGATCATGATGATTCAGCACTGTGCACACAAGGTGCTTGTGAAAATGCCTCAGTGAATCCGACCTAATTCTTTTGGGGTGTTCCTCACATACCAGCTAAGGGAGGTGGCTCAACAACTACTAACCCTCTCTTTGAGCATCATAGCCCACCTAGGGAGGGTGTGCAATACCAAACAAACCCATCAAATTCTCGGCCAACCCAAGGCCAAGCTAGCTCTAGTCCTTCTAACCCATAGAAACGCAAAGAATTTGTGAAGCTTGGCCCTGTGGACAAATCTTCCTTTATGGAAGATGGCTCTACCATTTGACTTGATGATGATGCAGTTGATGATAATCACCAGAAGCTGGATAAAGCTCTTGTGGGGAAGATCCTTGGGAGAAGACCTTCATTCTATTTTCTTAATGCTGATCTACAGAGGAAATGGGAGTAGTGGGGAGCCTTCAAGCTGGTCATGGTCTCCCCTGATTGCTTTGTTTACCAATTTGACACGATTGAAGCTCGAGAATGCTGTCCATATGAATGGCCCTTGGTTCGTGGCAGGAAATGTCATCGGATTAGACAAGTGGTCTCCAACTTTCAACCCAAAGTCTCTATATGGGCTGTCCTCTCCTATTTGGGTCAGATTCCGTAATCTACCTCTCTTGTATTGGGACAATATTAACATTGCCAGGATTGCTTCTTTTTTTGGAGAGCCATTATGGGTGGATCATCCAACTAATTGCTGGGGGCAAAGCTTATATGCTAGAGTTTGCATCAGAATTGACCTCTCCAGTAAGCTTCCCACAGGAGTATGGATCCATGGAAGAAATGGCCGGTTCTTCCAACCAGTTGAGTATGAGGTGATTGCCCAGCTGTGCTTTACTTGTGGCAGGGTTGGCCACAAGATAGATTCTTATCCTACCACCTCAGGATCTCCAACTACACCAAGCCTAGGTAAAACCAACCCCCCCCCCTCCTAGGCAAGCTAATACCAATTTCCCTTTATAGGATAAAACTCAAGCTTTAGTGATTGAGAAAGGTGAAAGAAGCTCTTCCTAAACCAATTCTAACCCTATGACTTTGGATAAGGGTAAAAGCTCAGATATTCAGCATGCCTCTGCCCAGCAGGCAACTACCATATCATCCAATTCCTCTGATGCTAAGTATGGGCCTTGGGTTCTAGTTACATACAAGAAGAAGACTAGACCTGCTCAAGTTGCTCTGAAGATCAAAGGTGGAGGACAACTTGGGCACAAAGCTGATGCTAGGCTGAATAGGGTCTCCACCATAGGCCACAACTTCTCAGGATTTCCTTCCGGGTATTGATATTCTAAAACCTCCTATCTTCCAAGCCCCTACAAATTTGGAAAAAATTGTTAAACCTCCTCGGGATAAGACTGGCAAGAATAACATTCACAAACCAAGGGTCTCCAAAGCCCACTTTCAGAGGGAGCTACAAAACTTGGGACAAGGTGAGACGCTTCCAAAGAAGAGGAAGAAGGCTCCACTTACACCACCAGATGGTGGGGACGGATCCCCTATGGTGGATTAATGTCTTCCATTCTCTTCTGGAACTGTAGGGGTGCTCGTAAGAAAACAACGGGCAACTACCTCATGCACCTCAGGTGGCCATGACTTGCATCATCATGCGTAGAGATCAGGATTGAGCATATTACTAGGTGGGAGGTGGACAAGCTAGCTGGGAACAGATGGCAATTTTTCTATCACCCTTCAGTGAGAAATTCAGGAGGTATGATTATCTTATGGCGGCAGGAGCTGGTTGATTTCCATCCTCTTATCCTTTTAGATCAGTTGGTGTTGGGGAAGGTCAGCATGGTTGATAACTCCTAGTGGACGCTTGGTTGGGTGTACACCAACAAAGCCTACGGGAGAGTACTTTGGCAGGACATCAGTGACAATGTTGACCAGCAGGTACCAACTATCATTGGAGGTGACTTCAATTGTATCTTGTCTCAGTAAGACAAGAAGGGGGGGAAGAGGTTTACCTACTCCCAGGCTATTCAGGAGATGGAAGCTTGTTTGACCACTTCTGACTTGCATGATCTAGACTTCATTGGCCCTAGGTATACCTGGACCAATAACAAAGATGGGAGAAGAAAGATCTGGGTTCGACTGGATTATGTCCTGGTCAATTCTGTGGCTTCTAACACCCTTGGAGATACTAAGGTTCATCACTTACCTCGCATTGCTTCAGATCATTGCCCACTTTTACTTTCAGTTTCTACTATTCCATATATACCACCACAGTGCTGGCTCTATTTTGAGGACACTTGGTTGTCCTATCCGATAGTGTGGAGGCTTGTGTGTGAGAGTGGAACAAGGCGATGCACCAGGCGATGTGCTCCAAAGAAAATGCACCTGGGCTCTTTTATTGGGTAAAGGTATGTTGAAGAACCTCCACTTGCTCAAGGAGGAGCTGGAGAGGGATATTGAAACCCTACAGACCATTGATTGTTCTGACACAGGTCTCACTACGGTTCAGGAGGGTGAGCTTTGCTCCAAGGTCATTGATCTAAACTCTAATTTGGCTAGGCTCAGCACCTGGTGGAAGCAGAGAGAGAAGACTAGATGGCTACAGCAGGGGATGGTAACACTCATTTCTTCCACACTGTTGCTTCCTCTAGACATCGCACCAACATGATTTGCTGTGTCATGATAGATGATGGGAGGCAGGTGGATAGCCAGGAGGCTATAGCTGAGACCTTTACTACTTACTTTCAGAAGAAATGGGTTGAGGGGGCAGTCTCCCTTGACAACTGGCCTTCTCTGCCTTTTGAGCAGCATGTACCTTCCCACATCACTCCCCTTCTTGATGCTTCTGTGGCTGAAGATGAGGTTTGGGAGGCCCTACGCTCTATGGGGGCCAATCGGGCACCGGGTCTGGATGGGATCACGCTTCCTTTACAAGCAATTTTGGAGATGTGTGAAGCGTTAGCAGCCATCCGTGAGTTCTTTAGTACCTCCCACATGGATGACTCGTGGAAGGATACCTCATTGTCCCGATCCCCAAGGTAGTCGGAGCCAACTCTCCCAAGTACCAATCGCTTTATGTCAGACCATCTATAAGCTGATTGCCAAGATCCTGGTCAACAGATTGAAGCATCTCTTACCGATACTTATCTCTGAGGAGCAGGGAGCCTTTGTCCCCCAACAGAATATTTCTCACCACTGTCTCCTTGCCCAAGAGATCTTCAACAAATTCCAACATTCTACCTCGCAGGTTGGGTTCATGGCAATCAAGGTGGATATGGAGCCGGCCTATGACAGGATGTGCTGGCAAACCTTGGAGCAGATGCTCTTTTCTCTGGGATTTCCTGCCAAATTTAGCAAATGGGTAAAGGTGTCACTCATCCTGTACTCCATTCTTTTGAATGGCGAAGGACCGAGTGGATTAGCCATCATTGTGCTCAAGGGTGTCCTCTCTCACCCTACCTTTTCATTCTGTGTTCTGAGCTACTTACACAGGCCTTTAAGCAGAGGGGAGCCAACTTAGGCATGTTAGTGGCTTCAGGAGGTACTCGTATCTCCAACTTGCTTTATGTTGATGACATTCTGATTACTTCTCAGGCCTTAGTGGCTCATGGAAAATAAATCAAGGCTATCCTTGATGACTACTGTGCTTGGACGGGGCAGTGCATCAACAGTGCCAAGACAACCATCTTGTTCAACAAGGTAGCAAAAAGATGGAGGACCAACCACATTACTAGACTTGTTGGGTTCAGGAGGGTCCAGGAAATGGACTACCTGGGAATCAAGCTGGCAATGCGGAAGTTGTATAGGACGGACCATTCCCAGTTGATTCAGAGGGCCAGGGAGAAAATTTCTACCTGGGGATCGCGGTACCTCTCCCGGCCGTGCCACACTCATTTCCATAGCTCTGATGCTTGGGTCCATTTATCAGCTGACACATACAATGCTACCTACGAATGTGTTGCAGGAGATCGAGAAGATGTACAGGTCATTCTTGTGAAACAAGAGCTCTTCCCAGAAGAGCATCCATTATGTGAAGTGGGCCACCATCTGTACACCCAGGAGGCTTGGTGGGCTTGGGTTCCACTCTGCCACCACTTGGACTGGCCCTCTTAGGGAACGGCTTGCCTGAGACTTCTTTCAGAAGCCTGACTCCCTCCTTCACCGCTATCTTCGAGAGCATTATGGGGTTGTTATCTGGGATAGCTCTCTGAAGCAGGGCGACTCCAAATCTTGGGCAATCATTCTTAGTGGGGCTCAGAGCCTCAAACCCCTCATTTGATGGAGGCTGGCAGATGGGAACAAGGTACAGGTTCTTTCCCATACTTGGTTGACTGACATCCAACTTTCCAGGAGACCTACCTTCATTAATGCTGCTACTCTAGAGGACCTCCGGGTGTGCTCTTTCATACAACCAGACTGATCTTGGGACATTGAAAGATTGGAGCTCCACTGGGTGGACTGCAGATCGATCTTGGTGGCAATCGATGAGCGATGAGCCGGTACATCTTCCTCTAAGCAAGTCCCTTACTGCACTTATTTACAAGGCTCTGTTCCAGCCAGTGGCTTCAGAGGTTCCATCTGCATCCACTAGAGAAGTTGTTCTGCATGAGTCGAAGGGGCGTACCAACATCGACATGGCTACATCAGAGGAGGTCCGGTTGGGGTTGCTCAGGAGCAAGACATGGAGCATATCCACCATGCTCCCTCACGACGGCCGTCCTACGTGTTCTTTCTTCATGGGGTTCATTATGCCTTCTTTTCCAATACTCGTGATCTTTTAGGGCTTTTGAAAGCACTATTACTTTAGCTTGGGAAAAGCATCGCTATGTGATATACCAGGTATGGAGGGCTAGGAATGCCAAGACTCACGGCCGCCCTCATGGAACCCCCAAGTTGCTTGCTGCAAACATCTTGGAGGCATTCACCAACACCCCTGCCTTTCCATTTCGAGAGTAATGGGAGCTCCATCACATTACTGTTCCTCACTTCTCTTGGACTCCCCATCCCGGATGGCTAAGGCAAACATTGATGGTGCTCTCCTACCTTCAGGCATTGCAGGTATCAGGATGGTGATCAGGGACGATACTTGCAAGCTCATCAAGGCGGCTGGAGTTCACTTCAAAGATTGGGATAGACACGGTTGAGTGTGCTATGCTCCATTAGACCATGGAGCCGTGGATGCATGAATATGAGGGTCGATCGGGACAACCACTGTGGTGACTTACCTCCGTGGACCATGCGAGACCGGACTTCCGCCACGCACCGGATATTGGCTTTCTCAAAGACTTCCACCAGGTGATCTTCTCCCACATCTGCAAGGATCACAATCGCCTGACAGATTATTGTGCTCGACTTGCTACGAAAGCAGATTTTTGTTGGCGCATTGATGATACTTGTATGTTTCCTCCTGCTTTTATTGATATTTTGGAGGGTGATAGAGAGCATGTTGCTCCTACTTAGCTAGTTTTATTTCTATTTTTTGAACCTTTGTGCAAGTTGTAACCGTCTTTTTTACCTTTAAATGCAATTACAACTTTCATGGAACCCAAAAACTTTGATTTCTCACAAGGTGCTGGCGGAGTCCTAAAAGCAACATCCACCATCCCCGACGTCGGATCGCTTTATGGTTGAGACTAGATCGATCATCGCCTTCGAGCCCCCAACTTTCATTCTTGATTAATGAAAACATCCTTGGAAAATGCTTTCACAGTGGTTCATCTTTCATAAATCCAAGAATTTCACCTCTGACTATGAAATACGAATGCCCCCAACCGTCCCTCTTATTCATTACTCCGATCCCGAAGGCCAACACAATAGGACCTAAATCCTGTGGTGTTATCCCATGCTAATGTATCTAGAGCATGGGCTTGCTTTGAGCACTCTAATTTCTTCAAAGTAACGGTGCCGGAGGCACGACTTGACCAATTAAGGAACATCGCCGCATGGACAGACGGGCGGTGCACACCGCGAGGCAGACCGACCGACCCAACCCAAGGTCCAACTACGAGCTTTTTAACTGCAATAACTTAAATATACGCTATTGGAGCTGGAATTACCGCAACTGCTGGCACCAGATTTGCCCTCCAATGGATCCTCGTTAAGGGGTTTAGATTGTACTAATTCAATTACCACTCAAGAGCCCGTATTATTATTGTCACTACCTCCCCGTGTCAGGATTGGGTAATTTGCACGCCTGCTGCCTTCCTTGGATGTGGTAGCCGTCTCTCAGGCTCCCTCTCCGGAATCGAACCCTAATTCTCCGTCACCCGTCACCACCATGGTAGGCCCCTATCCTACCATCGAAAGTTGATAGGGCAGATATTCGAATGATGCGTCGCCGGCACAAGGGCCGTGCGATCCGACGAGTTATCATGAATCAATAGGGAAATGGGCAGAAGCCCGCATCAGCCTTTTACCTAATAAATGTATCCCTTCCAAAAGTTGGGGTTTGGTGCACGTATTAGCTCTAGAATTACTATGGTTATCCGAGTAGCACATACCATCAAACAAACTATAACTAATTTAATGAGCCATTCACAATTTCACAGTCTGAAATAGTTCATACTTACACATGCATGGCTTAATCTTTGAGATAAGCATATGACTACTGGCAGGATCAACCAGGTAGCACATCCTCGATGCAACAATGATCTCGCCCAACACAACCATGTATATATATATATGGAGGGAGGGGAAAGAATCAGAGTCACACGAAGGATGAAGGCACGATCACCTCTGAATAAACCGACCCGGGCAAGGTGGCCGTGACACCGAGACCCGATTTCTAAGAGCCACATTCACAACAATATGATGAGACCCTTCATCCACCGCCTAAGATACAGGCTCCCCAAGATGAGGATGGAAGGTCTCATTCCACAGGGCAATCTCCATGCCATGAAAATGAGCATCAGAGGCTAATCAGTGACACATCGACAGATGTTAATACCAACAACAAAAGGATTCCCGTCGCAAGCAACCGCCACAATCGATCTCCAAAATATTTTGAGGAGCGAGGATTTGAAAGGACTGCCACACCGATAGTTGGCCACACGAAGGTGACCACCTATCAATAAAAGCAGAGTCCACAACATCTCATGCGCCACATACGGGTCTCCAGCTAAGCACATCACCAAGCCTAAAGGCACTGCCCAAAAATAGAGATCAAGAAATCTCCATCATCAAACGAACCAAAGGGTCATGATAATGATGCGGATGGCGAGCTCCCGCGAGGCACGTACATTCACATCAGAGCGGGATAAAGCTCCATGTGGGATGCCAAGGCGACCCATACTCCGAAGAGTGCAGTCGATTCGTATGCCGTATGAAGCTCTTCCTTTGACTGTGCCCAAAAAATCCTTTCGATTCGCAACACGATGACATAAGATGAAGGAAGCATGCAGTTCCAAAGATCATTAGTATTATCTACCTTACATGCATGCCTGATAGCAAAACAACAAACCTGTTGCCCAATTCAAATCTAATCATGACAGAGGACAAAATGCACATTTGACCCTAAGTTCCAGAAAGCCCAAAAAGCTTACTTTTTTATGGGCGGCCATATGCCCAAATGGAGGCCCCCAAATGCACCCATGAGCAGCATCAAGAGGTTTTAAGAGGTTCTAGCCTCGAAAAATGGTAAGACATGACCAATTTTTAGGAGTTACATGCCCATGGGCACCACAAAGACCACACTGGCAGGCGCATGACATGGGGTCAGAGAGGGGCTGAAGTGCCTGAGGCGCTGTAGCAAGAACACACGGGGCGAGTCACAAGGCGGCGGAGCAGGATGCCAACACCCTGGCCACGGGGAGGCCGCGGAGTCCATGGGGTCTGCTCATACCGCTCGACAAGATCGCTTGCGATGCTGTCTCGGTGCGCACGAAAGACCACGCCCACGATGCGCCCGCCAGAGGTCTCAAGATGCACATCACAGAGGCTCGCACACCCCACCACGAGGCCACGCATCACCAATGCCCACGAGGCCTTGTTCCACCCGACGAGACCGTGAACTAACACCACACGTGGCACGCGTTGTGCTCGCCGCACGGAGATGATAAGGATGCTAAGCTCGTCCGCATTCATTTGACGCGACCATGTGGCACTGGGGCGCGTCGCGCAGACATTTTGGGCACTTGGGCGCTGGGCGCGTCGCGACGCGTGCGTGCGTCTTGATTTTTAAATAAGCGCACGCCACCGCAACGCCATCGTTAGGTCGCTGGCGTCCCCATGTCCCGCCGCCGGTCGCCGCCATCGCCGGGTCACCGTTTGCCGCCACGGTATCCCGGATTGTTGCCGCCACCGGGCCGTCATCCGGTTGCCACCGTGGTCATCCCGATCGCTGGCGCCGATCGCCCCGGCCGTTTGTCGTCGCCACCGCCGTTGCCGTCACCGCACGCTTCGATCACCCGTCAGACGTCCTACAGATTCTCGCCAAGCCGTGGATTTCAGCCGATTGCACCAGCCTTTCGGATGGCTTGTTCTTTAGGAACATCGAGTCTGACACGCCCAAATTTTGTGCATCAACTTTGGGTCATTTAATCGGGCGCGTGAGCGCCTAAATTTTTGGAATTTTTCTCGTGTCGCGTGCATCGGATTACCACCCAGCCTTTACTTTTCTTGCACGATATATTGAAGGCTCGTAAGGGTGCACAATCATCGTCCGACAAGTGATGATGCAAGGTTCAAAAATGTAGGTGCGGTGCGAGAGCATGTCATGACATGCTCACGACATGGTTATCGCACGCATCCCGACATGCACAAAGATGCCGCATAATGAGGGGCGGCTGCCATCACCCCTAATAGAAGGTCCCCAAAATGCTACTTTGGCCCAAAGACCAAAAATAGGTCAAGCAATCTCCGCCCAAGCAAAGGGGGACGGATAACGATGTGCATTTTCAAATCGTGAGGCACGCATATCGCATCGTGATCACAAGATGCTCCATATGAGATGCCAAGGGCCAATACTCAAGAGTGCCATCGATCCGCTTGAAGCCCTTCCAAGCACTATGCCCAAAATTCCATTCGATTCGCAACTCATTGACATAACATGAAGGAAGCATGCATCCTAAGATCATGAGCATACCACCCTTACATGCATGTCCGCGAAACAATGGACCCCTAGTTCACCATCTCTAATGAGTGAGGCAAAATACACATTTCAGACTGGAAGTTCTAGAAAGCCCAAAAAGCTTACTTTTTTTATGGGCGGTCATATGCCCAAATGGAGGCCACCAAATGCACCCGCGTGAGCAATAGGAGGTTTTAGGAGGTTCTAGCCTCAAAAAATGGTGAAACATCAATGGAGTTAAGTTACATGGGCACCACAACACCACCACCGGGTTGCGTGAAGTGGCTGCCATGGGAATGGCGCTGCTGGTGGCGCCGTGCAGGGGCACGCGGGTGTGGCGACAGCTCGCAGGATGCGCTGGCGAGCACCGGTCCGGGTGAGCGGCTGTGGGGCTGCTGGGGCGAAGAAGGCAGCCCAAAGACTGCGAGTCTGCGGATTCAGAGTCACTCGCTGGCACGCCGCCGTGCCCGCCAAAGCACGTGAGATGATAAGGATGCTAAGCTGACGTCTGCGGTTCGTGTGACACGTGGCTCGTGGCTTGCAGTACTTAGGCACTTGCCCCACATCCCGTCGGTCGTCGCCTTCCACACGA
This sequence comes from Cymbidium sinense, assembly GCA_021442155.1. Taxonomy (NCBI): domain Eukaryota; kingdom Viridiplantae; phylum Streptophyta; class Magnoliopsida; order Asparagales; family Orchidaceae; genus Cymbidium; species Cymbidium sinense. The sequence continues at coordinate 185,341,456 of CM038215.1, forward strand.
GCACCGCCGCACGTCCGCGGATCGATCGCCGACCACCAATGTCCGATGGCGACGCATCGATGTTGGGGATGGATCGTCCTTCATGAGGATCGAGCATGCCGCGCCCAAATATTTTGCGTGACCTTCGGGTTGTTTTTTTGGATGCGCGAGCTCTCAAATATTTTGAATATCTATCGTGTTTCACCGGTAGGTATTTTATCGACTTTACATCGCGGATTTTTTGCCAGACATTATTTTCTCGCACAAAATGCTCGAGAAGGCCGATATGGGTGCACTATCGGCGTTGGATGACGGCGAAGCGGTTGAGAATATAGTCGGCGAGCATGTCACCATGCTCACGGCGTGGCCGTGTGCGCCCTTCCCATGCCTCCCATGAAGGTGGAAGTCTTTGTCGAGCGATAGTTCAGAATCCCAAAAAAGCTTACATTTTCAGCGCGCATTCTTGCCGGTAGGTGCCAGCGCCGCGGCGCTTTCCGTGCTAATTCGCAGGACAAATGCCCTTGATTCCCACCCGGACATTATTTTCTCGTCACCGGCATATCGAAGGCTGGTGGTGCCTATAGCATCAGATAAGCGACAATGCGTGGCTCAAGAAAATAAACGCAGGAATTAGCATCGCGTCGGCCGGCGCCCGGGACAAAGGCGGCGATCGACATTGACCGCCGATCCTACATGGACGGCGTGGTCGTCGCATGTAAGCGGATGTCGGTGGTCACTCCGTAATAGAGAGGGCAGCCCAAAATGCGGTTGTGATCCCGGTAGTTCAGAATCCCCAAAGAGCTTACATTCAGTATGGTACGTGCAAACCATTCTCGGAAGGGTAATTAATTGGTGGTGGGGGAATGGGCCAATCTACGACATAGAGGCGGGGATCTCAGTGGATTGTGGCAGCAAAGACCACTCTACCATGTATAATTCCCCCATCGCAAATTTAAGTCGTCTACAAAGTTGACCCATCGTCCATTGGCATTTTAGGGTGTCGCTTGGCGTCTTAGTCTGTAGCGAATCATATGTCCGCGATGCCTCGGGCAAAGCCCCTGCTTGGTCGTGGGTGGGCGATGATGGGCTTAAGCCACATTTTAGCCGTTGACTTAGAGGCATTGATCATAATCCACATACGCTTGGCGCCATTGGCTTTTCAACCAAGCGTGATGACCAATTGTGTGAATCAACGGTTCCTCTCATACTAGGTTGAATTACTATCACGGCACGATCATCAGTAGGGTAAAACTAACCTGTCTCATGACGGTCTAAACCCAGCACATTCCCTATTGGTGGGTGAATAATCCAACACTTGGTGAATTCTGCTTCACAATGATAGGAAGAGCCGACATCGAAAGATCAAAAAGCAATGTCACTATGAATGCTTGGCTGCCACAAGTTAGTTATCCCTATGGTAACTTTTCTGACACCTCTAGCTTCAAATTTTGAATGACTAAAGGATCGATAGGCCATGCTTTCACAGTTCATATTCACATTGGAAATCAGAATCAAACAAGCTTTTACCCTTTTATTCCATACGAGATTTCTATTCTCGTTGAGCTCATCTTAGGACACCTGCATTATCTTTTAACAGATGTCTTTTGAAACTCCTCACGACAATGTCTTGCAGATTGACCCACGGTGAGACTTAAAAGCAAAAGGTGGGGCCCCACCTCGTCCCTAGCGGAATAAGTAATAACGTTAAAGTAATGGTATTTCACTGCGGTGGGCTCCCACTTATCTACACCTCTCAAGTCATTCTTCAGTTGAGTCAAGCTCACGGTCTTCTTTCCCGGTGATTACGCCAATCTGTTCCCTTGGTGGTTTATTTGGATAGTAAGCGGGCGATTGGGAATTTCATTAATCCATTCATGCACGTCACTAATTAGATGACGAGGCCTTTGGCTACCTCAAGAGAGTCATAGTTACTTTTGCCATTTACCTGCACTTGGTTGAATTTCTTCACTTTGACATTCAGAGCACTGGGCAGAAATCACATTGCGTGAGCATCCACTGGGACCATCGCAATGCTTTGTTTTAATTAAACAGTCGGATTCCCCTTGATCGTACCAGTTCTGAGTCGTTTGTTCGGCGGGAAGGGGAAGGCCATTCCCAATCCGTCTTCTAGCCTGCGGTGACCGCTCTCGCCAGGCGCGGCTCGATCAAGCGATGATGGGGTGGGGCGGGATGCCCAACCCTGAGCAATCCTTTTCCGTTACGGATCCATTTTGCCGACTTCCTTACATTGCACATTGAGGATGTTCACCTTGGAGACCTGATGTAGTTATGAGTACGATCGGGCATGGACGACACTCGGCCCTCCCATTTTCGAGGGTAGAACATCTGGGATCGCTCAACATCGGCCTCTTCCGGCTGGACCCTACCTCCGTGAGTCGAGTCGATTGTTAAAACATAAGCTGTTCGAGGCCCCGCGACATCTCCGGACTACCACGGCGCCACATTACGGCTCGGAATTTTAACGACTCTTTGAAGCTGCGTGACATTCTCACGGCAGCCTCCCGGTCTTAGGATCTAACCCATGCAAGTGTCGTTCATATGGAACCTTTCCCCCCTTCGGCCTTCAAAGCTCTCATTTGAATATTTGCTACAACCACCAAGATTCGCTGTCTCCGCCAGCCTCGGCTCATTCCCTCCTACTCATCCGGGCTTGGCCATCACCCCGATGGCCGGGTGTGGGTCGCCCGCTTAAGTGCCATCCATTTTTAGGGCTAGTTAATTCGGTAGGTGAGTTGTTACACACTCCTTAGCGGATTTCAACTTCCATGACCACCGTCCTGCTGTCTTAATCGACCAACACCCTTTGTGGGTTGGGTTAGTCGTGGTTAGTGCACCGCTTCTAGTTCATCCCGTGTCGCCGGTTACGCAAAAATGGCCCGAGCCTCGATTCCGTGGCATAGCTCAAGCAACAACAACTAGCCATCTATTTAAAGTTTAAGAATAGGTTGAGGCGTTGTGCCCCGATGCCTCATTGGCTTTACGATAGAACTCCGAGGCTCCGGCTATCTGAGGGAAACTTGAAGAATCGGTATTAGATGGTTCGATTAGTCTTTCGCCCCTATACAGTCGAATGATGATTGCATCAGATGCTCGGCTGGCCTCCACCAGAGTTTCCTCTGGCTTCACCCCGCTCAGGCATAGTTCACCATCTTTCAGGTCCCGACATGCATGCTCTCACTGAACCCTTCATAGAAGATCCGGGTCAATCCGCGGTGCACCCACGAGAGAGCATCCCGTGCATCAGCTTCCTTGCCCGCAGACCGGTCGGCTGCATGTCGCTCCTTGGTCCGTCTTTCAAGACGGGTTGAATGGGAGCCACGGACGTCGCGGCGGGCCTGGAGCGAGGATTCTGACGGCACACCGTGCTCGCCGACCACCCTGTGTCTCTAGGCGTCGATGCGCTCTGCGTCGGAAGGCTGCGATCAGTGCCTCGTAGAGTGGCCGGTAGGAGCCTTTCGCCAGGCGCACGCCGCCCCATCTGCTTCCCTCCTGATAATTTCATGCACTCTTTGACTCTCTTTTCAAAGTCCTTTTCATCTTTTCCTCACGGTACTTCCTTATCGGTCTCTCTTTTAGCCTTGGGCGATTTATCTCCCTGTACATTCCCAAACAACGACTCAGCGGTTCGTGTTCTTGAGTTCGGCGAGCAGGCTCTCACCCTCCCCGGTGCCCCTTTCTAGGGGACTTGGGCTCGGTCGTCGCCGAGGATGCTTCTCTAGACTACAATTCAGCGATGCGGCAGATTCCCACCTGGCATGTCGGTTAGCTTGCTCTTGGGGTAATCCTCATAAGTTTCTTCTCCTCTGCTTATTGATATGCTTAAACTCGGTGGGTGGCCTCACCCATCCTAGGGTCGCATTCCAAGCCACCACATGTAGATCAGCACGTGGGTCGGGATCGCCTCGGGGGCACCGTCATTCTCTCAGGCTCCGCACGAGACAACACGAGCTGTGCTCACAGCTTTCACCCACCGTTGCAACCGGCGAGGCCGACTCTTCAGCCCCGGAGGGCACGACCACCTGCGTGTCTGCCTCGGCCGACCGCACCCATCGGTGCGGAGGCCGGGGCGCAGCTGCTTGGCTTGAGCGGGGCGTGCCCTCGGCCTTGGCGGCATTCAAAGAATCGATGGTTCACAGGATTCTGCAATTTGCACCATGTATCACATTTCACTGCGCTCTTCATCGATGCGAGAGCTGAGATATCCATTGCTGAGAGTCATGTCCATCTGCATGGAGCGCGACGGTGCTCCATGCCACTGAGCCCGATGCGGGGCCCGTGCCTTTTGATTTTCTCTTGGCACGAAGCTGTGCCAGTTTGTGTTTCATCCATCCCTAGCCGTACCCCTCGCACCCCTCCCAGAAGGGGATGAGGTGACGGCCGGGACAGTTATCCCGCGGTGGCAACTGCCGCTGCTTGCTTCACGAGTTCTCCGAATCGCTCGATGTGTTTCAGTCTCGACAATGATCCTTCCACATGTTCACCTACAGAAACCTTGTTACGACTTCTCCTTCCTCTAAATGATACAGTTCAATGGACTTCTCGCTGAGTTGCGGGCGGTGGACCACCCACATCGCAGCGATCTGAACACTTCACCGGACCATTCAATTGGTAGGAGCGACGGGCGATGTGTACAAAGGGCAGGGATGTAGTCAACTTACAGGCGAGGAAAGGACCGAGTGGACCGCGGTAGGAGAAATGGATTCCAATGAACTTATGGCTAGTCGACCAACCTATCGGGCGGTACTATAGTGGTCGACTATGGATATGGAAGCGAGCGGTGCATTGCGTCGTTATGAAAATGCGGCTGCAACCTCTAGACAAGATTACGACAACCCGGAGGTGACTATAGCCACTCCAATTGAGCGCCTTAACTCATACAGTGGCCAATTGCTGGTGTCATGGCGGGCAGAGCACAGAGGAAGCGAGACCAACCATCGAGTAGCGCATCAATTGGTGGCGCCGGAAGAAGTCAGATTGAATGCTAATTCTAAAGCCAATCCAATTCCAGGTTCAATCGCGAGCTTAGCTGCCATCACAGGTATGTCAATGCAGCCTTCCCTCATTGGAGCGAGTGGCTCTTGGGTCTTTGGGCAAGGCACCCCCGATGGCTTTGGGTTGACCGACCCCCCACTTTCCATTAGTAATTCTGGTTGTATGGGAGATAGAATTTGCTTGGATATGAATGCTCAGTAGGTACACCTTGACCTTCTTTTCGGAAGGGGCGCAAACCCCCCCATAACGACCTCTTGATTCCAGGAGAATGCACACAACATGTTTGTCAAAATGCCGCAGAGAAGCTCACAAAGGAATTTGGCAAGCCAGCAAGCAAACTCTATGCACTTATGCAGAAGGGAGTTACTTCATCCAATGCCCATCATCAGATGACTTCTGTACAGACATATAACTCAGGTTCTAGGGATCGATTTTCCAACTTCAAAGGTCACCAGATTTTTTGCACTTGGACAAAGGATGTCAACTACACCTGGATTACCAAACCAAGGGCGCCACCATACCACATGACATAAGGAGACAAGGCACAACTACAATGCTTGAAGCACCGGTGGTGGTGGTCAAATTCAAATTTGAAGAAGTTCAAGACAAGGATGGAGTGGGAGTGAGCCTTGACGATCATTCTATGCAAAATAACATTAAGAGGCTAGAGGCAGCTCTTGTTGGAAGATTACTAGGCAAAAAACTCCCCTTCTACTTCCTCAACATTGACCTGAGACGCAAATGGATTCAGTGGGGGGATTTTGAGTTGGTTCTTGTTAGACCGGATTGCTTTTTATGCATTTTTCAATCTGTCGAAGCCCGTGACGCAATTCTACCATATGGTTTATCGCCAACAACGCGTCATTCTATGGATAGATGGACCCCACTTTCTCTCGACTCACTTTTAGGACCACACCCTTATGGATGCTCACCACTCATTTATTGGGATGATAACAATCTAGCTCGAATAGCTTCATTCGTTGGTGAACCATTGTGGATGGCTAACCAAACTAGCAAATGGGGTCAAAGCACATATGCACGGATATGTGTCAAGGTGGATCTATCAAGAAACTTCCTCCATTTGGATCAATGGCTACAAAGGCCGTTTTCAAAAGTTGAGTATGAGGGTATTACCCAATTATGCTTCCATTGCGCAAAGTTGGACACAAGGAGACTTGTCCGAGATAAAGCAAAATTGACAAGGCCACCACACAACAACAAACCCACTCCCCAACCTAACACAAGAACCCACCTTTGTGACAAATCGGGTGCAGGAATTCAGCAAAGACTTAGCTAACAGTTCAGGTATAAACTATTCTTCAACCAACAAAAACATCCACCAACATACTGTGAGGATTGGCCACCAATTCACAGATTTCAACAATAAAATGACTTCTGAAAACAGAGGGAAAGAGCCCATTGCCAATGCAGATTTCAGCACTATGCAAAATTCCTGCAGCAGCTCAGCAAGCATTCCTGTTCCAGAATTCTGCACATTTTCAGCAACCCAAGCCATAGGTAAAGAAGGCCCCTCTGATGCTACAGCTCAACCTGACCTAGGGTATTCATATGGACCCTGGACATTGGTGCAAAGAAGGAAGAATCGACCTCCTCAAATAGAAAACCAGAACAAAATGTCCAAGGGTAACACTGCAAAACAGAAAACTGCTATGGCACAAAACCAAAAATTGCATACAGATGGAAAAGTTAGCACCCGTTCTAATTACTCTAAAGAGAATAGAGGAAGTTACCCAATGCCATCTCCTCATGACAAAGGCAAGGGGGAGTCATCTGCAACTCAAATTCCCACAGTTTTTTCTGCAACCAAGGAAACTGAAGATGTCACCACATTATTCAAACACAACAAAGTAAAAAATGGGCAAAGCCGTGTTTCTAAAACACATTTTCAGCGAGAACTTGGTCAGCTTGAGCCGATCAAAGTGATACCATGGAAAAGAAAAAAAAGTGAATTCCACATCGACTGGAGACCTCACGCACCCATGACTTCCGTCATAATGTGGAATTGTCGGGGAGTCCGTAAGAAGGCCACGGGCCACTATCTCCGACAAATTCTTGTGGAGCATCATGCTCTTTTCATCGGCCTTATTGAAACTAAAGTGACGGACATCACTAGAAGGGAGATTGATCAAATTGTGGGGCATAACTGGAGTTTTTTATAACAACCTGCTATAGGAAAATCTGGAGGAATCCTTGCTTTTTGGAGAAATGACTTAATTACTTTCTCTCCTCTCATGCAAAATGAACAATGCATTGTGGGAGACATACAGCTACCAGTTAAAGCTATATGGAGGGTGACCATCTGTTATGCTAACAAAGACTACCACATTCGGTAGAGACTTTGGGACACCTTAACTCACTTGAATATCGACATCCATGTTGGGAGATTTTAATCTATGAGGCCAAAGACAAAAAAGGGGGGAAGCCTTTCAAAAGCTCACCGACGAGAAATGAGATGATGGAATTCCTCACCAATGGGGACTTACATGAGCAGACTTTTATCGGTCCAAGATTCACATGGACCAACAACAAAGATAAAAATAGTCGAATATGGTTGCGCCTTGATCGCTTCCTCATCAACTCCATTGCATCCAACCTCCTCCCCTTTGCACAAACTAAACACCTTTCAAGGATTGCATCTGATCATTGCCCCATTGTTCTCCAAATCAACTCTAAGGAGATGTGGAAATCACAATGATGGTAAGACACTTGGCTTTCATATCCTATGGCTTGGAAACTAGTGTGGAAATGTTGGCAAGGTAACTATGAAGGGTCAAGGGCTGAAAACTTGGGAGAAATGCGTGCACTAAGGAACTTATTCCACTAGAGCAAAACAAGCTCAAAGATTTGAGTAAGTAAAGGGACTCCTACAAGAGGAAATTCTACAACTACAGTTATTGCTCTCCAGGATGATAGAAGAAAGAGACCTCCAACTCAAGGAAAATGAGTGAACTCAACCCATTTATCTTGTTGGTGGCGAAAGAGCTAAAGTCGTGAAGAGGGGATGCCAACACACATTACTTTCACCGTTGCTAGAAAGAGGTCAAATAGAATCAACACCCTCAAACTTGATGACAGCCAGATTACGGAAGACCCGGTCCTCATCCACCAAGCTTTTATAAACTTTTTTCAGCGAAAGTGGAATGCACATCCCATTACTACTAACAATTGGCCTTCGTTTGCTAAAATCAATACCATCCCATCTAAGGTCTATGATCTTTTGAAAGCAGATATCAATGAAGCTAAAATTTGGGAGGCGATCAAATCGATGGGTACTAATCGTGCCCTTAGGATTAATGGTATCACAACATCCTTCTACAAGTACTTTTGGAGGATTATTGGCCAAGATGTTGTGGCGGCTGTCAAGGAATTTTTTGGTAGTGGAATCATGATTCCTCAATGGAAGGAAACCTTGGTAATTCTCTTGTCCAAGTCCTCCAATGCTGATTTTCCTTCAAAATATAGACCCATAAGCCTATGTAGAATCGCCTACAAAGTCATAGCAAAAATCCTAGTGTGCCGGTTGAAAAACATTCTACCAAATATCATTTCTAAAGAGTAGAGTGCCTTTGTGCCTACTAGATCTATCTCCCACCACTGCTTGGCGGCCCAAAAAATTATTAATAAATTCCAACACTCCACCTCTAAGGAGGGATTCATGGCTATTAAAATCAACATGGAGCAAGCATATGATAAAATGAGTTGGGAAACCTTAAATATAATCCTACCACAATTTGGGTTACTCATGAAGTTCCTGAATTGGATTCTCCAGTGCATTTCCTCGCCTTCCTTCTCCCTCTTATTAAATGGGCAAAGAATTGAATGTATACAAGCTAGTTGTGGATTCCGACAAGGGTGCCCGTTATCTCCCTATCTTTTTATCCTTTGCTCAGAACTGCTTTCCTTAGCTATCAAGCAACATGGGGCTGAATTTGGTGTGCCTATCGCTAACGGGGGAACACGCATATCACTCCTTCTTTATGCAGATGACATTTTATTCACCACCAAAGCTTCCATTGCCCATGCAAAGGGTGTCCTCCAAATTCTGAAAAATTATTGCAAGTGGATGGGGCAGTGTATCAATTCCACCAAAATTGTCATTATTTTTAGCAAAGCCATACACAGATGGAAGGCCAACAGAATCACTAGGCTCACTGGATTCAGAAGAGTTGAGGAGCTTGATTACTTGGGCATTAAACTTGCCATGAGGAAATTAAAAATAGTGGACTTTCAGCAACTAAAAAGGCAAGAGGCAAAAATCGCTCATGGGGAGTTAGACACCTTTCAATGGCCGACATACACTTATAAGGACATCCTTACTTTGCATCTCTATGTACCAAACAACCCACACCGAAATCCCAAGGGAATTACTAAGGAGATTGAGAAGCTTTCTAGGAACTTCCTTTGGCAAGGAAATAACAACCAACATTCTATACACTATGTTCCTTGGGACAAAATCTGCATGCCTACCAACAAAGGTGACCTTGGCTTACACATGGGCGAAAGCTGGAATGGCCCCCTAAGGGCTAGAATGGCTTGGGAATTCCTCTCTAAACCTGACATGATGCTCCACAAATGCTTGATTGAGAAGTATGGGCTGAACCCATGGCTAAGGGAACCCAAACGGGGACTCCAATTGCTGGAAAATTATCCAGGATGGTGCTTTGAACCGAAATCTGAAATGGAAGATTAGCAATGGTAAAGAGGTGGACTTTCTAAGCTCTACTTGGATTTCAGACCTTCCTCTTTCCAAATGGCCTACCTTTCTCAAACATGGAAGGTAGAAAACCTGATTGCTGAAAATAGAAGATGGAATACTGAAAATCTGCATACCCTAATTGGTCCGGACCTTACAGAACTCATTTCCAGCATTCCCATTGTGGAGGACAAAATGACACCCCAAAGCTCATCAAGGCACCCATGGGGACAACTCTCACTTCCATACTATACAAAATCTATTTTGCTGAAGATTAGATTAATACGGAATTTGAAACTTCCTCCTAGGGAAAAGTTATTTTGGTGGGCTCATCAAGGATTCCTTGCCCATGCTTGGCTTGCTCTTCGGGGATTAATTGATACCACCCTTTTCCCTTGGGGTGTAATCAGAAGAGACGCTAAACACTTCAATGTTGTCCCCAAGCAACATAATAATCCGATTTTGGCAAATTTGATCCAATTTTCAGCAACTGCAAAATTTACTCCAAGCTCTCATTGAGTGCAATGATAACTTATGTTGGGCTAGAATATATTGTGCAATTGTTTACCAGGTTTGGAGAACCCGTACTGCCAGGACCCACGGCCGTAGCCATGGTCCCCCGAAGACTATTGCTACCTCGATTCTTAGCTCCATCACGCATTCTTTCTCTTATCCTCTCCAGAAGCAATGGGACATCACCCAGCCCTATGGGCTGATCAAACCAAATTTGTGGTGTCCTCCCCCTCTTGGCTGGATCAAGGCTAATGTAGATGGCTCCCTCCTTCCCAATGAGTTGGCCGGTATTGCAGTGGTGCTAAGGGATGAAAATGGTAACTTCCTCAAAGCCATGGGACATTATTTTCAGCATTGGGATAGCACATCAGTTGAATTGGCGGCTATGCTCTACACTAGCAAAATTATTGAGCCATGGATGACCGAATACAAGGGCATTATCATTGAAGGGGATAATATTGGTGTGGTGGATCACCTCAAATTGTCTCTTAACAATGAAATATGGCAGAACTGACTTCCAGATGCTCCTGACATCAGTTTTTTGAAAGACTTCCACCAAGTTATTTTTGCATACATAAACAGATCTAACAACACTCTTGCAGACTTTTGTGCAAATATAGCTACTAGCTTTGATTTTGTATGTCATAGTCTAGATAACCACACTATTCCTCCACAGTTTTTTGCTCTTTTGGAGGAGGATAGGAAATATGCTGTTAGTAGCTAGTTTTTGCTTTCTTTAGTAGTTTTTCTACATTGTAATCAGCTTTTTTTATTATCAATGCAAATGCATCTTTTCAAGGAACCCAAAACTTTGGGGAGCTATCTCATTTCCATGATTTTTTCTCTCTCTTGAGGGTCAGCTTTCCAATACTCTCTTCTCTCCATGGTGGGGGGTGGCCGGCGGTCACCTCCTCCTACAAGGGACAAGGTGACTAGGAGGGAAGGCCGAGAAGGTGGCAAGAAGGAGAGGGGCCATGGCAAGGAGGTGTTAGGGATGGACAAGGGGTTTGGTGCAAGGGATGGTCGGGTTGGTGCCGATTTCGACATTGAAATGCATGGAGAAGGTGGCAACTTCTCCAAAGAACCTACAAGGCTTCTCCAGCAAGAGGAGGTGCTCGGGTTGGCAAGTGGTGGTGCTAGTTTGGCCTAAAAGATGGATTTTGAAAAATCTAAGCCCTCTCTCAGACTCTGGCTTGTAGAGTCTACGCTAAAACCTTCGGTCTTTTGGGAGGCAGACATTGGCGAGGTGGTTGTCCCATCTTTGCGGCGTCTGCGAGCGAAGGAACGAGGGAATGGCCCACGCCACGCCGGTGCTGATTCACGAGAGTGCGGTCGGGGCGGGTGTGCAAAGTGATTACGATTAGGCGTGCATGCTAATTGCGAGGGGCGCGTGTGGCATGAGCGGCGCGCGCTAGCTAGTGTAAGCTCTAGCGTGGCGGCATAGCGTCTGATAGAGCGGCGCCATATACGCGTCGCAGCCAACATGGCGTTAGCGCCACGGGTGAGAGCGGAGGCCCCGTGGGTGGGCACAGTGCTAGCCAAGTGGCTAGTGCAGGAGGAGGCCAGAGGACAAGCCAGCAAGCCAGCCAGGGCACTATTCACTCTGCGGCTGGCCAGATTTCTGCACATTGGACTAGACATGCTAGAATGGCCGCACAAGTGGCCAATGGGGATGCTGATATGAATGATGAGGAAGATCATGCTAGCCTTACTAAGTTTAATAGCAAACACAAAGGCAAAACTGAGAGCATGGAGGGGACTCAATTCGGCCAAGGTATGTTCTACAATGTGTGTGATATGGATGACATTGGGGCTAGTTGCCCGGACCATATGGATGATTTTTCAGGTGGGGATCATGCCGGACACCCAATTGCAAGTGGGGAGGCTGACCAAGATGTCTCTATGGCTAATCACAATGCTCCAGGATAGTGCACACAAGGTGTTTGCACTAATGCCAAAGAGAACGTGAGCACTTTTGCTTGGGGTGTGCTTCAAGGATTGAACAAAGGGAAGGGCAAGGCTACTACCAACCCTTTGTTTGAAGACAATAGCCTCCCTAGAGAGGCTTTTCTAAGAACTTCAAATGGTGCTAGCTCTCGGCCAAGGGAGGGCAATGATCAAGCTAACCCTTGGAAGAAGGAGTATGTTAAATTGGGGCCTGTAGATAAAAATGCAGCACTCATGGAGGATGGCATTACTGTTCTACTAGATGGCCAAGCTGTGGATGGCAATCAAGTGAAGCTTGAAAGAGCACTTGTTGGGAAGGTTTTGGGGAGAAGACCATCATATTTCTATCTTAATGCAGACCTGCAGAGGAAGTGGAGTAGATGGGGGGCTTTCAAATTGATTATGGTTGCTCTAGATTGCTTCATTTGCATCTTTGAAACTACTGAGGCTAGAGATGCAATTTCGATGAATGGGCCTTGGTTTATTGCGGGAAATGTCATTGGGTTGGATAAATGGACTCCCACTTTCAATCCCAAATCTCTTCATGGGCTCTCCACTCTGATTTGGGTATGCTTCCCTAACCTCCCCTGCTTTATTGGGATAATACTAATATTGCCAAAATTGCTTCCCTCATTGGAGTGCCTCTGTGGGTGATTTACTTGTTTTACTAATAACTTTTGATATACTTAACCAAATTGGATGATTTAAAGTTCTACATGATCGTTGAAAGATCCTCTTTCTATCCATAAGGCTTGATCTCACCAAAGAACATGCCTTGTAGGGAAATGACGATGGCTAAAAGCTTTGAAGAAAAAGGGGGGGGGTCAATAATGGCATACCTTGATTTAGAGGATCTCAAAGGATGGAATCAATTGAAGTAGCTTTTATTCTTCAAGAGAAAGCTTTGCTCCAAAGGAATTGGAAGAATTCCTTGTGGTTTGATCACTAGCCCAAGCTTTGGATCCAAATTTTGGTTTTGATGGTTCCACTGGTTGAGAGCAGTTGGAGGAAAGGGGAGGTTTCATTTTGCTTCAATTTTGGTGTGTGATGGTGTAGGAGAGCTTTTCTTTTATTAAGAGAGAGTGTGTATATCCCTTTTTTTATGCATGGCCAAAACCTCTTATGGCTTTTTTTTTAATTCCTCTTGACCAGTTTGGATGATGGAAGATGCTTGGAAGTTTGTTAGCTCACTTCTCTTTGCATTCCATCTGTCCTTAGGGGAAGAGGTGAAGAGGTGATGAGGGCAAAAGGAATTTTTTCTCTCTTTATCTATTTTTTTAATCTTTTTTTGTTTTGTCATTTTGTTATTTAATTTATTAATTAAGAAGATTAATATTAACTTATTAATGGTGTTTAAGATGATTAATCTCCTATGCACATTCATTGGTTAAGATTTTTTATTTTTTTGAATTTTCATGCTTGAGTTGATCTTACCTAAGATGAATAGGTTAGATCCAACCCAAATTGAATTCTCTAAGTCACTAGGCATAGTGTCCTAAGCATGCTAAATTAACCTCATCCAAAAATGAGGTCAACAAAGGGACCCCCAATATGTGTAGTGGATTAACTAGAATACACTGCACATATTGGTGTTGACCATATCGATCAACCTACAAGTATAAGCTTGGGGTTCTAATTCAAGATTTTAGTTTTTTTTTATTTGGATTTATTTTGATTTTGATTGTGAAAGATAGGTATATATATACCTATCTTTATTTTGGAGTGTGATTCATTCTTAGAAACTTAACTTTCATTAAGTTCTAGGATGAAGAAGAAAGCTATTAAGAATAAGCCCAAAGATTGGTCTAATCCTAATGCAATCATTATGCTCAAGGAAAATGCCTTTAGGGGACTTACTCTTTCTTGAGAATATTGGTCATTCATGTGATTAGCTAATAAGGCCATTAAGGTGATCCATCTTAGTTAGCTAAAGAGAGGAGAGGGTATTTAAAGACTTGATCCAATCCTCAAAAAACTATGGGGAGAAGAGGCTTGAAATGCTTGATCCTACTCTACAAGATTTGACTACTAAACTGGGGTCACATGGACTTGTTCTGTTAAATAGTTTAAAGAAATGGGGCCTTCAATGGCCTGATTCCATTCTTTAGAAGTTTGAATAGGATGCCAACTGGGGACATAATCCTATATGATTAGAAAGAATGTAATTAAGGGACTTATATCTTTCGCTTAGAAAGGGGTCATAAAGACTTAATCCAACTCGCCTGTAGCATGAAAGGGGCCTTGATGGCTTGTTCCAATCATGTACACGAAGGTAGGATAGGGGACTTACTCGATGATTAGAAAGAAGGTCGACTGGGACTTATATCTTTCTAGCTAGGGGTCATAAAGACTTAATCCAATCTAACTCGCGGTAGCATGAAAGGGGCCTTGATGGCTTGTTCCAATCATGTAAGGTAGGATGCAGTGACTTACTCGATGATTAGAAAGAAGGAGGGACTTATATCTTTCTCGCTATTAAAAGGGGTCGTAAAGACTTAATCCAATCTAACTCACCTGTAGCATGAAAGGGGCCTTGATGGCTGTAGCATGAAAGGGGCCTGTCTTTGGTGGGATGCCCGAAGGGACACTCATTGTTGAAGAGGCTCAAGGGACTTATCTTTAAAGAGTTATAGAAAGGACATAAGGACAATAATATTTATGACCGCAGAGAAGGTGATGGAGTTAATCATGTTCAGAAGGTGGGATTTGAAGGGACCCAAATACATTTAGGTGAAAGAAAGTATTATAGGACTTATATCTTTACATTAAAGGGGTCAAAGACTTAATCCAATCTAACTTGTGTAGCATGAAAGGGGCCTTGATGGCTTGTTCCAAATCATGTACACGAAGGTAGGATGCCAACCGACCGATGATTAGAAAGAAGACTGGGACTTATCACAGCTAAGAAGTGGTAAGACTTAATCCAATATAACTTTATTGTAGCATGAAAGGGGCCTTGATGGCTTGTTCTCATGTACAGAGAAGGTAGGATCTTAAGGGACTTACTCATGATTAGAAAGAAGGCGTGCGGGACTTATCTTTCGCTAAAGTCTTAAGACTTAATCAATCTAACTTCCTTTGTGTAGCATGAAAGCCTTGATGGCTTGTTCCAATCATGTAACAAGGTAGGATCTTGACAAGGGACTTATAGGAAGGGACAGCTGAAAGGTCTCCAGGCTTGCCACAATCTAAATGTATGGAAAGCATGAAGGGGGTTGCTCCCAACCTACAAGTAGTATGGATGGGAAAAGAGTCAAGTGACTTAATCCTCACAATGACTAATAAGCAAGAGTCATGGACTTAATTCTGAATTAGTAACTTGGTGAAAAAGGTTGGAAGGTTTCTACCAAACTTTCATTTTACAATGAGTTTTAACATTTTAGAGTATTCGATTAGTTGAAAAGCAATAAAGAGATATACTTTTATTGGATATTTATTTTAATACAAGTTACATATATTATTTATTTTTGGTGGATTAATAGATGGTAATTATTGGATGCATCACATAAGTTATTTACATTTTCATAGATTTTCACAAATATGCCAATTTGTATTGAATTTTGGACAATTTCTAAACTAAGACCAAATCTCCATTTGAAGGTTCTGTTGAACCAGATCATGCAGTAATCAGTTGGTAAGTTAGGTTTTGTTGAAATCATTTTCTTAAGAATATCTAGTTCTTTAAGCGAATCTTATGATTTTTTAACGTAATATTATTTAAGCAATTCTTAAAATAGGAATGGAAGACTTGAAAAAATAAGCATATAATGTAGATTGGTTAATTGACATGAAGTGTGATAAAAGGCTTAAAATTAAAATTGGCATTTGTTTTATTATCTTTAAAATTCCAATGTTTTAAATGTGCCTCAATCCATTACCTTTAATAGATGGTTGAATATCTCATTTTATTTAGCCACAAAGTGGTTATTTTAAATTAAAAGCGGAATTGTTGGATATGATGTGAGGAACCGAGATAAACATCATTTTCTAAAGAATTTCTGATATGCTTTAACTTCTAGTGGTACGGCTTCGAAATAATCGTTCTAAAATAATGGTGTGATTTGAAGAGGAGGATCAATCCTATGATTTATCTCAAATGGCAGTGGCCGAAGGGTTTTCTTTAGATTGGTAATACCACTTATTTGGCATTGATGACAATGATCACAACCTCCATCATTTGAAATTTAATAATAAAAATATTTTGATTTTAATTTCATTTGGGTCCAGTTGGTGTGCTCCACTATCCAGTGTATCTCGATCACAACCTTATGGGCTTCCAATTTATTTATGAACAATGGAGCCACATTTGGTTGAACACCTGATATAATCATTAATCAATACATAAGATAGCATTTCTTTATTTGATTTGCTAAAGATTTATTTTGAAAGCCTCCCTTTACTTAAATGTCAATAACAGCCTCCATCAATGACATTCTATTTGACCTTGATGATGGCTATCCTTTGAATTTCTTCTGTTAATGTAGTCTAAATCTATAGGAGACAATACACATTGATTTTGAACTTCATAGAAATTGATTCTTTTCTAGGCATATGATTTCTTTTAATTTAAAAGCATCTTGTATTCTCTTGAGATATTATGCATATGAATCTTTTATAATTGTATATTTATAATAATTGAAGAGTTTTGGATTCAAAACCTTATACCTTACTTGGTTTTATAACTAGTTGAGAATCTCCATAAATTTTATATTTTAATTTCCATAAAAGGATATTGTAAACTTATTAAGAGCTTCATATTCAGCTTCATTGTTTGTACAGGTTGGTCAAATGATATGAATATCTCTTTCAGGGGTTATAAAGACTAACAATTCCCTTTATTTGCATGATCGACTCTTTATGTGTCTTGATGATGATGATCATCAAAATATAATTCATTTAGCCTTAATATGATGTCTGGAGATCATCATTTAAAGGACTTTTCAAGCATAGTGTGTCCTTTGAAAATCTATGCCACGGCGTGAAGAGGAATAGGTGATTTCAAATTGTAATAAAATCATTGACCATCTGCTTTCTTGACATTGGGGGTCATGAGATAATACAGATTCTTAAATCGGTTGACCTTATGAGAAAGCATGTAATCAATTTGACGTAAAACTAAGGCTAAATAATTCTCAATAGGAGATAATCTTTTTTAGGAATAAGCAAATAGAGATTTTCCCTTCTTTTATTCATTTGTTTAAAGAGATTCTTCCATAAGTATAAAGTTAATGGATTTCTTAGAGTGGAAGCCAAAGAGGATTCATTAAATATTGCTTTAGATTTTCAAAGGCCTCATTTTATCCCAAATAAATTTGGAGTCTTTTTTTTAATAATGCAAGGTTGGCTTAGATAAATTTGATATGAACCTAAGTATGCAAGCCTTCCATGATCTTTGCTTTAAGACTTTTAGGTGGCATTTCTATTATCTTTTGGGTCAATTTCTATCCCAGTCATAAAACAGAATTTCCGAAGTCACTCCAAAGGCACACTTTGAGGATTCATCTTTAATATAACAAAACTTTAAAATGACCCATAAATCATAAAATGTTCTTGTTTTTGACTTTTAATGACTAAATCATCGATATAACATTCAACTTGATTATATCAAGTCATGAATATTCTAGTCATAGCTCTTTGATAAGTAGCTCCGCATTTTTAGGCCAAATGGCATGGCCATGTACGAAAATCCTATTATTACTGCCTTATATTTTTCATCTTTTTGGGTACATCTTAATTTGATTATAACGGATGATCCATCCATAAATGAAAAAAATCTCATGAGGAAGCTGTATGACCATGAGTTCGCGAAGGGAATTCATCTTTGACAAGCTTTATTTAAGTCTCTAAAAAGTCAGCAGATCATGACCATTCTTCTTTTTACACTATTTACCCAATCAGGGTATTGTTCTTCTCGTATAAAGCCAGCTTCAATTAGTTTCTTTATTTCAATGATTACTTGTTTGTTCTTTAACATTCTAGAAGCACTTCACTAGATGGCATGTTTAATTCCTAGTTTGTGTGCATCTGGGATAAACGCATTTCATCATAACTCCAAGAAAGCAATCTTTATACTCAAAAAGGTGATTAACTCTTAATCTTACGGACCCAACAAAGAGCTAATAAAGTCAATTTTGGGTTCTCGAGTTCTAGGTTAATCTCCTTTAATTCATCTATAGTAGATTTCTTCCTCATATTATATTTTGAGTGAATCATCTTTGGATTCTTAGTTTTTTGAATGAGTCTCTAGAAGAGTAGAAAGACTTGATTGATCTGTGGCGTTACTTATTTCAATGCTTCTCTTCATCAAATGATTTACTAAACCCAATCCCGACTTTGGAATGAAAATTTCTATTTGTTTTGGTTCCATAAGCTCTCCATGCATGGGCTTTATCTTTAGGCCAAATATTTGTAATAAAATCCATGTTTCAGAATTCTTCACAAGTTGATCAAAAGGAAGTTCTATTATTTCATTGAAAGATGGTTCTTCAAGCATCTCCTTCGAGCAGATTGAAATAAAATTTTGCTTATCTCACGATAAGTTAGGGCTACTTTGACCTAATTGAGATATTTTATTTTGATTTAGAGGAGTCTTAAAGTATCCACATATTTTTTTTAATTTTTCATATGTGGATAAATTAGAACTCTTCCTTTAATACTTTGATTTCTTCTTCATAGGATTAAGAAATCTCAAACCTTTTACATTTCTATGATAATCTTCATGGTGATTCCAAATCAATATGAATTATTGGAGGTTCTCTTTTTTGTTTCCTTTTCTTCTTTTCCTTTTTTTCTTTAATGTGTATTTTGATGGCTTCAACATAGCATTTTCTTCATGAAATTTAAACTCTGTACATCTCCTTTTATAAAACAGACCCATTATTTTCATGATATATGTCATTCTAAAGAAAATTAAGAGAGTTTAAATTTATAATATGAAATACTTCAATTTTCAATCCCCAGATTTAGAGTGATTAAAGCTTTTCACTTTTTCACCTTTAACAACATCTTAACATCTTTTAAGATTTTTAAGATCAATGTTTAAGTTCATGATGTTGATGATGATTTCTAGAACTCTTGACAATCTTACATTTTCAATTTTTACAATATATATGGTCTTGGTCTAGTTTCAAAGTAGATCCTCCTTGGAAAGTAACTCAGGATCTCCTTATGTAACTCTTAGGTAAGTTGGTCATATCTCAAGATAGTACTTTGATTCTCTCATTTCTCTAAAGAAGAGAGCATAAATCTTAATCTAGGAGCTTCCTAAGATGAGATAGAACATTATAATCACTTTGGGAACCTTTATCTTTCTTTAAGTGAATAAACTTGTGCTTTCATCCATGGTTTTCTTTGAGAGGGAGGTAGCAAGGTGGTAAGATCTCCACTCGGTTTATTTCTCTCAGGGGGTTTGAATCAACATGTTTCTTTTTGACCATCTTTTTTGATGATGAAATCGATCTATTCTATATGATGAGTGGATCACCATGTAAATCTTCCATGTAAACCAGTCTATTATCATGAGATTCTTCTTTTTGATATTTAAATTCTCAATTTTCATTCTCATTTTATTTTATAATGTAAGAAATGTCATGATGGATTTTTTCATTCTTTTGAAATAATTCATAAAGATAATTTATATGTACATTTTTATCTAAATTACTAGAGATATGTCCCTCCTCACCATTATCTTTTGAAGATGCGGGAGGTGGAACTTGTATTCTAGACTCAGTGGATCAACTTTTGGATCTCTTGATTATTCTTGCCAAATTTTAAATTTTTCATCATATTTTTTTGTAGAAATGACCTCATTTCATTTTGATAAGTGAAGACTACTATTAAATGGATCCTTAGTCCACTCTTTTGGAATAGTCTTTATTGAAATTCCTAGAGGTTTTTTGGAGAAAAACAATCCTAAAGTATGCTTGATATGGGCAGGGATCATTTCTTTTCTCTTGGTTTTTTTTCTTGGATCGGGGAGTTTAAATTACTTTTATCAGATTTTCTTCACTTTCTTAAAGGAATAAGTCCATTCTTTAGGAAAAATAGTTGGAAAATTCACTGACTATTTGCGGTTCATAAGGGTCATTTCATTTCTTTTGTACTTACATAGGAGCTTTCCTTTGTCCTTTGAACACTTTTTTTTTTTTGGCATAAATGACTCAGATGGTCTTCATCTAGGAGCTTCCTCTTGTAAACTAGAGGCTTTTTTAATTTTCAAGGTTTTAATAGTAAACCTTTAACAGAAAATAGAGAATGTATATTTCAAGAAGGATTTCTTGCTCTTGTAGTTGAGGTTCACATTTTAGTGAGAATCTCCATCTTAGATATAATCACTAGAGATTCTCAAGATTTACCCTAGGTCTCCTGGGTAAATGATGTTGTTGGAGAATCTCTTTATTTCTTCTAATTCAGAGTGTGAGAATCATTGAATAAAATCATTGAAGCAACTCAACTCTTATTTGAATAAGGGCATGCTCTCGACAACAACTTTTAGTGAGCTAAATCTTGGGAAAGTTCCATCAAATACTTTAAGGATGGGATACAAACCCCTTTGGATATGGAGTGGAATCAAATTCCTTGGGCTTCTTTATTGGTTGTTCCTATTTTGTATGCTTCCTTCACTTGTTGTTGGACCAATGCAGTTCTGTTAGAAGGTACCACATTAAGTTTGTTTGTTGACACTCTTCCAAACGGACCCATCATTGGAGACAATGATCAGAGGCAGTTTGATAAGGTGGAGATGGTGATGGAATCTTACTTTGAGTGTGATTGTGTAGAAAATCTCCTCCATTTTCTTATTCAATTGATTTGCTCATCCTTCTTTTGAAGTTGAAGGATGAGTTGTTAGTTGAAACTAGGTCTTCTTGTGTTTCTTCTGCTCTTTTTTAGATGATCTTGTGTCAACCATATAGATGTGTCTCTTTCAAATCATCATCCAACATGTCATCTTGTTCATGATCAAAATATTGAATTTGTTTTCAACTTTTCATTCTCTTCATCTTCTTTAATGATGTTATCTATCTCTTCTTTGGACAAAGAGAGTGGAACACCATTACTGTCTAAGATGGCATCAGTTGGTTCATGAACTTCCATTAATCTTAATTCAGATGGTTTATTGACGTTCCCCTGGGATGTAGGGATATTGTCAACGAAGGCTTTTAGGCTTACATGAGCATTGTCAGTGGTTTTCCTAACATAAGAAGGATAATTCACTCCTTTATTAGGAAGATCAAATGCATGTGGCAACAGGTAATGGTAAAGGTTCATCTAAACTAAAGCGAATTAAAGGTTTAAGGAGAAGAGGGTAAAGATGGTGAAGGGATTTTATGCTCGAAGTTTGAGGGACTTTCTAATATATACTCTTTTATTCTTTTCCTTAGGATAAGTCCTATCCATCACTAGTAGATTGATTTTTTATGCCATGGAAATGAATGGGGCGAGAAATTGTCCTACCATAAATAGGATATGGGGTCTTCTTCTATCAAATGTGACTTCTTTTTGATGATGGAAGGTGGCGGTCTCCACGATAGTTAATGCGGCTAAATGTTAAGCGATTCTTCATGTTTGAATAGATCTTCTTTAGTATAGGAAGAAGATCCAAGTATCCTATGTGCGGAGAAATCCATGGGATTCTCTATGGTCATGGTTAAAGTTCTTCTTGCGGGATGGATAAAAGGATGGGGTAATTAATCTTCATTATATTCTCCTCCCTAAAGTGATAAAGGATGGAACCTGCTTCCACCTAAGAGTGGAGAAGTATGAGGAAGAAGATATCCATCTCTCTTCATAGCTAAATCCATATCTAACATCTCCTTCTGCCTTTTCTCCCTAAGAGCTATCCTCCTAAGTCTCCTCCCTCTATTTTTCTTTTGACTCTTAATCATTTCAAGTATTTTTGAGGTGGAGCCTACTTCAAAAGTGCTAAAGGGGACTAGGGAATGCCTCAGTGGGCAATTTCAATTTCTGTGTCCTTCGGACCCAAAAATTTATTTAGTAAGCATCCTATTTTTGGGATTTGCAACATTAGAAAATTCTAAAATAGGTTGCTTATTTTTAGTTTCTTCAGAACGGGGCAAGTTACTCCATTGTAATATTGAGATTTTCAAATCTCCAAATTTGATAATGGAGCCATTTGATGTACTATCAACAGCTAATAGGTGGATGCAAAAGATCAATTGGCCAACCATTTTCCTATTTTGAAATAAAATTAATTTATTAAAATGTAAAATAATTATGATCAAAACAATGTTTTGACTTTGACCAATGATATGGCCAAGATTGTTTCTCACTTTTCATTTTATTTTGAAATTTGGTTCTAGGACCCAATCGTTTAACTATGACAAACGAAGAGTTCTAGAACCTCAAGATGTTGGATAGGCTCAACCAAGAATGAAATGGAGAGGTATCCAACAGAAAGAAAGGTAGTCCTGACCGGTGAGTGGCACTAGTACACTGCTGATATATAGAAATAACCACCTATTTCTAAATATGGAGAGAGGAACCAGTCCCCAGCGGAGTCGCCAGAAAAATATGTTGGTTTTCTTTTTCTCTCTGAATAGAGAAAAGAAATGACACCACATAGAGTTTAGGAATATTTTAATTAGATGATCAAATACGGCATTAAGGAATAAGCATATTATCTCGAAAGATAAACATGCTTTCTTGTAATGGATTCAATCATTTCAATAAAATAATCCTAAGGCTAATGGGTCTTTCGTGTACCAAAGTATTTTCCCCTGAACTACATAGAAAAGTAGAACAGGGTCAATTTTATCCTGGGATCCTAGTTCCTATAAAGGCAAGCCTCATAGTTAATTACATCTTAGGAAGGGTCTCTTCAAGAATACTCGATTAAAGAAACAAGTGGTTATTCCTAAAGACTACTAAGGTAGCTTTCAAAGAATTGATTTTTGGAAATTCAATTGGGAGAGGTCCAAAGTGGAGAGAGTTATTTTTACGATTCAAACGGGAAAAAGTAAGAAATGTCTATTAATACTGGGATGCCCAGTAGACATTTTATCTATCCTATGATTAAACTTAAATTTGGGATTTAATTTTAAATTTCAAATTGTATTTTTCTTAGAACTAGGACTTAGATTCTAGCAGCACAAGACTGTAGAAATGCCTAGGGTTGAAGACTTATTCCTAAAAGGATGCTTCAGAACCTAGTCTACAGGTTCTTCTAACACATGTCAGATGCTCGACCTAGTTTTATTCTTGGGAATCATTGGTCATTCTCTTCACTTGAAGGAACTAACCTATCCCTGACTCTTCTGGGCTTACAACCGGAGAAGGGGCATTGCTAACACCACCTAACCACATTTTAAAACCATGAGGCTAAGTCATATGAATGCAAGATGGCTGGGCTGTTGCAGTTTTAGGAAAGAAATCTATGAACCTATACTTACTCCCTAATCCCTAAGAACATGTAGGGTATGAAGATGCATATAACTAATGCACATTTTGTAGATTTTAATAATTTTTGACTCACGATTCATTTAGGCCATAAGGATGCAATTTATGCCTAATGCACATAATTAGAAAAAGATCATGGGCCAAATCAGAATAGAAGAAGGTGTACTTCCATCATAGGCTCTCAAAGGTCAAGCCTAGGTAAACATGGAATTCCTTCATTAATCAAGAATGAAATAATATGATTATGACATTCATTAAGGGGTTGCTACATATTTTATCTTATTTTAATAAAGGCTTTTATATTAATATTATGAGTTGTATTTATTTTTATATTTATTTAATTGGGTAGAAAATTTAGTTTATCTTATAGCATACGTCCAGAACATACATAGAATAGAAACCTAAGAAAAGCATGTCGTTTCTATTGCACACCCAAAATAAATCAAGCCAAATCAAATTATATAAGAAAAATACCAATGTAGATGCAGGAAGAAAGAAAATTAGGCGGTAGTTGCCCTTATAACCTAGAACTACAAGTTTAGATCTATGGGTCTTCTTTCCGAAAGTCTCCTTCTTCATGGACATCCATCGAGGGACCACATCTCCCGGTTGGGTAAGCTCTGCTAATCCTAGACCCCATAGATCCTAACCTAATTCTAAGCTCAAATTTACATTTAAAATTTAAAAGAAATCCTAAGCCCTGTAAAATAGATGTTAGGAAATACACACAGCACACCAAGAAGTTTATATTTTACAAACATATGGGCTTAACATTAGTTGCTTGCCAAGCCACATCTATGGACTATGTTGGATTTTTTGCACACAAGCAAACATCAATTTTATGATTTATTTATTACAGTCATCCCTTTAACATAATCCCTTGCAAAAAAATAGTGTCAAATCTAGAAAGACGCCTATCATCCTAACAAACAAGCCTAGGCATCCAGTCTAAAGCAATACACCACACAGACATGTGAAGCACATCACAATATATCGCAGGAGATTAAAAGAAAATCATAGAATGATCTAACCTAGATCTAGGGTCCATGGCCTGAATAATCTAGTGTGTGTAGTAGTGGGGTTTGTGTGATAAGTCTTTGCTAGGCCTTTAAGTTTAAGTTTTGAAGTTTGAAATTTGAATTATTTTAATTTTTTACCATTGGTTGGTTTCAATTCAAATGGTTTAGTGATTTAAATTTTTATTTTTATTTTTTTGTTCATTTTATTTGGTTAAGGTTATATTTAAGTTTTCAAGAATGAGAAATAGAATGAATTTCATTTTTAGGTGAAACTCACTTTATTCCAAATCCTAAATCTAATGAGGTTTCCAAAGTCTAACTAAAATTCTTAAGTATTTTAATTAATTCTTTTGATTTCATTTATGTTTGGATTTGATTTTATTTTTGTTTGAATTATTTTATTTGATTTAATTTATTTATTTTATTTCATTTTAAATTAAGTTATATAGATTTCATTTAATTTGGCTTATGTTATTTTAAGGAGTTTGATTTAAGTTTGATTTCAAATCATGGAGTTATAAGCTTAAGTTTTAAGTCCATTGATATAAATTAATATCTTAGGGTTATGCATGGATCATTCTCAACCTAAAGTAAGTTAATTCCTTGATCTGATTTGATTAATCTAAATTTTAAGTTTATTATTTAAATTCATTAAGGATGAATAGTTTTGTTAAATTTAACTTAAGTTGTTTAATTAGGTTTGAATTTCATTAAGTATTGATTTTCTTACAATTTTGATATTAGATTAAATTCTTTGACTTAGAAAGTTTTAATGAATTACCCTAAGTTTTACGATGTTTATTTCAGATTGGTTCAATTTATTTGTTGATTTAATGAACTAATGATTATTCTTAATTATTATTTAGTTCATATTGACCTAGAGATTTGAAAATTCAAGAATTCCAAATTTATAGACCAATTTGGTTTCATATAATTATGACAAGTGGGGTTTCATGTCAATTTTATGTTCCTAAAGTTTCAGTTTAATTAGATATGTAATTAGGGTGTAATTAAGGTTTTAATTATTTTATTAAAACGTATATTAAGCTTAATTTAATAATATTCATTAAGAGATTTTATTTTTTACTTATTCTTCACTGAAATACCTTTCCAATGAGGGTTTATTCATAATTTTTGGTTAACTAATTGATTTATTATGATTTAATTAAGTTCAAGTTATTTAATTGAATTATTTTATTTATTCTTTTAATTATCAAATTAAATTAATTAAGTTCATATTAGTTTAATTAAGCTAAATTATCATTCTGATGTTCATTATTTTGATTTAAGATTATTAAATTAAAATTTTATAATTATTTTATTAAAGGGTAATTAATTTAATTAATTTAAGGGTTAACTCACATAAAATTTTAATTTTATTTTATTTTAGAGAATTAAATCCCCAAAAATTTACCTAAGGTATGTTTTAATCTTAATTTCATTTCCCTAAAGTTTCAAATTAATTGGATTATTAATTTAAGAGTAATTAAGGTTTAATATTTTTAATTAAACCTAAATTAAGGAAAAATAACCTAATAAAATTTGGGGATTTTAATTTCTATGGATTCCTCACATCCAGACGAATCTATAGAGCTTTTATTTATATATTTTTTGATTTTTCTTTGATTTGTTATGATTTTTTGAAGTTTTCTGAATTTTTAAATTCCTTAAATCATTAGTTACTTTTAACGGTTTTAATGCAGGTCCCCATTTTAACTAAAATGAGCGGGATTAATTTTGAAGGGTCAAAGAATCGGTGATCGAGGTTCCGCGGGATCAAGAGCGATCACTGGGTTGATCCTGGGCGATCTAGGCCGTCAGATGGAGGATGGGCCGTTCCTGATTCCTAAAGAGATTTAATCAAATTAATCATCTAGACTATCCGCTTTTAAAAGAAATGGATGGTCGTGATTTCGTCTCTCCCAATCTCTGCGGGAGCCAAGGACCAAATTGAATGATTTAAAGTGCTACATGATCATTGAAAGATACTATTTCCATCCATAAGGCTTGATCTCACCAAAGAACACGCCATGTAGAGATACGACCATGGCCGAAAGCTTTGAAGAAAAAGGGGGGGTCAATAATGGCGTACCTTGATTTAGAGGATCTCAAAGGCTCGAATCAATTGAAGTAGCTTCTATTCTTCAAGAGAAAGCTTTGCTCCAAAGGAATTGGAAGAATTCCTTGTGGTTTGATCACTAGCCCAAGCTTTGGATCCAAATTTCAGTTTTGATGGTTCCACTGGTTGAGAGCAGTTGGAGGAAAGGGGAGGTTTCATTTTGCTTCAGTTTATGTGTGTGATGGTGTAGGAGAGATTTTCTTTTCTTAAGAGAGAGTGTGTATATCCCTTTTTTTTATGCATGGCTGAAACCTTATGGCATTTTTTTTAATTCCTCTTGATCAGTTTGGATGATGAAAGATGCTTGGAAGTTTGTTAGTTCACTTCTCTTTGCATTCCATCTGTCCTTAGGGGAAGAGGTGAAGAGATGATGAGGGCAAAAGGAATTTTTTCTCTCTTTATCTATTTTTTTAATCTTTTTTTTGTTTTGTCATTTTGTTATTTGATTTATTAATTAAGGAGATTAATATTAACTTATTAATGGTGTTTAAGATGATTAATCTCCTATGCACATTCATTGGTTAAGATTTTTTTTTTGAATTTTCATGCTTGAGTTGATCTAAGATGAATAGGTTAGATCCAACCCAAATTGAATTCTCTAGGTCACTAGGCATAGTGTCCTAAGCATGCTAAATTAACCTCATCAAAAAATGAGGTCAACACTTACATGTTGTTCCCCCCACCCATAAATCAAAAAATAAATACCACAAGGCCCTCTCACCTTGTTCATTGAATCCTCTCAACATCATCCTTTTTTTGTGGAGTTTGGAGATGTTGATACTCAAGTAGGCAAGGTTTCATAGACCCATAATGTTGATTGATACACTTAGGACAACTAGAACTCTAGATAGCCTATATCTTCCAACATCCACTATAATGTAAAAAGGCGGTTATGCTCAATCGTCCCTAGGAATAAGTCTTCATCACAGAATGTAACTCCTAAGATGTCCTTCAAGTGAAATGCCTCCCCTTTAGTAGCGGTCAGCTGAGCTAAGCATATCTCTAGATCAAGTAAGGCCTTGATTAGAGATTCCCTCATCTCTCTGGATAAGATAATGGCGTCGCATATGCTTAACTTAGCTAGAAACTTTCTAAGGTGAGCTAGGACAATATAATTAACTATGCCTTGATCCAGCACAAGCATATCTATGGGTGGAGCATCTTATGGAGGGGCTATCTGCTCATTGAAACTAATAACTTGCTTACCTTTATCCTGAGGTGCTACCCTAGGAGATAGAACTTTTCCACTGCTAGGTTGGCTTTAGTGACTTCTTGGAATGATGAGCTTGTGGAAAGTTCTACCTTCTCATCGAGCATACCTAGCTTCTCCTATTGGATCCTTAGAGTTACTTATCTCCAAGTCAGTCTCAAGAGGTGAACCTGATTGATTCAAAGAAGGATAGTCTGATTCTGAATCAAAAAGGAAAGGATCAAAACTACTAAAGCTATTATTTTTATTTAGAGCTGGAGGGATTTCAATAGGAATAAAATCAAGAGCATCAGAAGTAAATAATATATAAGTAGAATTAGCTTTCTTCATTAATTTCCTTTTAGGTGGAGATACATGATAGAAATCAAATAAAGTAAGTAGAGTGAGGGATTTAGTGCCCTTATCCGCTGATACAACTCTTCTGCCATTAGAAGAGGAGCTAGTAGAAGAGGTTGTAGCTACAACGGTGGAGAGAGTATTGGACTCAGACGGTGGCTACGCTATTAGACTATCCTGGGCAAGTATGGTGAGTTCTTTCTTCTATCATCACCTTGAGTTATCCTTTGTAACTAGCAAACCTTCTTTGGTGTTGAAGGTTTGAGCTACTTCAAGCACCTACAAGGAAAGTTTCTTGATCAAAGAAATAATCTTCTTAGAGGTTCGGGATAGGGAGATATACTAACCTTCTTTGGTCTTAAGAGGATCACAATTATCCCCAAGGATTACTCTACAGGATGGTTGTTCTAATAAGTATTTCTTAGGATAACTATGTCTCAAATTGTAGCTCAATCTAGTCCTTAAAAGTGATGCAATCCTCAAGACATGGCTAACATGTGGTCTTGGGGCAATAGATCATCGCCTTCTTCCCCAGCCTCTTAGGCTCTTGGCGAAGGTCGGTTTCTTTAAGAGATTCTTAAAGATTTTCCTAACTACCTCCTCTCGAATGAATATGGCTTATTTGTTCGAATCGACAAGAGTAGGTACACAGGTGATGGATATATGAATACAGCTGCAGAGGTGCTAGAACTAGTCATTGTGGTGGATGCGGTGGTCTGATGGCGAGGTGGTGGAAGGAGGAAGCTCGTAGTCTCTCATAAACTCTAGGCTGGTTGCTTCAGCCCTAACACAATTGTCCCTGACTTCTTCTCAAACACCTTCTACGACTTGGGCCTAGATGATTGGTTGGGAAAGGGCAACTATTTGGCTTCCTCTTGTAGGCTAGCTGCGTTATTATTTAATTTCTCAAATGTTTTGATGGTAAAGCCCTTAGGCATGAAGGCGACCGGGCCATGGATATTCTTGAGAAGAATCTCAATGCATTCTATTCAGACATCTGTGGTTCACATTTCATGCTTAGGTTGCGCCACCTGGGAATGTAATCAACAAGGAACTCATTGAGTTTCTATTTCTATACAATAAGGTCACCTACAGTCACCCTCTACTGAGCTCCAGCAAACCTCTTGATGAAGAGGTGCTCCAACTTAGAAAAATTTTTCATCGAACCGTTGGGTAGTTTGGCATACCAATCATATGCAACACTTAACAGACTGCTAAGGAAAAGGCGGAAGAGGAGTGCATTGCTGTCATCGATGTTGCAAAAGTTGGCTCTAAAGTGTGCAATGTGTTATCATAGCTCTTATTGCCCCAAAGATCTTGAAGGATGGTGGCACAAAACCCTAAATAAAAAAAAAAATAAATAAAACCTAAACCTAAAAAAATAAACCTAAAAGTAAAACCTAAAATAAATAAAAAATAAAACATAAACCAAAAAAAAAAAAAACTTAAATAAAATAAAAAAAATAAAATAAACATAAACATAAACAAAATAAATCTAAAATAAACTAAACTAAAAATAAATAAACCTAAACCTAAAATAAACTAAACCAAACCCTAAATTATATAAAATAAACTAAAAATAAACCTAAACCTATACTAAAAAAAAACCTAAAAATAAACCTAAAATAAAAACCTAAAACCTAAAGCAAAAAAATAAAATTAAATAAAAACCTAAACATGTACCTAAAAATAAAAAATAAAATAAGAATAAAACTAAACTAAAAACTAAACATAAACCTAAAACTAAACTTAAAAAATAAATTAAAATAAAAAACTTAAACTAAATAAATAAACATATAAATAAATAAGCTAAAAATAAAAAAATAAAATAAAAAACTAAAATAAATAAAAATAAAGTGAATAAACCAACCTCTTGGGTTTACTTTTTAAAAAATCTTAAACCCTAAACCTAAACTACTAAACCACCTAAACTAAACCTTCTAAACTACAAAACCACTAAACCTACACTCCCTAAACTAAGCCCCAAACCAATAACCCACCACTACTTTCTAACCCTAAACCCCTAAAACCTGACTAAAACTAACCCTAAAACTAAACCATAAAGCTCCAAACCTAAACTATAAACTAAACCTCAATAAACCCTAAAGCTCAAACATTAAAACCTAAACCCTAAACCATAAACCTAAACCCAATCCCTCAAACTAAACCTAAAACCAAACAAACCCTAAACCCTAAACCTAAACTACTTGCACCCAAAACTAAATAAAACCTAAAATTAAATAAATAAAAACTAACTAAAACCAAATAAAAAAAATAATAAAATAAAAAAATAAATAAAATAAATAAATAAAACCTAAACTAAATTAAAAAAAATAAACCTAAGAATAAAAAAAACTAACTAAAATAAAAACTAAATGTAAAATAAAAATAAAATAAACTTATAAAATAAAAACTGAATAAAAACCTAAGCCTAGATAATTAAACATAAAATAAATAAAAAATGAACCCATATCCTACTAAAAATAAAACTAAATAAAATTAAGATAAATAAAATAAACCTAAACCCAAACTAAACTAAACCTAAATAAATCAAACCTAAACATAAACCTAATATAAACTAAACATACACACTAAACTAAATAAAATAAAATAAACTAAAAACAAACCTAAACCTAAACTAAAATGAAAAACCTAAACATAAATATATAATAAAAACCTAAAACCAAAACCCTAAACCCTAAACCCTAAAAGCTAAAAACCTAAACCTAAACTAAATAAAACCTAAAAATAAACAAGATAAAAAACCAAACAAAAATAAAATGAAAAAATAAAATAAAATAGAAACAAAAAATAAAACAAAAATGTAAACTTAAACCTTAAAAGAAAATAAAAAATAAAAATTATACTGAAATAAAATAAATTAAAACCTAAACTAAACTAAAAAAAAAAAACCTAAATAAAATAAAAACTAAACCTAATATAAAGATAAAATAAACTTAAAATAAAATAAAATAAACCTAAAAATAAAACCTAAAAATAAATAAAAAAATAAAAACTAAAAAAAACTAATCCTATAAAAAAATAAAATAAACCTAAACCTAAACAATAAACTAAACAAAATAAATAAAACCAAAACTAAATAAAATAAAATAAAGATAAACCTAAACTTAAACTAAAAAATAATACCTAAAATAAAAACTTGAAACCTCAACCTAAAAAAATAAAATAAATACCTAAACCTAAAATAAAGTATAAAACCTGAACCTAAAAAATAAAATAAAAATAAAACTAAACTAAAAAATAAATCTAAATCTAAACCTATACCTAAAAAAATAAATTAAACTAAATAAAAAAATAAACCTAAATAAAAATAAAAAATAGAATAAACTGAAATAAATAAAAAATTTAGTTAATAAACTAAATAAATCTAAACCTAACACTATACTTAATTTAAAAAAATAAAAAAAAAATTAAAAAAAAAAACTAAACCATAAACCTGCAACCCTAAACCCTAAACCCTAAATCCTCAATCGTAATCCCTAAAATCTACAACCCTAAACCCCAAACCCTAAACTATAAACCCTAAAAAGCCTAAGAACACCTAAAACCTAAACTAAACTAAATAAAAGCTAAAAATAAAAAACAAAAAGCCAAAACCTAAATAAAATAAAACCTAAACTCAAACCTAAATTTAAACAAAACCTAAACCTAATCCTAAAATAAAATAAAATAAATATAAAATAAAATAAAATAAAAATAAAATAAAATAAAATAAAATAAAAAAACTAAACTAAACTAAAAATAAACCTAAAAAAAAACTTAAATAAAATAAAACTAAACATAAAATAAAATAAAAGTAAACATAAAATAAAACCAAATAAAAATTAAACCTAAAAATAAATCTAAAAATAAATAAAAAATAAAACCTAAACCCTAAACTAAAAAAAACCTAAACCTAAAATAAAAAAAATAAAATAAACGTAAACTTAAGCAAAAATAAATTAAACTAAAATAAATAAAAACTAAACCTAAATCTAAAATAAACTAAACCTAAACTCTAAAGTAAATAAAATAAAATTAAGTAGAAATAAACCTTAACCTGAAAGTAAACCTAAAATAAAAACCAAAAACCTAAAGTAATTAAATAATTTTAAAAGTGAACTTAAACCCTAAAACCTAATAAAGCTAAACCTAAACCTAAACCCAAAGAATGGGTAGAACTTTGATGGTAGGAACATCATCGTAAATCAGGCTTAGTCTAGATCTAGCGGTGAAGGCAAAGGCAGAGGCGGCAATTATCGTAGTGGTGGTGGCAGATCTGGAGGTGATGGTGGATATGGAGGTGGTGGTCGGAGCAGTGGTGGTTATGGAGGCGGGAGGTGCGATGGAGCTTACAGCCATGGTGGTGGTGGAGGGATAGATCTGGGATATGATGGTGGATCTGGCTACTCGAGAGGTCAGGGTGGTTCTGATAGGAACTAGAGAAATTGAAGAACGGTCGATTCGATCTGCTACATATGGAACTGTGTCTTTAGAGCAGAGATAGTTTTAGTTATCCAGGGTTTTTGATTTGCTCTATGTGTGCTCATTTTTGATCTATGTCATTGCTTATGTCTTAGAAAACTTGGTGTGTTGATGATTAAAAAGAAGAAATGTTGGATCAATTTGTTCTCTGTTAAAAAAAACCAAAAAAGCTAAACCCTTAACTAAAACCTAAACACTATACCTAAAACCTAAACCCTAAATCCTAAAAAACCCTAAACCCTAAACCCTAATCTTAAACCCTAAACTCTAAAATCATAAACCCTAAACCTTAAACCTTACACCCTAAACCTTAAACCTTACACCCTAAACCTTAAACCTTAAACCTTAAACCCTAAACCTTAAATCCTAACCCTAATTCCTAAACCCTAAACCCTAAACCTAAACCTAAAGTAAATTTATTAAAAAAAACTTAAACCCTAAAAACTAATAAACTTAAACCTAAACCTAAACCTTAAGAATGGGTAGAACCTTGACTGCTTGAGTCTAGATCTAGCAGTGGAGGCAAATGCAGAGATGGCGATCATCGCAGTGGTGGTGGAGGATCTGGAGGTGCTGGTGGATATGAAGGTGGTGGTTAGAGTAGTGGTGGTTATGGAAGCGGCATGAGTGATGCAGGTGACACCCGTGGTGGTGGCGGAGGGAGAAATCGGGGATACGATGGTGGATCCCGCTACTCAAGAGGTCGAGGTTGCTTTGATGGGAATTGGAGAAACTAAAGAATGACCGATCCCATCTTCTACTTATGGAACTTTGTTTTTACAGTAGAGATGGTTCTAGTTATCGAGGGTTTTTGAATTTCTCTATGCACGCTAATTTTGATATGTGTCGCTTGTGTCTAAGAAAATTTGGTGTGTTACTTGGTTGATAAAGTTAAAAATAAGAAATGCTGAATCTGAATTTGTTTCTATTAAAAAAAACCCTAAACCCTAAACTAAAACCTGAACCCTAGACCTATAACCTAAACTATAAACCCTAAATAGTAAACCCTAAAAACCCTAAACACTAAACCCTAAACCCTAAACCCTAAACCAAAAACCAAACAACACCTAAACCTAAACGCTACGCTTCCTCTCAATTTGTTTTTTCCCCTCGGATTGGCCGCTTCTCGCTTCGGCTGGCTAATGCGAGATCGGGCTCCCCCATATGTGACGTCCTTGGATTAAAGCAATGGCGAGGCTCGTCTCTGCTAACCGCTCATCTATCTCGACGGCAACCGACTTTGCCCTCACTCTATGGTTTTCGGATTTTGATTGCTCACATTAATACATTGTTAAATCATTCAAAGAGGCTTATCGGTAAGATCCCTAGCTTCGAATGCTTAGTTAATCTCATTTGCAACATCTTATCATGGATTGCGGTGATGTGTGTTGTCGGGATGTTGAGAAACTTATTGCCCTTGAGTTAAACTTTGGTGGGTAAATTCTCCCTTAGACACCCGACTCTTGATAATATTCGCTCTTTCTTTCATAGTTTAAAATTATCGGGTACTTTCTCTATTGGGCTGATCGATCCCCATCACATTCTTATTCAACTCTCAAATGATTTAGATTATTCACGGGTTTTCGCTCGTCGTTCTTATTTTATGCATAATTGTCATATCATTATTGAAATGGTAGCCCCTCTTTGATGTCAAGAGGAATCTCCCATTGTCCCTCTTTGGCTTGCTTTTCCTAACATGCGAATACACTGTCACTCATCAAGTTTTGTTTCTTTGTTGGCGACCTTTTTGGTAGACCTCTCCAAATAGATCAAACAACGACCACTAGATCTAGGCTCATATTCTTGTTGAGATAGACATCACTAAAAAAATATCCCAAAGAGGTTTGGATTGGCTCAGAAAAATTTGGATATAGTCAAAAGTCAATTCAAAATTTTCTGTCTTTTTCCTTTGCAAGATTCGGGCACAAACACTCGAATGCTTTGTACTTCATCCTAATCTCGAAAAAAATTTACCGAATATGAACACTAATGGAACTAGGGAAAACCAATACTCTAGCATATGTGCCTAAAATACTCAAAAGAAGTCTCTCCTCCTCCCTTCTTGATCTATCTATTGGAAAACATTGATCTTGGTACTAAAAGCGGGCATTGAGGGGTGTGGCCAATTATACCTAACCTTGCCCTACTTGTAATAATTTGGCTTCCCATGATAGCTCTTTGCTTATTTAAATCTAATGAAAATTTGAATGGTAGCCTTATATTGGACACCCAATTTAAACAATTTGAATGAGAATCATATAATGGACCAACACAAAAGATATGTCTTGAACATATTGAGAAAGATATTTGTATTATGAATGGTGTTAGAACTTCCCCATCTATTCCCTTCAGTGATATTCAATTGCAACCAATTTCTCACACTCTATCGATACGAAGAAGGTGAAATCCTCTTCTAAAACATTGATAGATTCTTCTATTATTCGAACCCAAAATCAATCCCTTTTCGATGGAGATAATTTGGATTACGATAGACCCTTTCAAATTGTTAAAATAAAACCCTACAAAGCAAAATTTTCTAATAATAACTTCTCAGAACCACTTCTTCCACCCCACACAAGTAATGTGTCACCTTTTTCTCTCCTCTCTTTCCTTTCTTTTTTTTTTTCCCTTTTGGTTGTCTCCTTATGATTAATTTTCTTATTTGGAATATCCAGGGTTGTGGGTCTCTTCCTGTCCGCAATCGTGTTAGGAGTCTTTATCATGCTCATAATATCAAGTTACTTGTTCTTATTGAACCTTTTATTAATTCTTCCAAGATTGCTTTTGTCGCTAGATCTCTTGGTTTTCATAACTTTTTCTTCAATCTTAATAATAAAATTTGGTGCTTTTGGCACAACTCCATCACCATATCCATCATTGATGATCTTGACCAATTGGTTAATGTCAAAATCTCCTTAGGTGACTTATCAGCTTTTGGCTCTTTTATCTATGCTTCCTGTAATAGAGCTGGTAGGAACATTCTTTGGAATCACTTATGCACATTCCTTCCTAACCGGTTGGTTGGAGGTGATTTCAATACTATCTAGTTCGAAAGAAGGGAGGATGTACTCTAACCTTCATTCCATGGAGGACTTCTCAAATATGATCTTGATTGCAACGACATTGGTTTCACTGGGTCTAACTTCATGGCACAACTCTAGACTTTGGTAGCGTCTTGATAGGACCCTCTTTAATTCTCTTGGATCAATCGGTGGCCTACCATTGTTGAGCATTTGAGCGAACTTTGTCGACCATGCTCCTCTCTTGATTTCATTCAAAAATCCCCCCCTAACCCCTCTACTCCCTCTCCTTTTAGATTTCAAAATATGTGGACGCAACATAGTGACTTCACAAATGTCGCTCTTACTAATTGGATGGCTCCTGTTTTCCCAGATAATTCTGTTAAAGGTATGACTCGTCTTTGGCTTAAGCTCAAAGACTTAAACAAACACATTTTTTAAAACCTTTTCACAAATCTTAAAGCTATGGAACAAGAGGTTTGTTCTCTTGAAGAGGTCTCTTGATCCCGAGTAAACTTGAGGAGTTGAACATTGCCAAGAATAACTTGGTTAATTATCAAAACATGGAAGAAACCTATTGGCATCAAAAAAGCCAAAAACAAAACATATTCGATGGTGGAAACACCAAATTTCATGCCATTTGTAATAAGCGGAAAGCCTTAAACTTCGATTAAGAAAATTAAGAAAATTCTAATGGTGAATGGATAGCGATAACAATGATATTAAGGATTTCATTCATCATTTTCAAACTTTATTAAATTCTAATCCTCTGGGTACTTTATCAACACTCATCTTATCCCTTCTATGATTAAAGTGAGGATAATCATTTACTCACTATGTGCCCTTAGAAGAAGAGATTAGTAATACTCTTAAGAACATGAACTCTCTTGTACGGCCACGACCCACTTCTTTCAGCATTGTTGGCCATTTATTAAAACCGATTTAGTTGATCTTTATCGACTTCTTTGAAGGCAATCCTATTCCCAAATACTTTTCAAGCACTTCTATTGTCCTTATTCCAAAACTAACAATCCTGAATCTTGGGGCGATTTTAGACCGATTAGTCTTTGCACCTTTTTCAAAACTCATTGCTAAATTAATAAATAATAGACTTAGCCCTTTGCTTCCTAAAATAATCTCTCTAATCAAAGCTGGTTTTGTTAAACACGAGCAATATCGGATAATATTCTTCTTGCTCAAGAGCTGGTTCATGATCTTGATGTCCCTAATAGAGGTGGCAACATCTTATTCAAAGGACATCGCTAAAGCCTTTGACAAACTCTCATGGGATTTTCTCTTTCAAATCGAATTTGTTTGGTTTTCGATAGTTTTATCCGGATTATAAAAGGTGTATCGAATGTATGGTTTTGGTTATCATGAATGGAGAGTCCATAGGTTTCTTTCCTTGTAGCCATGGTTTGTGGCAAGGTGACCCACTTTCACCTTCTCTTTTTATCATCGCTATTGAATACCAATCTAGGAGCCTTAATGATCTTTTCACTAATAAACCCAATATGTCTTTTACAACTCATGGAGGTTTCCCTATTTCTCATCTTAGCTTTGCAGATGATTTCATTATCTTCTGCAACGGCTCTCTTCAATATGTTAAAATCATTAAGAACCTTCTAAATAATTTTGGTAATGTTAGTAGTCTTTTTCTTAATGAAGGAAAATGCGGTTTTATTCCTTCAGCTAAGATTCCTCCTAATAGACTTAACCAAATATCCATAATTACTAATTTTAAGCAAAATCAACTCCCTCTTAATTATCTAGGGGCTCGCTTTTTTAAAGGCCAAAAGATCACACCTCTTTGATGATCTAATTCAAAAAATTTCTAACAAAATTTCGGTTTGGGAATTTCATTTACTCTCTTTTGGTGGTAGGCTTACCTTGATCAAGAGCACCATAAACTCCATGCCTATATACCTTCTTCAAACTATTGTGCCTACTAATTCTACCATCAATAGAATTGAGCGTCTCTTAAACAAATTCTTCTGGGGAACCAATACCTCTTCTAAAAGAATGCACTGGTCATCTTGGTCTAAAGTTGTGGTACCCTTGAAGAGGGAGGTGCAGGTTGTAAATCCATCAAAGAAGTTATCAATGCCTTTCCTACAAACTTTGGTGGAATTTTAGGAGCAAAAAAGTCTTTGGATGAATTTCATGACTTCTAAATATTGCCGGGTAAACATCCTCTCATTTGTCCCTTTAAATCAGTGATTCTCACTGGAGAAGACTTTGTTCTGTCAAATGGGATCTTTGAATCCTTAATTTTTTGGGGCATAAACTCACGGCAATTCATTCTTTTGGCAAAGTGGAGTGGTCTTGGATCCATTGATGACTTACTCTACACTCACTCCACTTCCCTATCGAGTTAATTCATTACGGCAAAACCACAAGTGGAACACTAGTAAGATTATTCTATTCCTTCCACTTTCTTAAATATGATTTACTAATATTCCTATCACTCCCAACAATCATGATCGATTTATCTTTAAGCTATCTCATAATGGGGATTTCAACCTTAAAATGTGTGGCTTCACACTAGGGACACTCAGATTCTTCTATTGTGTTCTCCAAAATTTGGAATAACAATATCCCCTCTTCTACTCTATTCTAACTTGGTATCCTTAAAAACTTTATTCTGTTGATTCTTTGTTGTGGGGTAAAGGGTTTTATTTACCCTCTAAAATGTTGTTCCCATATTGAGAATGTTAACCATGTTTTTGTTAATGGGGCTATTGCATCTAAAATTTGGATTTGGTATGACGATCTATTCAACAATATTTTAATTTTACTATATATCAACTTCTTGAAGTTTACTTTCACAATGTCATTAAAGGTCATATTAAAATCATATCACTCTTATTTGGTTCATATGGATGGACGAAATGAAGCTAAACATCGTGGGATTGAATGAATCACATGAGGATTACAAGAACTAAAACAAAATTTGTGACTTGTTTAAAGCCAATTTAATTCATCACAAACATTTTAAAGGATGTAAATCTGTTGCCATTAAACTTGGCCTCAACCTTCGGACCAGTCTTACTTATGAAATGATATAATGGTTTTGGAAAAAACCTCTTGATCATATTATTAAAATTATCGATGGTCTCTCTCATAATGGCTTTTGGCATTGTGGGATTCTAAGGGTATAGTCCTATGTGCATTTGCTTACCCCTTATTTCCGACTTGTCCCTTATACTAAGCTTATGGCGTCCACAAAGCTCTTAAAATTTTTCAAAATGGTGCTCAATATTTGGATAGAGGTGGATGCTCTTCTGATTGACCTTTTGACTTCTACCAATAGAGCAGCCTTGTTTGTACTACCTTCTCAAGCAAACTAGGGCCCTTCTCTCTCAACTAAATTTTACCATCACTCATGTTTGGCGTGAAGGTAACGCCTGTGCTGATTACCTTGCTAATCTGGGTGCGAGATTGGACAGTCTCATCCTTTTTGATCAATTTACAATACCCAAATACTTGCGAGGTCTGGTTAACTTGGACAATTCCGGGCTTCCTTACCTCAGAATATAATCCTCCTCTTCATCTTCCTTTTTTCCTGGTTCTCTGTTTTCTAGT
Source organism: Cymbidium sinense (assembly GCA_021442155.1). Classification (NCBI taxonomy): domain Eukaryota; kingdom Viridiplantae; phylum Streptophyta; class Magnoliopsida; order Asparagales; family Orchidaceae; genus Cymbidium; species Cymbidium sinense. The sequence continues at coordinate 185,380,811 of CM038215.1, forward strand.
GTTCTTTATGGATACTCCTAATAGATATCATTGCTGTCTTGTGCTCTTTATCATGACTTGCTGCCTTTACTCCTTCTCCTTTAGTTGGAAGATCTCTATTTTTGGCATTCACAATATTTTGGGGCAGATGTTGAACTATATGCACATCAATCTCCTGAATTGGATCCCAGTTGAGCTTTGTGTTACCTGTTACTAGATTTATAACGCAAACCCACTTGGGATCTTGATGATTTAGGTTATTGGATCCTTGATAATATGGCTTTGGTTTTGATATGCTGATTGTCTCCCATATTCTCTTTGATTCTAGCTTGGAGATGACGGTTTTCTTTTACCTCTAGGAATTATATTTTATTTTATTTCTGTGCATGAAGAGGCTATTTGGCCTTTTCTTGATACTTATCAGGCATTGTTATCTTTACTGGGCCCCTTAGCTCCTGAATCCATTTCTGTTTCAGACTCTCCTTGGTGATCTTCTTTTGGGTGCTTTCTTCTCTTCTTCCACTACTATGGATGTTCTTTGCCTCTTCTCACAGTTGTTCTTGTGTTATATTCAAGAGAACCTCTAAAATGGTGAAGCTTAGATTGGGGTTTTGGTCTTCTCGCAGAATGGGCTTTAATGTTGGCCTTGCTTATTGGTTTTTTGTGTTTACCCTTTTGTCTCGTCCTGCTACTATCTGTTTTGGGTTGTTCTTCCTTGCGGCTCTTATCCTTGATCTGGATTAATGTGACTAATCATCCGCTAATGCTTTGAATGTCTCTTATTGGATTGGCTTGTGGTGGGGAGTTTTCTTTCCCACCCTATTTTATATATGCTTTTGGGGTGGATTCTTGAACTTGTTATTAATGCTTTTTGTTATTGGCTACAATGGATTCTCTAGAGGCGTTTAATTTTGGTTTGTTTTGTTCAAAGATGTTGTTGATTGCTTGGTTGGCTTTGAACGTCAAAATTGTATCAAATCGTTTATCTGTAGTGGTTTTATGGCAAGCAAAAGCTGGTTTTACTTGGTTCCCTGTTATATTGTTTTGTCGGATTCTAATGATATTTTTCATTTGAATACAATTTTGATCCTTCTTTGGTGGGTTCCAATCTGTAATGTCTCTATTGGGATTGGCTCTTGCTCTTGCTCATTGTAGTTTTTCTGTGTTATTATCTGCCGATAGGATTAAGGGATTCATGCTTGTCCAGTTATCTTTGTCTCTATTTTCTTTGGTCATTGGTGTATGCAGCTTTCTGAATTATGGTACTATGTTGTCCCACTTGTCTTGGTGGCTCTCTTGGCTATTTTTTGTCTTGGTTTTTCTCTTGTTTTTGGATCTAATGTGAATCCAAATTTATTATTTGTTGCACTAGCGATTTTTTGTTGTTTGTTTGTTTCTATTATTGCTCATTATAATCAGCTACATTACCCTTGTTGTTTTATTCCCAACTGGGACCGCTTGTGCTCTTATCTTTCTTTTATCTTGGGGTTCTCTTGGAATGCTATCTTTATGCCCTTTCATGTCTTGGATTTGGTCTTGGCTGCTCTTGTCGGGCTCTCTTTTTCTCTTGCTTTTTTGTTTTTGTTCTCTATGGAAATCATTTGGACTCAGTTTTCTAATCTGGTGCAGTTATTGCTTACTCCTTGGATTATAATCTCTATTATTAAGGGTGGTATTATGGTGTTTCTCTTTTCTGTTTATGGCTTAGTTCTACTAGCTTTTGCCATGCTTGAAGTTGCCATCTTAGCTGTGTTTTCGATTTTAATGTTGAGACATTTCAATTCACATGTTGATCCTTTTTATGGGTTCCAATGTTGTATTATTTGTTTGTGTTGGGGTTGGCTTTCCTTTAACCCTGCAATTTATTTCCTATTTTTCCGATCGCATCACACTATTATTTGGTTGGTGCGGTTTTATTATGATTTAGTCCCTTCCTATCTTGGATGTTGTTGCCTTTTTCTTTGTCTGTTCTTTGGATTGATTGTTGATCACGGATTATGGTGGCCCTCCTTTGCTTGCTATCCCAACTATTTTTCAGGTGCTAATTTTGGTTAATTGGTTCATTCCACAGCTATCTTTGTCTTCCTTTACTATTGCTTTCCGGATATTAATAAGATTGTTTCTGGATTATTTTACTTGAAAGATTCATTTACATCTCATGTGATTTAGATGGTGTTAATTATAGCCTCATTGACTTATTTAATAGGTTTTAGCTAGTTGTCTCCTCTAATTTTCTTATGGAGGGATTATTTTTGAACTTATTTTTTTTCTTGAATATGGCTATTCATGAGCTTCGGCTGATGGCTCACTCACTTATGTTTATGTATTCTCATGTCAAGATGGCTATATGGATGATAATTTTCTTGAATGAGACTCCTTACCCTTGACTCTTACCTATATATTTTAGATATGATTTTGCTTAGGTTTTAATAAAGCTCACAAGTATATCAACAAGGTGCTTTCTTCTCACAGTTTGTTGGCTATGATGGTTGTGATGTTCTCACTCCTTTTTGGTTTGGTAGTAGCTCTTGTGATGTAACCCTTCTGCTGAAGTTTGGATGCTCATACTTGCATCTGCCCCCAACTTGGTGATTGAGCGAGCCTTCTCTATCACATTTTCTTATTATCATACTCATATTATATTGTTTCCTTACCTTTTTTGTGTATTACCTTAACTTTCTAATCTCTCTCTCTTATAACTTTGCGGTGTTTCTCTCTTTTTATCTTGCGTTTGCTCCATATTACAGCACTCTTACAACCATCGAGCATTGGCCTTATCCATTCTTTAGCTTATTATGTTAATCATCTTGTATCTTTTGATTTGCTTTAATGTTTTCTTTTGCTCTTGGATGTACTTAGGGGATTTACTCCTTAGGTGATTAAAGCTCTTTGAGCGATGGTTTTTGGAATTTATCCCCTTTAAGGACCTTGTAACCTTTTTTGTGGTAATAAAATACCCAGTATAATGGGGTTTCCTTAAAAAAAAAAAAAAAAAAAAACCTCTAAAAACCCTAAATCTAATCCCAAAACCCTAACCCTAAACCTCTAAATCCTAAACCCTAAACCTAAACCTAAACTTTAAACTAAACCCTAAAAGCTAAAACCTAAACCTAAATTAAATAAAACCTTAAAACCAAACAAAAATAAAATAAAATAATAAAATAAAAGAAAACCTAAAAATAATCTTAAACCTAAATAAAATAAATTAAAAGAACCAAACCTTAACTAAAAATAAAACCTAAACCAAATCTTAAAATAAAATAAAACCTACTAAACCAATAAATAATAAATAAACCTATAAAATAAAATAAAAATAAACTAAATTATAAAATAAGCATAAACTCGTGACTAAACTAAAGATAAAACTTAAACTAAAATAAATAAATAAAATAAATAAACTAAATTAAATAAAATAAAAAATAAACCTAAATAAGAATACAAAATAAAATAAACTAAAATAAATAAAAAAAACTAAATAACCTAAACCTACCGGTTTACTTAATTTTAAAAAAAAACTCTTGAACCATAAACCTTAAATCCTAAACCCAAAGCCCCAAATCCTAAACCATAAAACTAACCTTAAACCCAAATCCCACAAACCTTAAACTTATAACTCTACCTAAACCCTAAACCCCCAAACCTAAAAACCTACAACCTACCTAAACCCTAAATAAAACCCTAACCCTAAACCTAATTGAACTAGTAATTAAATTAAATAAAAAAATAAACTAAATAATAAATAAATCTAAACCCACTAACCTTGAGAACATCAAAAGCTTAGATCAGTGGTAGCGAAGGCGTAGGCGGCGGTTATCAAAGTGGTGGTGGTGGATCTGGAGGTGGTGGTCGGAGCTATGGTGGTTATGGAGGCGTGAGGAGGGACGAAGGTTACAAACATTGTGGTGGCAGAGGGAGAGATCTGGGATATGATGGTGGATCACACTACTTAAGAGGCTGGGTGGTTCTGAGGGTAACTAGAGAAAATGAAGAACGACCGATCCAATCTGCTGCTTATGGAATTGTGTCTTTATAGTAGAGAGTTCTACTTATCTATGGTTTCGATTTTTCTCATTTTTACTATGATTGCTTATGTCTTAGAAAACTTGGCGCATTACTTATTTGATGAAACTAAAAAGAAGAAATGTTGAATCTTAAGTTGTTCTTTGCTAAAAAAAAAAAGCAAAAACCCTAAACCCTAAACTAAAACTAAATCCCTACATAAAACCCTCTCTAAACCCCTAAATACTCCCTCTAAACCCTAAAACTTAATCCTAAACTAATGCCCCACCCAAACCTTAAACCATAAACCTAAACCCTAAACTAACCCCACCTAAACCTTGAACCCTAAACCTTAGCTAAAATCTAAACCTAAACCTAAACTAAACCTTAACCTTCACTAAACCTAAACCTAAACTTAAAAAAAATAAAATAAAATAAAACTAAATAAAAACCTAAAATAAACTTAGAAATAAATAAAATAAAACCTAAACCCTATACTAAAACCCTAAACCTAAAATAAAATAAAATAAACCAAAACCTAAATAAATAAACTAAAGTAAATACCTAAAACGTAAATAAACTAAACCTAAACTAAACTAAAAAAATAAAATATCTAAAACCTAAACTAAAATAAAACTAAAGATAAACCTAAATAAAATAAAAATAAAATAAAACTAAAACTAAAAAATAAAATAAAACCCTAAAAATTAAATAAAATGACTAAACTAAAATAAATCTAAACCTAAACCTAAACTAAATAAATAAACTAAAACAAATCAAAATACACCTAAATAAAATAAAATAAACCTAACTAAAATTTAAAACTAAATAAACTTAAACTGATTAATTTAAATTATGATATATACTAACATTAAACCCCTCCGACCCAAAAGATCCTAAACCCTCTAAACCCTAAATCTTAAATCCTAATAAACCACACCCTAAAACTCTGGACTGGGCCCACCAATCCCTAAACTCACTCCCTAAGCCCTAAATCCTACCCTAACTAACTACTAAAAACATAAAAATAATAAATTGTAAATCTAAATAAAATAAAATAAAATTCACTTATAAACTAAATCTAAATGTAAATAAAATAAAATAAAATAAACTAATAAATAAAATAAATAAACCATAAATTAAACTAAAATAAAATATGTAAAAGATAAATAAATACATTAAAATAAATAAAATAAAATAAACTAATAACCTAAACTAAATATAAAAATAAAAATATACTGGGCCCTAAACCCTAAACCTGACCTCCAAATGAACACTCCTCTAATCATACCCTATACTACACTAAACCACAGGCCACTGAACCTCTAAACCCCAAACCTAACTCCACCTGACTAAACTGAACTACCACAAACCTAAACCTAAATTAAATAACATATAATAAATAAATAAACTACCTAAATAATAAAATAAAATAAAACTAAACTAAAACTTTCTAAACCAAATAAAAGATAAAATAAATTAAAATAAAATAAATAAACCTAATTAAATAAATAAAAAATGGCCTAAATAAAATAAAATAAAACTATGACCTAATAAAAATAAACATAAAATAAAACCAAAATTAAATAAAATAAAACCTAAAACTAAAAAAATAAATAAACCTAAAATAAAATAAATAAACTTATTAAAATAAATTAAACTAAAATAAATAAGTCCTAAACCTAAACCAAATATAAACTTAACCTAAACTAAACCTAAACTAATAAAATAAAATTAAAAGTAAACCTAAACTTTACTAAAAAAATAAAACCTAAAAATAAACCTAAAATAAATGTAACTAAACCTAAAAAATAAAATAAAACCTAAACTTAAAAAATAAAACCTAAACCTAAAAAAAAATAAATAAAATTCAACTTAAAATAAACTAAACCTAAAAAAAATAACTAAAATAAAAACCTTAAACTAAAATAAATAAACTATACTAAATAAAAATAAAAAAACCTAAATAAAAATAAAAAATAATATGAAGTCAAATAAACAAAAAAATAAACTAGATAAACCTAAACCTACGTTATTACTTAATTTAAAACAAAACCTACTACCCTAAACCTTAAACACACTAAACCACTAAACCCCTAAACTCTAAACTCAACCTTAAACCCCCTAAACATAAACTAAAACACCCTCTAAACCCTAAACTAACCTAAACCTAAGAATGGGTGAACTTTGATGGCGAACATCGTCAACTAGCTAGATCTAGTGGTGGAGGGAGGCTGACTAATGGGTGGTGAGGGATATATAGGTGATGGTGGATATAGAGGTGATCAGTAGTGGTGGTTATGGAGGCAGAGGAGGACGGAGGTTATAGCCATGGTCTGGCGAGGAGAGATCGGGATATGATGGCTAATCCACGATAGGTGGTGATGGGAGCGGAGAAAATGAAGAACGGCCAATCCAATTTGCTACTTATGGAACTGTGTCTTTATAGTAGAGACGATTCTACTTATCTATGGTTTTTGATTTGCTCTATGGGTGCTCAATTTTTATCTATGTCATCACTTGTGTTATAAAAAACATGAGGTGCTACTTGGTTGATGAAATTGAAAAGTATAAACATTGAATTTGAATTTGTTCTTAGTTAAAAAAAACTATTAAACCCTAAACTCTAAACCTAAAACAAAACCCTATACACTAAACCCTCCACCCAAACCCTAAAACCCTAAACACTATAAACCCTAAACCCTAAACTTGCCTACCCTAAACCAAAACCTAAATTCAAAACCTACCCCAAAACCTAAAACCTAACCCTAAACCCTAAACCTAAACCCTAAACCATAAACCCTAAACCCCACTAACTCTAAACTCTAAACCCTAACTAACCACCTAGCCATAAACCCTAAACCTTGACTAAAGATGTCATTTGGAGATCTAAATAACCTAATCTAACATAGTTATGGTAGCTAAAGGAAATGTCTTCAAGAGACTTGACTATTAGAGATTTGAGTACCCTAAACCCAAAACCTAAATCATATTATAATATCATATATTATAGTACAATGTAGAATAATATCTTTAAGCATGTAGTGATGTGTTTTTGGATCTTATAATATGTTTTAAAATGTTTTAGTATATTATGGTATTGTGCCCTATATTCTAAATTAATATAAATCATAAAAATGTTAATTTAATAAATCGATGATAAAATTTGTTAAATTTGGTGAATTAGGTTGTAGTACCAAAGGTGTGCTACACCACTTGTAGTCTAAAAGTAAGATTTTATGTTCAAAATAAATATTATATGTTGAGCCCATAATCATGTATCATAAATATGTAGCATAGTATAGCATCATATATCATTAAATTCTTTTAGTATTTTACTCATGCAAATGAGCCTACACTAACATTATTTATAAAATGTTGATTTAGACTTTAAATAGTGGAATTTGATCAAATTCATAATTGGTAGAGCATGGCATCATAATATATTGTTTCAATTTAAAATATGTAAGTGATACGACTAAAATATATAGTTTTTTATTATTTAGACTAATTTTATGATTTTTTATCTTAAGCAATCCATTTTGATGTGATATTCCATATAATATAATATAATATGTTATAGTGTATTATAATATAAGATGCCATAACATAGTGTAACATCATGCATTATAGCATACTATTGTGTATTACTACTTTTTTAGCATATTTTAGTTTGCTATAGTATGATGTAGTATAGTTTGTACTAGTAAAATTCATAAAATTATTGATTTATAGGCTGAGATGATGGGAGTTGGCCAAATCTAAGGACATGGAGGGAGATCCGCTAGGGGATCACACATTCATTGAACATGACATGTGATGGGTCTATGTCAAGGGAATAGAAGAAGAAAATCAATTAGGGATAAGGTTTGAATTTGATTTGATTATATGATTTATGCACAGAAGATCTGCTAGGGATAAGAATCTATAATCCACCTACAATTAAGATCGAATCAACTTTGATTTGTTTAATTTTTATTATTGTGGAGGCATATCTGCTATAGATATGTTCTCGAGTCCATTGGGATCGGGTATATGAACCTTCCATTAGAGAAGCATGTTCGGGCTATCCGTTGGGGATTAGGATTTGAGTTTGATTTCATAGATTTATTTGGGGATGTATCTACTGGGTATAAGAGTTTGGTTGGATTTCTTTGATTTAGACTCTCTTGGGGGAGCTGGTTTAATTTTACTCCACTAGAGAGGTTGGTTTTTAATTAGTTATAGTTGCTTGACTTATTTATATATGATTTGGGGATCCACTAGGGAGAAAGTGTGATTTAACTCCACTAGGAAAAATTAGATTGGGATTAATTTAATCTGAGTTGATGTATGGACCCTATCGATGTGCGATGGACCCACGGAGAAGGGGCTATATCAGCCTTGACCTACCTCAGGTTTACAAATCCAAAGGGATAGTCTACCGGCTGGGGGGTAGAGCTAGCCAACCTAAGGGGTTTCCGTTCGGTGTGCAATTGCTATGCTAGGAGAAAGGTGTAGCAGACTTACATCTTCCAAAGCAAGGAAAAACTATTGGGGTGACCTATTGGATGCACAATAAATCGAACCTGACTTAGGGCGACTACTGAGTGAATGTCGCTGGGGACTTATGTCAACTCAAAAGTAGTCAAGATTTATTTTATCTTAATTTTATGTGATTTGTTATTGTTTGTTTGGTTTAGTTTGTTTTCGAATTATTGGCATATTTGGTTGGGATGTGAGCTTGGTAAAATTTGATAGATTTCATTTATGGACCATGTCATTGTGTAATGGACCCACTAAGAAGGGGCTATATCAGACTTGTCCTATCTCAGATTTAAAAATCCAAAGGCATACTCTATAGGCCATGGGGTAGAGCTAGCCAACATAAGGGGTTGCCTTTCGGTGTGCAACGATTATGATAAGAAGGTGTAGTAGACTTACATCTTCTAAGAAGGGAACAATCATTGGGGTGACCTATTGGTAGCACAATAAATTGAACCCGACTTACGAGCGACTACTGAGTGAATGCCACTGGAGACTTATATCAACTCAAGAGTAGTCAGACGATTCCTATGGGGAGTTTTTGACATTACCCTAAAGATAGGATACCTGCTTGGGAAAAGGTATCATTAGGGGTGTCTTCCTAATCCACAAGTGAGTATATATATATATTTTTATATGTTTGTGTGTACACTGTTGGTGTGCATGGGACCACACTAAGAATGGGTTATGTCGGCCTTGACTTATCTCAAATTTATTAGACCAAGGAAGAATCTGCACATCCATAGGACAAATTTTCCAACCACAGGGGTGGTTACTAGGAAAGGGGAATTATCCAATCTGATAGTATCCTGGGTAGTGTCTAAATGGGGTCACAAAGGATGTGATCCAAATATAGTGCCTACAGGGGAGGTGATGCTAAGAACATTATCCTGAGCCCTAAAAAAGAAAGCCTATAGGTATACGGTGGCCAACTCAAGAAGAAAACATAGATGACTTATGTCTGCCATGAGTGGTGTATCCTAAGGTGCGAGAACCAACCAACCTAAGGTGTATCCCTCAGCATGAGTGATGTATCCGTCAGCATAGTAAGAATTGACAAACCTAAGGTGCCCGTAGGTGTGCAATGATCAATCTGGAAAGAAAGCATGTAGGCTTACAACTTCTGAAGTAGAATTAATCATTAAAATAGTCTATCATTGAAAGAATAGATGCTATCTGATCTAGAGCCACTACTAAGCGAGGAGCCCCGAGGAAGGACTAGACCTAAACTTGAAGCAGTCAAGAGGGAAGGAGCCACTAGGGGACTTATCCTAAATGTTAAATATACTCTACCCAATCAGTGATGAAGGCTAATCTAAGAAGAAAGTGTAGCATACTCACATCCTCTTAAATGAAGCCAACATGAGGTTGCTTACTAGCCACGTAGTAAGGCTTACCAAACTAATAAGGCACTCATCGGTGTGCAGTGGCCAAGTAATGAAGGAAAGTGTAGTAGACTTACATCCTCTAAAGTAATAAGACCGCTGGGGTGACACACTAATAGAGTAGCGTCGGCGACTTAGAGCGACTAAGTGAGTTCCAGGCGATATCTCAACTCAGTTAGAGATAAAAGATATGCATTTGTTTTATATGTTTGTGTGTAGTTTGTGCTTGGCTTGTGTCGATGAAGGATAGGACACCACTCGGGTTCTTTACACCTATCATAAACACATCATGGCGGATTCACAAACAAGAATACTTTCAACATGGAAGAGGTTAAATTTAAAATGTAATTTTCATTGATGATAATTATTTACAAACATGATTTCTAATATTTGTTTAAGTAGATCGCGTTGATTGGAAGCATTGTGCACTCTCCCTTATGATTAAAAAGCTGATAAGATCCTCCTTGATAGGTTTTCTCTATGGAAAAAAGGGCCTTCCCAAGTGGGTTCAAACTTTCCTCCCATCTTACGATGGGCAACAATTGATCTTCTCAAAACTAAAATAAGCTCTCCTACTTGAAAAGCTCTATGGCAGACCAACAAGATGTGAGCTTGATTCATTTTAGCTTTGTACAACTCAAGCTTTTGGCATGACCGCAAGCATCTCTCTTCCAAACCTTCGAGCTCTTCTAACCATAACTTGGTGTTTTGCTCTATTTTGATCTTATTACCCACAACTATCCTTAGTGATGGGAGTTGGATTTATAATGGTATAATGGCTTCAGACCCATATACTAAAGAGAAAGGAGTAGACTGAGTTGGAGTTCTATATGTGGTGTGGTAGGCCCATAAGGCTTCAATTAACTTCTCATCGCTATTATTGTCGAGTGTCTTCTTTAGTATTTTGATTAGAGTTTTTTTTATGGATTCTGCTAAGAAGTTTTCCCTCAAGTAGTTGATGATAGAATATCCTCAATCTATGTTGTGATTCTGGGCAAAGTTGTTGATCTAGTTTCTCTTGAATGAGTACCATTATTAGATATAATTCTTCGAGGTACTCTGAACCTATATACGATATGGTTCCTAAAAAACTAGAGCACATGCTCAGCTGTGACCTCTCTATGTAGAATCTCCTTCACCCATTTAGAAAAGTAGTCAGTAGCAGCTAAGATGAATCGATGACCCTTGGAACATGGAGAATCAATCAGACCCACTATGTTGGTTTCCCAACACTTGAATGGCCATTAGGATATTGTAAGATGTAGAATGTTGGGTGGTTGGTGTAAGACCACACCATGTATTTGATATTAGTGGAATCACCTATCCATATCCATGCAATCTTTGATCATCGACGACCAGTGGTATCCTAGTCTCTTGATCTTGGCTTTCATCTTTGGACTAGCTTGGTTGGCTCAACATAATCCTGAGTGTACCTCGATCATGATCTTACAGGCTTCATGCTTTTCTAAATAACTAAACCACATATAATCAAAAGACTGCCAATACAAGACACCATCCACAAGAGTGCAGAAAAGTGATGTTTGCTTCATCTGATAGGCTTGGGACTTCTCTTTAGGTAGTTTACTTTTATTTAGGTAATCCATGAATGGTTTCCTCCAAAATAACTCCTCTTCTTCCCTTTAAGATAGTACTTTTGATGAGTTCAATATGAATATGGGATAAGACTTGACTATTTTGGACCTTTATTAATATGGACTCATCCTTTGGACATGCCAACTCGCAAGCTTGGCTAAAGGATACACTATGAGGTTCTCTCCTCGAGGAATCTTATAAATCAGAACCTCTGAGATTTGTGCCAATAACTCTATGATGTACTTGTGGTAGTGATGGAGCTTAGGCTTTATAACCTTATAGGACCTAATGATTTGGTTGATAACTAGTTGAGAATCCCCGAAGGTGTTGATGTTCTAGATGATTAGAGTAACAGTTAACTCTAGACTAGCAATTAGAGCCTCATATTCAGCTTTGTTGTTGGTTTAAAGATTGGACATATGATATTATAATCTCATCACATCGTGGTCTCGAGTTTAGAGAACTATTCCTACCCCTTCCTTTACGCTTGGCTTTCAAAACTTCTTTTATAGTAGTAGCAATAAAATTTGGTATTTTTGGAATAATTTAGTCAACATATCTATCCTTGATAATCTTCAACAATTGGTTAATGTCCACATCTAATTGGGTGATTTTTCTATTCTAGGTTCCTTTATTTACACTTCTTGTAATAGAGCTGGTAGGAACATCCTTCGGGATAACTTTAGAACCTTTGCCTCCTCGATCAACCAACCCTGGTTGGTTGGGGCTGATTTTAACACTATTCTCTCTTCCTCAGAAAGAAGGGGAGGTTGCTCTCCTAACATTCATTCCATGGAAGACTTTTCCAATATGATTCTTGATTGCAATCGGATTGATATTGGCTATTCAGGTTAGGATTATACATGGCATAACTATAGACTATGGCAGCGGCTTGATAGGACTCTTTTTAATTCTCTTTGGATCAATCAATGGCCCTTTACTTCTGTTGAACATTTGAGCAGAACTTTGTATGATCATGCTCCGCTTTTGATTTCTATCCAAAATCCCTAAATAGATTACCTCTCCCAACCTCTTTGATTCCAAAATATGTGGATCCAACCCATTGATTTCATCAATGTTGTATCCATTAATGGCTCCTCTTCATCCGATAATTTGGTTAAGGCATGATTCCTCTAGCTTAAGCTTAAAAGGCTTAAACAAAATCTAAATTGGTGGAACAAATATCATTTTAAAAATCTTTTTGCCAATATCAAAAATATGGAATAATTAGTTTGTTCTCTTGAAGATGCCATTTTGGCTGATTCTACTAATCTTGGTTTAGGTTTAGGCTTATTTTATTTTTATTTTAGTTTTAGGGTTTTTTTTAAGTTTAGGGTTTAGGTTTTATTTCTTTTATTTATTTTTATGTTTTATTTTTAGGGTTTTTTTTGGGTTTAAGTTTTTAATTAGTTTTTATTTTATTTTTATTTTATGTTTGGTTTTAATTTTATTTAAGTTTTTTTATTTTCATAGTTTAGGTTTAAGGTTTTATTTATTTTATTTTAGTTTAGTTTTTATTTTTTCTATTTTATTTTCTTTTTAGGTTTAGGTTTAAGTTTAGGTTTTAGTCTATATTTTTATTTTATTTAATTATTTCATTTTATTTTTATTTAGGTTTTGTTATTAATTTTATTTTTTTGGTTTTATTCAATTTAGGTTTAGGTTTTTAGCTTTTCAGTGTTTAGGGTTTAGGGTTTAGGGTTTAGGTCTAGTTTGATTTTTTTTGTTTAGGTTTAGGTTTATTTTTAGTTTATTTTATTTTATTTAGTTTAGGGTTTAGGTTTAATTTATTTTAGGTTTAGGTTTACGTTATATTTATCTTAGTTTAAGTTTAAGTTTATTTTACTTTATTTATTTTTCTTTTATTTTAGGTTTAGTTTTTATTTTTAGTTTAGGGTTTGGGTTTTGATTTTTATTTATTTTTTGGTTTATTTTTTAAGTTTAGGTTTTTATTTTGTTTTTATTTTATTATATTTTAGTTTTAATCACATGATAGCTATAAAGGTCCATCATTCTTCCGTAGATTACTCCAATCTTAACAACCTATTATGCAATTATCCTTCCTATCTGATCTAGCTATTGACCGTATATTCTCCGATTCATATCTTATTCTCCTATTCTCGTGGCTTTCTTGGGGAGATACAGGCTCAAACAAAGACCACAACCTTATAAGATTACTTGGAGACCAGCTTTCATTCATTTCCTACACTAAGCGTAACAGTTAGAGAAAGTATAACATTATAACATAGTATTAAGATCACAATAATCTTACAGATACGTAATAGCCATTATAGAAATCATAAGCCAAACATACTTACAAACATAAATTAGAGAAAAGATAATTTAACCTCTATGACTATGATACATAACTTCTTCATAGGATTAAGAGGAATGTTTAGAAAGGATTCTTGTGAGCTCTGTCCCCTCCCCCTAAACCTTCTTCTTTCATATATATAGCTTTGTGAAATATCTGTATAACTAGGAATGATGTAAGTGCTTATGTCATAATGCTAATTTCGTCATTCTGTTGATTTCATCATTGCTTATGTTAGATGTCGAGCAGCTTTGATTCTAATTTCTCCTTTACTGTTTGCAAGGTATTTTTACTTTTTCAAAATATCTGATTGTGTATATTTTCTTTCTGTAATGCTTTACAAAATTTTTCATTTACTTATTTTACTCATTATCATATTTTTTTAACATTATATTAGTCCATTTTTTATGACTTCATGAATTTGCTTTTTCTTTTGTCTGCAATGACTGTAAATGAAGAGTTCATTTAAGCAATGATAGACCCATATGTTTGAAATGTCTATTTTCTTGTCTCATTCCATATTTGAAGCAGATCATCTTCCTTCAATCTTTTTGGAGCTTTTTTAATTTCCATATATTTAGGTAGATATGGTTCACTACTTATTTCGAGTTGCATTAAGGTCACATTTCCTTCATTTACGTCAGGATATGTCGAGAATAATTTTGCATAAATATTCCAAGGCTTTAAAATAAATTGGAATGTTTCTACTGCTTCAATAATTATTTTAGGTAGCTGACTGATTGTTAGAAGACTTTTGAGATATATTAATTTGATCAAGCCACTATGATACTATTTTTGAGTAAGTTTTGGATCAGTCTCTCCATAGATGTAGCATAAATTAATATTTCCCTATGTATGGAAATATATTTGTGAGTTAATTCGTTTATGAAATAGAGAAAATTGTTGCCATTCTTTTGCTATTTCAAGTATATTTTTGGGTTCCGTTTTCTTGGGTTCTTTTTGTAAAACTGAAGAGTAAAAAGCTATATTTGTCTATTTATTTGTACTTGTGGATGGCATCCTTTTTTGGTAATTGCATATTATCTGTAATTAAGCAAGCGATGGTAATTCTTCTTCATCGGCTTCACCATTGAGATAAATTTTTACTTTTTGTAATTCGGCCAGAATATTGGTACCATAAGAGATTTCACATTTTAATTTCCACATCTGTAATTCAAGTATATGTACATAATTATCAATAAGTTGCGCATCAGATTTTGTCGAGATTTTATCTGATGGTATATTTGGTTCCTCCATATGTTAGGGATATCGATTTTTGGATCAATATCTGGTTTCATTATGTCACGCAAAATTCTCATGTTAATGTATCAGATAAATAATTATTTTTTCCTTCAATATATTCTATGTCAAAATTATATGCAAAAAACCAACTTTGCCAGTGAATAAGTATTTTATTTGGTAATGAATCAATTAATTTTCTCTTAATGAAAGAGATTGTTGTTTTGTTATCTATTTATATTATAAAATGTTCATTTAAAAATATTTCAAATTTTTTGATAGCCTTTTTAATGGCTAAGAGTTCTTTTTCATTAATATGATAATTTTTTTCTATTTTGGTGTATGTTTCGGATGCATATCGATAGAGTACTTCAGTATTATTTCTTTGTGCTTTTAAAATTGCACCCCAACATGTGTCAGAGATGTCAGTTTTAGTTATTAATTTTTGGCCATTATTCGCTAGGTGGTTATGGATTTGGAGTGACTAATGTAGAAGGTAGGACTATATTAGATTTTGCTTTAGCTTATGATTTTGTAGTTCTTAACACTTTATTTAAGAAAAGAGATGAACATATTATTACTTATAAAAATGGATCTAGTAAAACACAGATTGATTATTTTTTGATAAGAAAAATAGATCGTTTAGGTTGTAAAGATTGTAAGGTCATTCCAAGTGAAAATCTAAGTACCCAACATCGAATGTTAGCTTTATATTTTAAGATGAAAGGTTGTAAGAGAAAAAAATAAACCAACTTATTATCCTAAAATTAGATGGGGACACTTAAAGAACAGAAATAAAAATATTTTTAAGAGCAAGCTACAAGACATTAGAATTTGGGATGTTCATGAGGAAGCTAACATTATGTGGGAAAAATATCAAGTGAAATTAAGCAAGTTGCTAAGGATGTGCTTGGAGAATCAAAAGGAAAAGCTTTTTTTAATAAGAATAGTTGGTGGTGGAGTTAGAGTGTGCAAGAAAAAATAAAAATAAGAAGTATTGTTATAAAAGTTGGTTTAGATGTAAAAACTCAGAGAATTGGGAAAGACATAAAGTGGTTTGTAGAGATTCTAAGAAAGCAATATATGATGCAAAAAATTTAACTTTTAGTGATTTATACAATAGATTAGATACCAAAGAAGGTGAAAGATGCATGTATAAGTTAGCCAACCAAAGAGATAAGAGAAGTAAAGACATAGTTCAAGTGAGGTGTATTAAGGATGAAAATAATAAAATTCTTTTTTTAGAAAAGGATATTGAAAATAGGTGGATGAGGTATTTTGATAAACCTTTCAATGAAGGATCTGAAAGTATGATTGATTTTAACAACCTTAATACCCTAAAAAAAAATAGTGAATTTCATTTTTATCATCGTATTAGTAAATATGAAGTTAGTGAAGCTTTAAAGAAAAATGAAATGGGGAAAAACTGTAGGACCGGATTATATTCCAATAGAAGTGTGGAAATATTTAGGAGATCAAGGAATTTCTTGGCTTACAAATCTTTTTAATGTCATTTTAAAGACTAAAAGATGCCAGATGAGTGGAGAAAGAGTTTGTTGGTTCCTATATTTAAGAATAAAGGTAATGCACAAGAGTGTGCAAATTATAGAGGAATTAAGTTAATGTGCCATACATTAAAATTATGGGAGAGCATAATTGAGCATAGGTTACGATGTGATATAGAAGTTTCTCTGTGGTTTGGTTTGCCGTAGATCTACTATGGATGCTGTACTTTTTTTAAGGGGTTTGATGGAGAAGGATAGATAAAGTAAGGAGGATCTACATATGATATTTATTGATTTAGAGAAAGCATATGATAAAGTTTCAAGAGATGTTCTTTGGAGAGTTCTAGAATAAAAATGAGTTAATATTGGTTATATTCAAGTCATTAAGGATATGTATACTAGAGCTGTTACTAGTGTCCAAACACAAGGAGGATTGATAAAATATTTTCCTATTTCAGTTGGATTAAATCAAGGATCAACTTTAAGCCCTTATCTTTTTTACTTTTGTTAGGGATGTTCTTACTAAGCATTTACAAGAAGATGTACCTTGGTGCATGCTTTTTGCTAATGACATTCTTCTTGTTGATAAGACTAGAGAGGGAGTCCAACAAAAACTTGAATTATGGAGGTCAGCTCACAGTCTAAAGGTTTTCGCTTTAAGTAGATCTAAAACTAATATGGGGGGGGTGTAATTTTAGTTGTAGAAGTTCTAGTGGTAGTGTTGTGACATTAGGTGATCAAGTCATTAATAAGAGTGAGTGTTTTAGATATTTAGGCTCTATTGTTCAAAATGATGGTGAAATAGATGGAGATGTTATTTGTAGAATTCAAGTTGGATGGTTGAAGTGGAGGAATGCATCTGGCCTATTATGTGATAGAAAAGTTCCACTTAAACTTAAGGGAAAATTTTATAAGATGGTGGTAAGACCTACAATGACTTATGGTGCAGAATGTTGGCCAATAAAAGAGAAGAATAAGACTAAGTTAAGTGTTACAGAGATGAGGATGCTTAGGTGAATAAGTGGCTTTACTCTTAGATATAGAATGCAAAATGAGTATATTCAGGAAAAAGTTGGAGTTGCTCCAGTGGTAGATAAGATTAGGGAGAGTTGCCTTAGATGGTTTGGCCACATAAAGCATCAGTCATCCGATGACCCGATTAGGAGAGTAGATGCATTAGATTTGCCTTATGTTAAGAAAGGTAGAGGTAGACCTAAAATACTTGGTTAAGATGTATAAAAAATGATCTTAGTATACTTGATTTAAATGAGAATTTGACACAAAATAGGACACAATGGAGATGAAGGATTCATGTAGCTGACCCCACCTAGTGGGATTAAGTCTTGTTGTTGTTGTTGTTATTGTTGTATTCGCCAGGTGTACTTTAGGGAGATTTTTATAGGCTATTTTTATTTTTTGTATAGTCTGATCATTATTTAGATCCCAGTTCCATGCCATATTTTTTGTAGCTTATTTTGAAGAGGAGTGCATAATGTGGCTAAATTTTGATCAAAGCTCCAGCATAATTGATACATCTTAAAAATCATTGTAATTGTTTTTGATTATTAATGTTAGAAAAGTTATCAATTTTTTTTAAAATGTGATCTTGTAGTTCAATGGTTCCTTTATCAATTTTTAAACCTAAGAAGTCTATCTGTTATGTTACAAAGAATGCCTTTTTCTTACTTAAGGCAATACCATGTTTATATGCCTTTTGAGCAAATAAAGTTAAATGTTTTAGATGTAAAGGGAGTGTGTTGCTAAAAATAAGAATATTGTCAACATAGATTAAAGAGAACATATAAATTCAGTAAATAAATAATCCATTTTTCATTAGATTATTTGTGGAGCAATTTTTAAGCCAAAAGAAATTACATTCCACTGATAGTGTCTTTATGGGGTACTAATGGCTATAAATTCAGTACTGTAAGGATGCATTTTTATTCGCCAAAATCCTTATTTACAATCTAATTTGGAAAACCATCATGCATTTTTGATTTGATTAATTAGTACTTCTTTGTTTGGTAAGAAGTATCCGTCAAATTTAGTATTATCATTATGTTTTTTATAATTAATGACCATCTGGCTTTACCACATACTTGTTCAAAGATGAGGACTGAAGGAAGGCTACTATGAGGACTATGACTTGGTTCAATAAGTTGAAGTTGTAATAATTTTAGAGATTTGAATTTTGAGTTCTTTTGTCATCAATTGTGTATTTCATTGGTTGAACAGGGATAAGTAGAGTGGGATTAATAGGTTCAATATGGGAAACAGGTTCATTTTTCGCCCAAAATTGTAAGGGATTTTTAGAGAATGTTTTGGAAAATAATTGTTCAATGAGATGTTTGATTAGTTGTAGTTTGTCAAGGTCAGTAACGAGGTATAAATGTAAGCCAAATTTTGAGTGAGTGGAAAGATGTGTTTGAATTAAATTATCTAAATCACCATGCTGGCTGCAAAAAGGAGGTGGATTAGTAGGATCATGAGAAACAGGATGGTGAATAATTGGACAAATTAACGATTTTATGTAATCAATTCAATGTGGTAAGATATTGTGCAAAAGAATACATGGATTAAAAAAGTTATTTCCAAGGATGAGATCGAAAAAGTTCATCCAAACACCATAAATGGTATTTTAATGAGTGTTTCATGAGTAAGATATATTGATTAGAGCAATAATGAGTAATTATATGAATACCAAGGTATCCAAAAGTAAAGTATCGGTTGAGGAGAAATATGTGGAAGGAAGGATACATCATTTACCAATGGTAATATCACTACCGATCACATATAGCATGAATAGGTATAGGATCATAAGTGGGAACATATAATTCAATTTTAATATAGCTATGAAAATTAACTATGATGTCAAGGAATAATTGAAGAGTTAATTCGGATAGAGGAGTCAGTAAATTGAATAGTATGTTGTTGTAAAAAATCCATTCCTACTAAAATCCATCCTTCTTTTGTATCATCTGTTAAAAAGGTATGTTGAAAGTCTATTCATTTCTTTTGGATATCCCAAAAACCAAATAGAATATTAGTTTGACAAGTAATGTTTATTTCCATGGTTCTTTATATACATATGGTTCATTTGTTGGATTTGTAGATTTAGAGGAATTAATGAGACATCAATATGAGAACTATGTGATCCGATTCAATAATATTGAGTGGATATACCGTGAAATATAATAACCCTAAAGTATAATTAATTATTAGCATATTGTGATTTTCTAGAATCAAGAGACCTTCTAGGTTGAATAATTAGATCTTTATTATGTTCATTAAAAAGAAAGTAGTTTTCTAGGTATTCTAAAACTTTTTCTTTTGATAGCACTACCCATATCTAAAGCTAACTGATCGTGGTGGTGTTAAATTTATATAATCTACTTTGTCCGGTTGGATAGTTTCTCCTATGAGAATCTATATGAATAGTTTGTTATGTGATCTAAAAGCTACAACATTACTATTGTTTATATAAGAATAAGCTACTTGATATGTAATGATATAAACAACGCTTCCTTGTCTTAATTGAACATGATCTAATTTATGTTTGAGAGTAAGAGTTCTGTCTATATGTCCATCATTAATATTGATGGCATAATTAGGATGTAAATTAAACATTAAAGTTTGGTAACATAAGTTTCCTTGAATAACTCCTAATAAAGCATCTTTTTTAGAATTAATAATTCAATCTCATATATCCATAAGGTTATAATATCTATACCTTTTCTAAAGTATGCTTTGATTAGTATTTGTATTCCTCTAAAAAATATATGTCTATATTTTCTGGATGAGGAATCTTTGTAAATCTTGATTTCTCATTGTATAATTATATAAAGAGATTTTGTACTACCTTAGGATTCTATTAGTTCAATAGGGTATTCTCCTTGTCTAATACTATAATGAATTGCTTTTTTTTAATTTAAAATTGGCATATCAAAGTAGTCTTTAGTTCCTAATGATAATTTTCTTTTTCTAATCTTCTTATATTCTTCTTATGAAAGGGTTAAGTGTTTACTATATTTTGATTAATTATCTATAATGTCTTCTATGTTAAGCTGTTGGAATTCAGTCATTTAAACTGAATATAAATATTCATTTAAATCATTATCATTATTAGAATAACAATATTGATTTATAAGTTCTTCTTCTTGATCAGATAATTCATAAAATTCTTCGTCGGAGTTGATTTCAAAAATATCAAAGATAGGTTCTAGTTCTTGTTCGTCTATAATTTGGATAGATTTTCTCCCTGAAACTTTTTTTCTTTTTGGACATTCATTAGCATAATGTCCTTCTTCTTTACATAACCAACATTTACAAATTTTTGGTTTTTTGTTAAATTATTTTCGTCTAAAGTTTCTTTTCTTTAAATTCAATTTATTTTTATTTATTTTCTTAAAGAATTTTTTTCTTTTTATTATTGATCCTGCATGAGGAAGTTGTATTGTTGGAACATCCCCATTGATGTGCTACAAGATCATTCTTAAAGACAACATAAAGATTGTTTATATATTTTATTTTGTTGATGAAAATCAATTTGTTATGCTAATTTTTTCTAGGAAATAAAACTCTACCTCTAAGGTTATATCGTAAGATAATGTTGAAGAAATTATTGACTCCATATTATGTTATATGGTTCGTAATTTGTAGAAGAATGTATCTAGATATTGGCTTCATTATGGTTCAAGAATATCATAAAAGAATTATTGATATTCGCAACTGTATTCAGTTAAATAATAAATATTGCAAATACTAAGAGCTGTGAGTTTTTGTTTTGCAATTTTAGATTATTTTTTATCTTTTTCTTCTTCTATAGTGAATCTAATTTGGTACCCAAAGAATTCACTTTTAATGTAATATGCATAAAATCTTACCCATTTTCCTAATGTACCTATTATGGTTTCAGCTAAACAAGTATTTCTAATTTCTTATTTTTGGTTTGAACTAAGTCCAAGAATCCATTTTTATAGATACCTATTAATGTATTTTTGATAAAGTTATATGCATCTTCACCTTGGAGATTATAATTGTAAATGGCTAGACTATTTTCTATTGTCCATTTATCAATAGTTTCTATATATTTTATAACAAAGTTTAAGTAAATACCATGTCCACTAATTGGTTCATGCAAACATTCCTTTTGGGTATTAGTGGTGGATAATTTTTGGTGTCGAATTCTTCTAGCACTGGGATGTATTGTCTTGAGGTTGAAGTAGTGGATGATCCGATGCTACTAGTATTTGGTAATGTAGTGTGGATATTTCAATAAGTGGTCTATCTATAGATGGCGTTTGTGGTGTGTTATTCATAAATTGATGTTGATGTAAAAGATATTAATTCATCTATCTCTTATGATTCATTGACATTTATGATTTCATTAATTCATTGCTCTTGTATATTACCTTTGTTGGGTGTTTGTATATGGTTTTGTTTAGTTGATAGATACTAGGAGTTATGGTAATATTTCTAGTAAATCAAACTCTATACATAGAGTTATGGTAATATTATTGTTAAGAATTTGTTGAGTGTCTAATATTCGCTTTCCTAATTCAAGTATATTACTAGTACTATTAGTCCAAAGAATAGGCTTATATCTTTTTTTGTAACAATGATTTAAATTATTTAACTTTGTTATGCTGATTTTCATTTTGTTCCCTAAATTATTGATATTTTGTTGAACTAAGACCTAACTCATAGTGTTGTTTTATTATCATATAACTAGTTACTATCCATTTTAAGTTCCCTAATGGCACTTTGATATGGAAAATTTGTTCTTCCGAAATACTTCGTTGATTAGTAATTTTGATTTTAATAACTCTAGAAGTATTCTTTTATATTCTTTATAAATATTCTTTAGTTAGATTTATCATGAAAAGGGAATATATCTTCTTCTAATTTTGTTAGTTTCAAACATTTCTTTCTTTTCTTCCCTAATTTAACTCATATGATGGGAAATTAGTTTGATAAGAAAAACTTGGTGTGCATAAACATGCATAATATAGATCACTCAAAAGTATTTTTATTTTGTGGAGATCTTCTGCTCGATACCATTTTGTGGGATCTACCTTATTTTTTGTAGAATTTTGTTTGGTAATTTTAGGTAAACTTTGTTGAGATTCATTTTTTAAAGGTCTCTTCTCTAATCCATGCCTATATTGGTTCATTTTTAGGATTATTTTTTAGGTTTATTTTTTATTTAGTTTTTATTTTATTTTATTTTTGGTTTATTTTATTTTATTTTAGGTTTAGTTTTTATTTTATTTAGGTTTTTTTATTTTAGTTTAGTTTGGGTTTTATTTATTTTATTTTAGTTTAATTATTATTTTATTTTATTTTCCTTTTAGGTTTAGGTTTAGGTTTAAGTTTAGGTTTTAGTTTAGGTTTTTTTATTATTTTATTTTATTTTGGTTTAGTTTTTTATTTTATTTTTAGGTTTTATTATTTTAGTTTTTTAGCTTTTAGGTTTAGGGTTTAGGTTTAGTATTTAGGATTTAGGGTTTGTTTAATTTTAGGTTTAAGGTTTATGGTTGCTTTATGGTTAGGGTGGTTAGGTTTAGGTTTTGTGGGTTTTAGGTTTAGGGTTTAGGGTGCAGATTTTTTATAGGTTGGGAGAGTCTTGGTGGATCTCGTATCAATGCACCAAAGGCTAATCCAAGAAAGAAAGCAGACTCACATCTCTTAAATGAAGCAAACATGAGGTAGCTTACCCACACAAGAAGGCCTACCAAACAAACAAGCTCATTATGTGGACCAAGGAAGGAAAGCGTAGCAAACTTGCATCCTCAAATGCAAGAAGACTCTAGGGTGACACACTGGGTAGCATGTCATCGACCTAGAGAAGCTACCGGGTGAGTGTCATTGGGGTGTTATCTCAACTGAGTAGCGAGATAAAAGATTTGGTTTGTTTTATATGTTTGTGTGTAGTTTATGTTTGTGTTGTGCGAAGGATATGCCGCCGAAGTTCCTTACACCTACCCTAAACACATTGTGGTGAATTCAAACAAGAATACTTTCAACATGGAAGAGATTGAATTCAAAATGGAATTTTCATTGATGATAATTATTTTCAAACATGATTTATAATATTTCTTTAAGTAGAGCCCATATTGGAAGCAGCACTCTCCTTTATCAATAATAAGTGACAAGTAAGACTTGGTAGGCATTCTCTCCTCCAAACCTTCAAGCTCTTCTAACCATAACTTGGTGTTCTACTTTATTGTGATCTTACTACCCCTATCCTTAGTGATGGGAGTTGGACTTCTAATGGTAGAATGGCACCCATACACTAAGTAGAAAGGAGAGTACGAGTTGGAGTTTTATATGTGGTGTGGGGCCCACAAGGCTTCAACTAACTTGTTGTTGAAATGTCTTCTTTAGTATTTGGATGAGAGTTTTTAATGGCCTAAGCCATTTTCCCCCTCAAGTAGTTGATGGTAGAATATCTCCAATATATGTCTCAAGCAAAGTTGTTGATCTAGGTGCTCTTGAATGCACATTATTATCCGATATAATTCATCAAGGCACTCAATCTATATACGATATAATTCCTAAAACACTAGAGCACATGCGAAGCTATGAGCTCTCGAGCAATTGCCTAGTTTTGGAAAAGTAGTCAAGATAGCTAAGATGAACCGAACTTGAAAAAGGAGGATCAATTAGACCACTATGTACCTAACACTTGAATGGCCATGAATGTAGATGTAGAATGTTGGGTGGTTGGTAGGACCACACGGTGTATTTGACATTGGTGGCATCTCTAGCATCCATGCAATCATCGATGGCCAATATCCTAGTCTCTTGATCTTGGCTTTCTTTCATCATCGAGCATTGGTTGGCTCCACATAATCCTCATTGTACCTCGATCATGATCTTATGGGATTCATGCTTATTTAAACAACGTAACCACATATGATGAAAATATCGCCAATACAATACACCATCCATAAGAGCATAGGAAAGTGCTCTCTGCTTCATTTGATGGGCTTCGAACTTTTCTTGAGGTAGTTTGCCTTTATTTAAGTAATCTATTAATGGTTCCCTCCAATCTAACTCCTCGTCCTTCTTGGCAATGCCAACCTCCCTTTCAAGAGAGTACTTTTTGATGAGTTCAATATCAATAAGGGATAAGACTTATTTATTTTGGACCTTTATTGATATGGACTCATCCTTCAGACATGCCAACTCCTTGGCAAGCTTGGCTAAAGCATACACTACAGCATTCTCTCTTGAGGAATCTTATAAATGGTAACCTATGAGATTTGGGCCAATAACTCCTTGGTGTACTTATGGTAGTGATGGAGCTTGGGTTTTATAACCTTGTAGGACCCAGCAATTTGGTTGATAACTAGCTAAGAATCTTTGAAGATGTTGATGTTCTAGAGTAATGGTTAACTCCATACCAACAATCGAGCCTCATATTGCCTCATTATTGGTGCAAGATTGATGATGATATGAAAATCTCATCACATCATGGTCTAAGTTAAGAGATCTATTTTTACCACTTTTTTTGGAATAGTAGATTATGGTTCTTCTTTGAGATGATGTCGCACCATCAAAGTACATCTCCCCAGTGAGTGCTAGTATCTCATAAGTTCATGATTTATTCATATGGTAGTCATCACTGAGAGTCAAGGAAGTGGTGCCGCTAAGAAATGCTAGTTTGTCCTTTCACCGCATGAGGTAAAGGTAATGTCAGAGGGGCATGGACCATCGCCAACCGCCTGTATACCATGTCATGAGATATTGAGTGGATTGATCCTAGAGATTAAGTTCACCTAATGAGGAAGCATGTAGTGTAGCTTTTGAGATGCAAAGACTAAAGCTATAATGCTTCAATGGGTGGATAATTAACTTAGCAAGGATTAGAAGATGGTTGAAGTAGTATAGTGCATTTTCCTTTCCTTTATCATTGACTTTGGCCAACAAAGCACCAAAGAAGTCATCTAATGCAATAGTGTAAAGTATGAGCAACTTGCCTAGGATAAGGGCTGCTAGAACCGGTGACATCATCAGGTAATGCTTGATGTCTTCGAAGGCATGCTCACACTTGTAATTCCACTTGAACTTGGCATACTTTTTGACAAGTGTTGAGAATGGCTGACATCTTTCCAATAGGTTGGATATAAAGTGTCTTAGATATGCCAACCTCTCTCTTGGAATGATCTGAGTTGAGTTAAACTTTTAGGGGTGGAATTTCTAATATCATGATCTTCTCTATTTGATTCTGGTGTCGACAACAAACCCAAGGAATTTCCTTGAAGCTACTCAATGCATTTTGTGGTTCATTTTGAGTTAACTATTCTCAAAACTACTCTCAAGTCAAGGAGATGGTCTTCCTTCTACTTTTGACCATGAGATCATCGACATACTGACTTGATGATAAATGAGTTCACGAAGATTCAGTCATAGCCCTGATGGTATGTAACCGGCATTTTAAGGTGAAAGGCATGACCTATAGCAATAGACTTGATCTTGTTCTAAAATCGTTTCTTTCATCTTGGGCCATCTTTATTTAGTTATATCTAGATGAGCCATCCATGAAAGAGAAGACGCATGAGATGAGGCAATGTCCACCATCGCCTGTGGGATTGTAGTGGAAATTCATCTTTTGGACATGCCTTATTTAATTCTAAAATCACACATATGTGCATTTGGCCAATCTTATTTGGAAATTCATCTTTTGGAACTAAACCTTAAAATAAAACCTCATCCCAAAACCCTAAAAACCTAAATCTAAACTAAATAAAACTTAAAAATTAAATAAATAAAAAAACCTTAACCTAAATAAAATAAAATAAAAACATAAATAAAACCTAAACCTAAACCTAAAAATAAAATAAAATAAAAATAAAAACTAAACTAAAATAAAATAAATAAAAATCTAAACTAAACAAAAAATAAAATAAACCTAAATATAAAAAACATAAATAAAATAAAACTAAATGAAAGATAAAAATAAAATAAACCTAAAATAAAATAAAATAAAAACTAAAAATAAAATAAACCTAAACCTAAAATAAAACCTAAAAATAAACCTAAAATAAAACCTAAAACCTAAACCTAAAAATATAAATAAAAAACCTAAACCTAAACCTAAAATAAAATAAAACCTAAAACCAAAAAAAATATAATAAAAATAAAACTAAACTAAAATAAACATAAACCTAAACCTAAACCTAAAATAAACTAAAATAAAACCTAAACTAAAATAAATAAACTAAATAAAAATAAAAATAAAATAAATAAAACTAAAAAAATAAAATTAACTAGAATAAATTAAAAATAAATTAAAAAAACCTAAACATATTGGTTTACTTAATTTTTTTTTAAAAAAAACCATAAACCTTAAACATTAAACCCTAAACCCTAAATCCTAAACCTAAACTTAAACCCTAAAACTAATCCTAAATAAACCCTAAACCACAACTCTAAACTAAATCTAATAAAACTCTAAACCCTAAACCTTAAACCTAAACCCTAACCTCACTAACCCAACCTAAACTATAAACCTAAACCCTAAACTAAATATAAACCCTAAACTAACCCTAAACCATAAACCCTAAACCCTAAAAACCCTAAACCCTAAGCCCTAAACCCTAAACCCTAAACTAATCCTTAACCTTAAGCTAACCCTAAACCCTAAACCCTAAACCCTACACCCTACAACTTAAAAATTATAAACCCTAAAGCCTAAACACTAAAAGCTAAACCCTAAACCATAAACCCTAAACCATAAAAACCTAAAAACTTAAACCTAAAGAAAATAAAACCTAAAAATAAAATAAATAAAAAACCTATACCTAAATAAAATAAAAAATAATATAAAAAAACATGAACTAAAACCTAAACCTAAACCTAAACTAAAAAATAAAATAAATAAAATAAAAACTAAAATAAATTAAATAAAAACCTAAACTAAATTAAAAAATAAAATAAACCTAAGAATAAAAAAACATTAATTTAATAAAAACTAAACGTAAAATAAAAATTAAATAAACCTAAACCAAAAAATAAACCTAAAAATAAATAAAAAGTAAAGCCCAAATCCTAAACTAAAAAAATAAAACCTAAAATAAAAATAAAATAAACCTAAATCTAAACTAAAATAAACTAAACTAGAATAAATAAAATCTAAACCTAAAACTAAAATAAACTAAACCTAAACTAAATAAAATAAAATAAAAAAATAAACCTAATAAACTTTAAAAAAACCTAAAATAAGCCTAAACCTAACCCTAAAATCTAAAACCTAAACCTAAACTAAATAAAATCTAAAAAATAAAATCAATAAATAAACCAAAACCAAAATAAAATGAAAAATAAAATAAAAAACATAAGAACTTAAACTAAAACCTAAAGCTAAATCAAAATCTAAAAAGAAAATGAAATTAAAAATTTAAAACTAAACTAAAATAAAATAAATAAAAAATCTAAACTAAGCTAAAAAAATAAAAACCTAAATAAAATAAAAATTAAACCTAAAATAAAAATAAAATTAACCTAAAATAAAATTAAATAAAACTAAATAAAACCTAAACCTAAAAAATAAAATGAAAAATAAAACCTAAAAATAAATAAAAATAAAACCTAAACCTATAAATAAAAAATAAAATAAACCTAAACTAAGATAAATTAAACTAAAATAAATAAAACCTAAACCTAAACCTAAAATAAACTAAACCAAAACCTAAACATGAACTAAATATAATAAAATAAACTAAAAATAAACCTAATCCTAAACTAAAAAATAAATTAAAAAAAACCTAAAATAAAAACCTAAAACCTAAACCTAAAAAAAATAAAATTAAAACCTGAACCTAAACCAAAAAAATAAAAAATAAAACCAAAACCTAAAAATAAAATAATAAAATTAAACTAAAATAAACCCAAAGCTAAACCTAAACATAAAAAATAAAAAATGAAATAGACCTAAATAAAAAAAAAATAAAATAAACTAAAATAAATTAAAACTAAATAAACTAAAGAAACCTAAACCTATTAGTTTACTTAATTTTAGAAAATAATAAAAATAATAAAAATAAAATAAAAGCAAATAAGAATAAACCAAACCCTAAACCCTAAAGGCTAAACTCTAAAACCCTAAACCCTAAACCATAATTCCTAAACCCTAAACCTTAAACCCTAAATCCCAATCCCTAAACCCTAAACTCTAAACCCTAAAAATCTAAAATAAATAAAATAAACCTAAACTAAAAAATGAAAACCTAAAAATGAACCTAAACCTAAAATAAAAAAATAAAACCTAAAAATAAACCTAAAATAAAGACCTAAAACCTACACCTAAAAAAAACTAAACCTAAACCTAAAAAATAAGAAAAAATTAAACCTAAAAATAAAATAGAAATCAAACTAAATAAAACTAAAAAAAAATAAACTTAAACCTAAACCTAAAAAAAAATATATTAAAATAAAAAACCTAAACTAAATAAATAAACCTAAAATAACTAAACTAAACTAATTAAAAATAAAATAAACTTAAATCAAATAAAAAATAAATTAAACCAAAATACATAAAAAAATAAACTAAATAAACCTAAACCTACTAGTTTACTTAATTTAAAAATAATAAAATATAAAATAATAAAAACCTAACCCTAATCCCTAAACCTAAAAAAACCTAAACTACAACCCTAGAACCTTAAACCTAAACCCTAAATCTAAGCCCTAAACCCTAAAAAACCCAAAACCAAAACCCAAACCTAAACCCTAAACCCAAAACCCAAAAAACCTAAAAAACATAAAACCTAAAGAAAATATAACCTAAAAATAAAATAAATAAAATAAAAAAATAAAATAAAAACCTAAACTAAAACCTAAACCTAAACTTAAAATAAAAAATAAAAAAACTAAAATAAATAAAAACCTAAACTAAACTAAAAAATAAAATAAACCTAATAATAAAAACCTAAATAAAATAAAACTAAATATAAAAATAAAATAAACCAAAACTTAAAAATAAACCTAAAATAAATAAAAATAAAACAAAAAACTAAAAAAACTAAACCTAAAAAAACAAATAAATAAATAAACCTAAAACTAAACTAAAATAAATAAAACCTAAACCTAAATCTAAAATAAACTAAACCTAAACTAAATAAAATAAACTAAAATAAACCTAAACCTAAACTAAAATATCTAACCTAAAAATAAACATAAAATAAAATCCTAAAATCTAAACCCTAAAAAGCTAACAACCTAAGCCTAAACTAAATAAAACCTAAAAATAAAACAAATAAAAAAACCTAAACTAAAATAAAATGAAAAAAATAAGATAAAATAAAAACATAAACTTAAACTTAAACCTAAACATAAACCTAAAAAGAAAATAAAATAAAAAATAAGAACTAAACTAAAATAAAATAAATAAAAACCTAAACTAAACTAAAATAAAATAAAATAAACCTAAAATAATTATAAAATTAACCTAAAATAAAATAAAATAAACCTAAACCTAATAAATAAACCTAAACCTAAACTAAAAAATACCTAAACCTAAAATAAAAATAAAATAAACTAAACTAAGATAAACTAAACTAAAATAAATGAAACCTAAACCTAAACCTAAAATAAACTAAACCTAAACCTAAACCTAAACTAAATAAAATAAAATAAACAAAAAATAAACCTAAACTTAAACTAAAAATACATAAAATATAAAATAAAAAACCTAAAACCTAAACCTAAAAAAATAAAATAAAACCTAAACCTAAACCTAAAAAATAATAATTAAAAGTTAAACCTAAAAAATAAACTAAAATAAATTAACAAAACTAAATAAAAATTAAAATAAACCAAAATAAAAATAAAAAATAAAATAAACTAAAATAAACAAAAACATAAACTAAATAAAGCTAAATCTACCAATTTGCTTAATTTTAAAATAGTAAAAATAAAAAAACAAATAAAAAACTCTAAACCCTAAACCCTAAACATTAAATGCTAAACTCTAAAACCCTAAACCCTAAACACTAAACTCAAAACCCTAAAACCCTAAACCCTAAATCCTAAACCCTAAACCCTAAACCCTAAAATATACAACCCTAAACCCTAAAAACCTAAAATATATTAAATAAACCTAAACTAAAAAATAAAAACCTAAAAATAAACCTAAACCTAAACTAAAATAAAACCTAAAAATAAACCTAAAAAATAAACCTAAACCTAAAAAAAATAAAATAAAACCTAAACCTAAACCTAAAAAATAAAATAAAATTAAAACCTAAAAATTAAATAAAAAAATAAAACTAAAGTAAAAAATAAACATAAACCTAAACCTAAACCTAAAATAAAAAAATAAAACCTAAAATAAATAAACCTAAAATAAACAAACTAAGCTAATTTAAAAAAAAACTTAAATCAAAATAAAAATAAAATAAAATAAAATACATAAAAAATAAACTAAATGAACTTAAACCTACCAGTTTACTTAATTTAATAAAATAAAAAAATAAAAACCCTAAACCCTAAAATTTAAACCCTAAACCTACAACCTTAAACCCTAAACCCTCAAACTCTAAACTCTAATCCCTAACCCTAAACCATAAACCCTAAACCCTAAACCTTAAAAACCCTAAACTATAAACCTTAAAAACCTACAACCCTAAACCCTAAACTCTTAACCCTAAACCCTAAACATCTAAACCCCTAAAGCCCTAAACCACTAAACCCTAAACCTTAAAACCCTAAACCCTAAACCATAAACCCAAACCTAAACCTAAACTTAAACCTAAACCTAGTCCTAAACCTTAACCTAAACCTAAACCCAAAAACCTAAACTCCCCTCCTCCTCCCCATCTTTTCTCTAACGATTCTGAATCTTGTGTGCATCCGACTAGGGATCTTTGCATTTTCTTCTTCAATTTTGGCCAAATTCTAGAGCTTGATTGACATCTGGTCGATTGTGTGATGCTTCATCCTTTATAATTGCTATGGTGAGTTCAATTCTTTTGGCTCCACCTTAAATTTTGGATGCTTCGACTAGGGCATCCGACACTTTGGAGATTGGCGGCCTTATTGCATCATCTTCTACTAAATACTTTAAGGAAGTGCTCTTTGGTAAGGCTTCTCACTCTATTAAATCAATTAATTTTATTTTGATCTCTTTCATGGTTTGCACTATTATGTGCTCGATGTGGATGTTGAATTATTGACAAACCTTTTGAATTCCCTCTTCAAAAAATTTTCTTTACATCCAAATTTGGATAAGATCCACACCTTATTTTATAATCTTAAGCTAACGATGCCTTTTCGATCTTATTACCCTTATATTCGATACAACTTTCTAATGTTCTAGATTATTCACATATTTTTGCACGTCATTCTTACCTCATCTTTAATTATCAAATGCACTTACTGAAGTGGTCACCCCTTTTGACATTAGAGGAATATGCTGACCCCTGTGGTTATCTCTTTCCTAATATGCACATCCATTTTGTTACTCATCATGTGCTTTTA
Organism: Cymbidium sinense; assembly: GCA_021442155.1. Lineage (NCBI taxonomy): Eukaryota > Viridiplantae > Streptophyta > Magnoliopsida > Asparagales > Orchidaceae > Cymbidium > Cymbidium sinense. The sequence continues at coordinate 185,412,832 of CM038215.1, forward strand.
CTATTGGGGCTCTTTTTTGTCGGCCTTTACAACTCAATCAAGCTACTGTTGAGCAATCTGCCTCAGGCTTGGATCTAGTGGAAATAGACATAATTGAAAATATCATAAGGAAGATGGATTGGCTTTGAAAAAATGGGTATTCGTAAAAGGTTGAATTGGAGAATCTTCCAATTTTTGTTTTCATTGTAAAATTCATGGCCACGATCATTCAATGTATTCTCCATCCCCATTTAAAAAAGTGAAATCCTCCCAAAAAATCTTGCTCTTCCTAAAGTCGATCCCTACATATGTTCAAAAAATAGCCCTGAATCCTAAGAATGGTTTAAAGGATGCAATTGAGGTTGATTCATTGAATATCAAGGTTATTCTATTGAACCAATTTTGGCTACTATTGATATGGTTTTTGATTTTCAAGGAAGGATGAATTACCTCTTATCTCTTCTTTAAAGTTGAACATTTTAATGTGGAGAATAACAAATTTTCAAAATATTTGATGATGATGATTATGTTTCCTTTGATTCTATCTCCATCTATGTGGCTTTGATCAATGAAAATGAAGTTTTCAATGAGGATTTAAATGATGTTGAGCATAAAATATTTATCATCCCATTTAAATATTTGTGCTTTAAATGGTTCTAAATCATCACCGTCTCTCATTTTAAATCTTGATATTCATGTTAATCCTACTTTTCAACTTAATCTAGATTTGAAAGAGTGTGAATTTCCCCATAAACACTTGGAGAAGTCTCCTAAATTGGTGACCAATGTTACTAAATCTTACTCGGATGATGATTCTAGGGGAAAAGAAAATTGTTTTCAAACTTATCATGCTAAAAATAAAAAAAAAGTGTTAAAAATTACCCACTCAAATTGTCCAAAAATAGTAGATCTACTAAGGCCTCCCACTCCTCTCTTAATTAACCCTTTCTCACCCACCTTTTCTTTTTATTATGATTAATTTTCTTGTTTGGAATGTTAGGGGGATAGGTATCCTCTCTATTCACAATCGCATTAGAAATCTTTGTCGCATTCATAATATTTTTTTACTCATTATTTTGGAACCTCTTATTCATGATAATAAAATTAACCATGTTGCTAGAATGATCGGGTTCAATAAATTTTACTCCAATTTTAGTAATAAGATTTGATTTTTTTGAAATAATTTCATTGAGGTTTCTATTATTGATAATTTTCAACAAGTTGTTAATGCACAAATTTTTTATGGAGACTATTGTGTTTTGGGTTCTTTTGTTTATGCATCTTGTTATAGATCTAGTCAAAATCTCCTTTGGGATAATTTGAGGAATTTTGCTACCTCGGTCAACAAACCTTGGTTTGTGGGAGGTGATTTCAATACTATTCTTTTTCTTCTAATGGAGTGGTGGTTGCTCTCCCAATATTCATTCTATGGAAGAATTTTCCAATATGATCCTTGATTGCAATTTGGTTGATATTGAGTTCTAATTACACTTGGCAAAACTCTAGACTTTGGCAAAGGTTGGACAGGATTCTTTTTAATACTCATTGGATTACTCAATGGCCTATTACTTATATTGATCATTTAAGCAGAACCTTGTTTGATCATGCTCCTCTAGTTTTTTAAAGATAATTCTAATAGACTTAATAAATCCTCTCCTTTTAGATTCCAGAACATGTGGATTCAACATATTGATTACCTTGATGTTGTCGCTAAAAATTGAGAAGCCCCTTTACAACCTGATAATTCATTTAGAGGGATGAATAGACTTTGGTTAAAACTTAAAAGACTTAAACAACATTTGGGTTGGTGGAACAAGCATTATTTTAAAACCTTTTGCTAATATTAAAGACATGGACATGTTGGTTTGTGATCTTGAAATCTTTGTTATGTCTGATCCTTCTAAGCTTATAGATTTGACTGAGGCTAAAGATAAACTTGTCAATTTCCAAAATATGGAATAGACTTATTGGAACTAAAATCTACAAAAACATATATTAGATGGTGACAGAATACTAGGTATTTCCATGCTTTGGTTAACAAAAAGAGAGCCTTGAATAATATTCTAAAAATTAAAAAAAAATGGTGATTGATTATGGAAAAATGATATTAAGGATTCTGATGATTAATTACTTTAGAAGTATGCTTAATAAGAATTTCCCTTATGAAGCGATTTCCAAATCACTTGATTCCTTCTATTATTAATAATGATGATAATGATTTGGTTACCATCGTGCCTATTGAAGATAAAATTTTAAAGTTCTTAATAGTATGAATTTTGATGTTTGCTGGTCGGGTTTCACGACTCAATTTTTTTAAATGGTTTATCATTAAAAATGATTTGATTGAGGTAGATTGATTTTTTTTAATGGTAATTCTTTTCCTAGATATTTTTCTAGTACTTCTATTATTCTCATACCTAAAAAAGATAACCTAGACTTTGATTTTAGACCTAGTCTTTGCACCTTTTCAATAAATTGATTTCCAAAATCCTTACAAGACTTAGTCCTTTACTCAATAGAATATCTCTCTAAACCAAACTTTTTGTTAGATCTATTTCGATAATATTTTACTTGCCCAAGAATTAATTCATGATCTTGATGCCACTATGGGGACAACATTCTTTTCAAATTAGATATTACCAAAGCCATTAATAACATCTCTTGGGATTTTAATTTTTATATTCTGAATTTATTTGGGTTTTCTAGAAAATTAACTCTTCTTATTGAAAATTGTATTAATAATGCCTGGTTTTTGATTTTGCTTAATGGAGAAGCCTTGGGTTTCTTTCCCTCTTCCCATGGCTTAAGATAAGGGGATCCCTTATCTCCAGCTTTATTTATTATTACTATTGAGTACTTATCAAGGAGCATCAACGATTTATTCTTAAAAAATCATAGTATGTACTATTGAACTATTGGTGGTCTCCCTATTTCCCATCTAAGTTTTGATGATGATTTCATTATTTTTGCAATGCTCATCAAGCATCTTAAGAATTTTTTAAATAAATTTGGTAGAAAGTGGCCTTTTGATCAATGATAACAAAAGCTATTTTATCACATCCTCTAGTATCTCCAATAATAAAATCAATCAAATCCTTCATATCACAAATTTTAAACATCAACACTTACCTCTTAAGTACTGCTCTTTAAAGGCTAAATGTTCCCACCTTTTTGATGAGTTAATTCAAAAAATTACAAATAAAATATCTATTTGGGAATTCCATTTACTATCCTTTGGTGGTATGCTCACTATCCTTAAAAGCACTCTCAACTCTATGCCTCTTTATTTGATTCAAACTATTATTCCCACTAATGCCACTCTTATCAGAATTGATCGTTTGCTTAACAAATTTTTTTGGGGCTCCAATAAGTCTATCAAAAGAATGCATTGAACAACTTGGCATAAATGTTGTGGTCCTTTGGGTGAAGGTGCTCTTGGTTGCAAACCTATTCGTGAAGCTATCATTACTTTCTCTCATAAACTGGTGGAATTTAGAAAGAATGAAAGCCTTTGGGCTAATTTTATGATGAAAAATATTGTCAAGGAAAACACCCTCTTAACTATGCTTATAAAGACTCTCCGTTTGGAAAAGGCTTTGTTCCATTAAATGGGTTGTAATCATTAAAATCTTGGGGTATCCAGTTCTTCTTCTTTTGGCAAGACAATTGATTGGCAATGGTTTGATTGACACCCAATTATGTACCCACTCTACTACTATGTTAATTCTTTTGGCTCAATAATCAAATGAAAACAAACTTGAGAACTATATCCTTATTTATTTGACAACTTTAGAAATATTCCCATTATTTCTAGCAAACCATCAAATTCTTTTTAAACTTCTCATAATGGTGATTTTGTTCTTAAAGAGGTTTAGAACTTTATTAGAGAAACAACACCCTTCTAATGTTTTATTAAAATTTGGAACAATATCATTCCCATTTCTTATTCAATTTTAGCTTGGAGGATTTTGAATAACTATATTCCTTTGGACTCTTTCCTCTAAATGGTTTTATTTACCTTCAAAGTGTTATTGTTGTTTTCATATTGAAAATGTAAATCATGTCTTTGTAAATGGTGATATTGTTTCAAAATTATGGTTTTGGTATGATAATTTATTTAATTCAACTATTTTCATGGTTCCCTTCTTTATATCAACTTGAAGCCTATTTCAAAAAATGAAAGGTCATAAAAGTTTTAATTGCTATTACTTATCTTGTTCATCCGGATGGATAGAAATGATGCTAAATATCATGGTATTCCTATGAAACATAAAAGGATCTCGCTAGAACTAATTCATGCTTTTTTAATGTCAATCTTATTAGTAACATTCATTTTAGAGGTTACAAAGGGCTAAAAAATTGGTATCATTCTCATTCGATCTTGACTCTAAAGGTGCTAGAATTATCCATTGATTAATCAAAGACAATGTGATTAAAGTTAATACTAATGGTTATTATTTCCAATAAATATGGTTGTGTGGTATCCTTAGAGAATCTAAAGGTACTAACATCATTTTGCCTACCCTCTCAAAGCCCGACTGTCTCGAAGCTTATGGTTGTTAATAAAGCAATTAAAATTTGTTTGAATAGAAGTTTCAACATCCGATTGAAGTTGATGCTCTCTTTTGATTTAATTCCAATAGAAATGGGAATGCTGAATTATTTTATCTTCTTAATCAAAAATTCTGCTTCACAAGTTTATTTTAAAATTTCCCACATCCTTTGTGGTAATGCTTTTTGATGAATATTTAGATAATTTTGTTGCCAACTTGATTGAGTTAACTTTATTTAACAACCAAACTTGCCTAAATTATTAAGAGGTTTAGTTAATCTGATAATATGGATTTTATCTCATATTATAAATTCTTAGATTGGTTTTATCATTATTTTTGATGATCTTTGTTTTTGTTTTGGCCTTCTAAACCCTCTTTGGGTTGTGGTGAACTTCTAATTTTACCTCTTTGGGGTTTTGTTTTCAACTCTTGTTTTGTTCTCGCCTAGTTGCTCCCCATGATTTTGTTATTGCAACCTGGGTATTTTGATTTTTGGTTGCTAACTGCTTGGATGGATTTTACCAACTTTTTCCTATTTCCTCTATTTCTAGGTTGCGCTGTCGCTATAGGAATTTCTTTCTATTATTTTGCCTCTTTTGCCTACCTACAAACCTATTATATCTCAAAGTGGTTGACTATGTGGTTGGTTGGCTAACTGGCTAACAATTTTGCTAGTTAGGTTGGTTGGATGGTCTAGGTGTTTTATCTCTGCTTGATTTTCATGGTGGAGGTGGTTGGTAAACTTATGCTTATTTTGTTGACTAGGGGTTGGTGGTTAGTTTGACTTTTTGTTTGGATTCCTTTGTTATGTGTTGGACCTCCTCTAATGTGGTTTTGGGTTTGGGTATTGTTCAAAATGGCTGTTCACTACCAGCTATTGGGCTTTGGTCACTGGTGGTGGGTTAGTGTCTTTCTTGTCTTGTTTTGTTTTTGGCTTGTTATTTTGTCTAATTGTGCTATATATTTTTTCTGCTAGTTTTTCTACCTGATTGGTTTTTTCTTGCCTTGATTTTGGAGGTTGTTGTCTTTCTACCCTTCCTTTTTTGATGTTTCTAGTTTGATGATTGTTGTTGTTCTTGATACTAATGTTATTTTGATAACTTGATCTTCTCTCATTCAAGTGGTTGAGGATTTCTTGATGGTTGGTTGGACTAGTTGTTTTGGCTAGTTGGACTGGGTTGGAGAGGTCGCTTTGGCTATTTTTCGCTCCTTTGGTGATCGCTAACCTGGTTGTCTTTCTGTGATTGTTTTCCGCTTCCTGGGTCTCAATCTCTTGACTGCAATAGAACACCCTTTTCCAACTTATATGGAAACCTTCCCCACCCGCCTTGTTGGTTTTCTAGGTGGATGAAGGATCTAGCACTTATGGCTATTGTTTGTCTTTTGTTGTCACCCATGTCATGATGCTTGCTCCTCTGTTATTACTTTTGGTGAGGCTGGTGCTCATCTTTTGTTTTATCCTTAAGTTGACCCTAAACCCTAAATCCTAAACCTAAACCCTAAACTAAACCCTAACACAAAAACCTAAACCCTAAACCTAAACCTACTAAAACACTAAACCCTAAAGTTTTAAACCCTAAAAAAACCCTAAACGAACCTAAAACCTTAAACCCTTAACCCTAAACCTAAACTAAACCTAAATTTAAACCTAAACTTCTAACTTTAAACTTAAACCTAAATCTAAGTAACTTAAATAACTAATTATAACCTTAAATTTAAAACCCTCCTAAACTCTAAACTAAAATTAAATTAACCTAAACAAACCACCTAACTAACTTAAACTAAACCTTAACCCTAAACTCAATAACTTTAAACCTAAATTTAAACCCAACCTAAACTTAAACTATAAACTAAACCTAAACTCCAACTAAATAAACTCTAAATACTAACTAAACCCTAAACTAAACCTAAACTAAACCTAACCTAAACTAAACCTAAAATAAAACTAAAATAAAACTAAACTATAAATAAATAAACCTAACCTAAATTTAAACCTAAACCTAAATAAACCCTAAACCTAATACTAAAACCTAAACCTAAACCTTTACTAAATAAAACCTAAAAATAAAATAAATAAAAACCTAAACCTAAATAAAATAAAAATAATATAAAATATAAAAAACCTAAAACTTCATAAAATAAAAATAAAATAAAAAAAAATAAACTAAAATAAAGCAAAGAAAACCTAAACTAAACTATAAAATATAATAAACCTAAGAATAACATTAATAAAATAAAAAAGTAAACAAAAATAAAAGAAATTTAAAATAAAATGAAATAAAAACTAAATAAAAACCTAAACTTAAAATATAAACCTAAAAAGAAAGTCTAAAAAAGAACCTAAACACCAAACTAAAAAAAAAACCTAAACCAAAACTAAATAAAATAAAATAAAAACTAAAATAAATAAACCTAAAATATAAAACTAAAATAATTAAACCTAAACCTAAACCTAATTAAACTAAACCTAAACCTAAACCTAAACTAAATAAAATAAATTAAATTAAAAACAAACCAAAACGTAAATTAAAAAATAAAACCTAAAAGTAAACCTAAACCTAAACCTAAAAAATAAATAAATTAAAAACCAAAACCTAAACCTATAAATAAAAAATAAAACCTAAACCTAAAAAATAAAATAAAGTAAAATAACAAAAAAAAAAAAATAAACTAAAAAATTAAAAAATAAAAACCTAAATTATAAATAAACCTAAAATCAATAAACTAAAATAAATAAAAAAATAATAAACCTAAATACAAATAAAAAATAAAATAAATAAAAAATAATAAATAAATTAAATAACCTATACTAAAATTTTAAAACCATAAACCCTATATCCTAAACTATAAACCTAAACCCTAAATCCTAAATAACTCTAAAACCTAAACCCTAAATCTAACCCTAAACCCTAAACCAAACTCTAAACTCTAAACTCACTTAAACCCTAAACACAAAACCCTAAACCTAAACCCTAAAACCCTATACCTAAACTAAACCTAAAAAACCTATAAACTAAACCTAACTATAAACTCTAAACTAAACCCTAAATAAACTAAATAAACTTAAACTAATAAAACTATAAACCTTAAGCTCAAAACCTAAATAAACTAACTAAAATATAAAACTAACTTAATCTAACAATAAAACTAAACCTAAACTTAAACCTAAACTAAACTAAAATAAACCTAAACTTAAATAACCTAAACTTAAACCTAAATACTAAAACTAAACCAAAATAAACCTAAACCCTAAACCTTAAACTTAAACCTAAAAACTCAACTAAAACTCCTAAACTAAAAACTAAACTAAACTATAAACTAAACTAAACCTAAATAAACTTAAACCTAACCTAAATAAACCTAAACTAAACCTAAATACTATAAACCCTAAACTAAATAAAATAAACCTAAACTAAACTAAATTAAACTAAAACTAAACTCCCTAAACCTAAAATCCTAACTTAAACCCATAATCCTAAAACCTAAAAATTAAACCCTAAACCTTAAACCCTAAAACCCTAAAAACCTAAACCTAAACTAAATAAAACCTAAAAGTAAAAAAAATAAACAAACCTAAACATAAATAAACTAAAAAACCTAAACTAATACCTAAACCTAAACTAAAAAAATAAAATAAACTAAACTAATAATAATAAACTAAGATAAATTAAATAATAACCTAAACTACACAAAAAAATAAAAAATAAACCTAAGAATAAAAATATTTAAATTAAATTAAAACTAAAAGTAAAATAAAAAGTAAAATAAACCTAAAATAAAATAAAATAAAAACTATATAGAAACCTAAACACTAAAGCTACTGGTTTACTTAATTTAATAAAAAAAATACTAAACCCTAAACTCTAAACCCTAAGCTAACCCTAAACACAAATGCTTAAACCTAAAACACTAAACCCTAAATCTAAATAAATAAATAAACCCTAAACTAAAACTAAACTACAAATAAATTTAAACCTAAACCTAAAAACCCTAAACCTAAAATCTAAAACCCTAAACCCTAAACTAAACCTAAACCCTAAAAACTAAACCTAAACCTAAATAAAACTATAAACCTAAAACCCTAAACCCTAAACCCTAAACCCTAAATCATAAAACCTATAACCTAAAACCCTAAAATAAACCTAAACCTAAACCCTAAACTAAAATAAACTAAAATAAACCTAAAGTAAAAAAAATAAATAAACCTAAACTAAATAAACTAAAACCTAAACTAAAACTAAACCTAAACTAAACCTAAACCTAAAAAAAACAAAATAAACTAAACTAAAATAAACTAAGATAAATTAAAATAACCTAAACTACAAAATAAACCTAAATAAAATATTTAAATAAATAAACTAAAAGTAAAATAAAATAAAATAAATAAAATAAAAAAAAAAACTAATACTAAACTACAAAACTTAAAAATTAAACCCTAAACTCTAAACTAAAACTAAAACTAAACCTAAACCTAAATAAATAAAATAACTAAAAACCTAAACCTAAATAATAATAAACTAAACCTAAACCCTAAACTAAATATAAACTAACCTAAACTAATAACCCTAAACCCTAAACCTAAACTAAAACCTAAACTAAACTAAATAAAATATAAACCTAAACTAAACTAACCCTAAACAATAACCAAACTTAAACCTAAACTAATAAAACTAAACCTAAACCTAAATTTAAACCTAAACCTAAACCTAAACTAAATAAACTAAACTAAAATAAACTAAATATAAACTCAAGCTAAACCCTAAACTTAAAAAAATAAATAAAAACCTAAATTAAACCTAAACTAAACTAAATAAACCTAAACTAAATAGTAAAAATAAACTAAATTTAAACCTAAAAAAAATACTATAAACCTAAACCTAAAACTAAACTTAAACCCAAACTCTAAAATAAACCTAAACAAACCCTAAACCTAAATAAATAAAATACTAACCCTAAACCATAAAACTAAATAAATAAAACCCTAAATCCTAAAACCTAAACCTAAACTAAATTAAACCTAAACCCTAAAATAAACCTAAACTAAATAAAAAAACCTAAAAAAAAAAAATAAACAAACTTAAACTTAAATAAACTAAAATTAAACTAAAACCTAAACCTAAACTAAAAAATAAAAACTAAACTTAATAAAATAAAATAACCTAAAAAAATAAATAAAATAAAAATAAAATTAAATAAAACTATAAATGTAAATAAACCTAAAATAAATAAAATAAAAAAATAAAACCTAAATAAAACCTAACTAATAAAAAAATAAAACCCTAAACCCTAAACCCTAAACACTAATGCTTAAACCTAAAACCCTAAACCCTAAATCTCAAATAAACCAAAACCCTAAACAAAAACTCCTAAATCCTAAACCTAAACTAAACCTAACCCTAAACTAACCAAAAACCCTAAACCAAACTAAACTAACCTAAACTAAAACAAATCAAAATCCTAAACCTAAACCTAAAATCCTAAACTAAACCTAAACATAAACCCTAAACTAAACCTAACTTAACAAAACACTAAACTAAACTAAACCTAAACCTAAATTAAATTTAAAACTAAACTAACTTAAACTAAACTAACCTAAATAAACCTAAAGTTTAAATTTAAACTAATAAACTAACCCAATAAACTCCTAAACTAAACTAAACTAACTCTAAACCTAAACTCCTAAACCTAAACCTAAACCTAAACTAAACTATAAACTACTAAACCCTAAAATAAACTCCCTAAACCCTAACCTAAACTAAATAAAATAAAATAAACCTAAAAACTATAAACCTAAATAACCTAAAACTCTAAATAAATAAACTAAAAACCTAAACCTCCCTAAACTCTAAACCCTAAACTAAAACTATAAACCTAAACTAAAAAAAAAATAAACTAAAATAAAACCTAAACCTAAACTAAATAAACCTAAAAAAAAAAATAAAACAAACCTAAACATAAATAAACTAAAACCTAAACTAAAACCACCTAAACTAAAAAAATAAAATAAAGTAACTAATAATAATAAACTAAGATAAATTATATAACCTAACCACAAAATAAAATAAACCTAAAAAAGTATTTAAATTAAATTAAACTAAAAGTAAAATAAAAAGTAAAATAAACCTAAAATAAAATAAAATAAAACTAAATAAAAACCTAAACACTAAACCTACCGATTTACTTAATTTTATAAAAAAAATACTAAACCCTAAGCTAACACTAAACACTAATGCATAAACCTAAAACCCTAAACCCTAAATCCTCAAATGTAAATCATAAACCCTAAACAGTAAAACCTAAATCCTAAATCCTAAATCCTAACCCTAAAGCCTAAACCCTAAACCCTAAACCCTACATCATAAACTAACCATAAACCCTAAACCCTAAAACTAACCCTAAACCCTAAAACCTAAACCTGCAACCCAACCATAAACCCTAAACCATAAACCCTAAAACATAAACCCTAAACTCTAAACCCAAATCTTTAACCCTAACCCTAGACACTAAACTAAAACTTAAACCCTAAACTAAACCCTAAAAATAAACTAAACCTAAACCCTAAAACTAAACCTAAAAAAGCTAAACCTAAACTAAAACCTAAACCCTAAACCCTAAACTAAAACCTAAGCTAAAACCCTAAATCTAAAACCCTAAACTAATCCTAACTAAAACTAAAACCTATACCTAAACTAAATAAAACCTAAAATAAAATTACTAAACTTAAACCTAAATATAAAATAAATTAAATAAAATAAAACCTAAACTAAATGTAAACATAAACTTAAAATAAAATAAAAATAAAAAATAAATTATAATAAAATAAAGAAAACCTAAACTAAATTACATAAAATAAACCTAAGAATAAAAAACATTAATAAAAAATGTAAAAAATAAAATAAACCTAAAATAAAAAATAAAAACGTAAACCTAAAATATAAACCTAAAAATAAATAAATAAAAACATAAACCCTAAATTAAAAAAAAAACTAAACCTAAACTAAATAAAATAAAATAAACTAAAATAAATAAACCTACAAATAAACTAAACTAAAATAAATAAAACTAAAGTAAACTAAACCTAAACCTAAAACTAAACCCTAATTAAAATAAAATAAACTAAAAATAAACCTAAACCTAAACTAAAACATAAAAACTGAAAATTAACCTAAAACCTAAACATACAAAAATAAAATTAAAACCTAAACCTAAAACTAAAAATAAAAATAAAACTTAAACCTAAAAAATAAAATAAAAATAAAACTCAACTAAAAAATAAACCTAAACCTAAATCTAAACCAAAAAAAATAAACCAAAATAAAAAACCTAAACTAAAATAAATAAACTAAGTTAAATAAAATAAAAACAAACCTAAATAAAAATATAAAATGAACTTAAATAAAAATAAAAAATAAAGTAAACTAAAATAAATAAAAAATAAACTAAATAAACTTAAAACTATCGGTTTAGTTAAATTTAAAATAAAAAAACCCTAAACCCTAAATCCTAAACCTTAAACCCTAAACCTACAACCCTAAACCTACAACTGTAGACCCTAAACCCTAAACATTAAACACTAAACCCTAAAAAATCCTAAACCCTAAACCCTAAATTGTATACTTTAAACCATAAACCCTAAACCCTAAACCTTAACTCGAAAACCTACAACCTAAACCATAAATCATCTTATGCAGATAAATCTTGCTCTGATGTCTTAAGAGTTTGATGTTTGGATTTGGCTTATAACTAAGCTACTATCGAATCGCTATAATCCCTTTACCGCTAATATTGTGCAACCGCCTACCACTCTACTGAGCTTATATGGAATGCCTGTGGGGTATTTCTCCAAGGATTTGGGCTGAATTGGGATATCATATGAATGTTCCTTATGTGGTAACTTTTCTCGATTTTCATCAATCGATTTATTCTCACGGTGCCGACATCATCCTTTATCTCTTAATCGTAGTCCCTTAATCCGCTATAAGTTCTCGTGGTAATTTAGGCCTGGACTTTGGATTTACCTTCTTCATCACGTGGGTTTCTTAACTCAATGCATGAGGATGAATCAACTGCTTGCTCTTAGGACTACTATTGAGCACCTATTGGTTGCGCTTTTATTGCGCTTATTTTACTGATTAGAGCCCATCTCTCTACTCAATATCTCTTTGTGTGAAATGGAATGTGTTATTCTTTTCAATATTAGTCTATTGCTTCGGCTTTGCTTCCCATGATCGCCAGTTTGAGTTTTTCAAGGATTATCATTATATCCGTTGGGATTGTGGGCACTGCTTACTCGTTGGAAAATCCTTGAACTTATACAATTTCTTCTATTTATCCTTCTTAGTAATATTTCATTTTCTTTATGGGAGTGCAAAGATTGTCCATGTCGCCTGGATGTTGTTGCTTTTCCTTGCCGCCGCTGTTCTCCCATCCTATGCTATGATTGGAATATGCAACTTAAAAGCACATTTCTTTGTTATGCTTGGATCTAATCAATGATTTATCTTATATGCATAATTGGGTCATTAACAAACCCACCGTTATTATTATTACCCCCGCGTAATTGGATTATGGTTCCCATTAATCGCTGATTTCTCCAATGCCACCTACCGGATAGGCTTATGGTGGGGAGATATTCATTATCCTTATATGTTATGGGTGGAATCTTGGCCGCCTTGTTGGTTTTCTGTTGGTTGGATGCTCGTTCATTTCCACCTTACTCCCCTCGTGGCTTTGGATTATTTGGTTCAAAGTCTCTACTGATGTTGCTGATTGCTTGGTTGTTTTTGCTTTGAATCACCTTCCCGGTCTGTTATATGCTTATCATTGGAATTCATTGATTTACCTTTTCTGCTATTGTTTACTTCATCCTTTTTACGTCAAACTTTTGATTATTCGATGATGAGTGGCAACTTAGAAGTTAACTGGTTTTTGCCGCTTTTGGTGGTCTCTGTCTTGAGATTTATCTTTTGGTTTTCCTTGTCTCCTCGCTTGGCTCTTTCTTTGTTGGTTAGAATGTGGTCCCATGCCCCGTGATGTTCCGCAATAATGAGTTTTTTGCCTTTGTCGTTTTGTTCTTTGGATTGATTGTCAGTGTGGATTCTAATGTGGATTCTAATGTGGATCCTAATTTGTATTTCTGTTGCACTAGCTATTTTGTTGTTGGGGCAGTTTCTCTGAGTGCCCTTCCTATTTCTATCGCCCATTATCCTGATAATCACATATGCTTTACCCTTGTTATTTCTATTCCCAACTGGGACCTGAATGGCTTGTGTTCTGCTACTATCTTTTTGTCTTGGGAATATATCCTGGAATGCATTCTTTATGCGACACTTTCATGTCTTAGTTTTGGCTGTCTTGGCTGTTACTGCCTGGGCTGTCCTTTACTCTTGGTTATCTGTTCTCTTGTATTTCTGGATTCTCATATGGAAATTATTTGGCCTCCCAGTTTTTCTAATCTGGGACCGGTCAGCTTAGTGCTTACTCCTTGGAATATAATCTCTATTATTAAAGGGTGGTCTTATGAACTATCTTTGTCTTTTCCTGTTTCTGGTTTAATTCTCTGGCTTTTGCTGCCATACTTATTGGCTATTTTTTGGGTTTCCGGTTTTTCTACCTTCCCTTACTATTATTTCCTGCAAACTATTGATTTGGATCTAATATGGGGATTGCACCAATCTGCATTCATTATATTGATTGGGCACTTTTACTGGACCTTACATCTACCCCTAAGCTATACTTCTGGCCCGACTGATTCATTTATTTACCTTATAATTGGGATGGTGTCTTTTAAAGACTCATTGACTTGCTTCACAGGATTTCAGCAGGCTACTTTTGCTGCTGTTTTCCAGTGGTTGGTTTCTTTACCGACCTATTGCATATGCATAAATATGATTTTGTTTAGGTTTGCAGGTAATAAAGCTCACATGATTATCAATAATTGGGTACTTCCTTCTCACAGGTTTGTTGGCTATGATGGCTATGATGTTCTCACACCTTTTTGGTTAGGTAGTAGCTCTTGTGATGTAACCCTTCTGCTGAAGTTTGGATGCTCATACTTGCATCTGCCCCAACATGGTGTGATTGAGCCTGAGCCTTCTCTATCACATTTCCTTATTATCTTACTCATATTATATTGTTTCCTTCTACCTTTTTGTCTGTATTACATTAACTGTTCTAATCTCTCTCTCACTATCACTTTGTAGGTGTTTCTCTCTTTTTATTTTGCAGGTTTGCTCCATATTACCAAGCACTCTTTCAACCATCGTAACATTATCTTATCTTTTCTTTAGCTTATTTAATCATCTTGTATCTTTTCTTTTATGGTTTTCTTTTGCTGATGTACTTAGTTGGGGATTTACTCCTTAGGCTAATTGTCTCTTTGAGCAGTTTCTGAGTTTATCCCCTTTAAGGACCTTGTAACCTTTTTTTGTGGCAATAAAATACCCCAGATAATGGGGTTTCTAAAAAAAAAAAAAAAAAAACCTAAACCCTAAATCTAACACTAAACCTAAACTAAACCTTAAGTTTAAACCTAAACCTAAACTCCTAAACCTAAACCTAATTTAAACCTAATTAATCCTAAACCTAAACCTAAACCCTAAACCTAAACTTAAAACCCTAAAAACCCTAAACCCTAAATTCTAAACCCTAAACCCTAAAACCTAAACCCTAAAACCTAAAACCTTAAACCTTAAACCCTAAACCATAAACCCTAAACCATAAAACCCTAAACCATAAAACTTAAACACTAAACCCTAAAGCCTAAATCCTAAACCCTAAATCCTAAAACCTTAAGCCATAAAACCCTAAATCGTAAACCCTAAACCCTGAACCCTAACTAAAAACCTAAAAACCTATACCTAAACTAAATAAAACCTAAAAATAAAATAAATAATTAAAGCCTAAACCTAAATAAAATAAAATAAAAACCTAAACTAAAACCTAAACATAAACTTAAAAAATAAAATAAAAAATAAAAATAAATTATAATAAAATAAATAAAAACCTAAACTAAACTACACAATAAAATAAACCTACGAATAAAAAATAGTAATAAAATAGAAAAAATGTAAAATAAAAATAAAATAAAAACCTAAACCGAAAAATAAATAAAAAATAAAACCTAAACCCTAAACTAAAAAAACTAAACCTAAACTAAATAAAATAAAATAAACTAAAATAAATAACCTACAAATAAACTAAAATAAAATAAATAAAACCTAAAGTAAACTAAACCTAAACCTAAAACCAAAACCCTAAAGAAAATAAAATAAACTAAAAATAAACCAGAACCTAAACGAAAAAAATAAAAACTTAAAATAAACCTAAAACCTAAAACCTACAAAAATAAAATTAAAACCTAAACCTAAAACTAAAAATAAAAATAAAACTTAAACCTAAAAAACAAAATAAAAATAAAACTCAACTAAAAAATAAACCTAAACCTAAATCTAAACCTAAAAAATAAACCAAAATTAAAAAATCTAAACTAAAATAAATAAACTAACCTAAATAAAAATAAAAAATAAACCTAAATAAAAATAAAAAATAAACTAAACTAAAATAAATAAAAATTAAACTAAATTAACTTAAAACTACAAGTTTAGTTAATTTTAAAATAAAAAACCATAAACCCTAAATCTTAAACCTTAAACCATAAACCTAACCCTAAACCTACAAGCCTAAACCCTAAACCCTAAACCCTAAACCCTAAAAAATCCTAAACCCTAAACCCTAAACCGTATACCCTAAACCATAAACTAGAAATTGAAAACCTACAACCTTAAACCCTAAATCTTACACAATAAACCCTAAAAAACCCTAAACCGTAAAGCCTAATCATTAAACCCTAAACCCTAAACCTTAACCATAAACCCTAAACACTAACCCGAAACCCTAAAACCCTAAACTCTAAACACTAAACCCAAAAAACCTAAACCTAAACAAAATAAAACCTAAAAGTAAAATAAATGAAAAAACCTAAACCTAAATAAGTTAAAATAATTATAAGAATAAAAAACACAAATAAAATCAAAACTAAATGTAAAATAAAATTAAAATAAATTTAAAATAGTTCAAAAATAAAATAAAATAAAAACTAAATAAAAACTTAAACCTTGAACCTAAAAGTATAATTTTATTTAATTATTTTTTTTAAAAAACCTTAACCCTAAACCCTAAACCCAAAAATAAATAGTAAACCATAAACCCAAAACCTATAACCCTCAACACCAAACCCTAAAAAAGCCTAAACACTAAGCAAACCCTAAACCCTAATGCTTAAACACTAAACCCTAAACCCTAAACCCTAAACCCTAACCCTAACTTTAGACCCTAAACCCTAAACCCTAAACTCTAAACCCTAAACTAACTATAAACCCTAAACCCTAAGCCGTATACCATGAACCCTAAAACCTAAAGCATAAACCCTAAACCCTAAACCCTAAACTCTAAAACCCTAAACAATAAACCCTAAATCCTAAACCCTGAAAACCATAAAACCTAAAGCCTAAATCTTAAACCCTAAACCCTAAACCCTAAACCCTAAACCTTAAACCCTAAAGCTTAAACCTAAACCCTAAATCCTAAAACCCTAAACCTTAAAACCTTAAACACTAAAACCCTAAACCCTAAACCCTGAACCCTAAACCCTAAAAACCTAAACTAAATAAAACTTAAAAATAAAATAAATAAATAAAATCTAAACCTAAATAAAATAATAAATAAAATAAAATAAAAACTTAAACTAAAACTTAAACCAAAACTAAAAACTAAAATAAAATAAAAAATAAAAAAAACTAAAATAAAATAAAGAAAAACTTAAACTAAACTAGAAAGTAAAATAAACCTAAAAATAAAAAAACTTTAATAAAATATAAACTAAATTTAAAATAAAAATAAAGTAACCCTAAAATAAAATAAAATAAAACTAAATAAAAACCTAAACCTAAAATATAAACCTAAAAAGAAAACCTAAAAATCAATAAAACTTAAACTCTAAACTAAAAAAAAACTAAACTAAAGTAAATAAAATAAGATAAATTAAATTAAATAAACCTAAAAATAAACTAAACTAAAATAAATATAACCCAAACCAAAACAATAATTAAACTAAACCTAAACCTAAACCTAAACCTAAACCTAAACCCTAAATAAAATAAAATAAACTAAAAATAAACCTAAACAAAACTAAAAAACTAAAACCTAAAAATAAACCTAAATTAAAAACCTAAAATCTAAACCTACAAAAATGAAATAGAAACCTTAACTAAACCTAACAAATTAACTAAAATAAAAAAAAACTAAAATAATATAAATAAACCTAAAATAAATAAACTAAACTAAATAAAAATAAAAAAATAAACGTAAATAAATAAAATAAAATAAACTAAAATAAATAAAATGTAAACTAAATAAACATAAACCTACTGGTTTACTTAATTTTTTAAAAAAAACCCTAAACCCTTAATCCTAAATCATAAACCCTAAATCGTAAATCCTAAAACTAATTATAAACCCTAAACCTACACCCATAAAAACCCTGAAAAACCCTAAACCCTAAACCCTAAACCCCAAACCCTAAAAAACCCTAAACACTAAGCAACTCTAAACCCTAATACATAAACCCTAAACCCTAAACCTAACCTTAAACCCTAAACCATAAACCCTAACACCCTAAACTCTAAACCCAAAACTAACCATAAATCCTAAACACTAAACTCTAAACTAACCCTAAACCCTAAACCCTAAACCTAACCCTAAACCTTAAAAAACTCTTAACCCTAAACCATAAGCCGTATACCGTAAACCCTAAAACCTAAAGAATAAACCCTAAACCCTAAACCATAAAACCCTAAATCTAAGCTAACCCTAAACACTAAATCCTAAACCCTCAAAACCATAAAACCTAAAGCCTAAATCCTAAACCCTAAACCCTAAACACTAAACTAACCCTAAACTTTAGGCTAACCGTAAACTCTAAACCATAAATCCTAAACCCTAAAACCTTAAACCCTAAAGCTTAAACACTAAACCCTAAACCCTAAACCCCAAATCCTAAGACCCTAAACCCTAAAACCCTAAACCCTAAAAACCAAAACTAAATAAAACCTAAAAATAAAATAAATAAATAAAATCTAAACTTAAATAAAATAATAAAATAAAATAAATGAAAAACTTAAATTAAAACTTAAACCTAAATTAAAAACTAAAATAAAATAAAAAATAAAAATAAACTAAAATAAAATAAAGAAAAACCTAAACTAAACTAAAAAGTAAAATAAACCTAATAATAATAAAACATTAATAAAATATAAACTAATCTTATAATAAAAATAAAGTAAACCTAAAATAAAAAACTAAATAAAAACCTAAATCTAATATATAACCCTAAAAAGAAAACCTAAATAAAATAAAACTTAAACCCTAAATTAAAAAAAAACTAAACCTAAACTAAATAAAATAAAATAAATTAAATTAAAGAAACCTAAAAATAAATTAAACTAAACTAAATAAAACCCAAACCTAAACCTTAATTAAACTAAAGCTAAACCTAAATCTAAACCCTAAATAAAATAAAATAAACTAAAAATAAAACTAAACCTAAACTAAAAATAAAACTTAAAAATAAACCTAAAATAAAAACCTAAAACCTAAACCTACAAAAATGAAATAGAAACCTAAACCTAAACCTAAAAATAAATAATAAAACCTAAACTTAAAAAATGAAATAAAAATAAAACTCAACTAAAAAAATAAACCTAAACCTAAACCTAAAATTTAACTAAAATATAAACCTAAACTAACATAAATAAACTTAAAATAAGTAAACTAAACTAAATAAAAATAAAAAATAAACCTAAAAAAAAAAAATAAACTAAAATAAATAAAAAGTAAACTAAATAAACCTAAACCAACTGGTTTACATAAATTAAAAAAAACCCTAAACCCTTAATCCTAAACCATAAACCCTAAACTATAAACCCTAAAACTAACTCTAAATCCTCCCAAAATCCTAAACCCTAAACCATAAACCGTAAACCCTAAACCCTAAGCCCTAAACCCACAACCCAAAACCTACAACCCTAAACCCTAAACCCTAAACCTTAAAACCTAAATCTAAATACTAAAACTATAAACCCTAAACCTAAACTCCTAAATTATTTTAAAAAAACTTAAACCTTAAACTAAACCTAAAACTAATAAAACTATAAACAAAACCTATAACTAACACCAAAATACCTAAAGTTTAAACACTAAACTTAAACCCCCTTAAACCCTAACTTAAACTCCTAAACCTACTCCTAAACCTAAACCTAACACCCTAAACTTAAACTCTTTCCAACTATAAACCCTAAACTAAGCTATACCTATGAACTCCTAAAACAAAGTATAAACCTAAACCTAAACCTAAATCCTAAATCTAACTTAAACCTTAAACCTAAACCTTAAATCAAAACTAAACTTAAACCCTAACTATAATTTAAAACTTAAACCTAAACTTAAACCTAAATCTTAAAACCTAAACCTTAAACTAAACTTAAACCACTATATAATTAAACTCTAAACCTTTAATCCTAAACCTAAATCCTAAACCTTAAAACTTAAACTCCTAAACTTAAACTAAAACCTAAACCCTAAACTAATCTAAAACTATAACCTAAACCTAAACTCCTAAACCTAAACTTAAACTTAAATCATCCTAAACTATAAACCCTAAACTAAACCTAATTTAAAACTATAAAACTAAAATTAAATAAAATTTAAACTAAAACTCAACTTAACTAAACTTAAACTCCTAAACTCTAAACTAATTAAACCTAAACCTAAAAATTATAACTAACTTATAAACCTTAACTCTAAACCTAAACTCTAATCCTAAACCTAAACCTAAACCTTTAACTAAACTTAAATTTAAACTTAAACCTAAAGTTTAAACTAAACTTAAACCTTAAACTAAACTAACCCTAAACCCTAAGCTAACCCTAAATCTTAAACCCTAAATCCTAAACCCTAAAACCATAAACCCTAAAGCTCAAACCTAAACCCTAAATCCTAAAACCCTAAACCCTAAAACCTTAAACCCTGAAACCCTAAACCCTAAACCCTGAACACTAAACCCTAAAAACCTAAACTAAATAAAACTTAAAAATAAAATAAATAAATAAAATCTAAACCTAAATAAAAAAATAAATAAAATAAAATAAAAACTTAAACTAAAACTTAAACCAAAACTAAAAACTAAAATAAAATAAAAAAATAAAAATAAACTAAAATAAAATAAAGATAAACCTAAACTAAACTAGAAAGTAAAATAAACTTAATAATAAAAAAACTTTAATAAAATATAAACTAAATTTAAAATAAAAATAAAGTAACCCTAAAATAAAATAAAATAAAAAACTAAATAAAAACCTAAACCTAAAATATAAACCTAAAAATAAATAAAACTTAAACTCTAAATTAAAAAAAAAACTAAACTAAAGTAAATGAAATAAAATAAATTAAATTAAATAAACCTAAAAATAAACTAAACTAAAATAAATAAAACCAAACAAAAACTTTAATTAAACTAAACCTAAACCTAAACCTAAACCTTAAATAAAATAAAATAAACTAAAAATAAACCTAAACATAAACTAAAAAAATAAAACCTAAAAATAAACCTAAAATAAAAACCTAAACCTAAACCTACAAAAATGAAATAGAAACCTAAACCTAAACCTAACAAATTAACTAAAATAAAAAAACCTAAACTAATATAAATAAACCTAAAATAAATAAACTAAACTAAATAAAAATAAAAAATAAACGTAAATAAAAAAATAAAATAAACTAAAATAAATAAAATGCAAACTAAATAAACCTAAACCTACTGGTTTACTTAATTTAAAAAAAAACTCTAAACCCTTAATCCTAAATCATAAACCCTAAATCGTAAATCCTAAAACTAATTATAAACCCTAAACCTACACCCATAAAAACCCTAAAAAACCCTAAACCCTAAACCCTAAACCCTAAAACTAAACCTAAAAACCTAAATAAACCTAACTCCTAAACCCTAAACCTTACTTAAACCTAAACCCTAAACTAACTATAAATCCTAAACACTAAACCTAAAACTAACCTTAAACTAAACCCTAAAATTTAACCTAAACCATAAGTTATAATCCTAAACTTAAAACCTAAAGCATAAACCCTAAACCCTAAGCTAACCCTAAACACTAAATCCTAAACCCTCAAAACCATAAAACCTAAAGCCTAAATCCTAAACCCTAAACCCTAAACACTAAACTAACCCTAAGCCCTAGGCTAACCGTAAACCCTAAAACCTTAAACCCTAAAGCTTAAACATTAAACCCTAAACCCTAAACCCCAAATCCTAAGACCCTAAACCCTAAAACCCTAAACCCTAAACCCTAAAAACCAAAACTAAATAAAACCTAAAAATAATATAAATAAATAAAATCTAAACTTAAATAAAATAATAAAATAAAATAAATGAAAAACTTAAATTAAAACTTAAACCAAAACTAAAAACTAAAATAAAATAAAAAATAAAAATAAACTAAAATAAAATAAAGAAAAACCTAAACTAAACTAAGAAGTAAAATAAACCTAATAATAATAAAACATTAATAAAATATAAACTAATCTTATAATAAAAATAAAGTAAACCTAAAATAAAAAACTAAATAAAAACCTAAATCTAAAATATAAACCTAAAAAGAAAACCTAAATAAAATAAAACTTAAACCCTAAACTAAAAAAAACTAAACCTAAACTAAATAAAATAAATTAAATTAAATTAAATTAACCTAAAAATAAACTAAACTAAACTAAATAAAACCCAAACGTAAACCATAATTAAACTAAAGCTAAACCTAAACCTAATCCCTAAATAAAATAAAATAAACTAAAAATAAACCTAAACCCAAACTAAAAAATAAAACCTAAAAATAAACCTAAAATAAAAACCTAAAACCTAAACCTACAAAAATGAAATAGAAACCTAAACCTAAACCTAAAATTAAATAATAAAACCTAAACCTAAAAAATGAAATAAAAATAAAACTCAACTAAAAAAATAAACCTAAACCTAAACCTAAAAATTTAACTAAAATATGAAAACCAAACTAACATAAATAAACCTAAAATAAGTAAACTAAACTAAATAAAAATTAAAAATAAACCTAAAAAAATAAAAAATAAAATAAACTAAAATAAATAAAAAGTAAATTAAATAAACTAAACCTACTGGTTTACATAAATTAAAAAAAAAACCCTAAACCCTTAATCCTAAACCATAAACCCTAAACCGTAAACCCTAAAACTAACTCTAAACCCTAAACACTAAACCTACACCCCTAAAAACACTAAAAAGCCCAAAATCCTAAACCCTAAACCCTAAACCGTAAACCCTAAACCCTAAACCCTAAACCTACAACCCAAAACCTACAACCCTAAACCCTAAACCCTAAACCCTAAACCTTAAAAAACCTAAACCCTAAATCGCATACCTTAAACCATAAACCCTAAACCCTAAACCCTAAACTTTAAACTGAAAACCTACAACCCAAAACCCTAAATCTTACACACTAAACCCTAAAAAACCCTAAACCCTAATCTAACCTTAAACCCTAAATCCTAAAAACCCTAAACCCTAAAGCCTAAACACTATGCCCTAAACCCTAAACCCTAAACCCTAAACACTAAACCAAAACCCTAAACCCTAAAACCCTAAACTTTAAAACCCTAAACTCTAAACACTAAACCCTAAAAACCTAAAAAGCTAAGCATAAACAAAATAAAACCTAAAAGTAAAATAAATAAAAAGCATAAACCTAAATAAGATGAAATAACCCTAAGAATAAAAAACTTAAATAAAATAAAAAACTTAAGATAATCTAACCCTAAACGTAAAATTAAAATAAAATAAACTTAAAATAGTCCTAAAATAAAAGTATAAACCCTGAACCTAAAAGTACTAGTTTACTTAATTTTTTAAAAAAAAATCCTAAACACTAAACCCTAAACCCTAAACCTATAACCCTAAACCCCAAACCCTAAAAAACCCCAAATACTAAGCAAACCCTAAACACTCAACCCTAAACCTTAATGCTTAAACTCTAAACCCTAAATCCTAGACCCTAAACCCTAACCCTAAACTTAAAACCTAAACCCTAAACTAAACCTAAACCTAAACTTAAACTAACTATAAACCTAAACACTAAACCCTAAACTAACCCTAAAGACTAAATCTCTAAATAACCTCTAAACTCCTGTCAGATACTAAACCTAAAACCTAAAGTATAAACCCTAAACCTATACCTAAAACTCTAACCTCATTCTAAACTCTAAACTAAATCAGAAACTTAAACCCTAATTCTAACCCTTAAACTAAATTTAAATCCTAAATCTTGAAAACCATAAAACCTAAAACCAAAATCCTAAACCCTAAAACCTAAACCTTAAACTAACCCTAAACCCTAAGCTAACCTTAAACCATAAACCCTAAACCCTCAACCCTAAAACCTTAAACCCTAAAGCTTAAACACTAAACCTTAAACCCTAAACCCTAATTCCTAAAACCCTAAACTCTAAAACCAAAACCCTAAACCGTGAACCCTAAGCCCAAAAAACCTAAACTAAATACAACCTAAAAATAAAATAAATAAATAAAATCTAAACTTAAATAAAATACTAAAATAAAATAAAATAAAAACTTAAACTAAAACTTAAACCTAAACTAAAAACTAAAATAAAATAAAAAATAAAAGTAAATTAAAATAAAATAAAGAAAAACCTAAACTAAACAAAAAAAGTAAAATAAACCTAATAATAAAAAAACCTTAATAAAATATAAACTAAATTTAAAATAAAAATAAAGTAAACCTAAAATATAATAAAATAAAAAACTAAATAAAAACCCAAACCTAAAATATAAACCAAAAAAGAAAACTTAAAAATAAATAAAACCTAAACCCTAAACTAAAAAAAACTAAACCTAAACTCAATATAATAAATTAAATTAAATTAAATAAACCTAAAAATAAACTAAACTAAAATAAATAAAAAGAAAAACTAAACCTTAATTAAACTAAACCTAAACCCTAAAATAAAATAAACTAAAAATAAACCTAAACGTAAACTAAAAAATAAAACCTAAAAATAAATGTAAAATAAAAACCTAAAACCTAAACCTATAAAAATGAAATAAAAACCTAAACCTAAACCTAAAAATAAATAACAAAACCTAAACCTTAAAAACAAAATAAAAATAAAACTCAACTAAAACATAAACCTAAATCTAAACCTAAAAAATTAACTAAAATAAAAAACCTAAACAAATATGAATAAACCTAAAATAAATAAACTAAACTAAATAAAAATAAAAAATAAATTTAAAAAAATTATAAATAAAATAAACTAAAATAAATAAAAAGTAAACCCTAAACATTAAACCCTTAATACTAAATCATAAACCCTAAACATAAACCCTAAAACTAACTCTAAACCCTAATCCCTAAACCTACACCCCTAAAAACCCTAAAAAACTAAAAAACCAAAACCCTAAACCGTAAACCGTAAACCCTAAACCATAATCGCTAAACCCTAAACCGTGAATTCTAAACCCTAAACACTAAACCTTAAACCTTAAACCCTAAACCCTAAACCTAAAACTCTAAATCCTAAACCATAAAATACTAAACCCTAAACCCTAAACCCTAAGCCATAAATCCTAAACTTACTACTCCAAACACTAAACCCAAAATCCTGAACCCTAAAAACCCTAAATCTTAAACCTTAAAATCTAAACCTAAACTTAAACTGAACCTTAAACCTTAAACCCTAAAGAAAACTCCTAAACTCAAACCTAAATCCTGTAAATCTTAAACTAAACCTAAACCTTAACCTAATCAGAATTAATCCTAAACCTTAAACTCCTAAAACTTAAATCTAAATTTAAACTAACACAAACTATAAACCTAAACTATAAACCTACACCTAAATCTAACCTTAAACCTAAACTAAACCTTCAACCCTAAACCTACAACCCTTAACCCTAAACCCTAAATCCTAAACCCTAAAACCTAAAACCTAAACCCTAAACCCTAAACCCAAAACCCTGACCCTAAGCCAAAACCATAAAACCCTAACCTAACCCTAAACCCTAAATCTTAAACCCTAAACTAACCCTAGACCCAAAGCTAACCCTAAACCTTAAACCCTAAAACCCCTAAACCATAAAGCTTAAACACTAAACCCTAAACCCTAAACCCTAAACCCAAACCCTTAATCCTAAAACCTTAAACCCTAAAACCCTAAAATGTAAACCCTAAATCCTGAACCCTAACTAAAAACCTAAAAAGCTAAACCATAACTAAATAAAACCTAAAAATAAAATAAATATAAAAACCTAATCCTAAATAAAAGAAAATAATATAATATAATATAAAAACCTAAACTAAAACCTAAACCTAAACCTAAAATTAAAATAAAATAATAAATTAAAAAAAACTAAAATTAAATAAAGAAAAACCTAAACTAAACTATAAAATATAATAAAACTAAGAATAAAAACCTTAATAAAATAAAAAAATGTAAAATAAAAATAAAAAACTTAAAATAAAATAAAATAAAAATTTAATAAAACCTAAACCTAAAATATAAACCTAAAAAGAAATCCTAAAAAAATAAAAAAAAATTAAACCTAAACCTTAAACTAAAAAGAAACCTAAACCTAAACTAAATAAAATAAAATAAACTAAAATAAATAAACCTAAAAATAAATTAAACTAAAATAAAAAAAATCCAAACCTAAACCTTAATTAAACTAAATTTAAACCTAAACCTAAACCCTAAATAAAATAAACTAAACTAAAAATAAACTTAAACTTAAACTAAAAAATAAATCCTAAAATAAACTTAAAATATAAACCTAAAACCTAAACCTGCAAAAATGAAATAAAAACCTAAACCTAAACATAGATCTAAAATATGAAATAAAAGTAAAACTCAACAAAAAAAATTAAAACTAAACATAAAAAATTAACTAAAATAAAAAACTAAAAATAATAATCTAAATTAAATGAAAATAAATAATAAACCTAAAAAAAACAATAAACTAAATAAACCTAAGCCTACCAGTTTACTTAATTTTAAAAAAGAACACTAAACCCTAATCCTAAACCATAAACCCTAAACCCCAAACCCTAAAACTAACTCTAAACCCTAAACCCTAAACTTACAATCCTAAACCCTAAACCCTAAACTTTAAACCCTAAACCATAAACCCTAAACCCAAAACCCTAAACCATAAACCATAAACACTAAAATTAACCCACTTCTATGTATACGGCTTTGCCTATTCTTGCAGGTATTTTGGCTCAAAAGATCTTCACCAAATGGCTGCTATACAAGTTTGTTGGCTATGATGGTTGTGATATTTACCCATTTTGGTTTGGTAGTAGCTCTTGTGATGTAACCCTTCATAAGTTTGATGCTCATATTCAGATCTGCCCAACTTGGTGTGACTGACAACCTCCTTATCCCACTTCTTTATTATTACCATTTTCATATTTTGCTGCTCACTTATCATTTTCTATACTACTTTAACGCTCTAACTTCTTCCGTCTTAATCTTGTGTGCTTTTTTCTTTTTCTCTCTTGAAGGTTGCTCCATAGTGTCATGCATTCTCACTTCTAACATTGGCCCTCATCCTTCATTTGCTTACTTTTGTTAATCACTTTGTATATTTTGCTTGCTTTTACTCTTCGCTTGTTCGATGTACTTAGATAGGGATTTACTCCCTAGCGATTGTCTGAAAGTAGTTCTGGAGTTTATCCCCTTTAAGGATCTTGTAACTCCTTTTTTATGGCAATAAAATTCCCCCTACACGGGGTTTCCCAAAAAAAAAACACTAAAATTAACCCTAAACCCTAAATCCTAAACCCTAAAATACCCTAAACCCTAAACCCTAAACCCTAAAAACCCTAAACCCTAAAGACTAAACACTAAACCCTAATCCCTAAATAGTAAACCCTAAACCCTAACCCTAAACTCTAAACCCTAAAATCGTAAATCCTAAAACCCATAACCCTAAACCCTAAACACTAAAGCCTAAACCCTAAAACACTAAAAACTTAAACCTAAACTAAATAAAATCTAAAAATAAAATAAATAAATAAACTTAAACTTAAATAAACTAAAAAACCTAAGATAAAACCTAAACCTAAAATAGAAAATAAAATAAAGTAAACTAATAAAAATAAACTACGATAAAATAAAAAATAACCTAAACTACACTAAAAAATAAAATAAACCTGAGAATAAAAAGTTTAAATTAAATTAAAACTAAACTTAAAATAAAAAGAAAAATAAACCTAAAATAAACCTAAAATAAAATAAAATAAATCCTAAACATAAAACCTAATATAATTAATGAAAAATAATTATACCTAAACTCTAAACTCTAAATAAACCTAAACCCTAAACTAAAACCCTACACTCCCTAAACCTACAACCCTAAACCTAAACTAAACTAAACCTAAACCTAAAACCTAAACTTAAACCCTAAGAACCTAAACCCTAAACACTAAGTAAACTAAACTAAAACTATAAACTAACCCTAACACTAGCTAAACTATAAACCCTAAACTAAATTCTAAACTATAAACCCTAACTAAACCTAAAACCTAAATCACTAAAACAAAACTTAAAACCTAAACCTAAATAAATAATCATAACTAAATAAACCCTAAACTAAACCCTAACCTAAACCCTAAACCTAAACCTAATCCTAAACTTAAATAAATAAATACTAAACCAAAATTAAACTAAACTAAATCTAATCTAAACCTAAATAAATAAAAATCCTAACCTAAACCTAATAACTAATCTAAACCTTAACCTAACTCTTAAACTAACTAAATACTAAACTACTACTCTAAAGAAAACTAAATCCTAAACCTAAAACTTAAACCTAAAATAAACTCTAAAATAAAACTCCTAAAACTAAACCTAAACCTAAACCCTAAATCTTAAAACCCTAAACCTTAAACTAAATACTATAAACCCTAACTTAAACTAACGCTAACACTAATGAAACTAAAATAAATACTAAACTTAAATCAAACTAAATCATAAAGTTTAATCCTAACTAAACTAATCCTAAACCTAAACCTAAAACCTATAAATAAATCAAACTCAATAAAATAAACTTAACCTAAACCTAAACCCTAAACCTACACTATAAGCACTAAACTCCTAAACCTAAAACTAATAAACCTAAACCTAAACTTAAACCTAAACCCTAAACCCTAAACTTAAACTAAACTAAACCTTAAACCTAATCTAACCTAACCTAATAAATCCTTAAACCTTAAAACCTTATACCTTAAAACTAAATCTCTAAACTCTAAACCTTAAACTATAAAACTCCTAAACCTTAAAGTTTAAACCTTAAACTAAACCTAAACTGAAGTTAAATACAAACACTAAACCTAAACCCTAAATCCTAAAACCTTATGCCCTAAACCCTAAATTATAAACCCTGAACCCTAATTAAAAACATAAAAACCTAAACCTAAACTAAATAAAACTTAGAAATAAAATAAATAAATAAAACATAAACCTAAATAAAATAATAAAATAAAATAAAATAAAAATCTAAACTAAAACCAAAACATAAACCTAAAAAAATAAAATAAATTATAAAAATAAATTATAATAAAATAAAGAAAAACCTAAACTAAACTACACAATAAAATAAACCTAAGAATAAAAAGCCATCATAAAATAGAGAAAATGTAAAATAAAAATAAAACAAACCTAAAATAAAAAATAAATAAAAACCTAAACCTAAAATATAAAACAAAAAATAAATAAAAAATAAAACCTAAACCCTAAACTAAAAAAGCTAAACCTAAACTAAATAAAATAAAATAAACTAAAAGAAATAAACCTATAAATAAACTAAAATAAAATAAAGAAAACCTAAAGTAAACTAAACCAAAACCTAAAACTAAACCTTAAATAAAATAAAATAAACTAAAACTAGACCTAAACCTAAACTAAAAAATAAAACCTAAAAATAAACCTAAAATAAAAACCTAAAACCTAAACCTACAAAAATAAAATTAAAACTTAAACCTAAACCTAAAAATAAAAAATAAGACTTAAACCTACAAAATAAAATAAAATAAACTCAACTAAAAAATAAACCTAAACCTAAATCAAAACCTAAAAAATAAACCAAAATAAAAAACCTAAACTAAAATAAATAAACATAAAATAAATAAACTAACCTAAATAAAAAAAATAAAATGAACTAAAATAAATAAAAAATAAACTAAATAAACTAAATAAACTAAATAAACTTAAAACTACTGGTTTAGTTAATTTAAAAATAAAAAACCGTAAACCCTAAATCCTAAACCCTAAACCCTAAACCAGAAACCTTAAACCCTAAAACTAACCCTAAACCCTAAATGCTAAACCTACAACCCTAAACCCTAAAACCTAAACCCTAAACCCTAAACCATAAATCAGATACCTCCATAATCCCAAACCCTAACCCTAAAACCCTAAACTCTAAACACTAAACCCTAAAAACCTAAAAAGCTAAACCTAAATAAAATAAAACCTAAAAGTAAAATAAATAAAAAAACTTAAACCTAAATAAGATAAAATAAACCTAAGAGTAAAAAACTTAAATAAAATAAAAACTAAATAACACAATAAAATAAACTAAAATAGTCCTAAAATAAAATAAAATAAAATCTAAACAAAACCTAAACCCTAAACCTGTACTGTTACTTAATTTTAAAAAACCTAAATTCTAAACCTATAAACTTAAGCCCCAAACCCTAAAAAACCCTTAAACCAAAGCAAACCCTAAACAATAAACCCTAAATACTGTTTAAACCAAACCCTAACCCAACCATAAACCCTAAACCCTAAACTAAACCCTAAACCCTAAACTAACTATTAACCCTAAAGTAACCCTAAACCCTAAACCCTAAAATACTCTTAACCCTAAACCCTAAACTGTATACCCTAAACCATAAACCCTAAATGCTAAACAATAAAAACCTCTAAACCCTAAACCCTAAGTTAACCTCTTAAAACATAAACCCTAAAGCCTAAACACAAAATCTAAACCTTAAACCCTAAACCATAAACCCTAAAACCAAAAACTAAACCTAAACTAAATAAACATAAAATAAAATAAATAAACAAAACCTAAAACTAAATAAAATAAAACAAACCTAAAAATATAAAACTTAAACAAAATAAAACTAAAACCCTAAACCCTAAAAAATAAAATAAACCTAAATAAACCTAAAATAAAATAAAATAAAAATAATAAAATAAACACTAAAAAATCTAAAACTAAAATATAAAACTAAAATAAACTAAATAAACAAATCCTAAACCCTAAACCTAAAACCTAAATACTAATCATAAACCTAAACCCTAAACCTATAACTTAAACCTAAAACCTATAAAAATCTAAACCTAAACCTAAAACCTAAACACTAAAACCTAAAATCTAAACCCTAAACTTAAACTAAACCTAAACCTATAAACTAAATAAAACCTAAAACTAAATTTAAACCTAAACTATAAATAAAACCTAAAACCTAAAACCTAAACTCTAAACTAAAACTAATAAACTAAACCTAAACTAACTAAAATCCTAAACATTAAACCTAAACTAACTTAAACTAAACCTAAACCTAAACTTTAAACTCCTAAACTAACTAAACTCCTAAACTAACTAAACCTAAAACCTAAACCCTAAACCCTATACTATAAAAAACCTTAAACCTAAACCTAAAACCCTAAACTATAAAAACCTAAAACCTAAAAATCCTAAACCTAAAACCCAAACCCTAAACCCTAAACCCTAAACCCTAAACTAAACACTAAACCTAAACTCAAACCTAAACTCTAAACCTAAACCTAAACTTAAAACCCTAAACTCTAAACACTAAACCCTAAAACCTAAAAGCTAAAATAAAATAAAACCTAAATAAATAAAATATAAACCTAAATAAGATGAAATAACCCTAAGAATAAAACTTAAATAAAATAAAACTTAAGATAATCTAACCCTAAACTAAAATTAAAATAAAATAAACTTAAAATACCCTAAAATAAAAGTATAAACCTAACCTAAAAGTACTTAATAATTTAAAAAAATCCTAAACACTAAACCCTAAACCTAAACCTATAACCCTAAACCCCAAACCCTAAAACCCTAAATACTAAGTAAAACCCTAAACACTAACCTAAACCTAAAAACTAAACCCTAAATCATCTAAACTAACTAAACTTAAAACCTAAACCCTAAACCCTAACACCCTAAACTCTAAACCCTAAACTAACCATAAACCCTAAACACTAAACCCTAAACTAACCCTAAGCACTAAACTCTAAATAACTCTTAACCCTAAACCCTAAGTCAGACCTAAACCTAAAACCTAAAGTAAAACCTAAACCTATACCCAAAAATACCTAAACTCTAAACCTAAATCAGAAACTAAACCTTAATCCTGAACCTAAACTAAATCTAACTAAATCTTGAAAACTATAAAACCTAAAACCAAAATCCTAAACCCTAAACCTAAACCTTAAACTAACCCTAAACCCTAAGCTAACTTAAACCATAAACCTAAACCTCAACCTAAAACCTTAAACCCTAAAGTTTAAACACTAAACCTTAAACCCTAAACCCTACTCCTAAAACCCTAAACTTAAAACCAAAACCCTAAACCAAACCCTAAGCCCAAAACCTAAACTAAATAAACCTAAAATAAAATAAATAAATAAAATCTAAACTTAAATAAAATACTAAAATAAAATAAAATAAAAACTTAAACTAAAACTTAAACCTAAACTAAAAACTAAAATAAAATAAAAAATAAAAGTAAATTAAAATAAAATAAAGAAAAACCTAAACTAAACAAAAAAAGTAAAATAAACCTAATAATAAAAAAACCTTAATAAAATATAAACTAAATTTAAAATAAAAATAAAGTAAACCTAAAATATAATAAAAAAATAAAAACTAAATAAAACCCAAACCTAAAATATAAACCAAAAAAGAAAACTTAAAAAATAAATAAACCTAAACCCTAAACTAAAAAAAAACTAAACCTAAACTCAATATAATAAATTAAATTAAATTAAATAAACCTAAAAATAAACTAAACTAAAATAAATAAAAAGAAAACTAAACCTTAATTAAACTAAACCTAAACCCTAAAAATAAACTAAAATAAACCTAAACAAACTAAAAAATAAAACCTAAAAATAAATGTAAAATAAAAACCTAAAACCTAAACCTATAAAAATGAAATAAAAACCTAAACCTAAACCTAAAAATAAATAACAAAACCTAAACCTTAAAAACAAAATAAAAATAAAACTCAACTAAAACATAAACCTAAATCTAAACCTAAAAATTAACTAAAATAAAAAACCTAAATATGAATAAACCTAAAATAAATAAACTAAACTAAATAAAAATAAAAAATAAATTTAAAAAAATTATAAATAAAATAAACTAAAATAAATAAAAAGTAAACCCTAAACATTAAACCCTTAATACTAAATCGTAAACCCTAAACATAAACCCTAAAACTAACTCTAAACCCTAAACCCTAAACCTACACCCCTAAAAACCCTAAAAAACTTAAAACCCAAAACCTTAAACTGTAAACCGTAAACCCTAAACCATAAAATAAACCCTAAACTAATTTAAACCCTAAACACTAAACTTAAACCTAAACTAAAACTCCTAAACTTAAACTAAACCTAAACTTAAACCCTAAACTAACTAACTAAACATAAACCTAAACCCTAACTCCAACTTAAACCTAAAATAAACTAAACCTAACCTAAAACTAAACCTAAACCCTAAAAACCTAATAAACTATCCAAACCTTAAACTTAAACCTAAATTTAAACCTTAAACTTAAATAAAACTATAAACCTTAAACTATAAACCCTAACCTAAATATAAACTAAACCTAAACTAAAACTAAACCTAAAACTAACCTAAACCTAAACTAAACCTAAACTTAAAACTAAACTTAAACCTAAACCTAAACACCTAAGCTAAAACCATAAACCCTAACCTAACCCTAAACCCTAAATCTAAACCCTAAACTAACCTACTAAAGTAACTAAACCTAAACCCTAAAACCCCTAAACCATAAAGCTTAAACATTAAACCCTAAACCCTAAATCCTAAACCCTAACCCTAAACACAAAATCCTAAAACCTTAAACCCTAAAACCCTAAAATCTAAACCCTAAATAACCCTAACTAAAACCTAAAAGCTAAACCATAACTAAATAAAACCTAAAAAATAAAATAAATATAAAAACCTAATCCTAAATAAAAGAAAATAATATAATATAATATAAAAACCTAAACTAAAACCTAAACCTAAACCTAAAATTAAAATAAAATAATAAATTAAAAAAACTAAAATTAAATAAAGAAAAACCTAAACTAAACTATAAAATATAATAAAACTAAGAATAAAAAACCTTATTAAAATAAAAAAATGTAAAATAAAAATAAAAAAAACTTAAAATAAAATAAAATAAAAATTTAATAAAAACCTAAACCTAAAATATAAACCTAAAAAGAAATCCTAAAAATAAATAAAAAATTAAACCTAAACCTTAAACTAAAAAGAAACCTAAACCTAAACTAAATAAAATAAAAAATCTAAAATAAATAAACCTAAAAATAAATTAAACTAAAATAAATAAAATCCAAACCTAAACCTTAATTAAACTAAACTTAAACCTAAACCTAAACCCTAAATAAAATAAAATAAAATAAAAATATACCTAAACTTAAACTAAAAAATAAATCCTAAAAATAAACTTAAAATATAAACCTAAAACCTAAACCTGCAAAAATGAAATAAAAACCTAAACCTAAACATAGACCTAAATTATAAAATAAAAGTAAAACTCAACAAAAAAATTAAAACTAAACTTAAAAATTAACTAAAATAAAAAACATAAAAATAATAAACTAAACTAAATAAAAATAAATAATAAACCTAAAAAAACAATAAACTAAATAAACCTTCACCTTTAATTTTAAAAAAGAACACTAAACCCTAATCCTAAACCATAAACCCTAAACCCCAAACCCTAAAACCCTAACCCTAAACCCTAAACCCTAAACTAATCCTAAACCCTAAACCCTAAACTTTAAACCCTAAACCATAAACCCTAAACCCTAAACCCTAAACCCTAAAACCATAAACACTAAAATTAACCCACTATGTATACCTATTCTATTTTGGCTCAAAAGATCTTCACCAAATGGTCGCTATACAAGTTTAATGCTTTCACCCATTTAGTAAAGTGATGTAACCCTTCAAGTTTGATGCTCATATAAACCTAACTACTAAACCTCCTATCCCACTTTATTATTACCATTTTCAAACCCTCACTTATCATTTTCTCTATACTACTTTAACGCTCTAACTTCTTCCCTAAATCTGTGTGCTTTTTCTAAAGGTTGCTCCATAGTGTCATGCATTCTCACTTCCTAAACTCATCCTTCATTTGCTTATTTTGTTAATCACTTTGTATATTTTGACTCTTCGCTATGTACTTAGATAATTTACTCCTATAAACTAGCAAAACTGAGTTTATCCCTATGATCTTGTAACTCCTTTTAAATAAAATTCTCACAACCCAAAAAAAAACACTAAAATTAACCCTAAACCTTAAACCCTAAACCCTAAACCTTAAACCCTAAACCTTAAACCCTCAAAACCCTAAACCCTAAAGACTAAACACTAAACCCTAATCCCTAAACCCTAAACCCTAACCCTAAACCCTAAACCCTAAAATCATAAATCCTAAAACCCATAACCCTAAACCCTAAACACTAAACCCTAAACCATAAAACCCTAAAAACATAAACCTAAACTAAATAGAACTTAAAATAAAATAAATAACCAAACCTAAACTTAAATAAACTTTAAAACCTAAGCTAAAACCTAAACCTAAAATAGAAAATAAAATAAAGTAAACTAATAAAAAATAAACTAATAAAATAAAAATAACCTAAACTACACTAAAAAAATAAAATAAACCTAGAATAAAAGTTTAAATTAAATTAAAACTAAACTTAAAATAAAAAGAAAAATAAACCTAAAATAAACCTAAAATAAAATAAAATAAAATCCTAAACACAAAACCTACCGATTTACTTAATTTAATGAAAAAAATACTATACCCTAAACCCTAAACTCTAAATCTTAAATAAACCCTAAACTAAAACTAAAAAACCTAAACTAAACTAAACCCTAAACCTAAAAAACCCTAAAACTAAACCCTAAACTAAACCTAAAAACTAAACCTAAACACTAAAACCTAAACCTAAACTATAAACTAACTAACACTAGCCAAACTATAACCTAAACCCTAAAAACTATAAACTCTAAACTAAAACCTAAACTCCTAAACACTAATGTTTAAACTTAAAACCTTAAACCTAAACTCAAATAAACCTATAAATCAAAATCAAACCTAAACTCTAAACTCCTAACCCTAACCTAAACCTAAACTTAATC
Organism: Cymbidium sinense; assembly: GCA_021442155.1. Classification (NCBI taxonomy): domain Eukaryota; kingdom Viridiplantae; phylum Streptophyta; class Magnoliopsida; order Asparagales; family Orchidaceae; genus Cymbidium; species Cymbidium sinense. The sequence continues at coordinate 185,448,985 of CM038215.1, forward strand.
TAAACTTTAAACCTTAAATACTAAACCTAAATATCCTAAAACAACTTTAAACTATAAACCTAAAACACCTAAACTAAACCTAAACTAAACTAACTAAACCTTAAACTAAACCCAACTTAAACACCCTAAACCCTAAACTTAAATCCTAACTTAAACCTAAACCTTAAACCCTAAACTCAATAACTTAAACCTAAACTAAACCTAAACCCTAAACCTAAACTAACCCTAAACCTTAACTAACTAAACCTAAACCTAAACCCTAAACTCTAAATCCCAACTTAAACCTAAAACTAAATACTAATGTTAAACTTAAACTAAAACTTAAATTTAAATAAATCAAACTTAAATCTAAAGTTAAAACCTAAAACTCTAAACCTAAACTCTAAACCTAACTAATAAATCAGAACTCTAAATTATAAACCCTAATCTTAAACCTTAAACCCTAAACCCTAAACTTAAACCTACCTATAAGCAACCTTAAACTTAAACCTAAACCTAATCCTAAACCTAAACCTAAACCTAAACCTAAACCTAAACCTAAACCTAAATCTAAACCCTAAACCCTAAACCCTAATCCTTAACCCTAACCCTAAACCCTAAACCTTAAACCCTAAACCTTAAAACCCTATACCCTAAATCTTAAACTAACTCTAAACTCTAAACCCTAAACCATAAAAACCCTAAACCCTAAAGCCTAAACCTTAAACCCTAAACCCTAAACCGTAAAGCTTAAACACTAAACACTAAACCCTAAACCCTAAATCCTAAAACCTTATGCCCTAAAACCCTAAATTATAAACCCTGAACCCTAATTAAAAACATAAAAACCTAAACCTAAACTAAATAAAACTTAGAAATAAAATAAATAAATAAAACATAAACCTAAATAAAATAATAAAATAAAATAAAATAAAAATCTAAACTAAAACCAAAACATAAACCTATAAAAATAAAATAAACTATAAAACTATATTATAATAAAATAAAGAAAAACCTAAACTAAACTACACAATAAAATAAACCTAAGAATAAAAAACCATCATAAAATAGAGAAAATGTAAAATAAAAATAAAATAAACATAAAATAAAAACTAAATAAAAACCTAAACCTAAAATATAAACCTAAAAATAAATAAAAAATAAAACCTAAACCTTAAACTAAAAAAACTAAACTTAAACTAAATAAAATAAAATAAACTAAAATAAATAAACCTATAAATAAACTAAACTAGAATAAATAAAACCTAAAATAAACTAAACCAAAACCTAAAACTAAACCTTAAATAAAATAAAATAAACTAAAACTAGACCTAAACCTAAACTAAAAAATAAAACCTAAAAATAAACCTAAAATAAAAACCTAAAACCTAAACCTACAAAAATAAAATTAAAACTTAAACCTAAACCTAAAAATAAAAAATAAGACTTAAACCTACAAAATAAAATAAAAATAAAACTCAACTAAAAAAATAAACCTAAACCTAAATCAAAACCTAAAAAATAAACCAAAATAAAAAACCTAAACTAAAATAAATAAACATAAAATAAATAAACTAACCTAAATAAAAATAAAAAAAATGAACTAAAATAAATAAACTAAATAAACTAAATAAACTTAAAACTACTGGTTTAGTTAATTTAAAATAAAAAAAACCAAACCCTAAATCCTAAACCCTAAACCCTAAACCATAAACCTTAAACCCTAAAACTAACCCTAAACCCTAAATGCTAAACCTACAACCCTAAACCCTAAAACCTAAACCCTAAACCCTAAACCATAAATCGTATACCTTAAGCCATAATCCCGAAACCCTAACCCCTAAAACCCTAAACTCTAAACACTAAACCCTAAAAACCTAAAAAGCTAAACCTAAACAAAATAAAACTTAAAAGTAAAATAAATAAAAAAACCTAAACCTAAATAAGATAAAATAACCCTAAGAGTAAAAAATTTAAATAAAATAAAAACTAAACGTAACACAAAAATAAAATAAACTAAAAATAGTCCTAAAATAAAATAAAATAAAATCTAAATAAAAACCTAAACCCTAAACCTAAAAGTACCTGTTTACTTAATTTTTTTTTAAAAACCTAAATTCTAAACCTATAAACTTAAGCCCCAAACCCTAAAAACCCTTAAACCAAAGCAAACCCTAAACAATAAACCCCAAATACTAATGTTTAAACCCTAAACCCTAACCCTAACCATAAACCCTAAACCCTAACACCCTAAACCCTAAACCCTAAACTAACCATTAACCCTAAAGTAACCCTAAACCCTAAACCCTAAAATACTCTTAACCCTAAACCCTAAACTGTATACCCTAAACCATAAACCCTAAATGCTAAACAATAAAAACCTCTAAACCCTAAACCCTAAGCGAACCCTAAGCCCTTAAAAACATAAACCCTAAAGCCTAAACACAAAAATCTAAACCTTAAACCCTAAACCATAAACCCTAAAAACCAAAAAAACTAAACCTAAACTAAATAAAACATAAAAATAAAATAAATAAACAAAACCTAAAACTAAATAAAATAAAACAAACCTAAAAATATAAAACTTAAACAAAATAAAAACTAAAAACCCTAAACCCTAAAAAATAAAATAAACCTTAAATAAACCTAAAATAAAATAAAATAAAAAGTCAATAAAAACCTAAACACTAAACCAAAATCTACTAGTTGACTTAATTTAAAACCATAAACACTAAACCATAAACCCTAAACCCTAAATCCTAAACCCTAAACCCTAAACCCAAATACTAATCATAAACCCTAAACCCTAAACCTATAACTCTAAACCCTAAACCCTATAAAATCTAAACCCAAAACCCTAAAAAACCCTAAACACTAAACCCAAAATCCTAAACCTCTAACCCTAAACCCTAAACCCTAATGCCTTATCCATAAATTAAATAAAACCTAAAAAATTTAAACCCTAAACTATAAATCAAAACCTAAAACTAAAACTTAAAACCTAAAACCTAAACTAACTTCTAAATTCTAAACTCCTAAACATCAACTCCTAAATCCATCCTAAACATTAAACCCTAAATCTAACTTTAAACTAAACTAAACCCTAAACTTTAACTCTAAACTTATAACCCTAAACCTAAACTTAACGCTTAAACTTTAAAACTTAAACTTAAACCTATACTATAAAACTTAAACCTTAAACCTAAAACCTAAACTATAAACTAACCTAAAACCTAAATACTAATCCCTAAACTCTAAACCTAAACCCTAAACCCTAAACTCCTAACCTAAACCCTAAATTAATCTAAACTCAAACCTAAAACTCTAAACCTTAAACCCTAAACCCTAAACCCTAAACTAGCCCTAAACCCTCAACCATAAACCTAAAAAACCTTAAACCCTAAAGTCTAAACCCTAAACCTTAAACCTTAAACCATAAACTAACCCTAAACCCTGAGCTAACCCTAAATCCTCCCTAAAACCCCTAAACCCTAAAGCCTAAACACTAACCCATAAACACTAATCCCTAAACCCTAAAACCCTAAACCGTAAACCCTAAATCTGAAGCCCTAAACCCTAAAAACCTAAAAATATAAACTTAAACTAAATAAAATCTAAAAGTAAAATAAATAAAAAGGATTAAACGTAAATAAAATAAATAAATAAAATAAAATAAAAACCCAAACCAAAAAATAAAATAAAAATAAAAATAAAAATAAACTAAAATAAAATAAAGAAAAACCCAAACTAAATTAAAAAAATAAAATAAACCTAAGAATAAAAAACCTTAATAAAATAAAAACTAAAAATAAAATAAAATTGAAATAAACCTAAAATATAATAAAAATATTAAATAAAAACCAAAACCTGAAATATAAACCTAAAAAAAAACCTAAAAAAAATAAATAAAAAACTGAACTCTAAATTAAGAAAAATTAAACCTAAACTAAATAAAATAAAATAAACTAAAATAAATAAACCTAAAAATAAACTAAACCTAAACCCTAAACAAAATAAAATAAACTAAAAATAAACCTAAACTTAAACTAAAAAATAAAACTTAAAAGTAAACCTAAAATAAAAACCTAAACTTAAACCTACAAAAATAGAATAAAAACCTAACCCTAATCCTTAAAAAAAAGCAAAACCTAAACCTAAAAAATAAAATAAAAATAAAGCTCAACTAAAAAAAACCTAAACCAAAATCTATACCTAAAAAATAAACTTAAATTAAAAACCTAAACTATTAAATAAACTAACTTAAATAAAATAAAAATAAACTTAAATAAAAATAAAAAATAAAATAAACTAAAATAAATAAACTAAATAAACCTAAACTTATCGGTTTATTTAATTTAAAAATAAAAAATTATAAATCCTAAACCCTAAACCCTAAAGCCTAAACCCTAAAAAACTAAACACTAAACCCTAAACTCTAAACCCTAAAAAACCCTAAAAGCTAACCCTAAACACTAATGCTTAAACCTAAAACCCTAAACCCTAAATCCTCAAATGTTAACCAAATCCTAAACGAAAACCCTAAATCATAAACCCTAACCCCAAACCCTAAACCCTAATTTGTAAACCTTAAACCCTAAACCCTAAACACTAAACCCTAAACATAATGCTATAACCAACCAAATCCCTAACCTAACTAAACTCCTAAACTATAAACGAACTCTACTTAAACTCTAAACTATAAACTCTAAACCCTAAACCTTAAACTCCTAAACCTAAAAACCTAAACTCCTAAACTTAACACAAACTCCTAAATCTATAATTTAAACCTACTACTAAACACTAAACCTAACTAAACCTTAAAACTAAACTTAAACCTAAAACTAAAACCTAAACTAAAATCTAAACCTAAACCTAAACTTAAATCCTAAACTTAAACTAAAAAGTAAACTTAAACTCTAAACCTAAATTAAAATCAAATACTTAAATTAATAAATACTAATTAAAATCAGAATCTTAAACCTAACTTAATCAACCCTAAACCTTAAACTCAATCCTAAAACTTAAACCTAATTAAACCTAAACTCAAAACCTAAACCTAAATCTAACTAACCTTAAACTAAACTAACCTAAACCTTAAACTTAAATCCTAAACCTTAAACCTTAAACTAAACCTAAAACTTAAACTCCTAAACCTTAAACTTAATCTAACCCTAACCCTAAACTCCTAAACTTAAACTCCTAAACCTTAAAACCTATACCTAAACTTTAAACTAACTCTAAACTCTAAACCTAAACTATAAAACCCTAAACTAAAGTTTAAACCTTAAACCTAAACTAAACCAAAAGTTAAACACTAAACCTAAACCCTAAGCCCTAAATCCTAAAACCTTATGCCCTAAAACCCTAAATCGTAAACCCTGAACCCTAATTAAAAACATAAAAACCTAAACCTAAACTAAATAAAACTTAGAAATAAAATAAATAAATAAAACATAAACCTAAATAAAATAATAAAATAAAATAAAATAAAAACCTAAACTAAAACCTAAACATAAACCTAAAAAAATAAAATAAATTATAAAAATAAATTATAATAAAATAAAGAAAAACCTAAACTAAACTACACAATAAAATAAACCTAAGAATAAAAATCCATCATAAAATAGAGAAAATGCAAAATAAAAATAAAGCAAACCTAAAATAAAAAATAAAAAAACTAAATAAAAACCTAAACCTAAAATATAAAACAAAAAATAAAACCTAAACCCTAAACTAAAAAAGCTAAACCTAAACTAAATAAAATAAAATAAACTAAAAGAAATAAACCTATAAATAAACTAAAATAAAATAAAGAAAACCTAAAGTAAACTAAACCAAAACCTAAAACTAAACCCTAAATAAAATAAAATAAACTAAAACTAGACCTAAACCTAAACTAAAAAATAAAACCTAAAAATAAACCTAAAATAAAAAACTAAAACCTAAACCTACAAAAATAAAATTAAAACTTAAACCTAAACCTAAAAAATAAAAATAAGACTTAAACCTACAAAATAAAATAAAATAAAACTCAACTAAAAAAATAAACCTAAACCTAAATCAAAACCTAAAAAATAAACCAAAATAAAAAACCTAAACTAAAATAAATAAACGTAAAATAAATAAACTAACCTAAATAAAAATAAAAAATAAAATGAAATAAAATAAATAAAAAATAAACTAAATAAACTAAATAAACTTAAAACTACTGGTTTAGTTAATTTAAAAATAAAAAACCGTAAACCCTAAATCCTAAACTCTAAATCCTAAACCAGAAACCTTAAACCCTAAAACTAACCCTAAACCCTAAATGCTAAACCTACAACCCTAAACCCTAAAACCTAAACCCTAAACCCTGAACCATAAATCATATACCTTAAGACATAATCCCGAAACCCTAACCCCTAAAACCCTAAACTCTAAACACTAAACCCTAAAAACCTAAAAAGCTAAACCTAAACAAAATAAAACCTAAAAGTAAAATAAATAAAAAACCTAAACCTAAATAAAATAAAATAACCCTAAGAGTAAAAAACTTAAATAAAAAAAACTAAACATAACATAAAAAAAATAAACTAAAAATAGTCCTAAAATAAAATAAAATAAAAACTAAATAAAAACCTAAACCCTAAACCTAAAAGTACTTGTTTACTTAATTTTAAAACCTAAATCCTAAACCTATAAACTTAAGCTCCAAACCCTAAAAAACTTTAAACCAAAGCAAACCCTAAACAATAAACCCCAAATACTAATGCTTAAACCCTAAACCCTAACCCTAACCATAAACCCTAAACCCTAAACCCTAAACTAACCATTAACCCTAAACACTAAACCCTAAAGTAACCCTAAACCCTAAAATACTCTTAACCCTAAACCCTAAACTGTATACCCTAAACCATAAGCCCTAAATGCTAAACATTAAAAACCTCTAAACCCTAAACCCTAACCACCCTTAAAACTTAAACCCTAAAGCCTAAACAAAATCTAAACCTAAACCCTAAACCATAAACCCCAAAAACCAAAACTAAACCTAAACAAAATAAAAAATATAAAATAAAATAAATAAACAAAACCTAAAACTAAATAAAATAAAATAAACCTAAAATATAAAACTTAAATAAAATAAAACTAAAACCTAAACCCTAAAAAAAATAAAATAAACCTTAAATAAACCTAAAATAAAATAAAATAAAAAGTCAATAAAACCTAAACACTAAACCAAATTCTATTAACTAATTTAAAACTATAAACACTAAACCATAAACCCTAAACTAAATCCCAAACCCTAAACCCTAAACCCAAATACTAATCATAAACCTAAATCTAAACCTATAACTCTAAACTAAACCTATAAAACCTAAACCTAAACCCTAAAATCCTAAACACAAAACCCAAAAATCCTAAACCTAACCCTAAACCCTAAACCTAATGCTATCCATAAACTAAACCTAAACCCTAAACCCTAAACTAAACCCTAAACTATAAATTTAAACAAAAAACCCAAAACCCTAAACCCTAAAACCTTAAAAACTAAACCTAAACTTAAACACCTAACCTAAACTAATCTCTAAAGATTAAACCTAAACAACCTAAACTAATAAAACCCTAAACTTAAACCTAAACCTAAACCTATAAATTATAAACCTAAACCTTAAACCCTAAACCTAAACTATAAACTAACCTAAACCTAAAACTAATCCTAAACCTAAACTAAACTAACCTAAACCCTAAACTAATAAACCTAAAACCTTAAACTAAACTAAACTAAACTTAAACCTAACTATAAACCTAAATAAACCTAAACCTCTAAACCCTAAACCTTAAACCTTAAACTATAAACTAACCTAAACCCTGAGCCAACTAAATCCCCTAAACCCTAAACCCTAAAGCCTAAACACTAACCCACAAACACTAATCCCTAAACCCTAAAACCCTAAACCGTAAACCCTAAATCTGAAGCCCTAAACCTTAAAAACCTAAAAATATAAACTTAAACTAAATAAAACCTAAAAGTAAAATAAATAAAAAGGATTAAACATAAATAAAATAAATAAATAAAATAAAATAAAAACCCAAACCTAAAAATAAAATAAAAATAAAAATAAAAATAAACTAAAATAAAATAAAGAAAAACCTAAACTAAATTAAAAAATAAAATAAACCTAAGAATGAAAAACCTTAATAAAATAAAACTAAAATAAATATAAAATTGAAATAAACCTAAAATATAATAAAATATTAAATAAAATCTAAACCTAAAATATAAACCTAAAATAAAACCTAAAAAAATAAAAAAACCCTAACTCTAAACTAAGAAAATTAAACCTAAACTAAATAAAATAAAATAAACTAAAATAAATAAACCTAAAATAAACTAAACCTAAACCCTAAACAAAATAAAATAAACTAAAAAAAACCTAAACTTAAACTAAAAATAAACTTAAAAGTAAACCTAAAATAAAACCTAAACTAAACCTACAAAAAATAATAAAACCTAAACCTAATCCTAAAAAATAAAAAAGCAAAAAACCTAAACCTAAAAAATAAAATAAAATAAACCTCAACTAAAAAAAACCTAAACCAAAATCTATACCTAAAAAAATAAACTTAAATTAAAACCTAAACTAAAATAAATAAACTAACTTAAATAAATAAAATAAACTAAATAAAAAATAAAAAATAAAATAAACTAAAATAAATAAACTAAATAAACCTAAACACCTTACTTAATTTAAAATAAAAAATTATAAATCTAAACCCTAAACCCTAAATCTAAACCCTAAAAAACCCTAAAACTAAACCCTAAACCCTAAACCTAAAACCTAAATTAATAAACTAACTTAAACCTAAACTTAAACCTAAACCTAAATAAAACCAACTTAAACCCAAACAATAAACCTAAAATAAAAATCCATAATAAAAACCTAAACTCTAATAAACTAACTAAAACCTAAACTAAATAAAACCTAAACTAATAAATAAACTTAAACCTAAACCTAAACTAAAACTAAACCTAAACTAAACTAAACTCTAAATTAAACTCTAAACCTAAAATAAAGTAAACCTAAACTTAAACCTGTTAAACTAAATAAAATTTAAATAAAACCTAAACACTAAATTCTAAATTTAAATCAAATCTAAATCAAAAAACTAAACTAAAATTTAATCTTAAACCTAAACTAAACTAAATAAACTAAACTAAATTAAACAACTAAACCTAAACTCTAAACTAAATAAGTTAACCTAAACTTAAACTCTAAAATAAATAAACCCTAAAACTAAACTACAACCCTAAAACCTAAACCCTAAACTTAAAATAAACCTAAACCTAAACCCTAACTCCTAACTAAACCCTAAACTAAACTAAACTAAAACCCTAACCCTAAACCTAACTAACTTAAACCTAAACTTAAACTAAACCCTAAACCTAAAGTTTAAACCTAAACCTTAAACCCTAAACCAAAAAGTTAAACACTAAACACTAAACCCTAAACCCTAAATCCTAAAACCTTATGCCCTAAACCCTAAATAAACCCCAACCCTAAAAAACATAAACCCCTAAACTAATTAAAACCTAGAAATAAAATAAATAAATAAAACCTAAACCTAAATAAAATAATAAAATAAAATAAAATAAAAACCTAAACTAAAACCTAAACATAAACCTAAAAAAATAAAATATATTATAACAAAAAATTATAATAAAATAAAGAAAAACCTAAACTAAACTGCATAATAAAATATACCTAAGAAAAAAAAACCATCATAAAATAGAGAAAATGTAAAATAAAAATAAAACAAAATTAAAATAAAAAATAAAAAAACTAAATAAAAACCTAAACCTAAAATATAAAACAAAAAATAAATAAAAAATAAAACCTAAACCCTAAACTAAAAAAGCTAAACCTAAACTAAATAAAATAAAATTATCTAAAAGAAATAAACCTATAAATAAACTAAAATAAAGAAAACCTAAAGTAAACTAAACCAAAACCCAAAACTAAACCCTAAATAAAAAATAAAATAAACTAAAACTAAACCTAAACTAAAAAATAAACCTAAAAATAAACCTAAAATAAAACCTAAAACCTAAACCTACAAAATAAAATTAAAACTAAACCTAAACCTAAAATAAAAATAAGACTTAAACCTACAAAATAAAATAAAATAAACTCAACTAAAAAATAAACCTAAACCTAAATCAAATAAAATAAACCAAAATAAAACCTAAACTAAAATAAATAAACTAAATAAATAAACTAACCTAAATAAAATAAAAAAAATGAAAATAAATAAACTAAATAAACTAAATAAATTTTAAAATAATCTGTTAATTAAAAATAAAAACCCTAAACCCTAAATCCTAAACCCTAAATACTAAACCAGAAACCTTAAACCCTAAAACTAACCCTAAACCCTAAATGCTAAACCTACAACCCTAAACCCTAAAACCTAAACCCTAAACCCTAAACCATAAATAATACCTGCTCATAATCCCAAACCCTAACCCTAAAACCCTAAACTCTAAACACTAAACCCTAAAAACCTGAAAAGCTAAACCTAAATAAAATAAAACTTAAAAGTAAAATAAAAAAACCCTAAACCTAACTAAGATAAAATAAACCTAAGAGTAAAAAATTTAAATAAAAAATAAAACTAAACATAACACAAAAAATAAAATAAAATAAAATAGTCCCAAAATAAAATAAAATAAAACTAAATAAAACCTAAACCCTAAACCTAAAAGTAATTTAAAAAAAAAACCTAAACCTATAAACTTAAGCCCCAAACCCTAAAACCTTAAACCAAAGCAAAACCCTAAACAATAAACCCCAAATACTAATGCTTAAACCCTAAACCCTAACCTAACCATAAACCCTAAACCCTAAACCCTAAACCCTAAACCCTAAAATACTTTAACCCTAAACCCTAAATCAGATAACCTAAACCTTAAACCCTAAATAAAAAATAAAACTAAACCTAAACCCTAAAACTAAGCCTTAAAACTTAAACCCTAAAGCCTAAACATAAAAATCTAAACCTAAACCCTAAACCATAAACCTAAAACCAAAACTAAACCTAAAATAAAATAAAAATAAAATAAATAAATAAAACCTAAAACTAAATAAAATAAAATAAACCTAAAAAATAAAACTTAAACAAAAAATAAAACTAAAAACCCTAAACCCTAAAAAAAAAATAAAATAAACCTAAATAAACCTAAAATAAATAAAATAAAAAAGTCAATAAAACCTAAACACTAAACCAAAATCTACTAACTTATTTAAAACCATAAACACTAAACCATAAACCCTAAACCCTAAATCCTAAACCCTAAACCCTAAACCCAAATACTAATCATAAACCCTAAACCCTAAACCTATAACTCTAAACCCTACACCCTATAAAACTCTAAACCTAAAACTAAAACCTAAACACAAAAAAATAAACTAAACCCTAAAACCTAAACTAAACTAAATCTATAAATAAACTAAATAAAACTAAAAACTATAAATAAAAAAACTAAACCTAAACCTAAACCTAAACTAACTAAAATTTAAACCTAAATACTAAACTAAATAATAAATATTAAACCTAAACAATAAACCTAAACTAATAACTAAATTTATAATCCTAAACCCTAAACTTAAAAACCTTAAAACTTAAACCCTAAACCTATACTATAAAATAAACCTAAACCTAAAACTAAACTATAAATAAAAATAAACTAAATAACTAAACCCTAAACCCAAACTAAACCTAAACTCTAACCCTAAACCTAAACTAACTAAATAAACTAAACCCTAAACTTAAAACCCTAAACCCTAAACCCTAAACTACCTAAACCTAAACTATAAACTAAAAAACCTAAACCTAAACCTAAATAACCCTAAACCTAATAACCCTAAACTCCTAAACCTAAACCCTAAACCTAAAATAAAAAAATAACCCTAAACCTAAAATAAATTAAACCTAAACTAAATAAACAAAAAATAAAAATAAATAAATAAATAAAATAAAATAAAATAAAAAATTAAATAAATAAATAAATAAAATAAAATAAAACCTAAAATTAAAAAATAAAATAAAAATAAAAAATAAAAATAAACTAAAATAAAATTAAAACCTAAACTAAATAAAAAAATAAAATAAAAAAAATAAAACCTTAATAAAATAAACCTAAAAAATAAAATAAAATAAATAAACCTAAAATAAACTAAAATAAATAAAATAAAATAATAAAAAACTAAAATAAATAAATAAAATAAACTAAAAAAAAAAAAATAAAATAAAAAAATAAAAAACTAAAAAAATAAATAAAAAATAAAAATTAAAAAATAAAAACTAAAACCTAAAAAAAAAAAAAAAAAAAATTAAAACCTAAACTAAAATAAATAAATAAATAAATTTAAATATACAAAATAAATAAATAAATTAAAATTATAAATAAACCTAAACCCTAAAGTTTAAACCTAAAACCCTAAACACTAAACCCTAAACCTAAACCCTAAAATACCTAAACCCTAAACCCTAAACCTAAACACTAATCCCTAAACTAAACCTAAACTATAAACACTAACCCTAAACTTTAAACTCTAAACCCTAAAGCTGAAACCCTAAAAACCTAAACCTTAAACCCTAAACTAATCGTAAATCCTAAACCCTAAACTAGCCTAAAACCCTCAACCTTAAACCCAAATAACTTTGAACCCTAAAGTCTAAACCCTAAATCCTAAACCTTCAACCATAAACTAACCCTAAATCCTAAGCTAACTCTAAACCCTGAACCCTAAAACCGCTAAACCGTAAAGCCTAAACACTAAACCACAAACCCTAATCCTTAAACCTTAAATCCTAAAATCCTAAACCCTAAAACCCTAAACTGTAAACCCTAAACTTTAAGCCCTAAACCCTAAAAACCTAAAAACCTAAACTTAAACTAAATAAAACCTAAAAGTAAAATAAATAAAAAGGCCTAAACCTAAATAAAATGAATAAATAAAATAAAATAAACACCCAAACCTAAAAATAAAATAAAAATAAAAATAAAAATAAATTAAAATAAAAAAAGAAAAACCAAAACTAAACTAAAAAATAAAATAGACCTAAAAATAAAAAACCTTAATAAAATAAAAACTATACATTAAAAAAAACTAAAATAAGCCTAAAATATAATAAAAAATTAAATAAAAACCTAAACTTGAAATATAAACCTAAAAAAACCTAAAAATAAATAAAAAATAAAACCTAAACCCTAAACTAAGAAAAATTTAACCTAAACTAAATAAAATAAAATAAACTAAAATAAATAAACCTAAAAATAAACTAAACTAAAATAAATGAAACATAAACCTAAACATAAAATAAACTAAACCTAAACCAAAACCTAAACCCTAAATAAAATAAAATAAAATAAACTAAAAATATAGCTAAACCTAAACTGAAAAATAAAACATAAAAATAAACATGAAATAAAAACCTAAACTTAAACCTACCAAAAATAATAAAAACTTAAACCTAAATCTACACCTAAAAAATAAACTAAAATTTAAAACCTAAACTAAAATAAATAAACCTAAAATAAATAAACCAATTTAAATAAAAATAAAAATAAACCTAAATAAAAATAAAAAATAAAATAAACTAAAATAAATAAAATAAAACTAAATAAACTTAAAAAACCTAAACTTACAGGTTTACTTAATCTAAAAATAAAAAATCATAAATCCTAAACCCTAAATCCTAAACCCAAAACCTTAAACCCCAAAACTAACCCTTAACCCTAAACCCTATACCCTAAACCTTAAACCCTAAAAAACCTAAACCTTAAACCCTAAATCAATGTCCTAAACCATAAACCCTAAACCCTAAGCCCTAAACACTAAATCCTAAAAAACCCTAAACCTTAAATCCTAAACCCTAAAGCCTAAATACTAAACCCTACACACTAAACCCTAAATCCTAAACCCTAAACCGTAAATCCTAAACCCTAAACCCTAAACTCCAAAGCCTAAAAACCTAAAAAGCTAAACCTAAACAAAATAAAACCTAAAAAAAAAATTTAAACCTAAATAAAATAAAATAAACCTAAGAATAAATAACTTACATAAAGTAAAAACTACATGTAAAATAAAATAAACCTAAAATAAAAAATAAAAATAAAACTTAAAACCTAAACCTAAACGTAGCAATTTACATAATTAAAAAAAAAACATAAACTCTAAACCCTAAACCCTAAACCCAAAAACTAACCGTAAACCCTAGACCCTAAGCCTACAACCCTAAACCCTAAACCCTAAACCCTAAGCTAACCCTAAACCACAAACCCTAATCCCTAATGCTTAAACTCAAAACCCTAAACCAAAAAGCCTAAACCCTAAACCCTAAATTTAAAATAAAAACTTAAACCTAAAAATAACTAAACTAAACCTAAATTAAAAACTATAAACTATAACCTAAACACTAAACTAAATATCAACTAAATATAAATGTTAAAACTAAATACTAAACCTAAAACTAAACTTAAAACTAAACCTAAACTAACAAAACCTAAACACTAAACTTAAACCCTAAACCTAAAACTTAACCCTAACTAACTATAAACCTAAACCTATACCATAAACCCTAAAATCCTAAACTAAACTAAATAACCTAAACCCTAAACCTAAACCCAAAATCTAAACCCTAAAGACTAAAACCTTAAACCTAAAACTAAACCTAACCTAAACCTAAACCTTAAACCCTAAACCCAAAAACCCCTAAACCCTAAAACCTAAACACTAAACCCTAAACCCTAAACTATAAACCCTAACACTAAACCTTAAATCCTAAAACCCTAAATCTTAAACATCTAAACTGTAAACTATAAAACCTAAAAACCTAAATGTAAACTAAATAAACCTAAAAATAAATAAAATAAAAAACCTAAACCTAAATAAAATAATAAAATAAAATAAATAAAACCTAAAACCAAAAAAAAAAAATAAAATAAAAATAAAATAAACTAAAATAAAATAAAGAGAAATAAACAAACTAAAAAAATAAAACTAACAATAAAAAAATATTAACAAAATAAAAAATAAACATAAAATTAAGTTAAAATAAACCTAAAATAAAAGAAAATAAACATTAAATAAATAACTAAAACCAAAAAAATAAACCTAAAAATAAATAAAAATTAAAGCCTAAACCCTAAACTAAAATAAAAGTCCTAAACCTAAAATAAAAATAAAATAAATAAAATAAAATAAACCTAAACCAAAACTAAAATAAATTCAACTAAAATAAAGAAAACCTAAACCTAAACTTAAAATAAACTAAACTCTAAAACCTAATAAACCTAAAACTAAACCTAACCTAAATCCTATGAATGTGTAGAACCTTGATGACAGAAATATCACCATCAACTATCTAAAAGGCAAAAAAAATATGGTGGTGGGGATCTAGAGGTGCTCGTGGATGAGGTGGTGATAGCCAATATTGACACCAGAGCAATGGAGGTTACAACGGTGGCTAAATAAATATGATGGTGATCCCAACTAAAAACTGGTTCCATAAACCGAGAAACCGAGGAACCACTAACTGACCGCTAAACTGCCTTTATATTAAAGATGCTTCTACTTATCTATTTTCCTCTCATTTTTATATATATCATTGCTTGTGTCATAAAACTCTACTTGAGTTCAAAAGAAGAAATGTTGAATATGAATTATTCGCTATTTAAAAAATCTTAAACCTTAAACCCTAAACCTACTAGTACTTAAATTCAAAACAAAACCCTAAACCTATACAAGCCCTAAACCCAAAATAAAACCCTAATAAACCCAAATCCCTAAACCCTAAAACTAATCCTAAACCCTAAAAAATCCAAAACTTAAAGCCCTAAACCCTAAACCATAAACCCTAAACCCTAAACCTTAAAACCTACAGCCCTAAACCATAAACCCCAAACCTAAACCCTAAACATTTACCTAAAACCTAAAAAAAACCTAAAAATAAAATAAATAAAACATAAATCAAAATAAATAAAAAAATAAAATAAATGAAAAACTTAAACATAAACCAAACCAAAAAAACCAAACCTAACCTAAAAAAGAAAATAAAATAAAAAGAAAATTAAAATAAAATAAATAAAAATCTACACTAAACTAAAAAATAAAAAACCTAAAAAAATAAAACTAAACTTAAAATAAAAACTAAATAAAAACCTAAACCTAAACAATAAACCTAAAAATAAAACATAAAATAAATAAAAAATTAAACCTAAACCTTAACCTATAAAAAAAAACCTAAACCTAAAATAAAAATAAAATAAACCAAGACCTAAACTAAAATAAACGAAGCTAAGATAAATAAAACCTAAACCTAAACCTAAACCTAAACCTAAAATAAAATACACCTAAACCTAAATCTAAACTAAATAAAATAAAATAAACTAAAAATAAACCTAAACCTAAACTAAAAAATTAAACTTAAAATAAACCTAAACCTAAACCTAAAAAAAAGAAAATAAAAAACTAAATCTAAACCTTAAAATAAAAAAAATAAACCTAAACCTAAAAAAAATAAATAAAACTAAATTAAAAAATAAAAATAAACCTAAACCTAAACCTAAAAGATAAAATAAAATAAAAAACAAAAACTAAAATAAATAAGCCAAATTAAATAAAAATAAAGAAATGAAATAAACTAAAATAAATGAAACTAAAACCTAAACCTAAAAATAAACTAAATAAACCTAAAAGTAAAATAAATAAAAAAAAAAACCTAAATAAAATGAATAAATAAAATAAAATAAACACCCAAACCTAAAATAAAATAAAAATAAAAAAATAAAAATAAATTAAAATAAAAAAAAAAAGAAAACAAAACTAAACTAAAAAATAAAATAGACCTAAAAATAAAAACCTTAATAAAATAAAAACTAAACATTAAAGAAAACTAAAATAAACCTAAAATATAATAAAAAATTAAATAAAAACCTAAACTTGAAATATAAACCTAAAAAAAACCTAAAAATAAATAAAAAATAAAACCTCAACCCTAAAACTAAAAAAAACCTAAACCTAAATCTACACCTAAAAAATAAACTAAAATTAAAAACCTAAAATAAAATAAATAAACCTAAAATAAATAAACCAATTTAAATAAAAAAATAAAATAAACCTAAATAAAAATAAAATAAAATAAACTAAAATAAATAAAATAAACTAAATAAACTTAAAACCTAAACCCACCTTTACTTAATCTAAAAATAAAAATCATAAACCTAAACCCTAAATCCTAAACCCAAAACCTAAACCTAAAACTAACTAACCCTAAACCTTAAACCCTAAAACCTAAACCTAAACCCTAAATCAGATTAAACCATAAACCCTAAACCCTAAGCCCTAAACACTAAATCCTAAAATAAAACCTAAATCCTAAACCCTAAATACTAAACCTACACTAAACCTAAATAAACCCTAAACCCTAAATCCTAAACCCTAAACCTAAACTAAACCCTAAAACCTAAAATTAAACCTAAACAAAATAAACTAAAAAAAAAATTTAAACCTAAATAAAATAAAATAAACCTAAGAATAAATAACTTACATAAAGTAAAAACTACATGTAAAATAAAAGTAAAATAAACCTAAAATAAAAAAGTAAAAACTAAATAAAAACTTAAAACCTAAACCTAAACGTAGCAATTTACATAATTTAAAAAAAAAACATAAACCCTAAACCCTAAACCCTAAACCCAAAACTAAAAAATCTAAAAGCTAAACCCTAAACCCTAAACCCTAAACCTAAGCTAACCCTAAACCATAAATAAAACCCTAAAAACTCTAAACCCTAAACCAAAAAAGTAAACCCTAAACCCTAAAACTATAAACTAAACTTAAACTAAACCTAAACACCTAAACCCTAAACCTAAACCTAAAAACCTAAACTATAAACCCTAAAACCTAAAACTAAACCTAAATTCAAAAATATAAATGCTAAACCTAAACACTAAACCCTAAACTTAAACTCTAAACCTAAAACCTAAACTAACCTAAAACCCTAAACACTAAAACCCTAAACTAAACTAAACTCTAACCCTAACCTAACTATAAACTAAACCTAAACCCTATAAAATTAAAACCTAAAATAAACTAAATAATAAACTAAACTCTAAACTAAAATTAAACTCTAAAATAAACTTAAACCTAAAACCCTAAACCTTAAACCTAAACCATAAACCCTAAACCCAAAAACCCCTAAACCCTAAAACCTAAACATTAAACCCTAAACCTAAACCCTAAACCCTAAACCCTAAACCCTAAACCCTAAAGACTAAACCTTAAACCCAAAACCCTAAACCCTAAGTAACCCTAAACCTTAAACCTTAAACCCTAAACCCAAAAACCCCTAAACCCTAAAACCTAAACACTAAACCCTAAACCCTAAACTATAAACCCTAACCTTAAACCCTAAATCCTAAAACCCTAAACCTTAAACATCTAAACTGTAAACTATAAACCCTAAAAACCTAAAAACCTAAAAACCTAAATGTAAACTAAATAAAACCTAAAAATAAAATAAAATAAAAAACCTAAACCTAAATAAAATAATAAAATAAAATAGAATAAAAACCTAAAACCAAAAGAAAATAAAATAAAAAATAAAATAAACTAAAATAAAATAAAGAAAATAAACAAAACTAAAAAATAAAACTAACAATAAAAAAATATTAACAAAATAAAAAATAAACATAAAATTAAGTTAAAATAAACCTAAAATAAAAGAAAATAAACATTAAATAAATAACTAAAACCAAAAAAATAAACCTAAAAATAAATAAAAATTAAAGCCTTAAACCCTAAACTAAAATAAAAGTCCTAAACCTAAAATAAAAATAAAATAAATAAAATAAAATAAACCTAAACCAAAACTAAAATAAATTCAACTAAAATAAAGAAAACCTAAACCTAAACTTAAAATAAACTAAACTCTAAAACCAATAAACCTAAAACTAAACCTAAAACCCTAATGTGCAACCTAACAAATATCACCATAAACTAAAATATCTAAAAATATAACTAAAAAAGCCAAAACACCTAAAGCAAATAAACTAAAATAAATAAAATCCTACTAAACCTAAACCAGAGAAATAAACCATAAACTCTAAACTATGCCTTTATATTAAAGATGATTCTAAACTCTATACTCAATCTAAACTAAAAAACTCTACTAGTTCAAAAAAAGAAATAATATGAAATAAAACCTAAACCTTAAACCCTAAACCTACTAGTTTACTTAAAAAATAAAACCCTAAACTCTATACCCTAAGCCCTAAACCCAAAATCGTAAACCCTAGACCCTAAACCCAAATCCCTAAACCCTAAAACTAACCCTATACCCTAAAAAATCCAAAACTTAAAGCCCTAAACCCTAAACCATAAACCCTAAAACCTAAACCTTAAAACCTACAACCCTAAACCATAAACCCCAAACCTTAAACCCTAAACATTTACCCTAAAAACCTAAAAAAATACCTAAAAATAAAATAAATAAAAAAACATAAATCAAAATAAAATAAAAAATAAAATAAAATGAAAGCGTAAACTAAAACATAAACCTAAACCAAACCAAAAAAACCTAAAAAAAAGAAAATAAAATAAAAAAGAAAATTAAAATAAAATAAAAAATCTACACTAAACAAAAAAATAAAAAACCTAAAAAATAAACTAAACCTAAATAAAAAATAAAATAAACTTAAAATAAAACTAAAAACTTAAACCTAAAATAAAAAAAAATAAAAAATAAATAAAAATTAAACCTAAACCTAACCTATAAAAAAAAAACCTAAACCTAAAATAAAAATAAAATAAACCTAAACCTAAACTAAAATAAATACTAAATAAATAAACCTAAACCTAAAACAAAATAAATAAACTTAAAACCTAAAACCTAAAAAAAAAAAAAAAATAAAAACTAACCCTAAACATCAAAATAAAAAATAAAACCTAAACGTAAAAAATAAATTAAAAATAAAACTAAATTAAAAAATAAAAATGAACCTAAACCTAAACCTAAAAGACAAAATAAAATAAAAAACAAAAACTAAAATAAATAAGCCAAATTAAATAAAAATAAAGAAATGAAATAAACTAAAATAAATGAAAACTAAAACCTAAACCTATAAAAATTTTAAAACCCTAAACCCTAAACCCCAAACCTAAACTCAATACCCAAAACCCTAAACCTAAACCCTAAACCCTAAAACCTAAACCCCAAAAGCCTAAATAATAAACCCTAAACCCTAAACCATAAACCCCAAAACCCTAAACCCTAAACCCTAAAACCCTAAATTTTAAACCCTAAATAAAATAAACTTAAATCCTAAGTCAGAACCCAAAAATCCTAAAATCCTAAACCTAAAAAATAAAATTAAAATAAAACTCAACTAAAATAAACCTTAACCTTAACCTAAACCTAAAAAATAAACCTAAACCTAAAAAAACCTAAAACAAACTAAAATAAAACCTAAACTAAAATAAATCAAAATAAATAAAATAAACTAAAAAATAATTTGAACCTTAAACTCTAAAGCAAACCCAAAATCATAAATAAACCTAAACTTTAAACACAAAACTAACCCTAAATAAAACCTAAATGTTAAACCATAAATATTAATTCTGTCCTTTGTTGAGCTTTTATAAATACAAAGCTCTTGAGTTTTCCTTAAATGGTTTTATATTT
The DNA here is from genome assembly GCA_021442155.1 of Cymbidium sinense. Taxonomy (NCBI): domain Eukaryota; kingdom Viridiplantae; phylum Streptophyta; class Magnoliopsida; order Asparagales; family Orchidaceae; genus Cymbidium; species Cymbidium sinense. The sequence goes on from CM038215.1 coordinate 185,469,694, forward strand.
ATTGAGGTATGTTCTATGATTTTATCTTGACTTATGAAATGATAACATAATTGTATATCTTTAAGCAAACTAGAGCTCTTCTTATCCAATTTAATTTTAACATCATCATGAATGGCGGAGGGTAATGCATGTGTTGATTTGCTAATCTAGAAAATTGGATGGTATATTTACTTCCAACTTAGATTTTTTTGCTTAAAGTTATTAATTTTAAGGTGTAATGTAAGATAATATATTATATGAAAGTATATTAAAATATAATGTACATAATAATATAACTTCACTTATATATGAATGTGGTGGTGTGTTACTCAATGTTATTGTACATTTTAGTATGTTTTACTTTTGTTATAATACATGGGTCAAAACTCATAAAAATGTTAATTTGAAGGTTCAAATGGAAGAATTTAAAATTCATGGCACACACAAGCAAAATTATGCTATTTTGTACCATTTCTAATAAAAATAACAATTTTACATCCAAAATGAACATTATTCATATTTTGAGAAAATTTTATTATTTGTTCCTTTAAGTTATTCTAATGAGGTGTAATGTTAGACAATATATATTATATTAATTATAATAACATCATATATTATAATATAATATAGTGTTAATTCACACTATAATATTTTTAGCATGATATTGTATAGTTTTGTTTGAGCTTGCACCATCACAAATCAAAAAATGTTTATTTCAATGTTAAGATGATGTAATTTGAACAAATACATTGTTAGGCCTTTGGTTGAAGTATTAAAGGTGTGCATAAGAGATGAGATAAGATTTGATGAGAATTACATGTCAAGGACATGGAGGGAGATCCACTAGTGGATCACAATTGCATTGGACATGACATGTGAGAGGTCTATATCGAGCATAGAAGAAAATATGGGGGATAAGGTTTGAATTTGATTTGATTATATAATTTATGGAAAGAAGTTTTGTTGGGATAAGAATCTATAATCCACCGGAGATTAAATCAACTTTAATTTATTTTTTTTTAATTGATGTGGAGGCATATCTTATTAGAGATATGGGCTCAGTCCGATTGGGTATATGAACCTTCCACTAGGGAAGTGTTAAGCTATCCATTGAGGATTGAGATTTGTTGATTTCATAGATTTTTTTTGGGGATGTATCCACCGGGAATAAAAGTTTGCTGATTTCTTTGATTTAGACTCTACTAGAGAGTTGGTTTAATTTAGCTTTGGGAGGTTGGTTTTGAATTTGATTTTTTTGCTTGACTTGTTTATATATGATTTGGGAGTCCACTGGGAGAAGGGTGATTTAACTCCACCGGGAAAATCAAATTGGGTTTTTATAATCGAAGTTAATGTATGGATCCGCCAAGGATGGACCAGAAGGGGCTATGTCAGCCTAGACCTCCCAGGTTTACAAATCCAAAGGGATAGTCTACTAACTGTGGAGTAGAGCTAGCCAACCTAAGGGGTTGCCTTTCAATGTGCAACAGCTGTGCTAGAAAGAAGGCATAGTAGTAGACTTACATCTTCCAAAGCAAGGAACAACCACTGGGGTGAACTGTTGGATGCACAACAAATCGAACCTGACCTAGGGCTACTATTGAGTGAATTCTACTAGGGACTTATGTTAACTCAAAAGTAGTCATGATTAATTTTATCATACTTTCATGTGATTTGATATGATTTGTTTGGTTTGGTTTGATTTTGAATTGAGGGCATATCCGTTGGGGATGTGAGCTCAATCAAATTTGATAGATTTAATTTATGGACCATGTCAATGATGGACCCACTAAGGGGCTATATCGACTTGTCCTATCTCGATTTACAAATCTAAATGGATAGTCTACTGGGGTAGAGCTAGCCAACCTAAGGGGTTGCCTTTGTGCAAATGATTGTGCTAGAAGAAGGAATAGACTTACATCTTCTAAAGGAAGGAACAACGCTGGGTGACTAGTTGGTAGCACAACAAATCAAACCCAACTTAGTGACTATAGAGTGAATGTGGGGACTTATATCAACTCAAGAGTACGCAATTCCTATAGGAGTTTTAACACTCTAAAGATAGATGCCTGCTTGGGAAAAGGTACCGTTAAGGGTGTCCTCCTAATCCACAAGTGAATATATTTTGTTTATATGTTTGTGTGGACCATATTGGTGTGCAAGGGACCACATTGATAAGAGGCTATGTTGGCCTTGACCGATCTCAAATTTTTTAGACCAAGGGAGAATCTACACATCCACATAGATGGATTCTCCAACCATAAGGGTGGTTAGGAAAGGGAACTCCCAACTGATAGTAACCTGTAGTCTAAATGCAAAGGATGTGATTCAAATATAGTGCCCACAAGAGAGGTGCTGGTAAGGGCATTATCTGGAGGCCTGGAAAAGAAAGCTTATAGGTGTATGATGGCCAACTCAAGGAAAAAGTATAGCAGACTTACATCTAACATGAGTGGTTTATCTTAAGGTGCGAGAACCAACAACCTAAGGTGTATCTGTTAGCATGAGTAGTGTATCTGTTAGCATAGTTAGAACCAACCAACCTAAGGTGCCTGTCGGTGTGCAATGATCAATCTAGGAAGAAAGCATGTAGGCATACAAATTTCCAAGTGGAACTGATCATTGGGACAATCTATTATCTGCCGCACAGATGCTATCAATCTTAGAGGACTACTGCTGTGGGAGCCCCGGAAGAATTGGACCCATTGAAGTAAATAAGAGAGAAGGAGCTACTAGGGACTTATCCTAAACCTCAAATATACTCAACCCTTAGTGCATGAAGGCTAATCCAATAAGTGTAGACTCACATCCTCTTAAATGAAGCCAACATGAGGTAGCTTACCCCACACAAGAAGGCCTACCAAACTAACAAGGTGCTCATGTGCAAAGTGGATAAGTAAGAAGGAAAGTAGCACTTACATCCCTTCAAGCAAGAAGACCAATCGGGTGACACCTTGTAGGGTAACGTCGGCCTAGGCGACTCTTGGTGAGTGTTTGGGGCTTTATCCCAACTCGGAGTAGCCCAAGATAAAAGATATGTATTTATTTTATATGTTTGTGTGTAGTTTGTGTTTGTGTTGTGTCGATGAAGGATAGGATGCTGTTCAGTTCCTTACACCTACCTAAACACATCGTGGAGGATTCACAAATAATAATACATTCAACTTGGAAGAGATTGAATTTGAAATGGAATTTTCATTAATGATAATTATTTTCAAACATGATTTATAATATTTTTTTAAGTAGAGCCCATTGATTGGAAGCATTGGGTGCTCTCCTTTATGATTAATAAGTTGATAAGATCCTCCTAGATAGGCCTTCTATATACCAAAGGCCCCTTCCCAAGTGGGTTCAAACTTTTCTCCCATCTTACGATGAGCAGCAATCGGTCTCCTTGGAACTAAAATAAGATTTCTTGAAAAGCTCTAGGATGGACCAACTTATTATGAGCTTGAATCATTTTAGCTTTGTACAACTCAAGGTTTGACATACCCACAAGCATCTCTCCTCTGAATCTTTTAGCTCTTCTAACTGCAACTTGGCATTCTACTCTGTTATGATCTTGCTACCCACAACAATCCTTAGAGATGGGAGTTAAACTTCTATTAGTAGAACAGCTTCAGGCCCATATACTAAAGAGAAAGGTGTAAATTGAATTGGAGTTCTAAATGTTGTGCAGTAGGCCCACAAAGCTTAAACTAACTACTCATGCCACTAGAGCTTGTTGTTATTGAGTGTCTTCTTAAGCATTTGGATGAGAGTTTTGTTGAAGGCTTCTACTAAGCCATTTTTCCTCAAGTAGTTGATGGTAGAATATCTCTAATGTATGCTATGTCTCTAGGAAAAGTTGTTGATCTCGGTGATCTTGAATGCAATACCATTATCAGATATAATTCATCGAGGCACTCAACCTATATGATAGGGTTTTAAAAAATTTGGAGCACTTTGAGCCATGACCTCTCTAATTGGATATGCCTTTGCCCATTTCAAAAAGTAGTCAGTAGTAGCTAAGATGAATTGATGACCCTTGGAAGAATGAGGATCAATTGGACCCATTATGTCAGTATCCCAACACTCGAATGGCAATCAAGCCAATGTAGGATGTAGAATGTTGGGTGGTTGGTGTAAGACCACACCATGTATTTGACATTGGTGGAATCGCCTAGCCATATCCATGTAATCTTTGATCATTGACATCCAGTAGTATCCTAGTCTCTTGATCTTGGCTTTCATCTTTAGATCAAATTTGTTGGCTCCACATAATCCTGAGTGTACCTCAGTCATAATCTTACGAGCTTCATGCTTGTCTAAACTACGTAACCACATATGATCGAAAGACTACCGGTACAAGACACCATCCACAAGAGAGTACTTTTTGATGAGTTCATTATCAATAAGAGATAAGACATGTCTATTTTGGACCTTTATTGATATGGACTCATCTTCTGGACTTGCCAACTCCTTAGCAAGCTTGGCTAAAGCATACACTTGTTCTCTCCTTGAGAATCTTATAAATGGTAACCTCTGATTTGGGCCAACAAGTCCATAGTGTACTTGTGGTAGTGATGGAGCTTGGGCTTTAATAACCTTATAGGACTGAATTGGTTAATAACTAGAATCCCCAAGATGTTGATGTTCTGGATGCTTAAAGTAAAATCTAACTCCACACTAGCAATCAGAGCCTCATATTTGGCTTCGTTGTTGGTGCAAGGATTAGACAAATGATATGAGAATCTCATCACATCTCAGTCCAGAGTTAAGAGAACTATTCCTACCCCTTCCTTTCCTAGAATAGTAGCTTATGGTTCTTCTCCTCTTTGAGAGGAAAGCACCATCAAAGTACATCTCTCCCTGGTGAATGCTAGTATCCCCTAAGCTCATGATTTGTTCATTTGGGAGATCATCATTAAGTGGAGAGTCTGCAGGATGTGGGTGTGCTACTAAGAAATCTGCTGGTGCTTGTCCTTTCACCACACGGAGGAGTATGAAGGTAATTTCAAACTGTGAGAGGATCATGGACCATTGTGCCAACCGTCTGGATAGCATCAACTGTGTCATGAGATACTATATTAAATTAATCCTAGAGATTAAGTTTACCTTATAAGGAAGCATGTTGTGTTGTAGCTTTTGGGATGCGAAGATTAAAGCTAGGCAATGCATTTCAATGGGTGGATAATTAGCCTTAACAGAGATTAGATGATCGCTTAGGTAGTAGAGGGTGTTTTCCTTCCCTCCATTGTTGGCTTTGGCCAACAAAGCACCAAGGGAGTTGTCTAATGTAGTAGTGTAAAGTTTGAGTGGCTTGCCCAAGATAGGGGCTGTTAGAACTGGTGGCAACATCAGGTAATGCTTGATGTCTTTGAAGGCATGCTCACACTTGTCATCCCACCTAAACTTGCCATCCTTTTTGATAAGTGTTGAGAATGGTTGACATCTTCTTGATAAGTTGGATATCAAACATCTTAGATATGCCAATCGCCCTTGGAATGATCTGAGTTGAGTTAAACTTTAATGGGGTGGCATTTCTAATATCACCTTGATCATCTCCAGATCGATTTCAATTCCCTAGTGTCGGACAACAAACCCAAGGAATTTCCCTGAAGCTACTCTGAATGTACACTTTAGAGGGTTCATTTTGAGGTTTAATTATCTTACCTGTTTGAAAACTACTCTCAAGTCAAAGAGATGGTCTTTCTTTTTTCTACTTTTGACACCGAGATCATTGACATAGCAATTGACTTGATGATGAATGAGTTCTTCAAAGATTCGAGTCATAGCCCATTGGTATGTAACAATGTCATTTTTAATTCTAAAAGGCATGACCTTATAGCAATAGATTCTGATTAGGGTTATAAAAGCAATGTTTCTTTCATCTTCAAGGTCCATCTTTATTTGGTTATATCTAGATGAGCCATCCATGAAAGAAAAGACTGCATCATATGAGGAAATGTCCATCACTCCAAGATTGGAAGTGGAAATTCATCTTTTGGACATGCCTTATTTAAATCCCTAAAATTGCATATGTGAATTTGGCCATTCTTTTTTTAACGGGATGACACTGCTAACTAGGTAGGTATTTTTCCTCCCATGCAACATCGATTAGTTTCTTAACTTCATAAATGAATTATTGTTCTATGTCTAATCACATGCATCTAGAAGCTTGCTTGATAGGGTTAGTGTAAGCTCTATTATTAGTTTATGGACACTATGTCGGGAGCCAATCTAGGCATCTCTTTATAACTCCATGCAAAGCAGTCCTTACACTCATTCAATAGCTTAACTAAGTCATTGGTTTCAATTTCATTCAATAAAGAACTGATGTATGTCAGGCATGGATCTTCTTCAGTTCCTAAGTTGATTTCCTTAAGCTTGTCGATGGTTGACTTGATCTCTTCTTTGAACTCTGGCAGTGCATCTTTGACTTTAAAATCATCTAGATCATCTGATGTTTCTAAGCACAACTCCTCATATGAGTTAATGTGATTTGAAAAGAACCTATCAAATTCCAAATGATTGGTAATCACTAAGCAGTAATCATCAACATCGATTGGACCCAATGTATTGAATCCTAGTTCCAGTCTTGATTGAGAGCTTTTACATTTGTTCTTCCATATTCTCTGTAGTCGACCTACTTTGACCAAGTATGTGTGATTAACCCTTTCTTTGCTAAATTATGAACACAAGACTAATCAAAGATAATTCTATTAAATCTTTATATGAATCATCCTTAAGTTTACATCAACTTCTTGACTTGAGGATGATGCTCTCGAAAAGAACCTCTAAGTCTTCACACGTGGATGACTTGGGGCTTTCTTTACCAAACCCATAACTTTTTGAGAGGAAAGTGGGTTAGAGCTAAGGTTCCCAATTGATGCCTAACTGTTTCACATATAGACTTAAGTACACTTATGCTTTGCTTTAAAGCCCGATCTTCATCACTATTTGGGCTGCCTCTGAACTGACCTCTTCCTCTACCATGTGGAGGTCAGGTAATCCTACCCATATGTTCAAATGGAATAATGAACTATGGGTGGAATCTAATGTCAGGATTCACATCCTCCTCGAAGTATAGTTCCACTCCCTTTTAGTTTCTTTTTCATTTTGTATTTTCTTTTCTTTTTATTTTTCTCTTTCATTTTATTTTTCCTTTTATATTTCTTTTATTTTTAAACTTTAGCCAAGTTCACGAGAATAGACTTGTTGATTTTGAGTGAGGTAGTAAGCTGCATCCTCATATATGCCGATCTCATGAATTGTAAATAGCTTGAGATCTCCTTCGACACAGCAGACGATCCCATCTCTCACAAACTTCATACACTGATGTAGAGAAGATGGAACTATGTTGTTCTCTTGTATTCATGGTCTCCCAAGCAAAGCGTTGAAATATGTATCAATGTCTATAATGTGAAACTTTGCTTTGGTCTACCAAACATCTATCTCCAAGGGCAACACTATGGAGCCTATGGCCTATTGACCTCACTTTTGGAGTGTGGATTCAATCTTCCCATCTTAGACTTAGGAGTCTTCTAGACACTAAGACTTCTCTAGTCATAAGACACTTCTAGGTAAATATTTAACCTTTAAAGACTTAGAAGGGTTAACCATAGGATTAGGTTATGCCTTAGGGATTAGGATAATCCACTACCCTACAACCCAAATCCAATCCATGTTCACCTTCTCAAACCAAACCTCAAGTTCAATTCAAACATCAAATTCAAATCAAAATCCAAACACAAATTCTAAAACCAAATGATTAAAACCCATGATCAAATCCAAACTTGAAACCCTTCCTAAGCCATATGACCTATCCCATGGACTTAGCCAAATCTTAATCCAAATAAATCCAAAATGAATTGATTTTCTCATAATCAATTTATATCTTTAATCATCTTACTAAATTTAAACCAAATCTACATTCAAATGATCAAAACTAAATAGAATTAATTCAAAACCCTTCCAAGCCATATGACTTATCCATGGACTTAGCCAAATCTTAATCCAAATCAAGTCAAACTCAATTGATTTTCTCATAAATCAATCATATTTTCAATCATCTTCACAAACTTAAATGAAATATGCATTTAATTCATCAAAACTAAATCAAATCAAATCAAAATCTAAACCTAAACCACATGACCCAACTCCATGGACTTAGCCAAATGTTTTCATTCCAAAACCCAAATTCAATTGATTTTCTCATGAATCAATCATACCTTCAATCATATTCACAAATATAAATGAAATATACAATCATCAAGCCAAACCAAAATCAACCCAAGTCAAACCCAACTTAACCCTTTTGACTTGAAATGTTCAAATGAACCAAAACCCATTTGAACCCAAGCCAATTGAATTTATATATCAATCCCAAATCCATATATAAACTCAACTAAATCAAACTCAACCAAAAATCAAGCCAACTAAACCCAATTGGGCCACTTGACCAAAAGTGGCCAATTTGACTTATTTGGGCCAAGTTCTAATCCTACCCAAATTGGATTGAACTAAGCCGAACAAAACCTCCCATCATGATTGTTGATCACCCTAGGTTAATCAATTGTCACAAATTGGGTCAAACCAAGTCAACTTGGTCATTTGACCAAGTCAACCCCTTAACCCATATGAACCCAAACTAGCCAAATTGCAACCTAAGCCAATTCCCTTGAAACCAATGATTCATACCAAATCAAAATCAATATTTGAATATGACATGACCTTTAATTGAGTCAAACCAAACTGAATTGACCCTCTTGACCCAAGTTGACCCAAATTGACCTAAAAGACTAAATTGGGTCAAATCAAAATATAAACCAAATTGATTTCAACTAATGGCTCAAATTCATTCAAAATTGATTGTTGAACTTGACCAAAGTCATGATTGGACCCAATTGAACTTTGACTACTTAGCCCAAATTGACCTAAAGGTTCAAGTTGGCCTAAATCAAAACCAAATCCAAATTAATTGAAACCAAAGCCTACAATCATCTTCAATTGGTCAACTAAACCCAAACCAACACCAATTTGGCCAATTTGGCCAAATTAGTCAACATTTGACCCAAATGAATTCAAATGAGCCAAAATCAAATATAAGCCAAACTAAACCAAACCAATTGAACCAAGACATCCCAAATAATCATATGAACTTGGCACAACCCTTGGTTTGACCAAATTTGACCAATTGATCAACTTTACCTAACCTAATTTGACCCAAATTTGTCAAATTGAGCCAAACTAACCAAATCAACTCAATTGACTTGAAATTTGGGCTAACCCACTTTGGCTCTTTTCAATTCTGCAAATCAAATCCAATGCTAAATGATCATTCTACCCTTGGGTCAAGGGCATCATCACATGAGACAAATCACCCATGTAAGTGGTCATTTCCATTCCTTGGCCACTTGGTACTCTCCCAATGGTCCACCTAAGCTAAGACCTTGTCCACCGAGGGGTGGTTGACCATGACCCATGGGAGGTGAAATCACATCACTCTCCCCATTGGAGCATTTAGAATCCATAGGACACCCATGATTCCTCCTTGGCAGCCAGATCAACACCTTCAACCAACCAAGCCGAGCTAGCTCACCTTCTCTCTGCCACCCACTAGAAGCTCAACACCCACTCATTTCCATTCAAACACACACAAAAATCATTCCTCACATCCCTATCTACCCAAGATAAGCATATGCTCCCAAGCTTGTTCCTCGATCAAAAAATGCCATTCCTGTCCGTCTCAAAATCAGACACTCCCATTTCTGACCTAACTTACCCATTTCTCTTTTAAACTCAAATTAACTTTGCACGAACCTTCCCTGGGCCTCATCAAGAAAGAATGAATTATCTCTCAAGCTTCTCGAGCATCGGAGGTGGGACATTGATCAAAGTCGAGCTCCCAATCATCAGTTCATGGATTTTCGAGCAAACATTGAGGAATTGATCAAATTATGGCTCAACAAGGCTTCATCTCCACTAGATAAAGTTTCCTCAATCATTTGAGCCATCAGTCTTGAGTTTCTGTGAGGTAAGCTTCCAAAATCGATCCTTAGGAAAAAAATGGGTTGGAGCTTTTTGAAGAAAACTTGCATCTCATGTGATCTTGACCATTGGATCCCATCTGATTGATGTCATGAAGGTGTGGGATCCTTTTGGAGTTAATCTAAGCTCGGGTAAACTTGAATCAAGTGAGCAATGGTGGATGGACTCCATTCTTCGTCACTGATGTTAGATCACCCACCCCTTCCGCATGATCGAAACTGATGATCGTGATTAAATCTGCTAGATTGATCTTATTTAATCCTATTAAGCTACGGAATTAATCATAGTTGTCCAATCATAGATCAATTGACAGATGAGAAAGCACGTCCACCTCCGCCACGTAGGCACTAAGTCGGATAAGTTTACGTAGCCAATCCTGCGGTGCCGCGCCATGTGGAAAGCATGTTGCATTAAAACTAATAGGATTACACTTTAATTAGGCTTAATTAATCATTTTAAATGGCTAAAACTTCTAAAAATCATAAAAAAATCATAGAGAAATAAAAAAATGCAAATAAATACTCATTTTAAAGGTATTTAATAAAAGAATTAATTCAAAATGATCTTAACTAATTTTAAATAGTAATTAAAGTTTCATTATAAAATTAATTAGCTTAATTACATCTTAATTACTTAAGCAATTTATCCTAAATTTTGTGGGTTAATTTAATTGGATGACCTCTACCTACCATTATTTTCTTGGGATTTATTGCTTACTTAATTAGGAAAATTGATTAATTAAACCTTAACTACTCTTTTAAGTTAATTGATGATTAATTAATCCCATGAATAATAAATTAGTTAATTAAGTTTATTAATCATTGTTCAGATGTGAACTAAGGAATAGGGTTGGGACCCCTTTCCTAGTTCATTTCACCCTTTTTAAAATAAATTTAATTAAGATTTAACTAATTAATTAAATCACTTAATCAAATTGAAATCATAATCACATCAGAGCTTAATTAATTAAACCATGGGTAAATCTTTAGGTGTTTAATAACCTAAAGGTGTTTAATAAAATTATGGTTAGTCCATATGTGTAGGAAAACCATAAGAGTAATTAATTAAGTCCTTTAATCTAGTTAACTATTAATCATGAGCTAATTACATTAGGCCCCTTTTATTTCTTAGGATCATTGCAAGTTTATTTTCCATGCATATCATGTTGTCTCATAATTATTTAGTTAATTACTTTAAGGTGACATAGTAATGGTAATTAATTCATCTAATTAAAGTTTCAACTTAATTAACTCATAAAATCAACTTAATTACATTTCCTTAAATTAAATCAAATTACTAATGTGGGAATGGGTTTAAAATAACAAGTGATGATTTCTCTCTCTCATCTTTAAATCAAATCAAATACAAAACTTAATTAATAAAGAAGCTTTGGTTTGCTTTAAATAATCTTATTTGATTTGATTGTCCTTAAGAACTAGTTGGTTGAATGAATCACATGCTTATATTGATTGTCTTTTCAATTTACAATCATGTTAAATTTAATTTATGTCATTTGAATTCTTGCATTCATCTTTTCAAAATAAAGTAAAGATAATGGATTTCCTTTTGTAAGCTTACATGTGTTGATTTAATCTAATATATATATATATTATAACTATTAAATCAAAATGTATTTTTCAAAAGCTTATAAATGAATAATAATATGTGTTATGATGCTAGTTATAAATACATAAGAAATGCATGTGCTTATAGCTTAAGTGTATGAATGTTGAGTTCTCTTTCCTCTATTCATGTGTTGATCTATATAAGATTGAATGGTAATGGGTATATAGTCTAAACATCCAGAACACAAGGCTTTAGCTAGAAGGTCATTTGATTACCTCACTTCCCTGGTTTAATAATGGCATGTACCCATTTGATTTAACTCTTATGTATTTCAACTTTAGAATTTGGATAGAGCTTTAATTCATATATATAAATGTTTCAATAAAAATATATAATCTTTGCATGGTTTTCTTTCCCTCATTTATGTATACATCCATGTGTGTCTAAGAAAAGCAATTATATAGTCTGGACATCCTGGGAATATGAGGCTTTATTTAACCCCAAGGAGGTCATTTGATTACCTCACTTCCCTGATTTAAGAACAACACGTACTTGCCTATATGTTTGTACATGTATATGTATATATGTATATGTGATTAGTGAATGAAAATCTCATTTTACATTAAAATTGCATGCATTCATAATTGACTGAGTGGTTGAATTAATTAGCCATATGATTTGGAGCTTACTTCCTATGTTCATGTATATGAATTTACATATGTTTGATTGCAAATGGAAATATAATCTGGATATCTTAAGAATACGAGGCTTTAGCTTGCTCCAAGGAGATCATTTCATTACCTCACTTTCCTAGTTTAACAATGACACATGCCTATTTAATTTCATTCTTATGTCTTTTTGTTTAAGAATTTGGATAAAGTTTTAAATTAATATGTTTAAATAATTCAATCAAATGAAATATAAATTCTAAACATACACATACATTCATCATTTAAATGTGCTAAAATATATTGCATGTATAGATACACTTAGGATTAAATCATATGCATGTTACATGTGATGGAAAAAATGATTTAATATATGTCATGTGGTAGTAATTGAATTAAATTAATCTTATGATGCCTTTCATTTTGAATAGGAATATTTAAAGTGAACCTAAACTTAGGATTAATTAAATCATTTAATAAGTCATTCACTAAAGAGAACTAAATCAAATTAATATATTTTAGTAGGTGACTTAAGGTAGGGTTGATTGAGGGAAATCATCTTTTCCTCTCTTTATAACACTTTGTTGCTAAGTGTAATCAAATGAAACAAAAGGCAACACAAATTAAAATTCTCAAATCAATTTAACTACTTCAAGTGAAATCAACCTTTCATATTAAATTGAATCCTTCTACACTTTAAAAATACAACACTAATACTAGACTTACCACACAAGCCTTAATACACACATTAGAATTAAGTCGCCACTTCTAGCTCTAAGTTAGAATGGTGTATGATGTGATGCATGTTTTGTTTTATGATGTATTATTTTAGATTGGATGTTATGGTGTATGCTTCATAAATTGCATGATATGCCAATATTAGCTTAATCATATTTTCTGTAGAAGATTATGCTTAAGGGATATTTACAAATAAATGTGAATGCTCTTTTTGCAGTTTGCTTAAATCTTAAAGCATAATCCAAGTTAGGACAGGTGGGCTTAGTTACCTATGTGTAGGGTGCTATGTCCAAATTGTAAATACAAATGCTTAGGATAATATGTATATTTAGCTAACCTCTATTTTGTAAGTGTTGTAAGATTTCTTTTTCCACATAAATGTATTTTTTGCAATAGGAATTAGGATTAGTGCTATGGGGGATTTGGATGAGCAGTGGCCAAAAGGCTTTGTCCTGGGGTGCCTTGTGATCCCTTTGAAGCAACCACCATCCAAATCAATGAAGGAACCAAATCAGAAATGGAGATATGAAGAAAGAAGGCCTCCATAGCATTTAATACAATTATAATTATTCTTTCATATTCTAGATTATACAAAGGTAGACCTCGACAACCAATCTTTTCTCTCTTCGAGTTTTTTTTCTTTTACGATAATTTATATAATTGTTTGATTTTATGTTTACATTGTGCATTAGGATGGCATGCTTTTATAGTTTCTTAAATGATTGATGATTTAATGTGTGGCTTGGATACGATTGGCTCTTAGGATAAAAATAATGTTTCTACTCAACTAATCACTCATAACTAAATTTTAAACAACTCATAACCTCATCACAATGCTTAAGGCATAAATAAGATAATTAAAAGATTTAGCAACCCCTTAGATGTATGGTTGTATGTTTCACATCATGCATGCATGTTCTTTCTCTCTTAAACATGAAGGATCTCCATCCTTGCATGATAAAAGGAATGCTTGAGATGAGGGCATGGTGGAGAAACTTCTTATGATTTGACCCACAACCTATTTTCATTATGAATTTAGGCCCTCCATCTTGTTCATTGAATCCTCTCAACATCATCCTTTCTTTTTTGGAGTTTGGAGATGTTGATCCTCAAAGCAAGGGTTCTTAGACTCATAATGGATTTGGGTCAGCAGAACTCTAGATACTTGTATGCGCAACATCCACTATAATGTAAAGAGGGTTCAGTCATCCCCTAGAGTAAGTCTTCATTGCTGAATGTAAGTAAATAAAAACCTAAACCTAAACAATAAACAAAAAAATAAAACTAAAATCAATAATAAATAAAACCAAACCCTAAAAAAATAACCTAAACCTAAAATAAACCAAATAAAATAAACCTAAACCTAAACTAAAATAAATAAAACCTAACCTAAAATAAATTAAACCTAAACCCTAAAATAAATAAAATAAATCTACCGAAATAAACATGAACCTAAACTAAAAAATAAAACCTAAAAATAAACCTAAAATAAAAACCTAAAACCTAAACCTAAAAAAAACTTAAACTTAAACCTAAAAATAAAAAATAAAACCTAAACCTAAAAAATAAAATAAAAATAAAACTAAACTAAAAATAAACCTAAACTAAACTAAACCTAAAAAATAAAGAAAAAGGAAAACCTAAACTAAAATAAATAAACTAAAATAAAATAATAAATAAAAAATAAAAATAAATAAAATAAACCTAAACCTACTGGTTTGTGATTTAAAATAAAAATAGATGTATAAAAATGTATAAAATACCCTACCCTAAATCACCTAAACCTACCACGAATGTTAATACAAACACTACCCAGACCCTAAGACTAAACCTTAACCCAGGCAGCCCAGGCCACCTACCCTAAATGACCTATGATCCTACCATAAAACCCTAAACTCTAAAGCACACTACCTAGCCTAAAAAAATACCATATGCCCTAGCTAAACTAAATAAATCTAAAATGTAATAAATAAAGTATCTAAAGATAACATATAAAAATAAAATAAAACATAAACTACCTAAACCTAAACCTAAACCTAAAGAAAATAAAATAAAACTAAAAACAAACTAAAATAAAATAAATAAAACCTAAATTAAACTAAAATAAAAATAAAACTAAACCTAAAAAAAAATAAATTGAAACTAAATAAATTTATAAACCCATAATAAACCTAAAAAATAAAATAAATGAACTAAACTAAAAAAAACTAAACCTAAAATAAATATAAAATAAACTAAAGCAAAATAAAAAATAAATAAAAAACTAAACTAAACCTAAAAAAAAAAACTAAACCTAAACTAACCTAAACTAAATAATAAAATAAAATAAACTAAAATAAACCTAAACCCTAACTAAAATACCTAAAATAAACCTAAAATAAAACCAAAACCTAAACCTAAAATAAAATAAAACTAAACTTAAACCTAAAAAATAAGATAAAAATAAATCTAAACTAAAAAAAACCTAAACCTAAACCTGAACCTAAAAACTAAACAAAACTAAAAACAAAACCTAAAATAAATAAACTAAACTAAATAAAAAAATAAATCTAAATAAAAATAAAAAATAAAATAAACTAAAATAAATAAAAAATAAACTAAATAAACCTAAACCTACTAATTTACTTATTTTTAAAAAAAAAACCATAAATTCTAAATCCTAAACCCTAAACACTAAACACTAAACCTACAATCCAAAACCTTGAACCTACAATCCAAAATCCTAAACCCTAAACCATAAACCCTAAAAAACCCTTGAATCCTAAAGCTTAAACCATAAAAGCATAAATGATAAACCACAAACCCAAACCCTAAATCTAAACCCACTAAACCATGACCTAACTAAACCTAAAACTAAATAAATTAAAAAAAAACATACCCTAAACCTAATCTAAACCTAATCCACAAGAATGGGTAGAACCAGCATAACATCACCCAACCTTGATCTAGATGGCGTTGCTGAAGGGCGATCGGCGGTTATTTGGTGGTGGGGAATGTGAGGGTGTTGGAAGATATGGAGGTAGTCATTGAAGTAGTGGTGGTTATGGAGATGGGAGGAGTGAGGTTCAGTATGGTTGTGATCGAGGAGAGATGGTGATGGTGGATCTACTTCTCGAGAGGTTGGGGTGGTTACGATGGCGACAAAAGAAGAATGTCCGATCCAATTTACTACTTTTGGAACTGTGTCTTTACAGTAGAGACAGTTCTAGTTAACTAGGGTTTTTGATTTATTCTATGCGTTATCATTTTTTTATCTATGTCATCGCTTATGTCTTAGAAAACTTGGTGTGTTACTTGGTTGATAAAATCAAAAAGAAGAAATATTGAATCTGAATTTATTCTCTGTTAAAAAATGCCAAAAACCCTAAACTAAAACCTGAACCCTAAACCAAAACCTACCACCCTTAACCTAAAACCCCACCAAAACCAAACCCTAAACCACACTAAACCACAAATCTAAACCACTGACCTACTAAATAACCCTAAACCTTAAACCCTAAACCACAAAAATATACTAAAATAAAACCTAAATTAAACTAAATAAACTAAACTAAATAAAATTTAAAAAATAAACATAAATTAAAACTAATAAATAAAATAAACTAAATATTGCCAAAACTACTAATTTACTTACTTAAAAAAAAAACCCTAAACCCTAAATCCTAAAACCTAAACACTACACTAAACCCTAAATCCTAAACCTAACCCTAAATAGTCCTAAACCCACAAACCTAAATCCTAAAACTCTAAACTCTAAACCTTCCTTAAACCTCTAAGTTTTAGATTTTTTTATTTTAGGTTTTACTTATAGTTTAGGTTTAGGTTTATTTTAGTTTAGTTTATTTTATTTAGTTTAGGTTTGGGTTTAGGTATAGTTTATTTTAGGCTTAGGTTTAAGTTTTTTTTAATTTATTTTAGGTTTAAGTTTATTTTATTTTTTCTTTAGGATTCAATTTTTTTTTAGTTTAGGGTTTAATTTTTTATTTAATTTATTTTTAGGTTTTACTTTTAGGTTTAATTTTTAGGTTTAGGTTTTTATGTAGTTTTTATTTAGGTTTACTTTTAGTTTATTTTATTATATTTAGTTTAAGTTAAGGTTTAGGATTAGGTTTTGTTTATTTTAGTTTAGTTTATTTTAGTTTAGTTTAGGTTTATTTTATTTGTTTATTTTTTATTTTATTTAAGGTTTAGTTTTTTTAGTTTAGGTTTAGGTTTTATTATTTATTTTAAGTTTTATTTTAGGATTATGTTTGATTTTTTTAGTTTTATTTTATTTTATTTTAGGTTTGTTTTATCTTTATTTTTCGTTTAATTTTATTAGATTTAGGTTTTAATTCTTAGATTTATTTTTTTAGTTTAGTTTAGGTTTCTATTTATTTTATTTTAGTTTTTTTTATTAGTTTATTTTATATTATTTTATGGTTTAGGTTTAGTTTTAGTTTAGGTTTTAATTTAATTTAATTTTATTTAGGTTTAGGTTTTAATATATAAATAAAATAAAACCAAAACCTAAAACAAAAAACCTAAAAATAAAATAAAACCTAATCTAAACCTAAAATAAAACTAAAACCCAAACCTTAAAATAAATTAAAAATAAAACTCAACTAAAAAATAACCCTAAACTTAAACCTAAACCTAAAAAATAAACTATAATAAAAAAACCTAAACTAAAATAAATAAAACTAAAATAAATAAACTAAACTAAACTAAATATAAATAAAATATAAAATAAACAAAAATAAATAAAAAATAAACTAAATATACATAAACCTATCGGTTTACTTAATTTAAAAAAAAAAAACGAAAACCCTAGATCCTAAACCCTAAACCCAAAAACCTAAACCCTAAACCATAAACCATAAACCCTAAACCCTAAACCCTAAATCCTTACCTTCCTAAACCCTAAACCTTAAAAAACTTTGAACCCTAAACCCTAACTCTAATCCCAAAACCTAAACCTAAAGTAACTAAATAAATTAAAAAATAAACCTAAACCCTAAAACCTAATAAACCTGAAGTTAAACATAAACCCTAAGAATGCGTAGAGCCTTAACGATAGGAACATCACCATCAACCATTCTATCTATGTAGAGGCAAAGTGGTTATCTAGTGTGGTGGGGATCTAGGTCTTGGTGGATATGGAGATGGTGGTCAAAGCAGTGGTGGTTATGGAGGCAGGAGGAGTGACGGAGGTTACATCCATAGTGGTGGTGAAGGGAGAGATCGGGGATATGATGATGGATCCCACTACTCAATAGCTCGGGGTGGTTCCGATGGGAACTTGAGAAACTAAAGAACACTTGATCCGATCTGTTGTTTATGAAACTGTGCCTTTATAGTAGAGACATTTCTTGTTATCTAGGGTTTTTGATTTGCTTATGAAACTGTGTTTAAGAAAACTTGGTGTGTTACTTGGTTGAAGAAATCGAGAAGAAGTAATGTTGAATCTGAATTTGTTCTCTGTTAAAATAAATAAATCAAAATCCTAAACCCTAAATAATAAAACCCTTAAACCCTAAACCCTAAACCCCAAACCTTAAATCCTAAACCCCAAATCCTATACCCTATACCCTAAACTAACCCTAAACCCTAAACACAAAAAAGTTAAAAACCTAAACCTAAACTAAATAAAACCTAAAATAAAATAAATAAAAACCTAAACCAACATAAAAAAAAAAATAAAATAAAATAAAATAAAACTAAACTAAAATAAAATAAATAAAAAAACTAAACTATAAAAATAAAATTAAATAAAATAAAAACTAAGCCTAAAATAAAAATAAAATTAAAAATTAAAAATAAATCAAAATGGAAATGAAAAATAAATAATAAATAATTAATAAACTAAATAAACCTAAACCAATAAGTTTATTTAATTTTAATATATATATATAAAACTCTAACCCTAAACCCTAAACCCATAAAGGTTGAAACCCAAACCTATACTATAATCATGCCTAACCCCAAACTACCACTACCACCACTGACCCTCTTAAAAGGCCCTAAACCCTAAACCAATAACCATAAACCCTAAACCTACCCTGACCACTCTGACCACAACCTAAACCAAACTACTAAACTAAATATGTAAAATAAAATATTAGAAACCTAAACCTAATAAAATAAAATAAAATCTAAACTAAACCTAAACCTAAACATAAAGAAACCTAAACTAAATAAATAAATAAAACCTAAACTAAACTAAAATAAAATAAACCTAAAATAAAAAAAAATAAAATAAACCCAAACTTAAAATAAAATAAAATAAAATAAAACTAAATAAAAACCTAAACTAAATAAACCTAAAATAAATAAAATTAAACCTAAACTAAACTAAAACCTAAACATAATAAAAAAGAAACAAAATAAAACTAAATAAAAATAAAATAAATAAACCTAAACCTAGCTAAAACCTAAAATAAACTATAAATAAACCATAAAAATAAAATAATCAAAAACATAAACCTAAATCTAAACAAAATAAAACCTAAAAATAAACACTTAACAAAACTAAACCTAAAATTAAATTAATAACCTAAAAAAAAATAAAATAAAACCTAAACTTAAAATAAAATAAAAATAAAAATAAAACTAAAAAAATGAACTTAAATCTAAACTTAAACCTAAAAAAAAAAAAAAAAAAAACTAAAATAAATAAACCTAAATTAAAAACTAAAGGATAAAATAAAAATAAACCTAAATAAAAAAAATAAAATAAACAAAAATAAATAAACTAAATATTCCTAAACTTATGTTTTAGTTTAAAAATCTTAAACCCACCCGATCCTAAATACCATGGGCTAGGAGTACTAAAAGTGACTTAAACTAATAAAATGTGAAAATAAAGATCATGGTGAGCCACAAACTCCTAAATCCTGGGCACTGGCCCTGAGTCTTGATCCTGGGCCCTTACAGGCTCTGGGCCCCTGAGTCTGCCCCAGGCCACTGAGCCACTGGGCCACAGGCCTGGGCCACTGAGCCAGGACCTAACCAGACCAGGCCCCAGGCCTGGCCCTGTCCCAGGCCCTGGGCCTGAGGCAAACCCTGGGCCACTGCCACAAACCTGGGCTCCAAAACAACCCTGAGCCACAGGCCCTGGGACTGCAGGCCACTGGGCCTACCAGACCCCCATATATAAACCACCAAATCAAAAACCTAAAAAACCTAAAATAAACCTATAAAAGTAAAATAAAATAATAAAAAAAAACTGGACTAATAAAATAAAATGGATAAAAAAGATAAATAAAATTGAAACTTACCAACACATAAAATAAAATAAAATATAAAATAAAACTAAACTCAATTAAAATAAAATATAATGATAACTAAAAAAAAATAAAATAAACCAAAAAAATAAATCTACATAAAATAAAAACTAAATGTAAAATAAAAATAAAATAAAATAAAAATTAAATAAGAACATAAATCTAAAAAATAAAGCTAAAAATAATTAAAAAAAACCTAAACCCTAAACTAAAAAACAAACCTAAACCTCAAATAAACAAAATAAATAAACCTAAATCTAAACTAAAAAAAAAACTGAACTGAAATAAATAAAATCTAAACCTAAATAAATAAGCATAAAACCTAAAATAAAATAAAAATAAAATAAATTAAAATAAACATAAAATAAAATAATACCTAAAATGAACTAAAATAAAACCTAAACCTAAAAAAACCTAAATATAAAATAAAACCTAAAACTAAAAAATAAAATAAAAATAAAACTAAACTACATAATAAACATAAACCTAAACCTGAAAAAAATTAAACTAAAATAAATAAACATAAAATAAATAAACTAAACTAAATAAAAAAAAATAAAGTAAACTAAAATAAATAATAAATAAACTAAATAAACCTAAAATTACTAATTTACTTAATATTTTTTAAGAAAACCCTAAACCCTAAACCCTATACCATAAAACTAACTCTAAACCCGAAATCCTAAATCATAAATGCTAAACCCTAAACCCTAGACCCTAAACCCTAAACCTTAAACCTTAAAAGCATAAACCCTAAAACCTTAAACCCTAACCACTAAACCTAAACCCAGTCAAACACTAAACCCTAAAGTAACTAAATAAATTAAAAAATAAACCTAAACCCTAAAGCTAATAAACATAAACCTAAACCCTAAGGTGAGGAACCTTGGCCCTGAACATCAGCATCAACTAGGCTCTCACATCAGTGGTGGAGGTGAAGATGAATATGGCGGATATCACAGTGGTGGTGGGGGATCTAGGGGTGCTGGTGGATATGGAGGTGGTGGTCAAAGTAGTGTTGGTTATGGTGGTGGGAGGAGCAACCGAGGTTACATCCTTGGTGGTGGCGGAGGGAGAGATCAAGGATATGATTGTGGATCTCTCTACTCGAGAGCCTAGGGTGGTTCTGATGGGAACTAAGGAAACTAAAGAGCGATCAATCTAATCTACTACTTATGGAACCATGTCTTTGAATTATAGATGGCTCTAGTTATCTAAGGTTTTGATTTTGCTCTATGCGTGCTCAATTTTGATCTATGTCGTCACTTATGTCTTAGAAAACTTGGGGTGTTACTTGGTTGTTAAAATTGAAAAAAAAGAAATGTTTAATCTCAATTTATTCTCTATTAAAAAATCCTCCCAAATCCTAAACCTTAAACCCTAAACCAAAACACTAAACCTTCTACAACACTAAACCCACAAAACCCCAAAACCCTAAACCTAAACCCTAACTCTAAACCATAAACCCTAAAATCATAAACCCTAAAACTCTAAACACTAAACCCACTAAACCCAACCCTAAACACTAAACCTAAACCACAAAACTAAACCAAAAGTAATTAAATAAATTAAAACATAAAGCTAAACATTTAAACTTAATAAACTAGCTTTGAACACAACCCTAAAGCATGACATGGCTAAACCTTGATGACACAGTCAACTAGGCTCAATCTAGATCTAGTGGAGGATGCGAAGGCGGAGGTGGAGGTTATCGCAGTGGTGGTGGCGGATCTGGTGGTGCTGCGATATGGAGGTGGTGTTTGGAGCAGTGGTGGTTATGGAGGTGGGAGGAGAGACAAAGGTTACAGCCGTGATGGTGGCGGAGGAAGAGATCGGGGATAAGATGGTGGATCTTGCTACTCGAGAGGCCAGGGTGGTTCTGATGGGAACTGGATAACTTGAAGGATGACCAATCCGAACTAGTGCTTATGGAACTATCTCTTTATAGTAGAGAAGTTTATAGTTATATAAAGTTCTTGATTTGCTCAATGCGTGCCCATTTTTTATCTATGTTGTCACTTGTGACTTATAAAACTTGAGTGTTACTTGGTTGATGAAATCGAAAAGAAGAAATGTTGAATCTTAATTTATTCTCTATTAAAAAAAATCAAAAACCCTAAATCCCAAACTGTAAAATCCTAAACCCTAAAACCCTAAACCCAAAACCCAAAATCATAAACCCAAAAGCCTAAAAACCTAAAAAGCTAAACTTAAAAAAATAAAATAAAAATAAATCTCAACTAAAAAATAGGCCTAAACCTAAAGTTAGACCTAAAAAATTAACTAAATAAAAAACCTAAACTAAAATAAGTAAACCCAAAATAAATATACAAAAATAAATAAAAATAAAAAATAAACCTAAATAAAAATAAAAAATAAAATAGAATAAAATAAATAAATAAACTATGTAAAAAATAAGCTAAACTACCTGCTTGCTTAATTTAAAAACAAAAAAACCACTGAGACCTAAATCTTAAACCTAGAGTCTAAACCTAAACCCTAAATGCTAAACCCTAAACCCACACCCTAAACTCTAAACCACTACTACATAAACCATAGGCCACTATAAAAATCTAAACTCAGGCCCCCTGACCTCTACCCATAACCCTAAATTGTAAATCTCAAATCTAAAACCCTCTAAACCTTAAAACCCTGACCCCTAAAAGCATAAACCCACTAAACCATAAATCACAACCTACACACCCCAAACTCACTAAACCTATAACCCAAACCACACTTTAAAACCCTAACACTAAACCACACCCTAAACCCTAAACCTACACTAAACTGACCCTAAACCCTAACCCTATAAGCCTATAACCAAAGTAACTAAATAAATTAAAAAAATCACAAAACACTAAAACTATAAACACAGAAACCTTAAAATGGATAGAACCGACAGGGGATCACATCAGCATTTCGGTCCCAGTTCGGTGAGAGGAGAACTCGGAGGCGGTTATCTAGTGCTAGTGGGGGATCTAGAAGTGCTGGTTGATATGGAGGTGGTGGTTGGTGCAATTGTGGTTATGGAGGCAGGAGAAGCAATAGAGGTTACAACCATGGTGGTGATGAAGGGAGAGATCGACGACATGATGTTCATCCCGCTACTCGAGAAGTCAGGGCAGTTTTAATGGGAATAAGAGAAACTAAAGAATGACCGATCCGATCAGCTGCTTATGGAACAAAATCATTATTATTGAGATAGTTCTAGTTATCTAGGGTTTTTTATTTGCTCTATGCATGCTCATTTTTTATCTATGTCATCGCTTGTGTCTTAGAAAACATGAGGTGTTACATGGTTGATAAAATTGAAAAGAAGAAATGTTGAATCTGGATTTATTCCCTATTAAGAAAAAAACTAAAAACTCTAAACCCTAAACTAAAACTTGAACCCCAAACCTAAAACATGAACCCTAAACCCTAAATCCTAAACCCTAAAAACAAAAATATATAAATAAGAAACAAAAAAGAACCCAACCCAAAAACTAGCAATAAACCCTAACCCCACAACACTAAACCTACAACCTAAACCATAAACCCTAAACCCAAAAAAACCTTAAACCCTAAACTCTAAACCCTAAACCCTAAACCCTAAATCCTAAACCCAAAACCTTAAACACCAATCCTTAAACTTAAAACAAAAGTAACAAAATAAATTAGAAAATAAACTTAAACCCTAAAACCTAATAAACCTAAACCTAAATAATAAGAATGAGTAGAACCTTGATGCCAGGAACCTCACTGTAAACCAAGCTCAGTTTAGATCTGGTAGTGGAGGCAAAGGTGGAGGTGGCAGTTACTGCAGTGGTGGTAGGGGATCTGGAGGTGCTGGTGGATATGGAGGTGGTGGTCAAAGAAAAGTGGTTATGGAAGTGGGAGGAGTGATGGAGGTTATAGCTGTGCTGGTGGCGGAGGGAGAGATCAGGGACATGATGCTAGATCCTGCTACTCAAAAGGCCGGGGTGGTTCTAATGGGAATTGGAGAAACTAAAGAATGGCCGATCCGATTTAGTGCTTATGGAACTGTCTTTATAAAAGAGATGATTCAAGTTATCTAGGGTGTTTGATTTGCTCTATGAGTGCTCATTTTTATCTGTGTTGTCGCGTGTGTATTAGAAACTTGGTATGTTACTTGGTTGATAAAATCAAAAAGAAGAAATATTGAATCTGAATTTTTTCTCTATTAAAAAAAACCAAAAATCTTAAATCCTAAACAAAAACTTGAACCCTAAACCTAAAACCAAAACCCTAAACCCTAAAAAGAAAAAAAATTAAAAAAAATTAAAAAAAAAGCAAAACCCTAAACCTACAACACTAAACCTATAACCTTAAACCCTAAACCCTAACCCTAAACACTAAAAAACTCTAAACCGTAAACCCTAAAACTAAACCCTAAACCTTAAACCCTAAAAGCATAAATAATGAAATCCTAAACCCTAAACCCCAAATCCTAAATCTAAACCTAAAGTAACTAAATAAATTAAAAAATAAACCTAAACCCAAAAACCTAAAAAACTTATAAACCTAAACCCTAAGAATGAGTAGAATTTTGACGATAAGAACATCACCATCTACCAGGTTCAGTCTAGATCTGGCGGTGAAGGCGAAGGCGGAGGTGGCAGTGATTATAGTGGTGGTGGGGATTTGGAGGTGCTGGTGGATATGGAGGTGGTGGTCGGAGCAGTGGTGATTATGGTGGCAAGAGGAGCAACGAAGGTTACAGTCGTGGTGGTGGCAGAGGGAGAGATCGGAGATATGATGGTGGATTCCACTAGTCGAGAGGCCAGGGTGGTTTTGATGGGAACGAGAGAAACTGAAGAACGGTCAATCTGATCTACTGCTTATAGAATTATATCTTTATAGTTGAGATGGTTCTAGTTAGCTAATGTTCTTGATTTGCTCTATGCGTGCTCATTTTTGAACTATGTCATCATTTGTGTCTTAGAAAATTGTGTGTTACTTGGTTGATGAAGTCGAAAAGAAGAAATGTTGAATATGAATTTTTTCTCAGTTAAAATAAAATAAAAACCTTAAACCCTAAACCATAAACTAAAATTTAAACCCTAAACATCAAAAATAAACCATAAACCCTAAACCTTAAAATAAAAAAATAAAAAAAATAAAAAAACCATAACATTATACACTAAAACCTACAACCTTAAACCCCAAACCCTAAACCCTAAACCCTAAACTCTAAAAATCTAAAAACCTAAATAAAATCTAAATAAAACCTAAATAAAATAAAAACAAAATGAAAAATAAGAATAAAATAGTCCTATAATAAAATAAAATAAAAATAAACCTAAAAATAAAACCTAAAAATAAATAAAAAAACCTAAACCTTAAACTAAACAAAAACTTAAACTAGAATAAAAATAAAATAAACAAAATAAAGTAAATTTGAACCTAAACAAAAATAAATAAAACTAAAATAAATAATACTTAAACCTAAACCTAAAATAAACTAAACCTAAATCGAAACCTAACTTAGAAAAAATAATATAAGCTAAAAGTAAACCTTAAACTAAACTAAAAAATAAAACCTTAAATAAACCTAAAATAAAAACCAAAAACCTACATCTAAAAATATAAAATAAAACTTAAACCTAAACCTAAAAATACAAAATAAAATGTAAACCTAAAAAATAAAATAAATAAAAAAACAACTAGAAGAAAACCTAAAACTAAAGATAAACTAAAATAAAAACCTAAATAAAATAAATAAACCTAAAATAAATAATTTAAACTAAATAAAATAAAACATAAACCTAAATAAAATAAAAATAAAATAAACTCACATAAATAAAAATAAACTAAATAAACCTAAACTGTTGGTTTGCTTGATTTTTTTTAAAACCTATCCCCAATCCTAAATCCTAAACCCAAAACTCTAAACCCTAACCAAAACAACCCTAAACCCTACTAAACCTATAACCCTATAAACCATAAACCCTAAATCCTAAGCCCTAAAACCACTAAACACTAAACCTAAACCCTCCACTGGACCCTAAACCCTAAACCCTAAAATGCTAAACACCAAACCCTAAATCATAAACCCTAAAATCTAAAACCTACAACCCTAAACCCTCATCCCTAAACTAACCCAAAACCCAAAACCAAAAAATAACCTTAAACCCTAATAATGGACAGAAACTTGATGGAAAGAACATTATCGTCAATTAGGCTCTATCTAGATTTAGCGGTGTAGGTGAACGCGGTGTGACATTGATGGTGGGGGATATGGAGGTGCTGGTGGATATGGAGGTGGTGGTTGAAGCATTGGTGGTTATCGAGGTAGGAGGAGCGATAGAGGTTACAGCCATGGAGGTGGCAGATGGAGGGATCGAGAATATGATGGTGGATCCCACTAGTTGAGAGGTGCTGGTTCTGATGGGAACTAGAAATATTGAATAATGGTCGATTCATTCTGCTGCTTATGGAACTGTCTTTATAGTAGAGACGATTCTAGTTATCTAGGGTTTTTTATTTACTCTATGGGTGGTCTTTTTTGATTTATGTCATCATTTGTGTCTCAAAAAACTTGGGGTGCTACTTGGTTGATGAAATAAAAAAAAAGAAATGTTGAATCTGAATTTGTTCTCTATTAAAATAAAAAAAACCTTAAACCCTATACCCTAAACTAAAACTTAAACCTCAAACTGAAAACCTAAACTCTAAACCCTAAACCCTAAACCCTAAACCATAAACCCCAAACCCTAAACCTTAAACCCTAAACCCTAAATTAACCCTAAACCCTAAATCTTGAAAAGCTAAAAACTTAAACTTAAATTAAATAAAATATAAAAATAAATTAAATAAAAATCCAAAATAAAATAATAAAATATAATAAAATAAAAAACATAAACTAAAACCTAAACCTAAAAAGAAAAAAAAATAAAAAATAAAAACAAAACTAAAATAAAAAATATAAAAACTTAACTAAATTAAAAAAAATAAAAGGCCTAAATAAAATAAAATTTAAACTTAAAATAAAAATAAAATAAACTTAAAATAAAAGTGGTGGAGGAGAAAGTGGAGGCGACGGTTATTGCAGTGGTGGTGGGGGATCTAGTGGTGGTGGAAGAGGGAGAGATCCGGGATATGATGCCATATCTCGCTACCCCAAACATCAGGGTGGTTCTGGTCGGAACTGGAGAAATTGAAGAACAGTCGATCCGATCTACTGGTTATGGAATTGTGTCTTTATAATAGAGATGGTTCTAAATATCTAGAATTTTATATTTACTCTATGGGTGTTCATTTTTTATGTATGTCATGGCTTATTTCTTAGGAAACTTGGGGTGCTATTTGGTTGATGAACACGAAAAGAAGAAATGTTGAATATGAATTTGTTCTATTGTAAAAAAAACCTTAAATCCTAAACCCTAAACTAAAACATAAACCCTAAACCTAAATCCTAAACCCTAAACCCTAAACCCTAAACCCTAAACCCTAAACCCAAACCCTAAACTAACCATAAACCATAAATCCTAAAAATCAAAAAACCTAAACCTAAAGTAAATAAAACCTAAAAATAAAATAAATCAAAAAACCTAAACCAAAATAAAATAAAAACATAAACTAAAACCTAAACCTAAACCTAAAAATAAATAAAATAAAAAATAAAAACTAAACTAAATAAAATAATTAAAAAACTAAACTAAATTAAAAAAATAAAAAATCTATTTAAAATTAAAACTAAACATAAAATAAAAATAAAAAAACTTAAAATAAAATAAAATAAAAACTAAATAAAAATATAAACCTAAAAAATTAACCTAAAATAAATAAAAATAAAACCTAAACCTTAAACTAAAAAAATCCTAAGAATGGGCATAACCTTGATGGCAGGAACATCGCTGTTAACTAGGCTCAGTTTGGATCTAGCGGTGGAGGCGAAGGTAGAGGAGACTATTATCACAGTGATGGAGGAGGATTTGGAGGTGCTTATGGATATGGAGGTAGTGGCCACAATAGTGGTGTTATTAAGGTCGGAGGAGCGACGGGGGTTACAACTTTGGTGGTGGTGGAGGGAGAGATCGGGGATATGATGGTGGATCCCGCTACTCGAGAGGCAGGGATGATTTTGATGGGAACTAGAGAAATTAAAGAATGGTCAATCTGATCTACTGCTTATGGAGCTATGTCTTAACAGTGGAGACCGTACTACTTATCTAGGGTTTTTGATTTGCTCTATGGTTGCTCATTTTTTATCTATGTAGTCACTTGTGTCTTAGAAAACTTGGGGTGCTACTTGGTTGATTAAATCAAAAAGAAGAAATATTGAATCTAAATTTATTCTATGTTAAAAAAAACTTTAAACCCTAAACCCTAAACCCTAAACCTTAAACCCGAAACCCTAAAAACCCTAAATCTTAAACACTAAACCCTAAAGCCTAAACCCTAAACCCTAAGCCCTAAACCTTAAACCCTAAACCCTAAACTCTAAACCCTAAACCCTAAACCTTAAAACCATAAACCCTAAATAATAAAAATTATAACCATAAACCCTAAACCTTAAACCCTAAACCCAAACCCTACCCTAAACCCTAAACCCTACCCTAAACTAAACCCTAAACCATAAACCCTAAATAATATTATAAACTAAACCTTAAATGCCAAACCCTAAACCTTAAACCTTAAACTAACCCTAAACCCTAAACCCTAAACTAACCCTAAACCCTTAACCATAAACCTTCAATAAAGATGTCATTAGGAGTAGATCTAAAGAATGACCTAATCCTAATATAGTTATGTTAGATAAAGAAAATGTCTTCAAGAGACTTTCCCTTGGCTATTAGATACTTGAATACCCTAACCCTAACCCTAAATTTTATTATTATACCATATATTATAGTATAATGTAGCATCATATATTTGAGCATGTAGTTACGTGTTTTGGATGTTGCAAGATGTTTTGAAATATTTTAGTATATTATGGTATTGTTCCCTATAGTCTATATTAATATAAATCATACAAATATTTATTTAATAAATCAGATGATGAAATTTGTTAAATTTGAAATGGGAATTAGGTTGCAGTACCAAAGGTGTGCTACACCACTTGTAGTCTAAAAAGTAAAATTTTGTGTTCAAAATAAATATTATATGTTGTAGCATAGTATAACATCATATATCATAATATATTATTACATTTTAAATTCTTTTAGTATTTTACAATCATGTAGTCAAGACTACACTGGCATTGTTTATGAAAATGTTGATTTAGACTTTAAAATGATGGAATTTGGCCAAATTCATAATAAGTAGAGCATGGCATCATAATATACTATTTCAATTTAAAATATGTAAGTGACACGAGTAAAATATATAGTTTTTTGTTGTTTAGACTAATTTTATGATTTTTATTTTAAGTAATCGCTTTTGATTTGATATGCAATATAATATAATATAATATGTTATAGTGTATTATAAAATAGGATGCCATAAAATAGTGTAGCATCATGCATTATATCATACTATTGTGTATTACTACTTGTTGTTTAACATATTTTAGTTTGTTATATTATGATGCAGTAGATTTTTTGGTGGAATAATTCATAAAAATGCTGATTTATAAGCTGAGTTGATGGGATTTGGCCAAATTTATGGTATGCTTTAGGGAACATCATTGGGATGTGCTATGGTGTGTCATTTAATCGAAAGAATAGAATTTTGCATCCAAAATAATATTCATTTTTCGACCAAATTTTAGAATTTTTTTTGCTTTTTAAGGTGAAATGTAAGATAATATATTATATGAAAGCATATTAAAATATAATATACATAACAACATAACTTCACATATATATGAATATGGTTGTGTGTTAGTAAATGTTATTGTACATTTTAGTATGTTTTACTTTTGCTATAATACATTGGGTCAAAACTCACAAAAATGTTAATTTGAAGGTTGAGATGGATGAATTTAGCCAAATTCATAGAACACACCAAGAAGCAACACCAAAATTATGCTATCTTCTACCATTTAAAATAGAAAAAAAAACAATTTTACATCCAAAATGAACATTATTCATATTTTGAGAAAATTTTGTTTTTTGTTCCTTTTCAGTGATTCTAATGAGGTCTAATGTTATACATTATATTATATTATAGAAAATTATAATATAACATCATATATTATAATATAATATAGTGTGTTAATTCACACTATAATATGTTTAGCATGATATTGTATAGTTAGTTTGAGCTTGCACCCTCACAATTCATAAAATGTTGATTACAATGTTAAGATGATGTAATTCGAATGAATAAATTGTTAAGCTTTTGGTTGAAGGAGTAAAGGTGTGCATAGGAGGAGAAATAAGATTTGATGAGAATTCCATGTTAAGGACCTGGAGGGAGATCCACTATGGGATCACACATGCATTGGACACGACATGTGAGGGGTCTATGTCGAGGGCATAGAAGAAGAAAATCTGTTGGGGATAAGGTTTAAATTTGATTTGATTATATGAATTATGGATAGAAGATCCACTGGGGATAAGAATCTATAATCCACCCAAGATTAAGATCAAATCAACTTTAATTTATTTTATTTTAATTAACATGGAGGCATTTTTGCTAGAGACATAAGCTCAAGTCTGTTGGGGATCGGGTATATGAACCTTCCACTAGAGAAGCAGGTTTGTGCTATTCGCTGAGAATTGGGATTTGAGTTTGATTTCATAAACTTATTTGGGGTTGTATTCGTTGTGAATAAGAGTTTGGTTGGATTTCTTTGATTTAGACTCTATTGGGTGAGTTGGTTTAATTTGGCTCCACTAGAGAGGTTGGTTTTGAATTTGATTTATTTTCTTAACTTGTTTATATATAATTTGGGGCTCCACTAGGGAGAAGAGTGTGATTTAACTCCACTGGGGAAAATCAGATTGGGTTTAATTTAATCTGAGTTAATGTGGGGACCATCTCGGTGTGAATTGTACCCACTAAGAAGGGGCTATATCAGCCTTGACCTACCTTAGGTTTACAAATCCAAAGGGATAGTCTACCGACTGTGGGATAGAGCTAGCCAACCTAAGCGGTTGCCTTTCAGTGTGGAATTACTATGGTAGGAAGAAGGCATAGAAGACTTACATCTTTCAAAGCTAAGACCAATCGCTGGGGTGACCTGTTAGATGCACAACAAATCGAACCTGACCAATTACGACTATTGAGTGAATGTCGATGGGTACTTATGTCAACTCAAAAGTAGACATGATTAATTTTATATTAATTTCATGTGATTTAATATGGTTTATTTGGTTTAGTTTGATTTGGAAAAGGCATATCCGTTGGGGATGTGAGCTTTATCAAATTTGATAGATTTAATTTATGGACCATGTCGATGTGTGATGGACCCACTGAGAAGGGGCTATATCAGACTTGTCCTATCTTAGATTTACAAATCCAAAAAGATAATCTACTGGTTGTGGGGTAGAGCTAGCCAACCAAAGAGGTTACCTTTTGGTGTGCAACGGTTGTGCTAGGAAAAAGGTGTAGCAGACTCACATCTTCTAAAGTAAGGAACAACCGCTAGGGTTACCTGTGGTAGTAGAACAAATTTAAGCTGACTTAGGGGCGACTACTGAGTGAATGTCGTTATGTACATCCTGCCTGGGAAAAGGTATAGCTGGGGGTGTCCTCCTATTCCAGAAGTGATTATATATTTTGTTTATATGTTTGCGTGGACCCTGTTGGTGTGAGAGGGACCACACTAAGAAGGGGCTATGTCAGCCTTAACCAATCTCAGATTTACTGGACCAAGGGACAATTTACACATCCTATTTGTACATCCACAGGATGGATTGTCCAATCATAAGGGTGATTACTAAGAAATGCAAACTGTCCAATATGATAGTAACCTGTGTAGTGTTTAAATGGGGTCGTAAAGGATGTGATCCCAATATAGTGCTCATAGGGGATGTGCTACTAGGGGCATTATCTTAAGCCCTTGAAAAGAAAGCTTATAGGTGTACGGTGGCCAACTCAAGGAGAAAGCATAATAGACTTACATCTACTATGAATGGTGTATCCTAAGGTGCGAGAATCAACCAACATATGGTGTATCCATCAGCATGAGTGGTGTATCCATCAGCATAGTGAGAACCAACAAATATAAGGTGCCCGTTGGCATCCAACGATCAATCTGGAAAGAAAAAATGTTGGCTTACAACTTTCTAAGGGGAATTGATCATCAGGATAGTCTATCGTCTGCAGGACAGATGCTATCTGACCTAGAGTGACTACTAAGAAGGGAGCCCTAAGGAAGGACTAGACTTAGACTTGAAGAAGTCAAGAGGGAAGGAACCACTAGGAGCCTTATCCTAAACCTTAAATATACTTGACCCAGTTAGTGTACGAAGGCTAATCCAAGAAGAAAGCATAGCAGACTCACATCTTCTTAAATGAAGCTAACATGAGGTAGCCTACCGGCCATACAATAAGGCCTACCAAATTAACAAGGCCTCATCAGTGTGTAGTGGCCAAATAAGGAAGGAAAGCATAGCAGACTTACATCCTCCAAAGCAAGAAGACCATTGGGGTGACACACTAGTAGGGTAGCACGTCAGCCCGACCTAGAGTAGCTACTGAGTGAGGGCCACTAGGGGCGTTATCTCAACTCACAGTAGCCCGAGACAAAAGATGTGTTTGTTTTATATGTTTGTGTGTAGTTTGTTTTTGTGTTGTTTTGATGAAAGATAGGATGTCACACAGGTTCCTTACACCTAACCTAAACTGCTAGATCAATCTCATTTAATCCTACTAAGCTGTGGGATTAATCATAGCCATCTGATCTTAGATAGGATGGCAAATGAGAAAGCACATCTGTATTAAACAACTCATAACCTCATCATAAAGCCTAAGACATAAATAAGATAATTAAAAGATTTATCAACCCCTTAGCTATATTGTAGTATGTTTCATATCATGCATGCATATTCTTTCTCGCTTAAACATGAAGAATCTCCATCCTTGTACGATAAAAGAATGCTTGACCTGTGAGGGCATCCATTATGGCAGATAACACCTTCTTCTAGCTGATTTGACCCATAACCTATTTCATCATGCACTTAGGCATGAGAAATCCTAAAGCCTTTGTCAAAATGACGTGTCTAAAATGAAATAAAATTTGAAATAATTTTGCATCTATTGATTAAGTCATATGCTCATACCACTCAAGCTCTAGTCTCTTAGGGAGTGTGTTTAGGACTTTAGTCTATTTTTAATTAATTAACTACCCTAGCTATCTTGCAATTCATAAGACTAGACTACTTGGTTTTAAAGTTATAGGAGGAGTTAGCTGGCAACCACTCTAAGCAGTTATAAGTCTAGAAGTTGGACAATTTATTCTCTCTTATGGAGGTAAACCCTTATGTACACCTATCACTTAAATTTAGGTCATCCTTTAGATTATACTAAAGCTCCCTAGATTTAGATCTAAGGTAGCTATTTTCTTCAGGCTACGAGCATAAATTTTCACCTCTTATGCATTCCCATAACCTTGTGTTAGTGGATTATAAGCTCTAGTAATCTAATTAAATTTCAACTCAAAACATATAAATCTCCTCAACTTCAAAATTATAAATCCCAACCATAAGATAAACTGGAATGCTCACTAGGCTTCCTAGTATCATGAGCATTTCCTACTTATTTTATTTGGATTCCAAAATAAGTCTTCTCTTTGAACTTTCCCAATTGATTTTTTTCCCAACAATCCTTTGGTAGTCTAACCTTGAAATCTTTGGAGATGATAATTGTCTACTTTAATCAAAGTATTCTTAGGAAATTTCATTTCCTAAGATGTGACTAACTATGGAGGCTTGCCTCCATAGGGAACTTAAGAACCTGGTTTAATGTAAACCCTACTATATTCATCCATATAAAGTAGGGGAAAATCTTTGGTGCATTCGAAGACCCATCATGCCTTAGGAGTCCTTTATTACATGATTAGATCCATTGTAGGGTGATGCCTATATCTTTCGAGATACTATATCATACCTCAATATTGTACCTGATCACCTCAAAAAGTAGCCCCCCCTATACATCCAAAAATAAACACCACAAGGATCTCTCTCCTTGTTCATTAAATCCTCTCAACATCATCCTTTCTTTTTGGAGTTTGGAGATGTCGATCCTCAAGTAGGATAGGATTATAAACTCATAATGTTGACTGATACACCTGGGTCAATGAAACCTCTAGATAGCCTGTATCTGCCAACATCCACTATAATGTAAAGAGGCAGTTATGCCCTGTTATCCTTAGGAGTAAGTCTTCATTTCTCAATGTAACTTCTAAGATGTCCTTTGCATGGCATTTCTCCTCTTTAGTAGTGGTCAGCTGAGCTAAGCATATCTCTAGATCAAGTCAAGTAAGGCCCTGACTAGAGATTCCCTTATCTTTTTGGATAAAATAAGGTCATCATATATACTTAACTTAGCTGGAAACATTCTAAGGTGAGCTACGACATTATAATCAACTCTGGCTTGGTCCTCTATAAGCATATCCATGGGTGGAGCATCCTATGGGGGGGGGGGGGTCTATCTTTTCATTGGAACCAATGACTTGCTTACCATTATCCTCAAGTTCTTCCCTAGGAGGTAGAACTTTGCACATAGATTGACTTCAGTGACGTCTTGGAATGATGAGCTTAAAACCTTCTCAATCAGTCCAAAGGATGGTCAATCTCAAGAGGTAAGAAAGAAGGATAAGAACTACTGGAGCTATTATTTTTATTTAGACTCAAAGAGCTTTCAATATGAATAAAATTAAGAGCATCATAATTAGACAATATATAAGTAGAGTCAGCTTTCTTCATTAATTTATTTTTGGGTGGAGATACATGATAGAAATCAAGTACGATGTCAGTAAGGGATTTAGTGCTCTTATCCATAGATACAATGCTCCTTTCAGTATAAGAGCAGCTAGTAGAAGAGGTGGTAGCTGTAACGGTGGAGGGAGTATTAGGCTCGGACGGTGGCTGCGCTACTAGACTATCTGAGGCCAGTTTGGTGAGCTGCTACTGCTATTAGGCTATCATCCTCCTCAAATTATCCTTTGCAACTAGTAAACCTTCCTTAGTGTTGGAGGTTTGAGCTATTTTTTGGCACTTGACAGGAAGGCTTCTTGATCTTAGAAATGATCTTTTTAGAGGTTGGGATAGGGAGATTTTCTATCCTTCTTTGGTCTTAAGAGGACAGCAAGTATCCCCAATGATTACTCTAACAGAATTGGATGGTTGTGGTAATAAGTATTCCTTAGGGATGACCAGGCTCCCAACTTATAGCTGCACTCAAGCTTGTCCTTAAAAGTGATACAATCCTCTGAGATATGGCCTAACATGCGGTGGTAGGGGTAATAGCCAGGATCATCGCTCTTGCCCATTTCCTATGGCCTCTTATGCTCTGGTAACTAAAAGTCAGGTTTTTTTAATAGATTCTTAAAGATTTTCCTAACTACCTCCCTCTTGAATGAATATGGCTTTATTATCTAGCAAGTAGGTGGAAAGTAACTACTTGGTGATGGATATGAATACCGCTGCTGGGTAAGCTACTGAGGTGGTGGAAATGGTCGTTGTCACGGCTATGATGGCTGGTATGTTGGCCTAGGTGGTGGAAGAGGAGGTGGAAAATAAGGCTATTGAGCTTGTAGTCTCTTATATTGAACTCTGGCTGGTTGCTTCCTTCTGTCCACTGACACACCTATCCCTAGCTTCTTCTCAAACACCTTATGCAGCTTGGCCTAGATGATTGATCACGAAAGGTCAACTGTTTGGCTTCCTCTTGTAGGCTAGCCACCTTACTGGTTAATTTATCGAATGTTTTGATGGTAAAGCCCTTAATCATGAAGGCCATTAGGCAATAGATATTCTTGAGAAGAATCTCAATGGCATGCTATTTGGACAGCTGTGGTTTGAATTTTATGCTTAAGTTGCGCCACCTGAGAATGTAATCAACAAGGGACTCATTGAGTTTTTATTTCTCTGCAATGAGGTCGCATACAGTCACCCTCTACTGAGTTCCAGCAAACCTCTTGATGAAGAGGTGCTCCAACTCAGCAAAAGTCTTCATCGAACCATTGGGTAGTTCAACATACTAATCAAATGCAACACCTGATAGATTGGTAATGAAAAGGCAGAAGAGGAGGTGTTGCTACCACCAGTGTTGCAATAACCAGCTCTAAAGTGTGCAATGTGTTATCTTGGATTTCCATGGCCATCAAAGATCTTGAAGGATGGTGGCAAAAAACCCTAAATAAAATAAAAACTAAGTAAAAACCTAAACCTAAAAAAAAACCTAAAAATAAATAAAAAATAAAACCTAAACCTTAAACTAAATAAAAACTTAAACCTAAAATAAACATAAACCTAAACAAAAATAAACTAAACTAAAATTAAAAAAACCTAAACCTAAACTTAAAATAAACTAAACCTAAACCCTAAACTAAATAAAATAAAATAAACTAGAAATAAACCTAAACCTAAACTAAAAAAAACCTAAAACTTAAACCAAAAAAATAAAATAAAAATCTAATCCTAATCCTAAAAATAAAAAATAAAACCTAAAATAGAAAAAAAACAAATCAACTAAAAAATTAACGTAAACCTAAAAAATAAATGAAAATAAAAAAACCTAAACTAAAATGAAAAACTTAAAATAAATAAAGTAAAATAAATAAAACCTAAATAAAAATGAAAATAAAATAAAGTCAAATAAATAAAAAATAAACTATATAAACTAAATAAACCTAAACCTACTAGTTTACTTAAATGTTATAAAAAAAACCTAAACCCTAAATCTTAAACCCTAAATCCTAAAACTAACCCTAAACCCTAAACCTACAACCCTAAACCTACAATCCTAAACCCTAAACCCTAAACCCTAAAACCATAAACTCTAAACCCTAAACCCTAAACCCTTAGCCATAAAACCCTAAACCCTAAACCCTAAAACCCTAAACTCTAAACCCTAAACCCTAAACCCCAAACCCTAAACCTAAACCTAAGAATGGGCAGAACCTTGAAGGCAGGAACATCACCGTCAATTAGGCTAAGTCTAGATTTGCAGGTGGAGGCGAAGGTGGAGGTGGTGGTTATCATAGTGGTGGTGGGGGATCTGGAGGTGTTGGTGAATATGGAGGTGGTGGTTGGAGCAGTGGTGGTTATGGAGGTGAGAGGAGTGACGGAAGTTACAGCCGCGATGGTCACGGAAGGAGAGATCGGAGATATGATGTTAGATCCTACTACTCGAGAGGCGGGGTTGGTTTGATGGAAGCGAGAAAGCGAACAATGAATCGATCCATTTATGGAACTATCTTTATAATAGAGATGGTTCTACTTAGGGTTATGATTTTCTCTATGGGTGCTCATTTTTTATCTATGTTGTCGCTTGTGTCTTAGAAAACTTAGGGTGCTACTTGGTTGATGAAATTGAAAAGAAGAAATGTTGAATCTGAATTGTTCTCTATTAAAAAAAAACCTTAAGCCCTAAACTAAAACCCTAAACCTAAAATGTAAACCATAAACCCTAAACCCTAAACCCTAAACCCTAAAGCCCTAAACCCCAAGCCCTAAAACCTACAACCCTAAAACTTAAACCATAAACCCTAAACCCTAAACCTTAAACCTTAAACCCTAAACTAATACTAAACTAACCTTAAATCGTAACCCTAAACCTTGAATAAAGATGTCATTAGGAGTAGATCTAAAGATTGACCTAATCCTAACATAGTTATGGTAGCTAAAGAAAATATCCTTAAGAGGCTTTCCCTTGACTATTAGAGATTTGAATACCCTAAACCCTAACCCTAAATCATATCATAATACCATATATTATAGTATAATGTAGCATCATGTATTTGAGCATGTAGTGATGTGTTTTGGATGTTATAAGATGTTTTGAAATGTTTTAGTATATTATGGTATTATGCTCTATAGTCTATATTAATATAAATCTCAAAAATATTGATTTAATAAATGAGATGATGAAATTTGTTAAATTTGATGTGGGAATTAGGTTGTAGTACCAAAGGTGTGCTATGCCACTTGTAGTCTAAAAAGTAAGATTTTATGTTCAAAAAAAATATTATCTATTGTAGCTAAACCTAAACCTAAATAAAAATTAAATTAAATTAAATAAAAACCTAAACTAAAACTTAAACCTAAACCTAAACCTAAAAATAAAATAAAATAAAAATAAAAAATAAACTAAAAAAAAATAAAAAATAACCTAAACTAAATTAAAAAAACAAAATAAACCTAAGAATAAAAAACCTAAATAAAATAAAAACTAAATGTAAAATAATATTAAAATAAACTAAAAATAAAATAAAATAAAAACTAAATAATAACATAAACCTAAAAAATAAACCTAAAAATAAAACCTAAAAAATAAATAAAAAATAAAACCTAAACCTTAAACTAAAAACTAATAAAATAAATAAAATAAACTAAACCAAACTAAAATAAACTAAACTAAATTAAATAAAACCTAAACCTAAACCTGGATAAACTAAAACTAAACCAAACATAAACTAAAATAAAATAAAATAAACTAAAGAAACCTAATCTGCTAAAATTAAGATCTAAAATAAACCTATAATAAAGCTGACTTTTGGCCTAAATAAATAAGATAAAACCTAAACCTAAACCTAAAAATGAAAATAAACTTAATAAAAATAATAAAAAATACAACTCACTAAAGGGAATTAAGAGCACTGCAGGACACAAAGATCTAAAGATAAAACTAAGATTAAATGAGCCTAAGATAAAAAACCCTGACCTACCATGGCTGGGCCCTGGGCTTATGACCCTGATCCTGGGCACTAGGCCCTAAGACCCTGGGCCCTGGGCCACTGAGAGGCT
Organism: Cymbidium sinense; assembly: GCA_021442155.1. Taxonomy (NCBI): domain Eukaryota; kingdom Viridiplantae; phylum Streptophyta; class Magnoliopsida; order Asparagales; family Orchidaceae; genus Cymbidium; species Cymbidium sinense. Next base: position 185,508,805 of record CM038215.1, read on the forward strand.
GAAATGACCACAGGCCTGTGGCACCCAAACCCCAGGCCCTCAGACCCCGGGCCAATAACCAATAAGACCCTAAATGCTTAAAACCTAAACATAAAGTAAATAAAACTTAAAATAAAATTAACTAAATAAACTAAACCTAAATAAATAGTAAATAAAATAAAATAAAAAACCTAAACTAAAACCTAAAATAAAACCTAACTAACTAAAACCTAAAAGAGAAAATAAAATAAATAAAATAAAATAAATAAAATAATAAAAAAAACTAAACTAAAAATAAAATAAACATAAAAAACAAAACCTAAATAAAATAAAAATAAACTTAAAATAAAAAATAAAATAAACCCAAAATAAAATAAAATAAAATTAATTTAAATCTTAAACCTAAAAATAAACCTAAAATAAAACCTAAACATAGAAGAAATAAAACTAAACCTAAAATACATAAAAACCTAAACTAAAATAAATAAAATCAAAACTAAACCTAAAATAAACTAAATCTACCATAAATTAAATAAAATAAAATAACCTAAAATAAACTAAACTAAACTAAAATAATTGAAAATAAACCTAAAACTAAACCTAAAAAATAAAATAAATATAAAACTAAAAACCAAACCTAAAACATAAACTAAAATAAATAAACCTAAAATAAAAAAATAAAACTAAATAAAAATAAAATTAAACCCAAATAAAAATAAAAAATAAACCAAAAACCTAAACTTAAACTAAGTAAAACCTAAAAATAAAATAAATAAAAAAACCTAAACCTAAATAAAATATATAAATAAAATAAAAACCAAACCTAAACTAAAACCTAAAACTAAAATAAAATATAAAAATAAACTAAAATAAAATAAATAATAACCAAAACTAGAGTAAAAATAAAATAAACCAAAGAATAAAAACCAAATAAAATAAAACTAAACATAAAATAAATATAATAATTAAAGAACCTAAAATAAAGACTAAATAATAACCTAAACCTAAAAATAAACCTAAAATAAAACCAAAATATACAAAAAACCATAACCTAATAAAAAATAAAACAAAATAATAAACCTAAACAAAATAAACTAAACCTAAACCTAAACTAAATAAATGATAAACTAATAATAAACCTAAACCTCTAAAATAAAACCTAAAACTTAAGATAAAATAAACACTAAACCTAAATAAAAATAAAACCTAAACCTAAAATAAAATAAAATAAACTCACTAAAAAATACCAACCTAAACTAAAAAATAAATTAAAATAAGAAAGGCTTAAAATAAATAAATAAACTTAAAATAAAACCTAACCCTATATGGGCTCAACCCACTGCCCTAACCACACCCATACATTAAACCCTGTGCCCTCTACCCAATCCTGGGCCCTAAATCCTAAACTTACTGACCCTAAAGCATACCCAACTGACCCTAGGCCCTAAAATTAAACATTAAAAAACCTAAAACTGAAAAAAAATAAAACCTAAAACTAAAATAAATAAATAAACCTGAACATAAATAAATTAAAATAAAATAAAATAAAAATTTAAACTAAAACCTAAACTTAAACCTAACCCTAAAAATAAATAAAATAAAAAAATAAAAATTGAACTAAAGTAAAATAAATAAAAATCTAAATTAAACAATAAAATAAAATAAACCTAAAAATAAAAACCTTAAAGAAAATAAAAATTGAACATGAAATAAAAAAAAAAACCTAAAAAAATAAAATAAAAACTAAATAAAAACCTAAACATAAAAAATAAAACATGAACCCTAAACTAAAAAAAATCAAAATGTAAATTAAACAAAAAATACCTAAATCTAAACCTAAACTAAAATAAACTAAACTAAAATAATTAAAACCTAAAGTAAACTAAACCTAAACCCTAAAGTAAATAAATAAAATAAACTAAAAATAAAACATAAAAATAAACCTAAAATAAAAACCTAAAATCTAGACCTAAAAAAATAAAATGAAAAGCTAAACCTAAATAATAAAATAAAACCTAAACCTAAAATAAAATAAAAATAAAATAAAATTAACTAAAAAATTTAAACCAAACCTAAACTAAAATGAAAACTAAAAATAAATAAACTAAAATAAATAAAACTAAAATAAATAAAACTAAAAAATAAATCAACTAAATAAAATAAAATTAACTAAATAAAAATAAAGAAAATAAAGTAAAATGTCTAAAATACTAAACCTACCTTTTGATTTAAAAATAAATAAAACACTATCTAAAAAGGAAACTGAGCCTAAACCCCACCCTAGGCCCTGCTGACCTCTGACCCTGACCCCACCCTGAAACTGGGCCCACCTACCCTGGCTCTGACCTGGGCGTGAGCCACAGGCCCTGATGCTGGAGTCTAAAACTGGGCCAGCCCAGGCCAACTGGGCTAACCATAAATGTTTCCACTGAGGCTGACTGGGCCCAGACTAACTCCTCCCTGAGGCTGACCTGGACTGGGACCTGGGCCTGGGCCCTGAGCCACTGGGCCAGGACAGGCCCAAGGCCCTAAAAACCATGAGCCCTAAAAAAACTGAGCTAAAATAAACCTGATAATAATAATAAAACATAAACCTAAATAAAATAAAGATAAAATAAAACTAAAACTAAAAAAATAAAATAAACCTTAGAATAAAATTAAAACTAAACATAAAATAAAATTAAAATAAACATAAACTAGAATAAAATAAAAACTAAATAAAAATCTAAACCTAAAAAATAAACCTAAAAGTAAAACTTAAAAATAAATGAGAAAAAACCTAAACCTTGGTTATAAAAAAAACCTAAATGAAATAAAATAAACAAAATATAATAACCTAAACTAAACTAAAATAAGCTATATTAAAAATAAACAAAACCTAAGATTAAACCTAAACCTAAGACTAATTAAAAATAAAATAAACTAAAAATAAACCTAAACCTAAATTAAAAAATAAAATGTCAAAGTAAACCTAAAATAAAAACCTAAAACCTATACCTAAAAAAATAAAAACCTAATCCTAAACCTAAAAATAAAAAATAAAACTTAAACCTCAAAAATAAAATAAAAATAAAACTCAACTAAAAAATAAACCTAAACCTAAAAAATAAATAAAAATAAAAACTTAAACTATAATAAATAAACATAAAATAAATAAATTAAACTAAATAAAAAAATAAACCTATACAAAAAAAACTCAAATAAATAAAAAATAAACTAAATAAACCTACAACCCTAAACCCTAAGCCCTAAACTAACCCAAAAACCTAAACTCTAAACTAACCCTAAACCCTAAGAATGGGTAGAACCTTGACGGTAAGAACATCACCATTAACAAAGCTCAGTCTAGATCTGGTAGTGGAGGCAAAGTCGGAGGTTATCACAGTGATGGTGGGGGATCTAGAGGTGCTGGTGGATATGGAGGTGTTGGTCGGAGTAGTGGTAGTTATGGAGGCGGGAGGAACGATGGAGGCTAGAACCATGATGGTGGCAGAGGGAGAGTTTGGGGATATGACGAATTCAGCTACTTATAGAAATGCGTGAAACTGGTTGAGATGATTCTACTTATCTAAGATTTTTGATTTCCTCTATGGGTGCTCATTTTTATCTATGTCATCACTTGTGTCTTAGAAAACTTGTGGTGCTACTTGGTTGATGAAATCAAAAAAGAAAAAAAAATGTTGAATATGAATTTGTTCTCTGTTAAAAAAAAACTTAAACCCTAAACTTTGAACCGCAAACCCTAAACCCTAAGCCTACAACCTAAACCCAAAACCCTAAAACCTAAACTGAAAAAAAAACTCAACTAAAAAAATACCTAAACCTAAAAAATAAACTAAAATAAATAAACTAAACTAAATAAAAATAAAAAATAAACCTAAGTAAAAATACATAATGAAATAAACTAGAATAAATAAAAAATAAACTAAATAATCTGAATAAACATAAACCTACCCATTTAATTAATTTTAAAAAAACTCTAAACTCTAAATCCTAAACCCTATGGGTGGACACAACCCCACCCCTGGGCTGGGCCACCTGGGCCCTGACCCCACAGGCCCAGGCCCTGGGCCACAGGCACACTGAGCCCAAGACCTAACTGGGCCCTGGGCCATGAGCCCTGGGCTGGGCCACAGGCCCTGGGCTGGCCCTGGAGTCCTAGGCCCTGACGGCTGGATCCTGGGCACTGGGCCAGGCCCTGAGTCCTGGGGCCTGGGCCCAGGCCTGCCTGGGCTACCCAGATCCAGGCCCTCTGGCCACTGGGCCCTGGCCCAGGCCCAGGCCACTGGGCCCTAGGCCCTGGGCTCTGGGCCCTAGCCCAGCTGGGCCCACAGTCCTGGGCCACTGGCGTGGAATCGCCCTAGGCTTGGGGCCTGGGCCCTGGGCTATAAGACCTGCAGATGGGTATAGATGGGCTTGGGCCTGAGTGGATAAAATGAGGCCTGAGCTAACATGACCTGGGCCTGATTAGATAGAATAAGATGGGCTAAGATAAGATGATAAAGCCATGGGCTAAAGATAAAGGCCTGATAGATAAGATAAATAGATGGCCTAGATAAAGATAAAAGGCCCTGGGCCCAGTCTTGGGCCCTGAGTCTAAAGGCTGGGCCCAGGCCCTGGGCCTGTAACCCCAGGCCACTGAGCCTGAATCACAACCCTGGCCTGATCCTGACCCCAGGCCTGACACCCTAAGCCCAAACTGCCCTTTTGACCCACAACCACAATCTAAACCACACCACAACCCTGAGCCCTAGGCCTCCCCCAGGCCCTAAAACACCCTGTGAGCCATGAGCCCTAAATCCTAAACCCAACCAAACCCTGGACCCTAATTGCAAACCACAACCCTGACCCCAAACCTAACCACAACCCTAAACCCTACCACTAAACCCCACCCTACCCTAAATCTTAATCTTTAAACCCAAAACCTAAGAATGGATAAAACCTTGATGGAAGGAACATCACCATCAACTAGGCTCAATTTAGATCTTGCGATTGAGGTGAAGGTGGAGGTGGCGGCTAGCGTAGTGGTGGTGGGTGATCTGGAGGTGCTGGTGGATATTGAGATGATGGTCAGAGTAGTGGTGGTTATGGATGTAAGAGGAGTGATGGAGGTTACAACCGTGATGGTGGCTGAGGGATGGAGAGATCTGGGATATAATGGCAGATCCCACTACTCAAGAGGTGGGGTGGTTACGATTTACTTGGAGAAACTAAATAACGATCGATCTTACGCTTATGGGTGTGTCTTTATAGTAGAGATGATTCTACTTATTTAGAGATTTTGATTTTTTTTATGGGTGCTCATTTTTTATCTATGTCATCACTTGTGTCTTTTGAAAACTTGGGGCGATACTTGGTTGATGAAATAAAAATGAAGAAATGTTGAATTTGAATTTATTCTTTATTAAAAAAAACCTCAAATCCTAAACCTTAAACCCTAAACTAAAACTTAAACCCTAAACCTAAACCCTAAACCCTAAACCCTAAACCTTAAACCTAAACCTAAACAAACCCTACCCTAAACAAACCTAAATCCTAAACCTTAAGCCCTAAACACTAAATCAGACCACAGACCACAAACCTACTAAACCTAAATCCATAAACCCTAAACCCACAAAACCACCCTAAACCTAACCCCAAAACCCTAAACCCTAAACCCTATACCTTAAACCCTTAACTAACCCCAAACCTTGAATAAAGATGTAATTAGCAATAGATCTAAGGAATGTCCTAATTCTAGCATAGTTATGGTAGCTGAAGAAAATGTCTTCGATAGACTTTCCCTTGACTATTAAAGATTTGAATACCCTAAACCCTAAACCTAAATCATATTATAATACCTATATTATAATGTAATGTATCATATATTTGAGCATGTAGTGATGTGTTTTGGATGTTATAAGATATTTTGAAATGTTTTAATATATTATGGCATTGTTCTCTATAGTCTATATTAATATAAATCATAAAAATATTTATCTAATAAATCAGATGATGAAATTTCTTAAATTTAAAGTGGGAATTAGGTTGTAGTGCTAAAGGTGTGCTACACCACTTGTAGTCTAGAAAGTAAGATTTTATGTTCAAAATAAATATTATATGTTGTAGCAAAGTATAACATCATATATCATAATATTTTGTTCTACACATTTTAAATTCTTTCAATATTTTATAATCATGCAGTCGAGCTTACACTAGCACTATTTATGAAAATGTTGATTTGGACTTTAAAATGGTGGAATTTGGCCAAATTCATAATAGGTAGAGCATGGCATCATAATATATTATTTCAATTTAAAATATGTAAGTGATAAGACTAAAATATATAGATTTTATTATTTAGACTAATTTTATGATTTTTTTATCTTAAGCAATCCCTTGTGATGTGATATATACAATATAATATAATATAATATGTATAATATGTTGTATTATAATAATCTAGGATGCCATAACATAATGTAGCATCATGCATTACAAACTATTGTGTATTACTACTTATTGTTTAGCATATTTTAGTTTTTTATAGTATGATGTAGTAGAGTTTATCTTGGTATAATTCATAAAAATCTTGATTTATAAAATTTGAGATTATGGGATTTGGCCAAATATAAAGTAAGCTTTAGGGAACATCATTGGGGGTGTGCGATGGTGTCATTTAATCAAAAGAATGAAATTTTACATCCAAAATAGATGTTCATTTTTCAACAAAATTTTATAAATTTTTTGCTTGAAGTGATTCATTTTAAGGCGCAATGTTAGATAATATATTATTTGAAAGCATATTAAAATATAATGTACATAACAATATAGATTCACATATATATGAATGTGGTGGTGTGTTACTAAATGTTATTGTACATTTTAGTATGTTTTACTTTTGTTATAATACATTGGGTCAAAACTCAAAAAAATGTTAATTTGAAGGTTGAGATGGATAATTTGGCCAAATTCACATCACACACCAAGAAGAAATACCAAAATTATGCTATTTTGCACCATTTCTAATAGAAAAATAATAATTTTACATTGAAAATGAACATTATTCATATTTTGAGAAAATTTTGTTCTTTGTTCCTTTTAAGTGATCCTAATGAGCTATAATGTTAAACAATATATTATATTATAGAAAATTATAATACAACATCATATATTATAATATAATATAGTGTGTTAATTCACACAATAATATGTTTAGCATGATATTGTGTAGTTAGTTTGAGCTTGCACTATCACAAATCATAAAATGTTGATTATAATGTTTAGAGGATGTAATTTGAACCAATACATTGTTAGGCTTTTAGTTAAAGTATTAAAGGTGTGCATAAGAGAAGAAATAAGATTTGATGAGAATTCCATGCCAAGGACATGGAGGGAGATTTGCTAGGGGATCACACATGCATTGGACATGACATATGAGGGTCTGTATGAGGGCATAGAAAAATCTCTTGGGGATATGGTTTGAATTTGATTTGATTATATGATTTGTTGAAAGAAGATCCCCTAGGGTTAAGAATCTATAATCCATTGAGGATTAAATCGAATCAACTTTAATTTGTTTTATTTTAATTGATGTGGAGGCACATCTACTAGAGATATGGGCAGTGTGGATGGTATATGAACATTCCACTAGGGAAGCAAGTTGAGATATCAGGGGATTGAGATTTGAGTTTGATTTCATAGGTTTATGTGGGGATGTATCCATAAGGAATAAGAGTTTGGTTGGATTTCTTTGATTTAGACTATACTTGGGGAGTTGGTTTAATTTGGCTCCACTAGGGAGGTTGGTTTTGAATTTGATTTGTTTTCTTGACTTGTTTATATATGATTTGGGGCTCCAATGGGGAGATCAATTTGATTTAACTCCACTAGGGAAAATCATATTAGGTTTAATTTAATCTAAGTTAATGTATGGACCCTGTTGGTGTGCGATGGACCCACTAAGAAGGGGCTATATCAGCCTTGACCTACCTTAGGTTTACAAATCCAAAGGGATAGTCTAGTGGGGTAGAGCTAGCCAACCTAAGGGGTTGCCTTTCTGTGTACAACAGTTATGCTAGGAAGAAGGCATAGCAGACTTACATCTACTAAAGTGAGGAACAACCACTTGGGTGACCTGTTGGATGCACAGCAAATCAAATCTAACCTAGGGTGAATATTGAGTCAATGCCGCTAAGGACTTATGTCAACTCAAAAGTAGTCAAGATTAATTTGATCTTAATTTCATGTCATTTGACATAGTTTGTTTGGTTTAGTTTGATTTTGAATTGGTGGAATATCCCCTGGGGATGTGAGCTCAGTAAAATTTGATAAATTTAATTTATGGACCATGTCGGTGTGCGATGGGGACTTATATCAACTCAAGAGTAGTCAAATAATTCCTGTAAGGAGTTTTATTGAAATTGCCCTAAAGATAGGATGCTTGCTTACTAAAATGTACCGCTAGGGGTGTCCTCCTAATCCACAAGTGAAAATATATTTTGTTTATATGTTTGCATGGACCTTGTTGGTATGCGAGGGACCACAATGAAAAGGGGCTATGTCGGCCTTAACCTATCTCAGATTTACTAGACCAAAGAAGAATCTACACATCCACAAAATGGATTCTCCAACCACAGAGGTGGTTACTAGGAATGGTGAACTTTCCAATCTAATAGTAACTCAGGTAGTCTATAAATGAGTTCGCAAAGGACGTGATCCAAATATATTACCCACAGGGGAGATGCTTCTAGGGGCATTATCTTAAGCCCTGGAAAGAAAGCCTATAGTTGTACGGTGGCCAAGTCAAGGAGAAAGTGTAGTAGACTTACATCTGCCATGAGTGGTGTATCCTAAGGTGTGAGAACCAACCAACCTAAGGTGTATCCATTAGCATGAGTGGTGTATCCATCAGCATAGTGAGATCCAACCAACCTAAGGTGCCCATTGGTGTGCAATGATCAATCTGGAAAGAAAGTGTGTAGGCTTTCATCAAAGTGGAACTAATCATTTGGATAATTTATCAATAGTACAGATGCTATCTGAGCTAGAGAGACTACAAAGCAGCGAGCTCATGAAAGGACTGGACCTAGACTTGAAGTAGCTTGGACGGAAGGAGATGCTAGGGGACTTATCCTAAACAACAAATATACTTCACCCAGTTAGTGCATGAAGGCTAATCCAAGAAGAATGTGTACCAAACTCACATCCTCTTAAATGAAACTAACATGAGGTAGCTTACCGGACACGCAGTAAGGCCTATCAAACTAATAAGGCACTCATCGGTGTGTAGTATCCAAGTAAGGAAGGAAAGCATAGCAAACTTACATTGTCCAAAGTAAGAACATCACTGGGGTGACACACTAGGAGGGTAACACGTCAGCCTAACCTATAGCAGCTATTGAGTGAGTACCGTTGGGGGCGTTATCTCAACTCAGAGTAGCTCGAGACAAAAGATATGTGTTTGTTTTATATATTTGTGTGTAGTTTGTGTTTGTATTATTTTAGATGAAGGATTGAATGCCACTCATGTTCCTTACACCTACCCTAAACATATCATGGAAGATTCACAAACAAGAATACATTCAACATGGAAGAGATTGAATTCGGAATGGAATTTCATTAAAGATAATTATTTTAAAACATGATTTATAATATTTCTTTAAGTAGAGCATGATGATTGGAAGCATTAGGTGCTCACTCTTATGATTAATAAGTTGATAAAATCCACCTTGGTAAGCCTTCTCCCTGCCAAAAGACCTTCCCAAGTGTGTTCAAACTTGCCTCCCATCTTACGACGGGCAATAATCGGTCTCCTTAGAACTAAAATAAGCTCTCCTACTTGAAAATTTCTAGGACGGACCAACTTATTGAAAGCATAAATCATTTTAGCATTATATAACTTGAGGTTTTGGCATGATCGTAGACGTTTCTCCTCCAAACCTTTGAGCTCTTCTTACCTAAACTTGGCATTTTGCTCTATTGTGATTTTGCTACCCACAACTACCCTTAGTGATGGGAGTTAGACTTCTAATGGTAGAACAGCTTGGATCCATACACTAAGGAGAAAGGAGTAGACTGAATTGTAGTTCTATATGTGATGTAGTAGGCCCACAAGGCTTCAACTAACTGTTCATGCCACTGTTGCTTGTTATTGTCAAGTGTCTTCTTTAGTATTTGGATGAGAGTTTTATTGAAGGCTTCTTCTAATCTATTTTCCCTAGAGTAGTTGATGGTAAAATATTTCCAATCTATGTAGTGTCTCCAGGAAAAGTTGTTGATCTCGATTCTTGAATGTGTAGTACCATTATCGGATATAATTCTTCAGGCACTCTAAACATATACGATATGGTTCTAAAAATTAGAGCACATGCTATGTGACCTCTCGGCGAAATCACCTTCACCCATTTGGAAAAGTATTGAGTAGCTAAGATGAATGACCCTTAGAAGAAGGAGGATCAATTGGACCACTATGTCGGTACACCAACACTCGAATGGCCAGGAAGCCAGTGTAGGATGTAGAATGTTGGGTGGTTGGTGTAGGACCACCGTGTATTTGACATTGGTGGCATCTAGCTGTATCCATGCAATCTTTGATCATTGGCGACGAGTATCTAGTCTCTTGATCTTGGTTTTCTTGGACAGTTGGTTGGCTCCACATAATCCTGAGTGTACCTTAATCATGATCTTATGAGCTTCATGCTTGTCTAAATAATGTAACAACATATGATCGAAAGACCACCAGTATAAGACACCATCCACAAGAGTATAATAAAGTGCTCTTTGCTTCATCTACTAGGCTTGGGACTTCTCTTAAGGTAGTTTGCCTTAATTTAGGTAATCTATGAATGGTTGCCTTTAATCTAACTCTTCGTCCTTCTTCACAATGGCAACCTCCCCTTCAAGAGAGTACTTTTTGATGAGTTCAATATTAATAAGGGATAAGACTTATCTATTTTGGACCTTTATTGATATGGGCTCATCCTCCAAAGATGTCAACTCCTTGGCACGCTTGGCTAAAGCATACACTATAGCATTCTCTCCTCGAGGAATCTTATAAATGGTAACCTCTAGGATTTGGGCCAGAAACTCCATGGTGTACTTGTGGTAGTGATGGAGCTTGAACTTTATAACCTTATAGGACACAATGATTTGGTTGATAACTAGTTAAGAATCCCTGAAGATGTTGATGTTCTGGATGCTTAGAGTAATGGTTTACTCCAGACTGGCAAGTAGAGACTCATATTTTGCTTCATTGTTGGTGCAAGGATTGGACAAATGATATGAGAATCTCATCACATCATGGTCTGGAGTTAAGAGAACTATTCCTACTCCTACCATTCTTGAAATAGTAGATTGTGGTCTTCTCCTCTTTGAAGTACATCTCTCTCAGCGTGAATGCTAGTATCCCTAAGTTCATGATTTGTTCATTGGGAGATCATCACTAGCGAGAGAGTGAGGAAGTGGGTGTCTACAAATCCTAGAGAAATACTGCTTGTCTTGGTTCTTCTCCTCTTTAGGAGGTCATGGTACATCTCTAAATGGTGACTAATAGTATCCACTAAGTTCATGATCATGAGATCATTAAGTTATGCTAGTTAAGATCATATATGAAGGTAATGTCAATGATCATGGACCATCATATAGCATTATCTCATGGGATACTATAATTGGATTGATCAGAGATTAAGTTCACCTTATGAGGAAGCATGTAGTGTTATAGCTTTTGGGATGTAAAGATTAAAGCTAGAAATGCTTCTCAATGGGTGGATAATTAGCCTCGAGGGATGATGATGGCTAAGGTAGTAAAGTGCATTTTCCTTCCCTTCATCATTGGCTTGAGCCAATAAAGCACCAAAAGAGTCATCTAATGTAGTAGTGTAAAGTATGAGTGGCTTGCCCAGGATAGGGCTGCTAAACCTGACGGTGTCATCAGGTAATGCTTGATGTCTTCGAAGGAAGGCTCACACTTGTCATCCCACTTAAACTTGACATCCTTTTTGACAAGTGCTAAGAATGGTTAACATATTCCCGATAGGTTAGATATAAAGCATCTTAGATACACCAACCACCCTTAGAATGATATAAGTTGAGTGAAATTTTTAGGGGGTGGCATTTGTAATATCATCTTGATCTTCTCCGGATCGATTTTGACCTAGTGTCAGACAGCAAACCTAAGAAATTTCCCTAAAGCTACGTCGAATGCACACTTTAGTGGGTTCATTTTGAGGTTAAATTATTTAACTGTTTGAAAACTACTCTCAAGTCAAAGAGATGGTCTTCCTTTTCTCTACTTTTGACCACAAGATCATCGACATAACACTCGTCTTGATGTTGAATAAGTTCATTAAAGATTTGAGTAATAGCCTACTTGTATGTAGCACCATCATTTTTAAGATAGAAAGGCATGACCTTATAGCAATAGATTCTGATGTTGGCTAACCAGGTAGAGTATTTTTTTTTTCTTGGATGAAGCTAGCATCAATTAGTTTCTTGACTTTAGAAATGACCTGTTGTTCTATGTCTAATTGCATGCATCTAGGAGCTTGCTTGATACGGTTAGATGTAGGTTCTAATGTTAGTTTATGGACCACTATGTCAGGTGCCAATCCAGGCATCTCTTCATAACTCCATGCAAAGCAGTCCTTAAACTCATTCAATAGCTTAACTAAGTTATTGGTTTCAAGTTCATTCAATAAAAAAACTGATGTATGTTAGCCGTGGATCTTCTACAGTTCCTAAATTGATTTCCTTGAGCTCATTGATGGCTGACTTGATCTCTTCCTCAAACTCTAGCGGTGCATGTTTGACTTCAAAATCATTTGGATCATCTAAAGTTTCTAAGCACAACTCCTCAAATAAGTTAATGTGATTTGAAAAGAACTATCGATTCAAATGATTGGTGATAGCAAGTAATCATCATCATCGACTGGACACACTGTACCGAATCCTAGTCCTGGTCTTGATTGAGAGATTTTTCATTTGTTATTCCATATTCTTTTGAAGTAATCTGACCTGTGCTTTGACCAAGTATGTGGGATTAACCCTTTCTTTGCTAAATTATAAACACAAGGCAAGTCTCAATCAAAAGGTAATTCTATTAAATCTTTATATGAATCATCCTCAAGTTCTACATCAATTTCTTGAGGATGATGCTCTCGAAAGAACCTCGAGTCTTCACACCTATGGATGACTTAGGGGCTTCCCTAGCTACCAAACCCTCAGCTTTTTGAGAGGAAAGTTGGTTTAGAGCTAAGGTTCCGATGCCTAACTGTTTCACATATAGACTTGGATACACTTATGCTTTGCTTTGGAACCTGATATTCTTTGTGATCTGGCTCAAGTGTCACCTCCAAGGGAATCTAGTGTTGAGAAGAACTGGCTGGTGTACTAACTATGTAAGACTCATCTTATGAATAGATTCTAAGTCTATATGGATAGTAGGTGTGCTCTTAGTAGCTAGGACATATTTTCTATTGGGTGGCTAATAAAGAGGTTTTCCACCCTAGGGCCTCTACTGGCTCTTCCTCTACCAGGTGGGGTCATCCAACCCATATGTTTGAATGAAGTAACAAACTGTGGGTGGAATCTAATGTTAGGCTCACTTCCTCCTCCAAGTCTCTTTCCGCTCCCTTCTATTATTTTTTTCATTTTCTCTTTTCTTTTCTTTTTCTTTTTATTTTTTTAATTTTTAAACTTTGGCTAAGTTCATGAAAATAGACTTGTTGATTTTGAGGGAGGTAGTAAGCTGCATCCTCATACATGCTGACCTCATAAATTGTAAATGGCTTGAGATCTCCATTGACATAGTAGATGATCCCACCTCATGAACATCATTGATGTAGAGGATGAAACTATGTTGTTCTCATGTATCCATGGTCTCCCCAAACAAAGTGTTGAAAGATGTATTTAAGTCATAATGGCTTTGACTTATGTCATCATCTCTTCAAGGGTAACACTTAGGAGTCTTCTAGACACTAAGACTTCTCTAGTCATAAGACACTTCTAACAATTAGGTAAACACTTAACCTAAGCTTAAAGACTTAGAAGGGTTAACCATAGGATTAGGTTATGCCTTAGGGATTAGGATAATCCACCTACTCTACAACCCAAATACAATCCATGTTCATATTCTCAAACCAAACCTTAAGTTGAATTCAAACATCAAATTCAAATCCAAATCCAAACCCAAATTTCAAAACCAAAAGATTGAATCCCATGATTAAATCCAAGCTTGAAACCCCTCCTAAGCCATATGACCTATCCCATGGACTTAGCCAAACCTTAATCCAATCAAATCAATCAAATCAATTGATTTTCTCATAATCAATTTATATCTTCAATCATATTCCCAAATATAAATCAAATCTACATTCAAATGATCAAAACTAAATCAAACTAAACTAAATTAAATCAAAACCCTTGCTAAGTGATATGACCTATCCCATGGAATTAACCAAATCTTGATCCAAATCAAGTCAAACTCAATTGATTTTCTCATAAATCAATCATATTTTCAATCATCCTCACAAATTTAAATGAAATACACATTTAAATCATCAAAACTAAATCAAACCAAATCAAAATCTAAACTAAGCCCATGACCCAACTCCATGGACTTAGCCAAATTCTTCATTCAAAACCTAAATTCAAATGATTTTCTCATGAATCAATCATACTTTCAATCATATTCACAAATATAAATGAAATCTACAGACATCAAGCCAAACAAAAATTAACCCAAGTCAAACCCAACTTAACCCTTTTGACTTGAAATGTTCAAATGAACCAAAACCCATTTGAACCCGAGCCAATTTCAATTAAATTTTTATGTCAATCCCAAATCCATATATAAACTCAACTAAATTAAACTCAACCTAAAGTCAAGCCAACTAAATCCAATTGGTCCACTTGACCCAAAGTGGCTAATTTGACCTATTTGAGCCAAGTTCTAATCCTACCAAAATTGGATTGAACCAAGCCCATCGAAATCTCCCATCATGATTATTGATCACCCTAGGATGATCAATTGTCCTAAATTAGGTCAAACTAAGTCAACTTGGTCATTTGACCAAGTCAACCCCTTAACCCATATGAACCCAAACTAGCCAAATTTCAACCTAAGCCAAATCCCTTGAAATCAATGATTCATACCAAATCAAAATCAATATTTGAATATGACTTGACCTTCAATTGAGTCAAACCAATCCCAATTGGCCCTCTTGACCAAGTTGACCCAAATTGACCTAAAGACCAAATTGGGTCAAATCAAAATATAAACCAAATTGATTGCAACCAAGTTCATTCCAAATTGATTGTTGAACTTGACCAAAGCCATGTTTGGACCCAATTGAACTCAATTGACCTACTTAGCCCAAATTGACCTAATGGTTCAAGTTGGCATAATTCAAAATCAAATCCAAATTAATTGAAATCAAATGTACAATCATCTTCAATTGGTCAACTAAACCCAGACCAACACCCAACCCAAGCCAATTTGGTCAAATTGGTCAACTTAACCCATTTGACCCAAATTAATTCAAATGAGCCAAAATCAAATCTAAGCCAAACTAAACTAAACCAATTGAACCAAAACATCCCAAATGATCATATGAACTTGACCCAACCATTGGTATGACCCAACTTGACCAATTGGTCAACTTGACTCAACCTATCTCAATTTTACCCAAATGAGTCAAATTGAGCCAAACCAAACCAAATCAACTCAATTGACTTGAAATTTGGTTTAACCCACTTTTGGCTCATTTCAAATCTGTCCAAATCAAATCCAATGTCAAATGATCATTCTATTCTTGGGTCGAGGGCACAACATGAGACAAATCACCAATGTAAGTGGTCATTCATTCCTTTGCTACTGGTACTCTCCAATCTGTCACCTAGTGACATTGCCCAACCTGTCCTAATGGGTGGTTGTGTCGACCATGACCCATGGGAGTTGTAATCACCTCACCCTCCCCATTGGAGCATTTGAAACCCATAGGACACCCATGATTCCTCCTTAGCAGCCACCTCCACACCTTCGACCAACCAAGCCGAGCCTACTCACCTCCTACCTATCACCCACGACTCCCTGAGATGGCCGGATGGCCACTAGAAGCCAAACTTGATCCCACCATCCAATCAAGATAAAGAGGGGTATAGACCCCCCTCATTTCCACTCAAACACACACAAAAATCATTCCTCAGAGCCCTAACTACCCATGATGAGCCACTAGAGCCATTCCCTAAGCTCCTCAGCTCGTTCCTTTATCGAAAAATGCCATTCCCATCCATTCTAAAATAGGACACTCCCATTTCTGACCTAAATTCCCCATTTCTCCATCAAACTCAAATTAAATTTGCACGCACCTTCCCTAGGCCTCACCATGCAAGAATGAATTATCTCTCAAGCTTCTCGAGCATTATAGGTGTGACTTCAATCAAATTTGAGCTCCAAATTATCAATTCATGGCTTTCTGAGCAAACATCAAGGAATTGATCCAATTGCTACTTCATAGGGCTTCGCCTCCTCTAGATGCAGCTTCCTCAATCATTCAATCCTACGGTCTTGAGCTTCGATGAGGTATGCTTCCAAAATTGATCCTTAGGCGAAAATGGGTTAGATCTTTTTGAAGAAAATTGCATCTCATGTGATCTTGATTGTTGGATCCTCCATGATGTCATGAAGATGTGGGATCCTTGAGTTGATCGAGCTTAGTAAGCTGGATCAAGAGAGCAATGGTGGATGAACTCCATTCTCAATAACTGATGATGTTAGATCAATGACCATGATTCAAATGGGATTCAAGATCTAACAGATTAATCATCTCTGGGATTGGATATTAAGTATCTAGATGATATATTTAATATGATTATGATTTTAATTAATCTTAATTAATAATTTTTAATGGTTGAAACTTCTAAAAATAATAAAAAATTCATAGAGAAATAAAAAATGCAAATAAATACTCATTTTAAAAGTATTTTAGAGGATAATTAATTAAAAGTGATCTTAACTAATTTTGAACAGTAATTAAAGTTTAATTAAAAAAATTAATTAGCTTAATTACTCATTAATTACATGAGCAATTAATCCCAAATATTGTTGGTTAATTTAATTGGATGACCTCTACCTCCCATGATTTTCTTGGGATTTATTACTCAATTAAAAAAACTAGCTAATTAAACCTTAACTACTCTTTTAAGTTAATTAATGATTAACTAATCTCATGAATAGTAATAAATTGGTTAGTTAAGTTTATTAATTATTGTTCAATAGTAAGTGAACTAAGGAATAGGGTTGGGACCTCTTTCCCTAAGTTAATTCACCCTTTTTTAAAATGAAATTAATTAAGATTTAATTAATTAATTAAATCACTTAATCAAATTAAAATAATAATCACATCAGACCTTAATTAATTGAATCATGAGGTAGACCTTTAAGTGTTTAATAACCTAAAGGAGTTTATTGAAATTATGTTTAGTCCATATGTGTGGGAAAACCATAAGAGTAATTAATTAAGTTTTTTAATCAAAATAACTATTAATCATGATCCATTTGCATTAGGCCCCTTTTATTTCCTAGAATCATTGCAAGTTGATTTTCCATGCACATCATATTTTCTCATAATTATTTAGTTAATTACTTTACGGTGACATAGGTGAGGGTAATTAATTTATCTAATTAAGGGTTCAACTTAATTAACCCTTAAAATCAACTTAATTATATTTCCTTAAATTAAATCAAAACACTAATGTGGGAATTGGTTTAAATCATCAAGTGATGATTTCTCTTCTCCTCTTTAGATCAAATCAAATCCAAACCTTAATTAACAAAGAAGCTTTGGTTTGTTTTATATAATCTTATTCGATTTGATTTTCCTTAAGAACTAGTTTAGTTGAATGAATCACATGCTTATATTTGATTGTCCTCTTTCCAATCATGTTAAAATTTGGTATGTCATTTGAATTCATGCATCCATCTTTTCAAAATCAAATAAAATAAAATGGATTTCCTTTATGTAAGCTTGCATGTGTTGATTTAATTTAATATATGTGTGGCTATTATCACTATTAAATCCAAATATATTTTTCAAAAACATATAAATGAATAATAATATGTGTTACGATGCTAGTTATAAATACATAAGAATTGCATGTGCTTATAGCTTAAGTGTATGAATGTTGAGTTCTATTTCCTCTATTCAGGTGTTGATTTATACAAGATTAAATTATAATGGGTATATAGTCTGGACATCCCGGGAACATGAGGCTTTAGCTTACCCCAACGAGGCCATTTGATTACCTCACTTCCCTGCTTTAACAATGACACGTGTGCATTTGATTTCATTTAGATGTATTTCAAAATTAGAATTTGGGTAGAGCTTTAATTCATATATATACATGATTAAATCAAAATAATATATAATAATTGCATGGTTTTCTTTCCCTCATTTATGTATACATCCATGCATGTCCAAGAAAAGCAACTATATAGTATGAACATCTGAGGAATACGAGGCCTTAGTTAGCCCCAAGGAGGTCATTTGTTTACCTCACTTCCCTGGTTTAACAACGACATGTACTTGCCTATATCTTTGTACATTTATATGCATATGTGATTAGTTAATGAAAATCCCATTTTACATTAAATTGCATGCATTCATAATTGACTAAGTGGTTAAATTAATTAGCCATAAGATTTGAAGCTTACTTCTTATTTTTATGTAAACGAATTTACATATGTTTGAATGCAAATGAGTATATAGTCTAGACATCTCGAGAATATGAGACTTTAGCTAGCTCCAAGGAGGTCATTTGATTACCACACTTCCCTGGTTTAACAACGGCATATGCCTATTTAATTTCATTCTTATGTCCTTTTTGTTTAAGAATTTGGATACTTTTTTAAATTAATATGTTTAAATAATTTAATCAAATAAAATATAACTTCGAAACATACACATACATTCATCATTTATGTGTGCTAAAATATGTTGCATGTATAGATACACTTAAGATTAAATCATATGCATGTTACATGGGATGTAAATGAATGATTTAATATATGTCATGTGGTAGTAATTGAATTAAATTAATCTTAAGATGCCTTTCATTTTGAATAGGATTATTTAAAGTGAACCTAAACTTAGGATTAATCAAATCATTTAATAATCCATTCACTAAAGAGAACAAAAACAAATTAATATACTTTAGAAAGTAACTAAAGGTATGGATGAAAATGTGCAACCTAAATAAAAATAAAAAATAAAATAAACTGAAATAAATAAATAATAAACTAAATAAACCTAAACCTAAAAGATTTTTTTAATTTTTCTAAAAAAACCCTAACCTTAAACCCTAAATCCTAAAACTAAACCAAAACCCTAAACCCTGAACCCTAATCCTACAACCCTAAACCTTAAAATCCTAAACCCCAAACCCTAAACCCTAAATCCTAAACCTTAAAACCCTAAAACCTAAACCCTAAACCCTAAAACTTACAACCCTAAACCCTAAACCCTAAACCCTAAGCCATAAAAACCTCAAAACTTAAACCTAAACTAAATAAAACCTAAAAATAAAATAAATCATAAAAACCTAAACTTAAAGAAATTTTAAAAATAAAATAAAATAAAAACCTAAACTAAAACCTAAACCTAAACCTAAACGTAAAAATAAAATAAAATAAAAAATAAAAAATAAACTAAAATATAATAAACACAAACCTAAACTAAACTAAAAAAATAAAATAAACATAGAATAAAAAACCTAAATAAATAAAAACTAAATGTAAAATAAAAATAAAATAAACCTAAAATTAAATAAAATAAAAATTAAATAAAATCCTAAACCTAAAAAATAAACTTAAAAATAAATAAAAATTAAAACCTAAACCCTAAACTAAATAAAAACTAAACCTAAAGTAAACAAAATAAAATAAACCTAAACCTAAACTAAAATAAATAAAACTTAAACCTAAACCTAAAATAAAAACTAAACCTAAACCCTAAACTAAATAAAATAAAATAAACTAAAAAAAACCTAAACCTAAACTAAAAATAAACCATAACAATAAAATTAAAATAAAAACCTAAACCTAAACCTAAAAATAAATAATAAAAACTAAATCTAAAAATAAAATAAAAATAAAACTAAACTAAAAAATAAGCATAAACCTAAACCTAAACTTAAAAAAAATAAACTAAAATAAGAAATCTAAACTAAAATAAATAAACTTAAAATAAATAAAATAAACCAAATAAAAATAAAAAATAAACGTAAATGAAAATAAAAAATCTAATAAACTAAAATAAAAAAATAAATTAAATTAACCTAAACCTACTAGTTTACTTAATTTAAAAAAAATCCCGAAACCCTAAACCCCAAACCCTAAACCCTAAATTTTAAACCCTAAATCCTAAACTCTAAACCCTAAACCTAATCGTAAATCCTAAACCCTAAACCTTAAACCTAACCCCTAAACCCTAAAACTTAAACCCTAAACCCAAAACCCTAAACCCTAAAAACCCTAAAGCCTAAACCTTAAACCCTAAAAACCCTAAACCCTAAAGCCAAAACACTAAACCCTAAACCCTAAACCCTAAAACCTAAAACCTAAAGCATAAACTCTATGCACTAAACCCCAAAAAAAAGCCTAAACTAAAAAAAAACTAAAAAACATAAACCTAAATAAAATAATAAAATAAAATAAAATAAAAACCTAAACTAAAACCTAAACCTAAACCTAAAAATAAAATAAAATAAAGAAATAAAATACACTAAAATAAAATAAATAAAACCATAAACTAAACTCAAAATTTAAATAAACCTAAGAATAAAAAACCTAAAGAAAATGAAAACTAAACATAAAATAAAAAAATAAAATAAACCTTAAATTAAATAGAATAAAAATTAAATAAAAAGAGAAACTTAAAAAGAAATAAAAAATAAAATCCAAAAGCCTAAACTAAAAATAAAAACTTAACCTAAAATAAAAAATAAATAAGCTTAATCCTAAATCTGAACTAAAATAAACTAAATTGAAATAAATAGAACCTAGACCTAAACCTAAAATAAATTAAACTTAAACCTAAACCTAAACTAAATAAAATAAAATAAACTAAAAATAAAATTAAACTTAAACTAAAAAAAAACCTAAAAATAAACCTAAAATAAAAACCTAAAACCTTTACCTAAAAAAAAACCTAAAAATAAAAAATAAAATAAAATTAAAACTCAACTAAAAAATAAATCTAAACCTAAACCTAAACCTAAAAAATAAACTAAAATAAATAAACCTCAAATAAATTAACTAAACTAAATAAAAATAAAAATAATAATAAACTAAAATAAATAAAACATAAAATAAATAAATTAAATAAACCTAAACTACCAGTTTTCTAAATTAAAAAAAAAATTAAAAATAATAATAAAAATAATTTGAAAAAACCCTAAACCTTAAACCCTTAACCCTAAACCCAAAACCATAAAACCCTAAAACTTAAACCCTAAATCGTAAAACATAAACCATAAAACCCTAAATCCTAAACCCTAAACTCTAAACCGTAAAACCTACAACCCTAAACCCTAAACCCTAAACCCCAAACCCTAAACCTTAAACCCTAAACCCTAAAAACCTAAAAACCTAAACCCAAAATAAATAAAACCTTAAAATAAAAAAATAAATAAACCTAAACCTAAATAAAATTAAAAATAAAATTAAATAAAAACCTATACTAAAACCATAACCTAAACCTAAACCTATACTTAAAAATAAAATAAAATAAAAAATAAAAACTAAACTAAAATAGAACAAATAAAAACATAAACTAAACTAAAAAAAATAAACCTAAAAAAATAAAAGCCAATAAAATAAAATAAAATAAACCTAAATAAAATAAAATTAAAACTAAAACCTAAACTTAAAATATACCTAATACCTAAAAATAAATAGAAAATAAAACCTAAAACCTAAACTAAAAAAAAACCTAAAAATAAACTAAATGTAAGCCTTAAAATAAATAAAATGAAATAAACTAAAAAATAAACCTAAACCTAAACTAAAAAAATAAAACCTAAAAATAAACTTAAAATAAAAACCTAAAACTTAAACCTAAAACATAAAATAAAAACCTAAACCTAAACCTAAAAATAAAAAAAATAAAGCTAAAACTTAACTAAGTAAACCATAAACCAAAACCTAAACCTAAAAAATAAATTAAATTAAAAACCTAAACTAAAATAAATAAACCTAAAATAAATAAACTAAACTAAATAAAATAAATATAAAAAAATTAAACTAAAATAAATACAAAATAAACTATATAAACTAAATAAACCTAAACCTACCAATTTACTTAATTTACAAAAAAAAGTCTAAACTCTAAATCCTAAACCTAAGCCCTAAAGCTTAAATCCTAAACCCTAAACCATAAACCATAAACCCTAAATCCTAAACCCTAAACCCTAAACCATAAACTAACCCTAAACCTTAATCCCTGTACCCTCAAAACCATAAACCCGAAAGCCTAAACACTGCACCATAAACCCTAAACCCACCTAAACCCAACCCTAAACCCTAATACCTAAAAGCATAAACCCTAAAACCCTAAACCCTACCCTAAACCCTAACCCTAAACCCTAATACCTAAAAGCATAAACCCTAAAATCCTAAACCCTAAACCTTAAAATCTAAACCTACAACCCTAAACCCTAACTCTAAAACCCAAACCCTAAACCTAAATCTAAAGTAACTAAATAAGTTATAAAATAAACCTAAACCCTAAAACCTAATAAATCTAAACCTAATAACAATAACTTGACATAGAACATCATGCCAACCAAGCTAATATGTTGGAGGTGATGAATTATCGTGTGGTGGGGTATCTAGAGGTGCTGGTGGATATGGAGGTGGTGGTCTGAGTAGTGGTGGTTATGGAGGCATGAGGATCGATGAAGATTATAGCTGTGGTGGCGGCGAAGGGAGAGATCTAGGATACGATGGTGGATCCTACTACTCGAGAGGCTTGGGTGGTTCTGATTGGAACTAGAGAAACTGAAGAATGGCTAATCCGATCTGCTACTTATGGAACCGTGTCTTTATAGTAGAGACAGTTCTAGTTTTCTAGGGTTTTTGATTTGCTCTATGCGTGTTCATTTTTTCTGTCATGCTTATGTCATTGAAAACTTGGTGTGTTATTTGATTGATGAAATCAAAAAGAAGAAATGTTGAATTTGAATTTCTTCTCTATTAAAAAAACTAGAAACCCTAAATCCTAAACTAAATCCTAAAAATTAGACCTAAAACCTAAACCCTAAACCCTGAAAACTCTAAACCCTAAACCCTAAATCCTAAACCCTAAAAACTTAAACTCTAAACTCTAAAATCAAAACCATAAACCCTAAACCCTAAACCTTAAACCCTAAACCCTAAACCCTAAAAAGCTAAAATCCTAAACCTAAACTAAATAAAACCTAAAAATAAAAATATAAAAAACTTAAAATAAAAAATAAAATAAAATAAAACTTAAACTACAATCTAAACCTAAAGCTACAAAGAAAATAAAAGAAAAATAAAAGTAAACTAAAATAAAATACATAAACCTAAACTAAACTAAAAAATAAAAAAATAAACCTAAAATAAAAAAACCTAAACCTAAAAAGAATAAAATAAAATAAAAAAAAAAAATAATAAAAAATAAAACCTAAACCTAAAAAAAACTAAAAAACTAAAAAAAACCTAAACCTAAACCTAAAAAAATAAATAAAACCTAAATTAAAATAAATAAACCCAAAATAATTAAACTAAACTCAATAAAATAAACCTAAATAAAATAAAAAATAAAATAAGCTAAAATAAATAAAAAGAAACAATAAAATAAACCTAAAGTTAATTTTTTTTTTAAAAAACCTATCCCTAAACCCTAAACCCTAAAACTAAACCTAAACCCTAAACTCTCAACCCTAAACCTATAATCCTAAACCCTAAACATTAAAACCTACAACCCTAAACCCTAAACCCTAAACCCCAAACCCTAAATCCTAAACTTGAAACCCTAAAAACCTAAACCGAAACTAAATAAAACTTAAAAAGAAAATAAATCATAAAAATGTAAACCTAAACAAAATAAAAAAACTAAATGTAAAATAAAAATAAAATAAACTTAAAATAAAATAAAATAAAATTTAAATAAAAACCTAAACCTAAAAAAATAAAAATAAAACATATACATAAAAAATAAAATAAAAATAAAACCAGACTAAAAAATAAACATAAATCTAAACCTAAACATAAAAAAATAAATGAAATTAAAAAGCCTAAACTAAACTAAATAAACTGAATAAAATAAATATAAAAATTAACCTAAATAAAAATAAAAATGTAATACACTAAATAAACCTAAACCAACTAGTTTCCTTAATTTAAAAAAACCCTAAACCTTAAAACCTAAACCCAAAACCTTAAAACTAATCGTAAATCATAAATAATCAGAAACCCTAAAAAAATCTTAAACCTAATACTAATCCTAAACCCTAAACCTAATCCTAAATAAACCTAAACTAAACCCTAAACCTAAACCCTAAACCTTAAACCCTACTACCCTAAACCTAACTAAATCCAAAACCTATAAACCTAAACTAAACTAACCTAACCTAAAACCTAAACCATCAACCTCCTCAAACCTAACCTAAACTAAACACTAAACCTAAACCATAAATCCTAAACCCAAACCCTAAACCCTAAAACCTAAAATCCTAAACACTAAAACCCTAAACCCTAAACCCTAAACCCCAAACCCTAAACACTAAACCCTAAACCTTGAAAACCTAAACTAAACTAAATAAAACCTAAAAAGAAAATAAAAAAAACCTAAACCTAAATTAAATAATAAAATAAAATAAAATAAACTAAAACCTAAACTTAAACCATGTAAAATAATAAAAAATAAGACCTAAACTAAAATAAAATAAATAAAACCTAAACTAAACTAAAAAAATAAATAAACCTAAAAAAACATAAAAAAAATAAAAACTTAAACCTAAAAAATAAAACCTAAACCTATAATAAACAAAATAAAATAAACCTAAACCTAAACTAAAATAGACTAAACTAAAATAAATAAAACCAAAACCTAAACATAAACCCTAAACTAAATAAAATAAAATAAACTAAAAGTAAATGTAAACCTAAACTAAAAAATAAACCTAAAATAAAAACCTAAAACCTAAACCAAATAAAATAAAACAAAAACCTAAACCAATTCCTAAAAATAAAAAATCAAACCAAAATGAAAAAAATAAAATAAAAAAATAAAATAAAAAATATGCATAAGCCTAAACCTAAACCCAAATAGTAAACTAAAATAAAAAAACTTAAACTAAAATAAGTAAACTAAACTAAATAAAAATAAAAAATAAACCTAAAAAAAAAAATAAAAATAAACTAAAATAAATATAAATAAACTAAATAAATCTAAACTGGTTTATTTATTTTTTTAAAAAAAAATGTTAAGTCTAAATCTAAACCCTAAACCTAAACTCTAAACCTAAACTAACCAAACCTAAACTAAACCTACAACCTAAACTAACCCTAAACCTAAAACTATAAACCTTAACCTAAACCCTAAACCCTAAACTCAAACCATAACCCTAACCTAAACCTAAACTATAAACCCTAAACCCTAAAACCCTAAACCAACCTAAACCTAAAACCTAAATCTTAAACCTAAGCTAACCTAAACTTAACCCAAAACTATAAACCCTAAACCCTAAATCCTAAAACCCCAAAACCCCTAAATCCTAAACCCTAAACCCTAACTAAAATAAACTAAACCTAAAAACCTAAAAGCTTAAATATAAACTAAATAAAACCTAAAATAAAATAAATAAAAAACCTAAACCTAAATAAAATATAAAAATAAAATATAATAAAAACATAAACTAAAACCTAAACCTAAACTTAAATCTAAACTTAAATGTAAAAATATAATAAAATAAAAAATAAAACAAAACTAAAATAAAATAAATAAAAACCTAAAATAAAATAAAAAAATAAAATGAACCTAAAAAGAAAAAACTTAAATAAAATAAAAATTAAACATAAAATAAAAATAAAAAAATGTAAAAGAAAATCAAATAAAAACTAAATAAATACCTAAACCTGAAAATAAACCTAAAACTAAAATTAAAAAAGAAATAAAAAATAAAACCTAAACCTAAAACTAAAAGAAAACATAAACATAAAATAAACAAAATAAAATAAATTCAAACCTAAACTAAAATAAACTAAACTAAAATAAATAAAACTAAACCTAAACCTAAATCCAAAACTAAATAAAAAAATTAAATTAAAATTAAGCCTAAAACTAAATTGAAAAATAAAACCTAAAAATAAACATAAAATAAAAACTTAAAACCTAAAAATAAAAAAATAAAATAAGAACTGAAACCTAAACCTAAGAATAAAAAATAAAACTAAAAGATAAAAAAATAAACTAAAAATAAAACAAGACTAAAAAATAAACATAAATCTAAACCAAAACCTAAAAATAAACTAAAATAAAAAACTTAAATTAAAATTAATAAACTTAAAATAAATAAACTAAACTAAATGAACATAAAAAATAAATCTAAATAAAAATAAAAAATAAAATAAAGTAAAATAAATAATAAATAAACTAAATAAACCTAAACCTACATGTTTACTTAATTTAAAAAAACCCTAAAACTAACCTTAAACCCTAAACCCTAATCTTACAACCCTAAACCTACAACTCTAAACCCCAAACCCTAAACCCTAAAAAATCCTAAACTAACCCTAAACCCTAAGCCTTAAACTATAAACCCTAAATCCTAAACCCTAAATTGTAAACCATAAACCCTAACCCTAACCCTAAACCCTAAACCCTAAACCTTAAAACCCTAAACACTAAACCCTAAATTAGCCCTAAACCATAAGCCCTAAAATCCTTAAACCATAAATTAACCCTAAACACTAAGTTATCCCTATACCCTAAACCCTCAAAACTATAAACCCTAAAGCATAAACCCTAAACTATAAACCCTAAACCCTAAACCCTAACCCTAAACCATAAACCCTAACACCTTAAACCCTAAAATCCTAAACCCTAAAACCTAAACCTTAAACTCTAAAAATTTTAAAACCTAAACCTAAACTAAATATAACCTAAAAATAAAATAAATAAATAAAACCTAAACCTAAAAAAATAAAAACAAATAAAATAAAATAAAATCCTAAACTAAAACCTAAACTTAAACCTAAAAATAAAATAAAATAAAATAAAATAAATAGAAACTTAAACTAAACTAAAAAATAAAATAAGCCTAAGAATAAAAAACCTAAATAAAATAAAAACTAAAAATGAAATTAACCTAAAATAAAATAAAATAAAAACTAAATAAAACCTAAACTAAAAAAATAAAACTAAAACTAAAATTGAAAAATAAAAAAACTGAAACCTAAAATAAAAATAAAATAAACCTAAACCTAAACTAAAATAAGCTAAACTAAAATAAATAAAAACTAAACATAAACTTAAATAAACTAAACCTAAACCTAAACCTAAACTAAATAAAATAAAATAAACTAAAAACAAACCTAAACCTAAAATAAAAAATCAAACCTAAAAATAAACCTAAAATAAAAACCAAAAACCTAAACCTAAAAAAATAAAATAAAAATCTAAATCTAAACCTAAAAATAAAAAATAAAACATAAACCTAAAAAATAAAAAAAAATAAAACTCAACTAAAAAATAAACCTAAACCTAAAAAATGAACTAAGATAAAAAACATAAACTAAAATAAATAAACCTAAAATAAATAGACTAAATTAAATAAAAATAAATAATAAACTTAAATAATAAAAAAATAAAATAAACTCAAATAAATAAAAAATAAACTTAATAAAATAAATAAACTATGAAAACTTAAACCTATCAGTTTACTTAATTTTTAAAAAATAACCCTAAACCTTAAATCTTAAAACCTAAACCCTAAACCCTAAACCCTAAAACAAAACCTAAACCATAAACCTACAAACCTAAACCTTAAACCCTAAACCCTAAAACCCTTAAATCTAAACCCTAAACCCTAAACCCTAAACTTTAAGCCTTATATCTATACCCTAAACCCCTAAATCCTAAAACCATAAACCTTAAAACCTATATCATAAACCCTAATCCCTAAACCCTAAACCTTAAACCCTAAAACCTACATCCATAAACCCTAAACCCCAAATAGTAAACCCAAAACTACCCCTAAACCCTAAGATTGAATAAAAGCTTGACGACAGGAACATCACCATCCACTATGCTCAATCTAGATCTAGTAGTGGAGGCGAAGGCCGAGGCAGCGGTTATCATAGTGGTGGTGGAGGATCTGGAGGTGTTGATGGATATGGAGGTGGTGCTCAGAATAGTGGTGGTTATGGATGCGGGAGGCACAATGGAGGTTATAACCGTGGTGGTGGTAGAGGGAGAGATCCAGGATGATGATGGATCTTGCTACTCGAGAGGTGAGGGTGGTTTTATGTGAACTGGAGAAATGGAAGAACAGTCGATCCGATCTGCTGCTTACAAAATTGTGTCTTTATAGTAGAAATAGTTCTACTTATCTAGGGTTTTTTATTTTCTCTACGGATGCTCATTTTTTATCTATGTCTTTGTTCGTGTCTTAGAAAACTTGTGCTACTACTTGGTTGATGAAATCAAAAGAAAAAATGTTGAATCTGAATTTGTTCTCTATTAAAAATTTAAAAAAACCTTAAACCCTAAACCCTAAACCCTAAACCATAAACTAAAACTTAAACCCTATACTTAAAACTTCAAACCTAAACCCTAAACCTTAAACCTTAAAAACCCTAAACCCTAAACATTAAACCCTAAACCCTAAACCTAAACCCTAAACCCTAAACCTTAAATTCTAAACTCTAAACCTTAAACCCTAAATCCTAAACCCTAAACCTTAAACCTTAAAACCTAAACCCTAAAACCGTAAACCCTAATCCCTAAAACCTACAACCTTAAACCCTAAACCCTAAATCTAAAACCCTAAACTAGCCCTAAACTCTAAACCCTAAACTAGCCCTAAATATTAACCATAAACCCTAAACCCTAAGCCTTGAATAAAGATGTCATTGGGAGTAGATCTAAAGAATGACCCAATCCTAACATAGTTATGGTAGCTAAATAAAATATCTTTAAGTGACTTTCCCTTGACTATTAGAGATTTGAATACCCTAAACCCTAACCTTAAATCATATTATAATACCATATATTATAATATAATATTACATCATTTATTTGAGCATGTAGTGATGTGTTTTTGAATGTTATAAGATGTTTTAAAATGTTTTAGTATATTATGGTATTGTGCCCTATAGTCTATTTTATTATAAATAATAAAAATATTGATTTAATAAATAAGATAATGAAATTTGTTAAATTTGAAGTGGGAAATTAGGTTGTAGTACCAAAGGTGTGCTATGCCACTTGTAGTCTAAAAAGTAAGATTTTATGTTCAAAATTAATATTATATATTGTAACATTGTATTACATCGTATATCATAATTATGTTCTATGCATTTTAAATTCTTTTAGTATTTTACAATCATGTAGTTGAGCCTAAACTAGCATTATTTATAAAAATGTTGATTTAGACTTTAAAATGATGGAATTTGACCAAATTCATAATTGCAAGATCATGGCATCATAATATATTATTTCAATTTAAAATATGTAAGCGATACGACTAAAATATATAGTTTTTTATTCTTTAGACTAATTTTATGATTATTTTATTTTAAGCAATCCCTTGTGATGTGTTACGAAATATATAATATGTTATAGTGTATTATAATATAGAATGCCATATTATAGTGTAGCACCATGCATTAGTTTAACATATTTTAGTTTTATTATAGTATGATGTAGTAGAGTTTGTACTAGTATAATTCATAAAAATACTGATTTATAGGCTGAGATGATGGGATTTGACCAAATTTAAGGTAATATTTAAGGAACATCATTGAGGGTGTGCTATGGTTTGTCATTTAATTAAAAAAATAGAATTTTGCATCCAAAATAAATGTTCATTTTTCAACCAAATTTTATAATTTTTTTGCTTAAAGTGATTCATTTTAAGGTGTAATGTAAGATAATATATTATATGAAAGCACATTAAAATATAATGTACTTAACAATATAACTTCACATATATATGAATGTGGTGGTGTGTTACTAAAAGTTATTGTACATTTTCATATGTTTTACTTTTGTTATAATACATTAGTTCAAACCTTACAAAAATGTTGATTTAAAGGTTGAGATGGAAGACTTTGGCCAAATTCATGGCACACACTAAGAAGCAACACCATAATTATGTTATTTTGTACCATTTCTAATAGAAAAATAATAATTTTACATCCAAAATGAACATTATTCATATTTTGAGAAAATTTTGTTATTTGTTCATTTTAAGTGAATCTAATGAGGTGTAATGTTAGACAATATATTATATTAATTCAAATTATAATATAACATCATATATTTTAATATAATATAGTGTGTTAATTCACACTAAAATATGCTTAGCATAATATTGTATAGTTAGTTTGAGCTTGCACCATCACAAATCATAAAATCTTGATTACAATGTTAAGATGATGTAATTTGAACAAACACATTGTTAGGCTTTTGGTTGAAGTATTAAAGGTGTGCATAAGAGAAAAATAAGATTTTATGAGAATTCCATGGACATGGGAGAGATCCTAGGGGATCATACATGCATTGGACATGACATGTGTGGGGTCTTTATCGAGGCCATACAAGAAGAAAATATGCTGGGGATAAGGTTTGAATTTGATTTGATTATATGATTTATGGAAAGAAGATCCACTGGGGATAAGAATCTATAATCCCCTGAGGATTAAGATCGAATCTACTTTAATTTGTTTTATTTTAATTGATGTGGAGGCATATCAACTAGATATATGGGCTCAAGTCTGTTGGGGATCGGGTATATGAACCTTCCACTAAGAAATTAGGTTCGGGCAATTTGTTAGGGATTGGGATTTGAGTTTGATTTCATAGATTTATTTGGGGATGTATCCGCTTGGGATAAGAGTTTGGTTGGATTTCTTTGATTTAGACTCTACTGGGAGAGTTAGTTTAATTTGGTTCCACTGGAGAGGTTGGTTTTGAATTTGATTTATTTGCTTGACTTGTTTTTATATGATTTGGGGCTCCGTTAGGGAGAAGTGTGTAATTTAACTCCACTAGGGAAAATTAGATTGGGTTAAATTTAATCTGAGTTAATGTATGGACCCTGTCAGTGTATGATGGACCCACTGAGAAGGGGATATATCAACCTTGACCTACCTTAAGTTTACAAATCCAAATAAATAGTCTACCGACTACGGGGTAGAGCTAACCAACCTAAGGGGTTGCCTTTCATTGTACAACAGTTGTGCCAAGAAAAAGGTGTAGTAGACTTACATCTTCTAAAGTGAGGAACAACCACTGGGGTGATATGTTGGATGCACATCAAATCGAACCTAACCTACAACGACTATTGAGTGAATGTCGATGGGGACTTATGTCAACACAAAAGTAGTCAGGATTAATTTTATCTTAATTTCATGTGATTTGATATTATTTGTTTAGTTTAGTTTGATTTTGAATTGAGGGCATATCCACTAGGGATGTGAGCTCAATAAAATTTAATAGATTTAATTTATGGACCATGCTTGTGTGTGATAGACCCACTGAGAAGGGTCTATATTGGACTTGTCCTATCTCAGATTTATAAATCCAAAGGGACAGTAAAATAGTCATGGGGTAGAGCTAGCCAACATAAGGGGTTGCCTTTCGGTGTGCAATGGCTATGCTAGGAAAAAGGCATAGCAGACTTACATCTTATAAAGCAAGGAACAATCGTTGGGGTGACCTGATGGTAGCACAACAAATCATACTTGACTTAGAGGTGACTACTTAGTGAATGCCATTAGGGACTTATATCAACTCAGGAGTAGTCAAACAATTCCTATAGAGAGTTTTGCTGACACTGCCCTAAAGATAGGATACCTGCTTGGGAAAAGGTACAGCTAGGGGTCCTCCTAATCCTCAAGTGAATATATATTTTATTTATATGTTTGCGTGGAACTTGTTGGTGTACGAGGGATCACATTGAGAAGGGGCTATGCCAACCTTTACCTATGTCAGTTTTAGTGGACCAAGGGAGAATATGCAAATCCATAGGATGGACTCTCCAACCACGGGGCATGGAAAGGGGAACTGCTCAACGGGGTAGTGTCTAAATGGGGTCAAAGGACATGATCCAAATATAATTTAGGGGAGGGGCCTTATCTTGAGCCAAAAAAATAAAGCCTACGGCCAACTCAAGTGAGACTTACATCTACTATGAGTGGTGAATCCTAAGGTGCAAGAACCAACCTAAGGTGTATCCATCAGCATGAGTGGTGTATCCTTCAGCATAGTGAGAACCAACCAACCTAAGGTGCCTATCGATCTGCAATGATTAATCTAGAAAGAAAGAATGTAGGCTTACAACTTTTCAAGTAACATCATCGTGATAGTCATCTGGGTTAGATGCTATCTGACCTAGAGTGACTACTAAGTGGGGAGCCCCGAGGAAGGACTAGACCCAGACTTGAAGCAGTCAAGAGGGAATGAGCCGCTAGGGGACTTATCCTAAACCTCAAATATACTCAACCCAGTAGGTGCATAAAGGCTAATCTAAGATGAAAGTGCAGCAGACTCACATCCTCTTAAATGAAGCCAACATGAGGTAGCTTGTCAGCCATGTAGTAAGGCCTACAAAATAAACCATGAGCTCATCAATGTGCAGTGGCCAAGTAAAGAAGGAAAGTGTAGTAGACTTACATCCTCCAAAGCAAGAAGACCACTAGAGTCACACACTAGCAAGGTAGCATGTTAGCCCGACCTAGAGTAGCTACTGAGTGAGTGCCACTAGGGGCGTTATCTCAACTAAGAGTAGCCCAAGCTAAAAAAAATATGTGCTTATTTTATATGTTTGTGTCTAGTTTGTGTTTGTGTTGTGTCGATGAAGGATAAGATGCCGTTGGGGTTCCTTACACCTACCCTAAACACATCATAGAGGATTTGCAAATAAGAATACCTTCAACATGGAAGAGATTGAATTCAAAATGAAATTTTCTTTGATAATGATTATTTTTAAACATGACTTATAATATTTTTTTTGGTAGAGCTCATTGATTGAAAGTATTGGGCGCTCTCCCTTATGATTAATAATCTGACAAAATCCTTCTTGGTAGGCTTCCTATTGCAAAAGGGCTTTTCGAAGTGGATTCAAACTTGCCTTTCATCTTACGACGGACAATAATTGGTCTCCTTAGAACTAAAATAAGCTCTAACTTGAAAAGCTCTAGGACGGACCAACTTGCTATGAGCTTGAATCATTTTAGCTTTGTACAACACGAGATTTTGGTATGCCTATAGGCTAACCGTAACTTGGCATTTTTCTCTATTATGATCTTGCTACCCATAGCTATCTTTAGTGATGTGAGTTGGACTTCTAATGGAAGAATGGCTTCAGACCCATACACTAAGGATAAAGAAGTAGACTGAGAATTCTATATGTGGTAGACAAGGCTTCAACTAACTGCTCATGCCACCGTATTATTATCAGTATCTTCTAGTATTTGGATGAGAGATTTGTTGAAGGCACGCTATTTTCCATCGAGTAGTTATTGATAGAATATCTCCAATTTATGTTGTGTCTCCAGGAAAATTTATTGATCTCTGTGCTCTTGGATGTAGTACCATTATCAGATATAATTTTTTAAGGCACTATGAACCTATGTACGATATGGTTCCTAAAAAATTGTAGCACATGCAGAGCTGTGACCTGTCTAAGCAGAATCTCCTTAACCCATTTGGAAAAGTAGTGACTAGCAACTAAGATGAACTGATGAACATTAAAATAAAGAGGATTAATCATGCCCACTATGTTGGTACCCCCAACACTCGAATGGCCATAAGGCCAATATAGGATATAGAATATTGGGTGGTTAGAGGAGGACCATATCATGTATTTGACATTAGTGGCATCGCCTAGCCATATCCATGCAATCTTTGATCATCGATGGCCAATAGTATCATAGTCTCTTGATCTTGGCTTTCATCTTCGGACAAGATTGGTTAGCTCCACATAATCGAGTGTACTGTACCATCTTATGCTGTTTGTCAAATAATATAACCACATATGATCAAAAGATTGCTGATACAAGACACCATCCACAAGAGTGTAAGAAAGTGCTCTCTGGCTCATCTCATAGGCTTGGGACTTCTCTTGAGGTAGTTTACCTTTATTTATGTAATCCATGAATGGTTGCCTTTAATCTAACTCCTCGTTCTTGTTGGCAATGGAAACCTACCCTTCAAGAGTGTACTTTTTGATGAGTTCAATATAAATAAAGGATAAGACTTGTCTATTTTGGACCTTTATTGATATGAACTCATCCTTCGAACATGCCAACTCCTTGGCAGGCTTATTTAAAGAATACGCTACAACATTCTGTCCTTGTGGAATCTTATAAATGGTAACCTTTGGGATTTGGGCTAATAACTCTATGGTGTACTTATGATAGTGATGCAGCTTGGGCATTACAACCTTATAGGACCCAATAATTTGGTTGATAACTAGCTAAGAATCCTCAAAGATATTAATATTCTAGATGCTTAGAGTAATGGCTAACTCTAGATAGGCAATCAAAGCATCATATTCAACTTCATTGTTGGTGCAAGGATTGGACATATGATATGAGAATCACATCACATCATGGTCTAGAGTTAAGAGAACTAATCTTACCACCACTTTTCCTGGAGTAGTAGATTATGGTTCTTCTCCTCTTTGAGGGGAAGCTGTACCATCTAAGTATATCTCCCAGCGGTGAATGCTAGTATCCTCTAAATTCTTGATTTATTCATCAGGGAGATAATCATTAAGCAGAGAGTCAATAGGAAGTGTGTGTGATGCTAAGAAATCTACTGGTGATTATCCTTTCATCACATAAAGGGATACAAAGGTATTGTAAAACTATAAGAGGATCATGGACCATCATGCCAATCATCCAGATAGTGTCAGTCAGGTCATGAGATACTATAGTGGATTGATCCTAGAGATTAAGTTCACCTTATGAGGAAGCATGTAGTGCTATAGCTTTTGGGATGTAAAGATTAAAGCTAGGCTATGCCTCTCAATGGGTAGATAATTAGCCTAAGTAGGGATTAGATGATGGCTAAGGCCGTAGACTGCATTTTTCTTCCCTTTGTCATTGGCTTGGGCCAACAAAGCACCAAGGGAGTCATCTAATGTAGTAGTGTAAAGTATGAACGGTATGACCGTGATAAAGACAACTAGAATAAGCGATGTCATCAAGTAATGCTTGATGTCTTCAAAGGAATGCTCACACTTATCATCCCACTTGAACTTGGCATCCTTTTTGATAAGTGCTTAGAATTCCTGACATCTTCCTAATATGTTGGATATAATGCATCTTAGATACACAAACTGCTTTTGAAATGATTAAAGTTGAGTTAAACATTTAGGGGGTGGAACTTTGAATATCGCCTTGATATTCTCTAGATCGATTTCGATTCCTTGGTCTTGAACAACAAACCCAAGGAATCTCCCTTAAGCTACTCTGAATGCACACTTCATGGGGTTCATTTTGAGGTTAAATTGTCTTAACTATTTGAAAACTACTCTCAAGTCAAAGAGATAGTCTTCCTTTTCTCTACTTTTGACCATGATATCATCAACATAGCACTCAACTTGATGATGAATAAGTTTGTTGAAGATTGAGACAGCGTGTTTGTAGACCGACATTTTAAGGAAAGGCATGACCTTATAGTAATAGATTCTGATCAAGGTTCCAAAAGTAGTATTTCTTTCATCTTTAGGGGACATCTTTATTTGGTTATATCCAGATGAGCCATCTAAGAAAGAGAAGACTGATGAGATGAGGCAATGTCCAACATCAGCTCCAAGATAGGTAGTGGAAATTCATCTTTTGGACATGCCTTATTTAAATCCCTAAAATTGACGCATATGTGAATTTGTCCATTTTTTTACTAATTGGGACAACATTGGCTAACCAGATAGGGTATTTTCCCCCCTAGATGAAGCTAGCATTGATCAATTTCTTATCTTCAAAAATGACCTATTATTCTCTGTCTACTCACATGCGTCTAGGAGCTTGCTTTATAGGATTAGAAGTAAGCTCTATTGCTATTTTATGGATGGCTATGTCAAGAGCCAATCCAAGAATCTCTTCATAACTTGATGCAAAGAAGTCCTTAATCTCAATCAATAACCTAACTAAGTCATTGGTTTCAATTTCATTCATCAAAGAACTTATGTATGTCGGGTGTGGATCTTCTTTACTTCCTAAGATGATTTCCTTGAGCTCATCGATGTTTGACTTGATCTCTTCTTCGAATTCTAGCAGTGCATCTTTAACTTCAAAATCATATTGATCATCTGAAGTTTTTATGCATAGCTCCTCATTTGAGTTAATGTGATTTGAAAAGAACCTATCAGATTCCAAATGATTAGTGATGACTAAGCAATAATTGTCATCATCGACTGGACCCACTGTACCAAATCCTAGTTTTAATCTTGATTGAGAGCTTTTACATTTATTATTTCATATTCTTTTGAAATAGTCTTAACCTGTGCATTGATCTAGTATGTGGGATTAACCCTTTCTTTGTTAAATTATGAATAGAAGGCAAGTACGAATCAAAAGGTAATTATATTAAATCTTTATATGAATCATCCTCAAGTTCCACATCAACTTCTTAACTTGAGGATTATGCCCCCATAAAGAACCTTCAAGTCTTCACACCTACGGTTGACTTAAGGGCTTCCTTAACTACCAAAACCTCAGCTTTTTGAGAGGAAAGTGGGGTTAGAGCTAAGGTTCCCAACTAATGCCTAATTGTTTCACATAAAGACTTGGATACACTTATGCTTTGCTTTGGAGCCATCTTCATTATCTGCTCAAGTGTCACTTCCAAGGGAATCTACGAGAAGAGTCGGTGTGCTAACCATATAAGACTCATCCTATGAACTAGATTCTAAGTCTATATGGATAGCAGGTACTCCCTCATGCTAGGATATATCTTCTATTGGGTGGCCACAAAGAGGTTTTCCACCCCAGACCGCTTTGAACCTGGTCTCTTTCTCTACCTGGTGGAGGTCAGGTCATCCTACCCATATGTTCGAATGGAGTAACAAACTATGGGTGGAATCTAATGTCATGCTCCACTTCCTATTCCAAGTCTATTTACACTCTCTTTTATTTTATTTTTAATTTTCTCTTTTCTTTTTATTTTTCTCTTTAATTTTCTTTTTCTTTTTCTTTTTTTTCTATTTTTAAACTTTGGCCAAGTTCAGAGAATAGACTTGTTGATATTAAGGGAGGTAGTAAGCCACATCCTCATATATGCCAACCTTGTGAACTGTAAATGGCTTGAGATCTCCTTTGACATAGTAGATGATACCACCTCTCACAAAATACATGCATTGATGTAGAGATGATGGAACTATTTTGTTCACATGTATCCATGGTCTCCCAAGCAAAGCATTGAAAGATGTATCCAAGTTTATAATGTGAAACTTGGCTTCAGACTTCCAATAATCTATCTCTAAGTGCAACATTATGGAGCCTAAGGCCTATTGACCTCACTTTTGGAGTGCAGATTCAATCTTTCAAATTTAGACTTAGGAGTTTTCTAGGCACTAAGACTTCCCTAGTCATAGGATACTTCTGACATTTAGGTAAAAATTTAACCTAAGCCTAAATACTTAGAAGGGTTAACCATAGGATTAGGTTATGCCTTAGGGATTAAGATAATCCACCTACCCTAAAACCCAAATCCAATAGATGTTCACCTTCTCAAACCAAACATCAAATTTAAATCCAAATCCAAACTCAAATTCCAAAACCAAATGATTGAAGCCCACGATCAAATCCAAACTTGAAACCCTTCCTAAGCCATATGATCTATCCCATGGACTTAGCCAAATCTTAATCCAAATTGATTTTCTCATAATAAATATATATCATCAATCATCTTCCTAAATATAAATCAAATCTACATTCATATGATCAAAACTAAATCAAATTAAATCAAATTAAATCAAAACTTTTCCTAAGCCATATGACCTACCCCATGGACTTAGCCAAATCTTAATCTAAATTAAGTCAAACCTAATTGATTTTATCATAAATATATCATATTTTCAATCATCTTCATAATTTTAAATGAAATATACATTTAAATTATAAAAACTAAATCAAACCAAATCAAAATCCAAACTTAAGCCACAACTATG
This sequence comes from Cymbidium sinense, assembly GCA_021442155.1. Lineage (NCBI taxonomy): Eukaryota > Viridiplantae > Streptophyta > Magnoliopsida > Asparagales > Orchidaceae > Cymbidium > Cymbidium sinense. The sequence continues at coordinate 185,547,190 of CM038215.1, forward strand.
GACTTAGCCAAATTCCTTCATTCCAAAACCCAAAATAAATTGATTTTCATGAATCAATCATACCTTCAATCATATTCACAAATATAAATTAAATCTACAATCATCAAGACAAACCAAAATCTCAAGCCAAACCGACTTGAAATGTTCAAATGAACCCAAACCCATTTGAACCCAAGTTACCAATTGAATTTATATATCAATCCCAAATATAAACTCAAATCAAGCTCAACCCAAAATTAAGGTAAAACCAAACCACCAAAGTGGACCTATTTATTTGAGCCTAGTTTTAATCCTACCCAAAATGGATTGAACCAATCCCATCAAAACCTCCCATCATGATTGTTGATCACCCTAGGTTGATCAAAAATTGTCAAAGTCAAACTCAATTTGGTCATTTGACCATGTCAACCCCTTAGCCCATATGAACGCAAATAAAACTAAATTTGACAAGACAAATCCCTTGAAACCAATGATTCATATCAAATCAAAATCAATATTTGAATATGACTTGTCCTTCAGTTGAGTCAAACAAAACTCAACTGGCCCTCATGACCCAAATTGACCTAAAAGACCAAATTGGGCCAAATCAAAATATAAACCAAATTGATTGCAATCAATGGCTCAAGTTCATTCCAAATTGATTATTGAACTTAACTAAAGCCATGATTGGACTCATTTGAACCCAATTGGCCTACTTAGCCCAAATTAACCTAAAGGTTCAAGTTGGCCTAAATCAAAACTAAATACAAATTAATTGAAACTAAAGCTTGCAATCATCTTCAATTGGTCAACTAAACCCAAATGGTTAATTCAAATTGGTCAATGAATAATCATGAATTCAAATGAATCAACAGCCAAACTAAAATACCAAACCATTGAACCAAACTTATGATCATATGAACTAATTTGACTAATTCAACTTGACAACCTAACCTAATGACAAATCAACCCAAATCAACTCCAAATCAACTTGAAACTTGAAACCCACTTTGGCTCGTTTCACCCAAATCAATCCAATGCCACATTCTACCTTGGGTCAAGGGAATCACATGAGACAAATCACCCATGTAAGTCATTCGCATTCATGGCCACTTGGTACTCTCCCGATGGTCCACCTAGGAACCTAGGATCTTTGTAGCATGAGGGGTGGTTGGGTCATCCATGACCCATAAGAGGTGAAATAAGCTCACCCACCCCATTAGAGCATTTGAAACCCATAGGACACCCATGATTCTTCCTTGGCAGCCACCTCCACACTTTCAACCAACCAATCTGAATCAACTCACCTCCTCCCTACCACCCACGACTCCCTGAGATGGCTAGATGTCCACTAAAAGCCAAACCTGATCCCAATGTCTGGTCAAAATGAAGGGGGGTATAAACCCCCTCGTTTCCACTCAAAGACACATAAAAATCATTCCTCAGAGCCCTAGGAACCCAAGAAGAGTTGCTAGAGCCAGTCCTCAAGCTCTTAAGCTTATTCCTCAATCAAAAAATGCTATTCTCATCCATCTCAAAATAGGACACTCCCTTTTTCAACCTAACATCCCCATTTCTTCATCAAACAAAAATTAACTTTGCACGCACCTTCCCTAAGCCTGATCGAGCAAGAACGAATCATCTCCCAAGATTCTTGAGCAATTAAGGTGGGACTTCGATCAAAGTCGAGTTCCAAATTATCAATTTATGTGCTTCTGAGCGAACGTTGAGGAATTGATCTAATTATTGCTCAACAGGGCTTCATCTCCATTAGATGAAGCTTCCTCAATCGTTCAAGCTGCTGGTCTTGAGCTCTGGTGAGGTGTGCTTCCAAAATTGATCTTTAGGCCAAAATGGGTTGAAACTTTTTGAAGAAAACTTGCATCTTGTGTGATCTTGACCATTGGATCCCCTCCGATCAATGTTATGAAGGCGTGGGATCCTTTTAGAGTTGATCTTAGCTTGAGTAAGCTCAGATCAAGTGAGCAATGGAAGACAGACTTCATTCTCCCTCACTCGTGTGACATTAGATCACGCACCATCTATTCCACATGATCAGAATGGATGATGATTAGATCCACTAGATCGATCTGATTTAATCCTATTAAGCTATGGGATTAATCATAGCCATCAGATCTTAGATTAGATGATGGAAGAGAAAGAGTGTCCGCTGCCGCCATGAAAGCACTGAGTCAGATACGTTTTAAGTAGCCAATCCCGTAGTGCCACGTGGATAGCGTGCCGCATCAGCATGCCACATGGTGCCAACAAGATTAGCTTTAATTAAGCTTAATTAATCATTTTTAATAGCTTAAACTTCTAAAAATCATAAACAATCATAGAGAAATAAAAAAATGGAAATAAATACTCATTTTAAATGTATTTCAAAGGATAATTAATTAAAAATGATCTTAACTAATTTTGAATAGTAATTAAGATTTAATTAAGGTTTAATTAAAAATTTATTAGCTTAATTACTCCTTAATTACTTAAGCAATTAATCCCAAATTTTGTGGGTTAATTTAATGGATGACCTCTGCCTCCCATAATGTTTTTGGGATTTATTGCTCACTTAATTATGAAAATTAACTAATTAAACCTTAATAACTCTTTTAAGTTAATTAATGATTAATTAATTCCATGAATAATAATAAATTGATTATTTAAGTTTATTAATTATTAATGTTTGGTCAAAATGAAGGGGGTATACACCCTCTCGTTTTCACTCAAAGACACACAAAAGTCATTCCTTAGAGCCCTAGGTACCCAAGAAGAGTTGCTAGAGCCATTCCTTAAGCTCCCAAGCTTGTTCCTCAATAAAAAAATGCTATTCTCATTCGTCTCAAAATAAGACACTCCCATTTTTTACCTAACTTCCCCATTTCTTCATCGAACTCAAATTAACTTTGCACGCACCTTCCCTTAGCCTCGTCAAGCAAGAACGAATCATCTCCCAAGCTTCTTGAGCAACGAAGGTAGGACTTCGATCAAAGTTGAGCTCCAAATTGTCGATTTGTGGCCTTCCGAGCGAACTTTGAGGAATTGATCCATTTGCTGCTCAACAGGGCTTCATCTCCATTAGAAAGCTTCCTTAATCATTCGAGCCACTGGTCTTGAGCTCTGCTGAGGTGTGCTTCCAAAACTGATCTATAGGCAAAAATGAGTTGAAGCTTTTTGAAGAAAACTTGCATCTCGTGTGATCTTGACCATTGGATCCCCTCTGATCAATGTTATGAAGGCGTGGGATCATTTTAGAGTTGATCTGGGCTTGAGTAATCTCAGATCAAGTGACAATGGCGGACGGACTTCATTCTCCCCCACTCGCATGACGTTAGATCATGCACCATCTGTTCCACGTGACCAGAATGGATGATCATGATTAGATCCACTAGATCGATTTGATTTAATCCTATTAAGCTGTGGGATTAATCGTAGCCATCAAATCTTAGATCAAATGATGGACGAGAAAGTGCTTCTGACGTTGCCAAGAAAGCACTGAGTCAGATATGTTTTAAGTAGCCAATCCCGATTGCCATGTGGAAGCGTCGTAGCTACATGGCATAAGATTAGGCTTTAATTAGGCTTAATTAATCATTTTTAATGGCTTGAACTTAAAAATAATAAACGATCATAGAGAAATAAAAAAATACAAATAAATACTCATTTTAAATGTATTTCATAGGATAATTAATTAAAAATAATCTTAACTAATTTTGAATAGTAATTAAAGTTTAATTAAGGTTTAATTACAAAATTTATTAGCTTAATTACTCCTTAATTACTTAAGCAATTAATCCCAAATTTTGTGGATTAATTTAATGGGATGACCTCTGCCTCCCATAATTTTCTTGGGATTTATTGCTCAGTTAATTACAAAAATTAACTAATTAAACCTTAACAACTCCTTGAAGTTAATTAATGATTAATTAATCCCATGAACGGTAACAAATTGGTTATTTAAGTTTATTGATCATTGTCCAATAGTAAGTGAACTGAGGAGTAGGGTTGGGACTCCTTTCCCTAAGTTCATTTCACCCTTTTTAAAAATGAAATTAATTAATATTTAATTAATTAATTAAATCACTTAATCAAATTAAAATCATAATCACATCTGACCTAAATTAATTAAATCATGGGGTAGATCATTATGTCTTTAATAACCTAAAGGACTTTAATGAAATTATGGTTAGTTCACATGTGTTGGAAAACCATAAGAGTAATTAATTAAGTCCCTTAATCTAATTAATTATTAATCATGAGCCAATTGCATTAGGCCCCTTTTATTTCCTAGGATCATTAAAAGTTTATTTTCCTTGCATATCATGTTGGCTCATAATTATTAAGTTAATCACTTTAAGGTTACATAGGTAAGGGTAATTAATTCATCTAATTAAGGCATTAACTTAATTAACCCATAAAATAAACTTAATTACATTTCCTTAATTTAAATCAAATCACAAATGTGGGAATGGGTTTAAGATAACAAGTGATGATTTCTATTCTCATCTTTAAATAAAATAAAATCCAAAACTTAATTAATAAAGAAGCTTTAGTTTACTTTAAATAATCTTATTTGATTTGATTGTCCTTAAGAGGTAGTTTGGTTGAATGAACCACATGTTTATATTTGATTTCCCTCTTTCCAATCATTTCAAATTTGGTATGTCATTTGAATTCATGCATCCATCTTTTCAAAATCAAGTAAAATAAAATGGATTTCTTTTATGTAAGCTTCCATGTGTTGATTTAATTTAATATATGGTTATTCTAATAAGTATTCCTTAGGGATAACTATGGCTCCCAACTTGTAGCTGCTCAAGCTAGTCCTACAATCCTCTAAGGCATGGCCTAACAAGTGGTGATAGAGACAATAGCTAGGATCATTGCTCTTGCCCAGTTCCTCTGGCCTCTTAGGCTTTGGTAACTGAAAGTCAGGTTTCTTTAAGAGATTCTTAAAGATTTTTCTAACTGCCTCTCTCTTGAATGAATATGGCTTATTCAATCTATCGGCAAGATTTGGTGGAAAGTAGCTACCTGGTGATGGATATGAATACCACTACTGAGTAGGTTGCTGTGGTGGTGGAAATGGTCATTTTGACAATTGTGGTGGCCAGTATGATGGCTGAGGTGGTGGAAGAGGAGGTGGCAAAAGAAGCTGCTGAGCTCGTAGTATCTCATATTGAACTTTGACTGGCTGCTTCCCTCTGTCCAATGACACAATTGTCCCTGATTCTCCTCAAACACCTTCTGTGGCTTGGGCCTAAAGGATTAGTCGGGAAAGGGCAACTGTTTGGCTTCCTCTTGTAGGCTAGCTACCTTGTTGATTAATTTCTCGAATGGTTTGATGGTCAAGCCCTTAAGCATGAAGGCAACCGGGCCATGGATATTCTTGAGAATAATCTCAATGGCATGCTATTCAGATAGCTGTGGTTTGCATTTCATACTCAGGTTGTGCCACCTGAGAATGTAATCAATAAGGGACTCATTGAGTTTCTGTATCTTTACAATGAGGTCGTCTATAGTCACCCTTTACTGAGCTCTAGCAAACCTCTTGATGAAGAGATGCTCCAACTCATCAAAAGTCTTCACCAATCCATTGGTCAGTTTGACGTACCAATCAAATGCAACACTTAACAGACTACTAACAAAAAGGTAGAAGACGAGTGCGTTGCTGCCACCGGTGTTGCAACAACCATCTCTAAAGTATGCAATGTGTTATTGCGAGTTCCCACTGCCATCAAAGATCTTGAAAGATGGTGGCACAAAACCCTAAATAAAATAAAAACTAAATAAAAACCTAAACCAAAAAAATAAACCTAAAAAAAATAAAAAATAAAACCTAAACCCTAAACTAAAAAAAAAAACCTAAACCTAAAATAAACAAAATAAACATAAACATAAACCAAAACTAATATAAACTAAACTAAAATAAATAAAACCTAATCTTAAACCTAAAATAAATTAAACCTAAACCTTAAACTAAATAAAATAAAATTAACTAAAACTAAACCTAAACCTAAACTAAAAAAAAAGATAAAAATAAACCTAAAATCTAAACCTAAAGAAATAAAATAAAAAACTAAACCTAAACCTAAAAATAAAAAATAAAACCTAAACCTAAAAGATAAAATAAAATTAAAACTAAACAAAAAAAATAAACATAAACCTAAACATAAACCTAAAAAATAAACTAAAACAAAAAAAGCTAAATTAAAATAAATAAACCTAAAATAAATAAACTAAAATAAATAAAAATATTAAATAAACATAAAATGATCCCGCTATTCGAGAGGCCTGGGTGGTTCTGATGGGAATTGGGAAAACTGAAGAATGGCCGATATGTTCTACTGCTTACAAAATTGTGTCCTTACAGTAGAGGCAGTTCTAATTATCTATGCATTCTCATTTTTTATCTATGTTGTCGCTTGTGTCTTAGTAAACTTGGTGTGTTACTTGGTTGATAAAATTGAAAGAAGAAAGGTTGGATCTAAATTTGTTTCCTGTTAAAAAAAATGAAAAACCCTAAACAATAAACTAAAACTTGAACCCTAAACCTAAAACCTAAACCCTAAACCCTAAACCCTAAACCCTAAAAACATAAACCTTAAAACCCTAAACCCTAAATCATAAACTCTAACCCTAACCCTAAACCCTAAACCCTAAACCCTAAACCCCAAAGCCAAAACCTAAACCTAAAGTAACTAAATAAATAAAAAAATAAACCTAAACCCTAAAACCTAATAAACCTAAACCAAAACCTAAACCCTAAGAATGGTTAGAACCTTGACGGCAGGAACATCACCGTCAACCAGGCTTAGTCTAGATCTGGCGATGGGGGCGAAGGCAGAGGCGGCGGATATCATAGTGGTGGTGGGGGATCCAAAGATGCTGGTGGATATGGAGGTGGTGGTTGGAGCAGGGATTATTATGGAGGAGGGAGGAGCAACGGAGGTTACAGTCGTGGTGGTGGTGGAGGGAGGGATCAGGAATATGATGGTGGATCCCACTATTCGAGAGGCCGAGTTAGTTCTGATGGGAACCAGAGAAACTGAAGAATAGTTGATCCCATCTGCTAGTTATGGAACTGTGTCATTATAGTAGAGACAGTTCTAGTTATCTAGGTTTTTCATTTGCTCAATGCATGCTCATTTTTTATCTATGTCTTAGAAATCTTGGTGTGTTATTTGGTTGATGAAATTCAAAAAAAGAAATATTGAATCTGAATTTATTCTCTTTTTAAAAAAACCATAAACCTTAAACTAAAACCTAAAACTTAAATCTAAAACCTAAACCCTCAACCCTAAATCTTAAACCTTAAATCGTAAAGCTTAAACCCTAGAACCCTAAACCCTAAACCCTAAACTCTAAAATGTAAACCCTAAACCCTAAACCAAAAATAAGAAAAAAAACCCTAAACCCTAAACCTTAAACCCCAAATCTAAAACCCAACACTAAATGACCTCCCTAAATCACAACCCTAAATCCTCCTAAACCCTCTCTCCCCTGACCCTCCTCCTAAACCACCCTCCATGATCCCTAAATCCACCTTAAACCCTAAACCCTGGGCCACATCCTCCCTGAGCCAAAGGCTGAGTCTAGGCCCACCCCTCCCTGATGACCCTGACCTCCTGACTAATCCTAAACACTAAACAAACCCAGGCCCCAGGCCTTCCCAGACCCTGGGCCCAGCACCTGGGCCCTAAACCTGGGCACCATGGGCCCCACCACACCCAGGCCACCCTACACACGTGAGCTGACTAAATAAAGACCTAAAATTAAATAGAAACTGATAAAATAAAAGATAAAATAAAATAAAACCTAAATAAACCTAAACCTAAACATAAATAAAATAAAGATAAAAATAAAGACTAAACTAAAATAAAAGAAGAGACCTAAACTTAACAAAAAAAATAAAATAAACCTAAAAAATAAAACCTAAACAAAATAAAACAAAATGTAAATAAAAAAATAGTATACCTAAAATAAAATAAACAAAACTAAATAAAACATAAACCTTAAAAATAAACCTAAATATAAAAAAATAAAAAAAACCTAAACCCTAAACTAAGAAAAACCTAAACATAAAATAAATAAAAGAAAATAAACCTAAATCTAAATTAAAATAAGCTAAACTAAAATAAATAAAACCTATACTTAAACCTAAAATAAACTAAAAATAAACTCTAAACTAAATAAAATAAAATATACTAAAAATAAACCTAAACATAAAATATAAACTAAAACCTAAACCTAAAAAATAAATAAAAAATAAAACTAAACTAAAAAATAAACATAAACCTAAACCTAAACCTAAATAAAATAAAATAAAACCTAAAAATAAAATAAATAAACCAAAATAATAAACCAAATTATATAAAATAAAAAATAAAATATAAAATAAATAAAAGAAACTAAATAAACCTCGACCTGTCGGTTTGCTATTTGTTTATTTTTTTAAAACCCTAAATCCTAAACCCTACCCTAAACCTAAATCCTCCTAGGCCCTAAACCCACCCTCCCAAAATACCTCCACGGACTTGACCATATCCTAAACCTCCTTGACCTGACCCTCCCAAACCTTAAAGGCCCTCTACACTCCTTCTCCCTCCCAGGCCCCCCTAAACTCCCTGACCCACTCCATGACTCTCTTCCATAAACTGACCTGATTCCGCTGACCTCCAGCACCATCACTCCTGAGCTGACACTCTATAAACTCTAAACCTCTGGGACCATCCCCTGGGCTCTAAAGGCTAAAATGCTGACCCTAAACTCACAAACCCTATGACTTAAAACCTAAACCAAACAAAATAAAACCTAAAAATAAAATAAATAAATAAACTAAAAATAAAATAAAATAAAATAAAATCAAAACCAAAATGTAAACCAAAATAAAATAAAATTAAAATAAAGCTAAAGTAAAATAAAATGAAGAAAAACTAAAGTATATTAAAAAAATAAAATAAACTTAAGAATAAAAAACCTAAATAAAATAAAACTAAGCGTAAAATAAAATAAAAAATAAATGGAATAGAATAAAATAAAACTAAATGAAAACCTAAACCGAAAAATGAACCTAAAAATAAAACCTAAAAATAAATTAAAAAAAGCTAAACTCTAAACTAAAAAAAATATAAACCTAAAATAAAAATAAATAAACAAAATACATTAAACATAAACCTAAACTAAAATAAATGAAACCTAAACCTAAACCTAAAATAAACTAAACCTTAACCTAAACCTAAATTAAATAAAATAAAATAAACTGGAAAAAACCTAAACCTAAATTAGAAAATAAAACTTAAATATAAACCTAAAATAAAAACATAAAACCTAAGCCTAAAAAAATAAAATAAAAACCAAAACTTAAACCTAAATTAAAAAATAAACCCTAAACCTAAAAAATAAAAGAAAAAAAAAACTCAACTAAAAAATAAACCTAAACCTAATCCTAAAACTAAAAAACAAACTAAAATAAAAAACCTAAACTAAAATAAATAAAACTAATAAAATAAACTAAACTAAATAAAAAATAAAATAAACCTAAATAAAATATAAAATTAAATTAAATTAAATAAATAGAACTTAAAATAAATAAACTAAATAAACTAAACCCTGGGTTTACTTAATTTTTTAAAAACGACCAAACCTAAACCCTAATCCTAAACCTTCTAAACCTTAATCCTAAACCTTAAACCCTAAAAGCATAAATCCTAAACCCTAAACCGTAAACCATGCACCCTAAACCCTAGACCCTACTCCCTAAACCCGAACCCTAAACCCTAAACCCTATACCACAAACCCTAAACCTAAACCTAAAGTAACTAAATAAATTTAAAAATAAACCTAAACCCTAAAACCAAATAAATCTAAACCTTCACCTAAACCCTAAGAATGGACAGAACCTTGATGGCAGGAACATCACCATCAACGAGGCTCGGTCTAGATCTGGCAGTGGAGGCGAAGGCGGAGGCAAAAGTTATCGCAGTGGTGGTGGGGGATCTGGAAGTGCTCGTGGGTATGGAGGTCGTGGTCAGAGAAGTGGTGGTTATAGAATAAAATAAAAATAAAACTTAACACAAAATAAACCTAAAGCTAAACCTAAACCTAAAAAATAAACTAAAACTATAAACCTAAACTAAAATAAATTAACTAAACTAAATAAAAATAAAAATAAACCTAAATAAAAATAAAAATAAAATAAACTCAAATCAATAAAAAATAAACTAAATAAACTAAATAAACCTAAACCTACTAGTCTACTTAATTTAAAAAAAGTAAAAAAAACCCCTAAATCCTAAACCCTGAACCCTAAACCAACAACCCCAAGCCCTAAAATTTATGCCTTAAAACCCTAAATCCTAAACAATAAACCCTAAACCTCAAACCCTAAACCCTAAAACCCTAAACCTTAATCCTTAAAACCTACAACCTCAAACCCTAAAACCTAAACCACAAACCCTAAATACCAAACCATAAACCATAAAAACCTATAAACCTAAACCTAAACTAAATAAAACCTTAAAATAAATAAATAAATCTAAACCTAAATTAAATAAAATACTAAAATAAAATAAAAATTTAAACTAAATTTGAAACCTAAACCTAAACCTAAATGCAAATAATAAAATAATATAAAAAATAAACTAAAATAAATTAAATAAAAACCTAAACTAAATAAATAAAATAAAATAAACCTAAAAAAACTGAAATAAAATAAAAACTAAATGCTTAATAAAAATAAAATAAACTTAAAATAAAAAATTTAAAACTAAAAAAAAACCTAAACAAAAAAATAACCTTAAAAAAACCTAAAAACAAATAAAAAATAAAACCTAAACCCAAAATTTAAAAAATACCCTAAAACTAAAATAAATAAAATAAAATAAACCTAAACTAAAATATGATAAAATAAAATAAATAGAACCTAAACCTAAACCAAGAATAAACTTAACCTAAACCTAAACCTAAAAATAAAAAATAAAACCTAAACCAAAAAATAAAATAAAAATAAAACTCACTAAAATAACCAATAAAACCTAAACTAAAATAAAAAAAACCTAAAATAAATAAACTAAATTAAATAAAATAAAAATAAAATAAAGTCAAATAAATAAAATAAGCCAAAATAAACTAAATAAACCTAAACCTACTGGTTTGTTTTTTTAAAACCTAAACCCTAGGCCCTCTAAACAAAGTGACCTTAACTGAGCACACCCTAAACCTCTTGCCATAAACCCTAAACCCTAAACACTGGGCCCTAAACCTAGGCCCTGGGCTCAATGGCGTTGGAGACCCTAAACCCTAAACCACCACTTAAACACTGGGCCTGACCATAAACCCCAAACCACTGACCCACTGGGCCACAGGCCCTAAACCCTGGGCCCTGGGCCCTACCCTGATCACTGGGCCCCAGACCCACCCAACCCTGGGCCCTAAACCCTCACCATAAACCCAGGGGCTGAGCCTCCCAGGCCACTGATCCCGTAACCTAAACTAAATAAAACCCATAAAGAAAATAAATAAAAAAGCCTAAACCTAAATAAAATAAAATAAAACAAAATAAAATAAAACTGAAACAAAAACTTAAACCTAAACCAAAAATTAAAATAAAATAAATAAAAACCTAAAATAAACTAAAAAATAAAAATCCTAAATATATTAAAAATTGAAAATAAACTAAACCTAAAATAATAACTAAATAAAAACCTAAACCTAAATTATAAACCTAAAAGTAAAACCAAAAACCTAAAAATAAATTATAAGCCAAAAATAAATACAAAATAAAACATAAACCCTAAACTTAAAAATAAAACTTAAAGCCTAAAATTAAAATAAATTAAACAAAATAGAAGGAACTTAAACCTAAACTATGATAAACTAAACCTAAACTTAAACCTAAAATAAACAAAACCTAAACTAAATAACTAAAAATAACCTAAACCTAAACTAAAAAATAAATCTTAAAAAGAAACATAAAATAAAACCTATGCTTGAAAATAAATAAAACCTAAAAATAAAATAAAACCTAAATGTAAAATAAAATAAAATAAAACTTAACTAAAAATAAACCAAAACCTAACGTGACCTAAACTAAATAAAATAAAATAAGCTAAAAATAAACCTAACTAAAAAAATAAAACCTAAAACTACACCTAGCCTAAACTTAAACCTAAAATGAAATAAAAAACCTAAACCTAAACCTAAAATAAGAAATAAAACCTAAATAATAAAATAAAATAAAAATAAAACTAAACTAAAAAATAAACTAAACCTAAAAAATAAACAAAAATAAAAAACCTAAACTAAATTAAAAAAAACCTAAAATAAATAAACTAAACTAAATAAAAAACTCAAATAAATAAAAAATAAACTAAATAAGCCTAAACCTACTAGTTTACTTAATTTTTTTAAATAAAACCCCTAAACCCTAAATGCAAAACCCTAAACCCTAAACCCTAAAACTAACCCTAAAACCTAAACCTGCCTGACCCTAAACCACCCTAAATAAAATCCCATACTCTAAACCCCTAAACCCTAAATCCTAAACCCTAAAACCTAAAACTTTAAACCCTAAACCCTAAACCCTAAACCCTAAACCCTAAACCCTAATCCCTAAGCCGTAAACCCTAAACCCTAAACATTAAAACCTACAACCCTAAACCTTAAACTAACCCTAAACCCTAAGAATGGGCAGAACCTTGATGGCAGGAACATCACCATCAACTAGGTTCAGTCTAGATATGATGGTGGAGGCGAAGGTGGAGGTAATGGTTATCACAATGGTGGTGGGGGATCTGGAGGTGTTGGTGGATATGGAGGTGGTGGTTGGAGTAGTGGTGGTTATGGAGGTGGGAGGAGCGATGGAGGTTGCAGCCATGGTGGCGGCAAAAGGAGAGATCGAATATATGATGGCGAATCTCGCAACTCAAGAGGTGGGGGTGATTCTGATGGGAACTGGAGAAATTGAAGAATGACCAATCCAATTTGCTACTTATAAAACTATGTATTTATAGTAGAGACTGTTCTTCTTATCTTGAGTTTTTGATTTTCTCTATGGGTGCTCATTTTTTACCTATGTCCTCACTTTTGTCTTAGAAAAATTGGGGTGCTAATTGGTTGACAAAATTGAGAAGAAGAAATATTGAATCTGAATTTATTTTCTATTAAAAAAACCTTTAACCCTAAACCTTAAACTAAAGCATAAACCCTAAACCTAAAACCTAAACCATAAACCTTAATCCCTAAACCCTAAAACCTAAACACTGAAAACTCTAAACCTTAAATACTAAACCCTAAATCATAAACCCTAAACCCAAACCCTTAAAATTATAACTTAAACCCTAAACTAAAATAAACCTAAACCCCCTTAAACTAAAACACAAACTAAACCACTAAACCCCACCCTAAACTCTAAACCTTAAAACCCCTAAACCCTAAACCTTAAACCTTAAACCCTAAACCTACTTAAACCCACAAAACCAAAACCTAAACCTAAACTCTAAACTAACCCTAAACTAACTCTAAACCTAAACTTAAACCTAAACCCTAACAAACCCTAAACCTAAACCTTGAATAAAGATGTCATTAGGAGTAGATCTAAAGAATGATGTAATCCTAACATAGTTATTTAAAGAAAATGTCTTCAAGAGACTTTCCCTTGACTATTAAAGATTTGAATACCTAAATCTAACCCTAAATCATATTATAATACCATATATTATAGTATAATGTTGCATCATATATTTGAGCATGTGGTGATGTGTTTTTAGATGTTATAAGATGTTTTGAAATGTTTTAGTATATTATGGTATTGTGCATAGTCTATATTAATATAAATCAAAAAAATCTTTAATAAATCGGATGATGAAATTTGTTAAATTTGAAGTGGGAATTAGGTTGTAGTACCAAAAGGTGGGCTATGCCACTTTTGTTTAAAAGTAATATTTTATGTTCAAAATAAATATTATATGTTGTAGCATAGTATAGCATCACATATCATAATATATTATTACACATTTTAAATTCTTTTAGTATTTTACAATCATGATGAGCCTACACTATCGGTATTTATAAAAATGTTGATTTAAACTTTAAAATGGTGGAATTTGGCAAAATTCATGATAGGTAGAGCATGGCATCATAATATATTATTTCAATTTAAAATATGTATGTGATACGAATAAAATATATAGTTTTTTTGTTTAAACTAATTTTATGATTTTTTTTTTATCTTAAGCAATCCCTTGTGATGTGATATGCAATATAATATAATATAATATGTTATGGTGTATTATAATATAGGATGCCATAACATAGTCTACATCATGGATTATAGCATACTATTGTGTATTACTACTTATTGTTTAGCATATTTTTGTTTGTTATAGTATGATGTAGTAGACTTCATACAGGTATAATTCATAAAATACTGATTTATAGGCTAAGATACTAGGATTTGGCCAAATTTAAGGTAAGCTTTAGGGAACATCATTGGAGGTGTACTATGGTGTGTCATTTAATCAAAATAATGGAATTTTGCATCCAAAATAAATGTTCATTTTTCAACCAAAATTTATAAATTTTTTGCTTAAAGAGATTCATTTTAAGGTGCAATGTAAGATAATATATTATATGAAAGCATATTAAAATATAATGTACATAACAATAAAACTTCATATATATATATATGAATGTGGTGGTGTGTTACTATATGTTATTGAACATTTTAGTATGTTTTACTTTTGTTATAATACATTGGGTCAAAACTCACAAAAATGTTAATTTCAAGGTTGAGATGGAAGAATTTGGCCAAATTCATGGCACACACCAAGAAGCAACACCAAAATTATGCTATTTTGTACCATTTCTAATAGAAAAATAACAATTTTACATCCAAAATGAACATTATTCATATTTTGAGAAAATTTTATTATTTGTTCCTTTTAAGTGATTCTAATGAGTTGTAATGTTAGACAATATATAATATTATAGAAAATTATAATATAACATCATATATTATACTATATAGTGTGTTAATTCACAATAATATGTTTAGCATGATATTGTATAGTTAGTTTGAGATTGCACCATCACAAATCATAAAATGTTAATTACAATGTTAAGATGATGTAATTTGAATGAATACATTGTTACGCTTTTGGTTGCATCATCGAAGGTGTGCATAAGAGAAAAAAATAAGATTTGTTGAGAATTCCATGTCAAGGACATAGGGAGATCTGCTAGGGGATCAAACATGCATTGGACATGACAAGCAAGGGTTCTATGTTGAGGGCATAAAAGAGGAAAATCTGTTGGTGATAAGGTTTGAATTTGATTTGATTATATGATTTGTGGAATAAAAATCTATAATCCACTAAGATTAAGTTTGAATCGACTTTAACTTATTTTATTTTTATTGACGTGGAGGCATTTTTGCTAGAGATATGGGCTCAAGTTCATTGGGGATCAAGTCTGTGAACCTTCCACTAAGGAAGCAGCTTCGGTCTATCCATTGGGGATTTGGATTTGAGTTTGATTTCATAGATTTGTTTGGGGATGTATCCACTGGGGATAAGAGTTTAGTTGGATTTATTTGATTTAGACACTACTGGGGAGTTGGTTCAATTTGGTTCCACTAGGGAGCTGATTTTGAATTTGATTTATTTATTTGAATTACTTATATATGATTTGGGGCTCCACTAAGAAGAAGGATGTAATATAACTCCACTGAGGAAAATTAGATTGGGTTTTATTTAATCTAAGTTAATGTATGGACCCTATCATTGTGCGAAGGACCCACTGAGAAGGGGCTATATTAGCCTTGACCTACCCAAGGTTTACAAATCGAAAGGGATAGTTTACTGGTTGTGGGGTAGGGCTAGCCAATCTAAGGGGTTGCCTTTTGGTGTGCAATGACTATGCTAAAAAGAAGGTGTAGCAGACTTACATCTTCTAAAGCGAGGAACAACCAGTGGAGTGACCTATTGGATGCACAATAAATCGAACCTGACCTAGGGCAACTACTGAGTGAATGTCGTTGGGACTTATGTCAACTCAAAAATAGTCAGAATTAATTTTATCTTAATTTCATGTGATTTGATATGGTTTATTTGGTTTAGTTTGATTTTTAATTGAGAGCATATATGCTAGGGATGTGAGCTCGATCAAATTTGATAGATTTAATTTAAGGACCATGTTAGTGTGCGATGGACCCACTGAGAAGGGGCTATATCAGACTTATCCTACCTTAGATTTATAAATCCAAAGGGATAGTCTACTGGAAGTGGGGTAAAGCTAGCTAACCTAAGGAGTTTCTTTCGATGTGTAATGGCTATGCTGGGAAGAAGGCATAACAGAATTACATCTTCTAAAGCACGGAACAATCGCTGGGGTGACCTATTGGTGGCATAACAAATCAAACTAGACTTAAAGGTGACTACTTAGTGAATGCTGCTAGGGACTTATATCAACTCAAGAGTAGTCAGGCGATTCCTATAGGTAATTTTGCTGACAATACCATAAAGATAGGATGTCTGCTTAGAAAAAGGTGCTGCTAGGGGTGTCCTCCTAATCCACAAGTGAATATATATTTTGTTTATATGTTTATGTGGATCATGTTGCTGTGTGAGGGACCACACTGAGAAGGGGCTATGTCGGTCTTAACCTATCTCATATTTACTAGACCAAGGGAGAATCTGCACATCCATAAAATGGATTCTCCAACCACAAGGGTGGTTTCTAGGAAAGGGGAATTGTCCAATTTGATTATAACCTATTCAATGTCCAAATGGGGTTACAAAGGATGTGATCCAAATATAGTGCCCATAGATGAGGTGCTGCTAAGGGCATTTTCCTGAGCCCTAAAAAAGAAATTCTATAGGTGTATGGTAGCCAACTTAAGGAGAAAGTATAGAAGACTTACATTTACCATGAGTGGTGTATCCTAAGGTTTGAGAACCAACCAACCTAAGGTGTATTCATCAGCATGAGTGGTGTATTCATCAGCATAGTGTTAACCAACCAACCTAAGGTGACCATCAGTGTACAATGATCAATCTAGAAAGAAAGCATGTAGGCTTACAACTTTTTGAGTAATCATCAGATACTCTATCATTGGTGATATATGACTACTGCCAGAGGAAAACTTGACTTGAGGAGGTAAGGATCCACTAAGAGACTTATCCACTAAGGCAACACTATGGAGCCTAAGGCCTGTTGACCTTACTTCTGGGGTGGGAATTCAATCTTCCCATTTTAGACATAGGAGTCTTCTAGACACTAAGACTTCTCTACTCATAAGACACTTATATCAATTAGGTAAACATTTAACCTAAGCCTAAAGACTTAAAAGGGTTAACCATAGGATTAGGTTATGCCTTAGGGATTAGGATAATCCACCTACCCTACAACCCAAACCCAATCCATGTCCACCTTCTCAAACTGAACCTCAAGTTCAATTCAAACATCAAATTCAAATCCAAATCCAAACCCAAATTCCAAAATCAAATGATTGAAATCCATGATCAAATCCAAACTTGAAACCCTTCCTAAGTCATATGACCTATCCCATGGACTTAGCCAAATCATAATCCAAATCAATCCAAAATCAATTTATTTTCTGATAATCAATTTATATCTTTAATCATCTTCCTAAATATAAATCAAATCCATATTCAAATGATCAAAACTAATTCAAATTAAATAAAAAACCTTCCTAAGTCATATGACCTATCCCATGGACTTAGCCAAATCTTAATCCAAATCAAGTCAAACTCAATTTATTTTCTCACAAAATAATCATATTTTCAATCATCTTCACAAATTTAAATGAAATATACATTTAAATCATTAAAACTTAATCAAACCAAATAAAAATCCAAACCTAAGCCACATGACCCAGCTCCATGGACTTAGCCAAATTCCTTCATTCTAGAACCCAAATTCAATTGATTTTCTCATGAATCAATCATACCTTCAATCATATTCACAAATATAAATGAAATCTATAATCATCAAGCCAAACCAAAATCAACCCAAGTCAAACCCAACTTAACACTTTTGACTTGAAATGTTCAAATGAACCAAAACCCATTTGAACCCAAGCCAATTGCAATTGAATTTATATATCAATCACAAATCCATATATAAACTCAACTAAATCAAACTCAACCCAAAATCAAGCCGACTAAACCCAATTGGTCCACTTGATCCAACGTAGCCATTCTGACCTATTTGAGCCAAGTTCTAATCCTACCCCAATTGGATTGAACCAAGCCCATCAAAACTTCCCATCATGATTGTTGATCACACTAAGTTGATCAATTATCACAAATTGAATCAAACCAAGTCAACTTGGTCATTTGACCAAGTCAACCCCTTAACCCATATGAACCCAAACTAGCCAAAAACTATGCCAAATCCTTGAAACTAATTATTCATACCAAATCAAAATCAATATTTGAATATGACTTGACCTTCAATTGAGTCAAAACCCTAATTGGCCCTTGACCCAAGTTGACCCAAATTGACCTAAAGGACCAAATTGGATCAAATCAAAATATAAATCAAATTGATTGCAACCAATGGGTCAAGTTCATTCCAAATTGATTGTTGAACTTGACCAAAGCTATGATTGGACCCAATTAAACCCAATTGACCTACTTAGCCCAAATTGGCATAAAGGCTCAAGTTGGCATAAATCAAAACCAAGTCCAAATTAATTGAAATCAAAGCCTACAATCATTTTTAATTGGTCAACTAAACCCAAACCAACACCCAACCCTAGCTAATTTGGCCAATTTAGTCAAATTGGTCAACTTAACCCATTTGACCCAAATGAATTCAAATGAGCCAAAATCAAATACAAGCCAAACTAAACCAAACCAATTGAACCAAAATATCCCAAATGATCATACAAACTTGACCCAACCCCTGGTTTGACCCAATTTGACCAATTAGTTAACTTGACCCTAGCAATTTGACCTAAATGAGTCAAATTGAGCCAAACCTAATCAAATCAACTCCAATTGACTTGAAATTTGGGCTAACCCACTTTTGGCTCATTTCAAATCTGCCCAAATAAATTCTAATGCTAAATGATCATTCTACCCTTGGGTCAAGGGCATCACATTAGAAAAATCACCCATGCAAGTGGTCATTTCCTTTCCTTGGACACTTGGTACTCTCCCAATGGTCCACCTAGGCTCTAGGACCTTGCGACTGAGGGGTGGTTGGGTTGGCCATGACCCATGGATGGTGAAATCAGCTCACCATCCCCATTGGAGCATTTGAAACCCATAGGACACCCATGATTCCTCCTTGGTAGCCACATCCACACCTTCAACCAACCAAGCTGAGCCAACTCACCTCCTCCCTGCCACCCATGACTCTTTGAGATGGTGGATGACCAGAAGCCAAACATGATCCCCCATCAAGATTAAGGGGTATACACTCGCTCATTTCCACTCAAACACACATAAAAATCATTCCTCAGAGCCCTAGCTACCCAAGACGAGCCGCTAGAGCCATTCCATAAGCCCCTAAGCTTGTTCCTCGATCAAAAAAATGGCATCCCCGTCTGTCCCAAAATATGACACTCCAATTTCTGACCTAAATTCCACATTTCTCCATCAAACTCAAATTAACATTCTACACTCCTTCCCTAGGCCTCATCGAGCAAGAATGAATCATCTCCCAAGCTTTCCGAGCACCGGAGGTGGGACTTTAATCAGACATGAGCTCCAAATAATTGATTCATGGCCTTCTGAGAAAACATTGAGGAATTGATCTAATTGCTGCTCAATAGGGCTTCATATCCACTAGATGAAGCTTCCTCAATCGTTCGAGCTGCCTATCTTGAGCTTCGGTGAGGTATGCTTCCAAAATCCATCCTTAGGCAAAATGGGTTGGAGCTTTTTGAAGAAAATTACATCTCATGTGATCTTGACCATTTGATCCCCTCCGATAGATATGGTGAAGGTGTGGGATCCTTTTGGAGTTCATTTGAGCTTGGGTACGATGGTAAATAGACTCCATTCTCCCTCACTCGAGTGACGTTAGATCATGCACCATTCGTTCTATGTGATTGGAACAGATGATAATGATTAGATCTGTTATATTGATCTGATTTAATCCTATTAAGTTATGAGATTAATCATAGCGGCCCGATCTTAGATTGGATGGCAAAAGAGAAAGTGCATCCGTCACCGCCACATAGGTACTAAGTCGGATAAGTTTTAAGTAGACAATTTCGTGGTGCCATGTGGAAAGTACGCCGCATCAGTGCGTCACATGGTGCCAATAGGACTAGGCTTTAATTAGGCTTTATTAATCATTTTTAATGACTCAAACTTCTAAAAATCATAAGAAAATAAAAAAAATAAAAATGAAAATAAATACTCATTTTAAAGGTATTTCAGAGGAGAATTAATTTAAAATGATCTTAACTAATTTTGAACAATAATTAAGGTTTAATTACAAAATTAATTGGCTTAATTACTTTCTAATTACTTGAGCAATTAATTCCAAGTTTTGTGGGTTAATTTAATAGGATGACCTCTAACTCTTATGATTTTCTTGGGATTTATTACTCAATAAATTAGGAAAATTGACTAATTAAACCTTAACTACTCTTTTAAATTAATTAATGATTTATTAATCTCATGAACTGTAACAAATTGGTCAATTAAGTTTATTAATCATTGTTCAACTGTAAGTGAACTAAGGAATAGGGTTGGGACCCCTTTCCCTAAGTTCATTTCACCTTTTGTTAAAATGTAATTAATTAAATCACTGAATCAAATTGAAATCATAATCACATCAAACCTGAATTAAATAAATCATGGGGTAGATCTTTAGGTGTTTAATAACCTAAAGGCGTTTACTGATATTATAGTTAGTCCACATGTGTGGAAAAACCATAAGAGTAATTAATTAAGTCTCTTAATATAGCTAACTATTAATCAAGAGCCTTGCAAGTTTATTTTTCATATCATGCTGGCTCATAAATATTTAGTTAATTACTTTAAGGTGACAAAAATAAGGGTAATTAATTCATCTAATTAAGGGTTCAACTTAATTAAACCTTAAAATCAACTTAATTACATTTCCTAAAATTAAATCAAATCACTAATGTGGGAACAAGTTTAAAATAGCAAGAGGTGATTTCTCTTATCCTCTTTAAATCAAATCAAATCCAAAACTTGATTAATAAAGAAGCTTTGGTTTGCTTCAAATAATCTTATTTAATTTGATTGTCCTTAAGAACTAGTTTGGTTGAATGAATTACATGCTTATATTTGATTGTCCTCTTTCCAATCAAGTTAAATTTGGTATGTTATTTCAATTCTTGCATCCATCCTTTCAAAATTGAGTAAAATAAAATGGATTTTCTTTATGGAGCTTGCATGTGTTGATTTAATTTAAAATATACATGGCTATTATCACTATTAAATCCAAATATATTTTTCAAAAGGTTATAAATGACTAATAATATGTGTTATGATGCTAGTTATAAATACATAAGAAATGCATGTGCTTATAGCTTAAGTGTATGAATGTTGACTTCTCTTTCCTCTATTCATGTGTTGATTTATAAAAGATTGAATGGTAATGGGTATATAGTGGACAATAGGAACATGAGGGTTTAGCTAAGGAGGTCATTTGATTACCTCACTTCCCTTAGTTTGTTACTTGGTTGATGAAATCAAAAAAAAAAATGTTGAATCTCAATTTGTTTTCTTTAAAAAAAAAACTCTAAAAAACTCTAAACTAAAACCTAAACCTAAACTCTAAACCCTAAACCTACCAAAATCAAAACCCCTAAACCCTAACCACAAAACCACCCTAAACCATCCACTAAACCATAAACCTAAACCCTAAAACTGTAAAAACCTAAACCTATTCTAAAACCTAAAATAAAATAAATAAGAAAACTTAAACCTAAATATAATAAAAAAAAATAAAATAAAACCTAAATTATAACCTAAACCTACCTAAATAAAATAAAATAATAAATAAAACTAAAATAAAATAAAAATAAATTGAAACCTAAACTAAACTAAAATTAAAATAAACCTAAAAAATAAAACTAAATAAAATAAAATAAAACCTAAACCTAAAATAAAACAAAATAAAATATAAACCCTACTAAAAAACAAAACCTAATAAAATCATAAACATAAACTAAACTAAAATAAACAAACACATGCCTAAACTAACTAAATAAAATAAATTAAACTAAAAACCTAAACCTAAATGAAACCTAAACATAAACCAAACATAAAATAAAATACTTAAACCTAAAATAAAATATAACCTAATAAATAAAATAAAACTAAACTAAAATAAATAAACTAAACCTAAACTAAAATAAAATAAAACTAAAATAAATAAATTAAACTAAATAAAAAAATAAATAAAAGATAAAATAATAAATAAAAAATAAACAAATCTAAACCTCTTGCTTGATTTTTTTAAAAAAGACCCCACTGACTAGATCTGGATCATAGCCATAGGCCCTAGGCACTGATCCTAAGACCCTGGGCCCTAGGCCCTGGGCTGGCCAGGCCCAAGACCCACCACACTGAGCTGACCACTGAGCCACACTAACCCAGGCCACAGGCCACACTGGGCCCTTGACCCCAGGCCACAGGCTAAATCATGGGCCCTGGGCCCTGAGCCCAGGCACTAACCCAAGCACAGGCCTAGGCCCTGACCTGAGCCCTAAACACTAAACCAATACAGGCCACAAGACCAAAGATAGTTAAAATAAATTAAAGGAATAAATAAATAAAATAATATATAGAATAAATAAAAGAATAAACTAAACAGACTAAACAGGCCTGCTGGTTTGCCATTTCTTTTTAAAGGCAAGGCTATGGGCTATACTAAAATCTAGCCACCCAAACTGAAACCTAGCCCAGGCTAACCTGGGCCAAACCCTAGGCCTGAAATCCTAGCATTAGCCTAGGCTAATCCTGGAGCCCTGGCCTAAAGGCCTGGAGCTAAAAACTGAGGCAGGCTTAAAACAGAGATCATGGCTGACCTAAACCACAAAATACTGAGGCTGAGCAAACCCAGGCAGACCCAAGCCTAGGCCTAAATAAACCTAGCCAAAATCCTAGGCCACCCTAAACCACAGAGCCACAAAACCTCAGCCAAAATTAAATAACCTCAAATAAAATAAAATAAATAAATGATAAAATAAAATAAAAAAATAAAACTAAAAAATCACCTAAAAGATAAAATAAATAAATAAACAAACCTAAATAAAATAAAAAATAAAAACATAAACTAAATCAAACCTAAACCAAAAAATAAATAAAATAAGTAATAATAATAAAATAAAATAATAAATAAAACTAAACTAAAATAAAAAAAAATAAAACAAAATAAATAAAGATGTAAATAAAATAAAAACTAAAATGTAAAATAAAAATATATAAACTTAAAATAAAATAAAAAAATAAGAAAGAAAAATAAAAATAAAATAAACAAAAAATAAATAAATAAACTAAAATAAATAAAACCTAAACTAAACTTATAAACTAAAAATAAATAAAATAAACTAAAAAGAAATCTAAACTAAATAAAATAAAATAAAATAAAAATAAACCTAAACCTAAACTAAAAAATAAAACTTAAAAATAAACCTAAAATAAAAATGTAAAACCTAAACCTAAACCTAAAAATAAAAAATAAAACCTAAACCTAAAATAAAATTAAAACTCAACTAAAAATTAAACCTAAACTAAAATAAATAAATCTAAAATAAATAAATTAAACTAAATAAGAAAAAAACCTAAATAAAAATAAAATAAACTAAAATAAATAAAATAAACTAAATAAACTAAATAAAAATAAACATACTAGTTTACTTAAATAAAAAAAACATAAACCCCAAATCCCAAACCTACAACCTACCCAAAACCCCAAAACCCTAAACCTAACTTAAACCCTAACCTAAACCCACAAAACATAAATCACAAATCCTAAACCTAAACACAACCCTGGCTAAACCCTAAAACCCCAAACCCTAAACCACAACCTCCAAACTAAACCTAAAGTAATTAAAACATTAAAATAAACATAAACCCAAAACCTAATAAACCAACCTAAACCTAAACCCCAGAATGGCAGAACTTTGATGGCGGGCTGGTCTAGATCGGTGGTGGAAGCTGCTGATTATGTAGTGGTGGTGGATTTGGATGTCTTGGTGGATATGGAGATGGTGGTTGTAGTAGTGGTGGATGTTGAGCTTGGAGTGATAGAGGTTACCATCGTGGTGGTGGTGGAGTGAGAGATCGTGGATATGATGGTGGATCCTGCTACTTAAGAGGCTGGGGTGGTTCAGATGGAAACTACAGAAACTAAAGAACAGACCATTCAGTTTACAGCTTATGGAATTATGTCTTTACAATAGAGACGGTTCTAGTTATCTAGGGTTTTGATTTGCTCTATATGTGCTCATTTTTATCTATGTCATTGCTTGTGTCTTAGAAAACTTGGTGTGTTACTTGGTTGATGAAACCAAAAAGAAGAAATGTTGAATATGAATTTATTCTCTGTTAAGGAAAAAAAACCAAAAATCCTAAAAATTGAATTAAAACTTGAACCCTAAACCTAAAACCTAAACCCTAAATTCTAAACCCTAAACTCTAAAAACCCTAAATCCTAAACCCTAAAACTTAAACCTTAAACCCTAAACCCTAAAACCTAAACCCAAACCACAAACTAAAACCTAAACCCACAAAACCAAATCCTACATAAACCTCAAAACTTTAAAGACCTGAGCCTAGGCTCCCCAGGAGCCTAGGCCCTAAACCCTAAACCTAGGCCTGAGCCCTGGAAGCCCTGGGCCCTAAGGCCCTGAGCCACCAACCCTGAGCCCTGCCCAACAGGCCCTGGGCCCTGAACAGGCCCCACTGAGCTGAAGCCCAGCCACTGAGCCACAGGCCCCTGGGCTGAGCCCTGAGCCCTAAGGCCTGGGCCTAAAATCTAAGCCCTGAGCCCCTAAAGGCCACTGGGCCACTGAGGCCCTGGGCTTTGGGCCCTGAGCCACTGAGGCCCTGAGCTGACCCCAGCTCCAAAGGTTCACACTTGAGCCACACTGTGAACTGCCACAAACTGAGCGGAGTGGGACGCTAAACACTAGAAATAGCTCCTAAAGTACCCAAAACTAAAACTAAACTAATTAAAAAGACAACTAAGCTTGACTTAAATAACCCTGAAGTATGAAGACCTGATAAAACTCTCTCCCTTGGTTTGTGATTTCATTTCCCCTTCATTGATGCATTCTTGTCTTGCATTTTTATTGGATCCTTCATCATTCTTGACCTGATTTATGTAGTTTCTTTCAATCTCTTGTTGCTTGTGTGATGTGTCTCTTTTGAATATGGCTGCGGTGATCTCGTACCCATAGCTTACGTCTCCCATTTTGGATGATCTTGTTAGGGCATCCAATTTTATGGGGATTAATGAACTCAATGCCATTTCTGTTATTAAATCTGTTAAGTAAGCACTTCTTGGTAAGAGCTCTACCTCTTATGACTCAGTGAATCTAATTTTGACTTCTTTTTGAGATATGTATGAGATCATGTGTTTGGATCTTGATGTCGAAAAGCTTGCAAAACCTTTCGAATTTACTTTGATTGACAAATTTACTACGATAGCCAAATTTGCACAAGATCTGAACTTTTTTTCATAACCTTAAACTTTTGGGTGCTTTGTCTATTGACTTGATCAATCTAAGACATATTTTGATTCAACTTAAAATGATTTGGATTATTCATGAGTTTTCTCGCATCGATCTTATTTTGTTATTAATTGTCAAATGCATTTGTTGAAATGGTCTCCACTTTTTGATATAAAGAAGGAATCACCTATTATTCCTATGTGGTTAGCTCTTCCAAATATGAGAATCCATTATGTTACCCACTAGGTTTTATTTGCTATCGGGGCTCTTTTTGGCCGTCTGCTCCAAATCGATCAGGTGATCGCTGTGAGATCCTATCCCTCTATTGCTTGTATATTGGTTGAACATATCTAAAAAACATCCTAAGGATGTCTGGATTGGATCTAAAAAGTTTGGCTATTTATAAAGGTCAAATTTGAAAATTTTTTTTTATTCCTATTGCAAGATACATGGTCATGATAATTTGGAGTGTTTTGTTGTTCACCCACATCTTAAAAAGAAAATTTGGAATGATCCTAACTCTAATGTTTCTTCTATTAAAGTTAATAAAACTATTTTTATGCCTAAAAATAACTTAAATGTTAATATTAGGTCAGATTCTTTGGAATCATTTGATGTTCCTAATATTGATGATTCTACTTCTCATTCTGATCATAACAAAGGTACTAATAATGTTGAGAAATATGGTTTGCCCAACAACCTTTCTTTACATGAGAACATGCCTATTTTGGCTAATTCCAAATTCAAAGAGGTAGAAAAAAATGATGATTCACTCTCTAATGAGTCAATTTCTGCTTCTCTACCGGCATTAATTGATGAGAATGAGGATTTAAATGATAACTTGAATGTGGCTAAAATTCTTGAGCAAAACACTAATTTTAACATTGGTAATTGTGCTTTGAATGGTATAACTTCTTCTCCTTCCCATAATTCCAAGATTGATCTTCATTTTAATTCCACTTTTCAATAAAATGCTGATTTGGAATAGGGGGAAGTTGTGATTAGAGATGTTCTTACTGATCCATATCCTATTAATAATATTCCTAATCAATCTCTATCCGAAGGTGACACTTTGGATAAAAATAGAAATTTTCAAACTATCTTTAAAATGAAATCTAAAAACTCTAAGATGCAACCTCCTAATCTTGCCAGATCTACTAGATCTGGATCCTCTTCACATAAATAATGTATAATTTTAATTTTTAGCTTAGGAAAGGTTTTATTATTCTTTCTCTCTCTTTATTATTATCCTTTAATTTCCTTTTCCAATTTTTTTTATGTTTAATTCTCTTATTTAGAATGTTAGAGGGATTGGTACCCTCACTGTTAGTAATCATATTAGAAATCTTTGCAAAATTAATAATATCTCTTTACTTATTATTATTGAACCACTTATTCATGCTAATAAAATCAATCATGTTACTAGAATGCTTGGTTTCAATAATTTTTTCTCTAACATCAGTAATATAATTTGGTGCTTTTGGAATAGCTTCTTAAATGTTGTAATTTTAGATGATCTACAACAAGTTGTTAATATTCACTTTTCTTTTGGTGATTCTTGTGTGCTAGGCTCTTTTGTATATGCTTCTTGCAATAGAGCTAGTAAAAATGTTCTTTGGGAGAATTTGAGAAGTTTTGCTCTTTCTGTTAACAAACCTTGGCTAGTTGGGGGTGATTTCAACATTATTCTATATTCTTCAGAAAGAAGGGGTGGTTGCTCTCCTAATATTAATTTTATGGAAGAATTTTCTAATATAATTCTTTATTGCAATCTTATTGACATTGATTTTGAAGGCTTTAATTATACTTGGTAAAACTCTAAGCTCTAGCAACATCTTGATAGAATTCTTTTCAACTCTCATTAGATTAATCAATGGCCTCTTACCTCTATTGAACATTTGAGTAGAACTTTATGTAGTCATGCCCCTCTTTTAATTTTTGTTAAAGATAACTCTAAAAGATTAAATACCTCATCTTTTTTTAGATTTCAAAATATGTGGCTTCAACATCTAGATTTTCTTAAAGTCATGGCCATTAATTGGATTGCCCCTTTACACGCTTAGAATTCGATTAGGGGTATGCATAGATTATGGTTTAAGTTTAAAAATGCTCAAACAAAATCTAATTTGGTGGAATAAATATTATTTTAAAATCTTTTTTGCTAACATAAAAACATGGAACTTTTGGTTTGTGATCTAGAAAATACTTTTGTTTTGATTCTTTTAAGCTCAAGGATTTGAATGAAGCAAAAGTTAATCTTGTTAACTATCAGAATATGGAAGAGACCTATTGGCGATAAAAAGCTATTAATAAACATATTACTGATGGGGACAGGGATACTAGGTATTTTTGTGCTTTATGTAATAAAAAAAGAGCTTTAAATTCTATCCAAAAAAATTAAAAGTGATAATGGAGATTGGATCATCGATACTAATGTTATTAAAGATTCTATTATTAACCACTTATAGAAATATGCTTAAAGCCACTCTTTTGAAGCTATTTCTAATTTGCATTTGATCCCTCTATTATTACCAATGATTACAACCATTGGATTACTAGGTACTCTTGAAGATGAGATTGGTAAGTTCTTAATAGCATGAACATTGATTCATTGCTAGTCGGTTACACAACTCAATTTTTTAAAATTGTTGGCCTATTATTAAGCATGACTTAATTGATCCTATTGTTGATTTTTTTTACTGGTAATCCTCTCCCTAAATATTTTTCAAGCACTTGCATTGTTCTAACATATGAAAAAGATAATTTGGATTCTTGTAGTGATTTCAAACCTATTTATCTTCATACTTTCTTTAATAAATTGATTTATAAAATTTTTATTAATTGACTTAGTTTTTTGCTTCAAAAAATTATCTCCCACAACCAAACTAGTTTTGTTAGAGGGAGATCTATATCTAATAACATTCTTCTTGCTCAAGAGCTTATCCATGATTTAGATGTTCCTTCTAGAGGTGGTAACATCCCATTTAAATTAAATATTTCTAAAGCCTTTGATAATATTTCTTGGGATTTCCTTTTAAATATTTTGCATTTATTTAGTTTCTCTGATAATTTCATTAACCTTATTAAAAATTGTATTAATAATGCCTAGTTTTCTTCTTCTTAATTATGAAGCTTTAGGCTTTTTTCCTTCTTCTCATGGTTTGAGACAGGAGATCCTTTGTCCCCTTCTTTGTTTATTATTGTTGTGGAATACCTTTCAAGTAGTTTAAATGATTTATTCAATAACAATCCTAGCATGTACTTTAGAACTCTTGGTGGTATCCCTTATTTCTCATCTTAGCTTTTGATGATTTCATTATCTTGTAATGCTTCCCTTCATCATATCAAAAGACTTAAGAAATTTTAAATATTTTTGGTAGAGAAAGTGGTCTTTCTATTAATGAAAGCAAGAGTTGCTTCATTACCTCCTCAAAAATTTCTAATAATAAAATCAATCATATCTTGAGAATCACTAATTATAAACACCAACAACTCCTTATTAAATATCCAAGTGCTCTTCTTCTTAAAAGTATAAAAGATCCCATCTTTTTTATGAGCTAATCCAAAAAAATTTCTAATAAAATTTCAGTGTGGGAATTTCACTTACTTTCTTTTGGTGGCAGGCTTACTTTGCTTAAGAGTACTCTTAATTCAATGCCTTCATATCTTATTCAAGCCATTATCCCTACTAATTCTATCTTAAATAGAATTGATTGTCTCCATAATAAATTTTTTTGGGGCTCTAATAATTCGATTAAAATGATGCATTGGACTTCTTGGCATAAATGTTGTGGTCCCCTGGGTGAAGGCGGGCTTGGATGCAAATCTATTCATGAAGCTATTTCTGCCTTCTCACATAAACTCTAGTGGAATTTTAGAAAAAGATAGCTTGGGCTAATTTTATGAGCTAAATCTTGCCCGGGGTAAGCACGCTTTATCTATTCTTATAAAGTGGTTGACTCCCCAGTTTAGAAAAGGCTTTGCTCCATTAAATGGGAGGTTGAATCCTTGATATCTTGGGGTATAAATTCGAGATCTTTTTTCTTTTGGCAAGATAACTAAATTTGTGGTGGTTCTATTGATGCTATTTTATCTACCCATTCTACTACTGCTACAAAAGTTAACTCATTTTGAGTTAATAACAAATGGAATGATAGTAAACTTACCAAATTTATTCCTATCTCTCTTGGATAAATTTTTGATATTCTATTCTTTCCAACAAGCTAGATCAAATTCTTTTTAAGCTATCTTATAATGGGGATTTTATTCTTTAAGATGCTTGGAATTATATTAGAGATGCTCATACTTCTTTTATTGTATTTATTATACTTTAGAATAATATCACCCCTATCTTTTATTTTGTCCTTACTTGGAGAATTTTAGAAAACTTCATTCCAATTGATTCTTTGCTATGGGATAAAGGCTTTCATTAACCTTCCAAATGTTATTGTTGTTTTCATATCGAAAATGTTAATCATGTTTTTGTCAATGGTGTTATTGCGTCCAAATTATGGTTTTGGCATGATGATCTTTTTAATACTAACCATTTCAATGGCTTTCTTTCTTTATATCAACTTCTTGAAGCCTATTTCCAAAAAATTATGAAAGTTCATATCAAAGTTTTAATTGCCATTACCCTTATTTGGTTCATATGGATTGATAGAATTGATGCTAAATATCATGGTATTCTTATGAATCATAAAAAAATTATTGCTAGAACCAAAGAAAAAATTGATGCATTATTTTGCGCTAATTTTATTACTAAAATACATTTTAGAGATTGCAAATTTGTGGCAAAAAAATTAGGTCTTTACCTACCTGAGATCTCCTTCTTTAAAGAAGATAAGATTATATATTGGATAAAACCTCATAGCAATATTATTAAAATTAATATAGATGGCTCTATCTCTCAGAATACATTTGGTTGTGGTGGTATTTTTAGGGATTTTAAAGGTAATGTCATTTGTTCTTTTGCTTATCCTCTTAAAGCTTGTTCTGTTATCTATCTTTAATTGGCTATAAACAAAGCTATTGACATTTCTTTGCAAAAAAGTTTCTTCAATATTTGGATTGAAGTTGATGCTCTCTTACTCATTGACATGTTGACTTCCACTAAGATGGGGAATGCAGATTTATTCTATCATCTTAATCCTACTAGAGCTCTCCTCTCTCAAGTATGCTTTAAAATTTCCAACATTTTGCATGAAGGAAAATGTATCTGATTATCATCTTAAGTTAAATGACCTCACTCTTTATGATCATCTTAATTTACCTAGATAATTGAAATTCTTGGTTAATCTGGATAACACAGGATTACCTTATCTTAGAAATTAATCTTACTTTATATTTTTTAGGTTTACCATGCTTTTCTCTGTGCGCATTTTCATTTTACTGCATTCCTTTGGATGGTTCACTCTATTGTTTGGTTTGTACTATTATACTTGAGAGATCTCTTTGAGGTGGTGGCTTGTTGTTCAACCTCTTTTGTTGGAGAGGTGTTCTCTTTGGTTGACTATTTTATGTAAGGATCTCATTGTCAACAGTTTCTTCATGTGCTACCTTGACCTTATGGTGGCCTCCTTTTGGGTTATGCCTCCACCTACTTTTGGTTTTTCCCTTTTCTTAATTGGTCCTGGTTTTGTCTCTGGTTTTGGCTGGCTATTTCCTTACTTAGGAAGGTTTTTTTTACTATTTTGGGCTTGGTGGGTTGTTGTTTGCTACTACACTCTACACAATGTCTTGGGTGGCTATTATTTGATGGCTAATGTTGATCTTTTCACTCTTGAGTTTATGGTGGGCATTTTGGTGGTTTTTGTGTCTAGTTGGGGCCTTAGTCTATTTTCCCTGCCCATCTATTTAGCTATTGGTGGTTGGGTGGTCCTCCCCGGTTGCAATTTTTTGTCTGATTGGGTGATTAGCATTTGTTTCTTGGTTTTGTTTTTGTCGCTTCCTGTTGGTTATCACTATGCCTATCTTTCTCTATGTTGGGATTGCCTCCCTTTTGGACTGGTTGTTTCCTTATCGGAGTTGCCTCATGTACTGCTTTGTTAATTGGTTACGTGGACTTGTGGGTTGGCTGGTTTGGTTGGTTTTGTTGGTTGGTTTAGTTGGTTTTCTTTTTGGTTTTCTTTCTGAACTATTCTTAGCTGGTAGGGTTTCCCTTTTGGTGGTTTTTCTTTGTTTTGGTTTTGGCCTTATGGTGGCTGGGTGCTACAGTTTTCCTAGGGTTGTCATACTGTCTCTGATGGAGGTTTGGCGACTACCTTTTTATTTCTTGGCTTTGTTGTTTGGGTTGGACTGGTGGCTACTGTTGATGTTGGCGTTGTGATCTAATTTAGTTTGGAATTGCTGGTTTTTTGGTGCTAGTTGTAGGTTGCTATTTTGGTTTTGGGATGTTACTTGTGGTTGTCTGGTGACTCTGGTGGGTTTATTTCCTATCCTTGGTGGCTTTGCTTTCTGAGTGAATACTTGACAACTACTCTTTCATTTCTGCTGTGGTGGTTTTGTTGAAGCTACTTCCTTTTGGGCTTGGTGGCCTTTAGTCAGCTAGGTAATTTGTGGGATAGGTTTTTATGTTGCTTGGGTTGTAAGTACTAGAGAACTGTTGATTGCCACTCTTTTGCGGATTGCCTTCATCCAGGTAAGTGGGCTATGATGGCTGGGATGATGTCCCTATTATCTTTTGGCTGGTAGCAGCATATGTGACTGCAACCCTTCTTTTGAAGTCTGGATGCTCACATTTATGGTTGCCCCTAAAGATGCAAGTGACCGAGCCTAAGCTTTATTAGAAATTTTCCCTTATATTGCTCTTTATTATGTGCTAAAGCTTGATTTTCTCTAGCTATGCTAATTACAATTTCTAGTTTCTTGCAAGTTTCTTTTACAGGTTCCTTGCAGGTCTCGGATTCTAGATGTGGATTGTGCAACTCTCAGACCTCGACTAGTAGTGGGCTTCTGTCATGTTTCTTGAGCTACTTCTAATTTATTTTTTTGGTCTTTTACTTCTTTTATTTAGTTTCTTTGCTTTTATTGTATTATATAGGGGATTTTTCTCTCTAGGCTGAATGTAGCTCTTTGAGCAGTAGTTAAGAGAATTATCTCTTCTTAAGGACCTTATACTCCTTTCTTCGTGGCAATAAAATTCTCCCTTCTCTGGGTTTCCTTAAAAAAAAACTAAATAAAACCTAGAAATAAAATAAATAAAAAGGCTTAAACCTAAATAAAATAAAAAAATAAAAATCTAAACTAAAACTTGAACCTAAACCTAAAAATAAAATAAAATAAACTAATAAAATTAAACTAAAATAAAATAAATAAAAACCTAAACTAAACTAAAAAATAAATTAAACCTAAGAAAAAAAACCTAAATAAAATAAAAACTAAATGTAAAATAAAAATGAAATAAAACTAAAATAAAATAAAATAAAAACTAAATAAAAGCCTAAAACTAAAAATTAAAACTAAAAAATAAATAAAAAATAAAATCTAAACCCTAAATTAAAAAAACCTAAACCTAAAATAAAATAAAATAAACATAAAATAAACTAAAGATAAACCTAAACCTAAATAAAACTAAAAAATAAATAAAACTAATCCTAAAATAAACTAAACCTACTAAACCCTAAACTAAATAAAATAAAATAAACAAAATAAACCTAGAGCTCAAAATAAAACTAATAATAAACCTAAAATAAAAACCTAAAACCTAAACCTACAATAAAATAAAATCTAAACCTAAACTAAAATAAAAATAAAATATAAAATAAAACCTAAACCTTAACCTAAAATAGACTAAAATAAAAAAATAAACCTAAACCTAAACCAAAACCCAAACCTAAACTAAAACTTGGACAAACCTAAAACCTAGAACCCTAAACCTAAACCCTTAAATAAACCCAAAAACCATAAACCCTAAACCACAAACCCAAACCTACACCTAAACCCAAAAAAAATCTAAACCCCAAACTCACTGATCCCTAAACTAACTCTAAACTCAAAACCTAAAGTTAAAATAAACTAAATATAAAACTATAAATAAAATAAATAAAAAAAAATAAAATGAAAAAATAAATAAAATAAAACATAAGATACCTAAACTAAACTTAAAGAAAATAAAATAAAATATAAACAAAAATTAAAAAACTAAAGCTTAAAGATAAAAGATAAACCTAAATAAAATAAAATAAAAAAAATAAAACCTGACTTAATTAATAAACCTACAAATAAAACCTAAGAATAAATAAAAAGAAAACCTAAAACCTAAACTAAAAAACACCTAAACCTACACTAAAATAAAATAAACTAAAATATATAAAACCTAAACCTAAACTTAAAATAAACTAAACCTAAACCTAATCCTAAGCTAAATAAAATAAAATGAACTAAAAAAAACCTTAACCAAAACTAAAAAAACATAAAAGTAAACCAAAAATAAAAAATAATATCTAAACCTAAAAAAATGAAGTAAAAATAAAACAAAACTAAAAAATAAACCTAAACCTAAAAAACAAACTAAAATAAAAAACCTAAAGTAAAATAAATAAACCTAGAATAAATAAACTATACTCAAAATAAATAAAAGTAAACCTAAGTCAAAATAGAAAATAAAATAAACTAAAATAAATAAAAATAAAGTAAATAAACCTAAACTTGCTAGTTTAGTTAATTTTAAAAACTTTACAAAAAAAAAACCCTAACCCTAAACCCTAAATCCTCCTAACCCACCTACTACTAGACCCTAACCCTAACCATACCCTAAACCATAAACATAAACCCTCAACCCAACCCTAAATCTCCCAACCTTAAACCACCACACTAAACACTAAATGCCACTCTAAACCCTAAACCTTACCTAAATCCTAAAACTACCACACCCTAAACCCCAACCTAAACCTAAACCTAAACCTTAAACCTAAACCCAAACCATGAACCCTAAACCCTAAAAATCTTTAACCCTAAACCCAAAACCCTGAACCCTAAACCCTAAACACTAAACCCTAAACCATAAACCCTAAACCTTAACCCTAAACCCTAAATTGTAAAACCCTAAACACTAAAACCATAAACCATAAAACCTAAACCTTAAACCCTAAACCTTAAAAACCTAAATACCTAAAAACCTAAACCTAAACTAAATAAAATCTAAAAAAAAAAAAAAAACCTAAACCTAAATAAAATAAATTAAAAAACCTAAACTTAAATAAAATAAAAACCAAAACTAAACCATAAACTGAAACCTAAAATTAAAATAAAATAGTCTAATAAAAATAAACTAAAATAAAGTAATTAAAAACCAAAACTAAACTAAATATATATATATGAACTAAAT
The DNA here is from genome assembly GCA_021442155.1 of Cymbidium sinense. Lineage (NCBI taxonomy): Eukaryota > Viridiplantae > Streptophyta > Magnoliopsida > Asparagales > Orchidaceae > Cymbidium > Cymbidium sinense. The sequence continues at coordinate 185,582,190 of CM038215.1, forward strand.
AAATAAAACCTAAACTTAAACCCTGTAAAAAAATAAAAATAAACCTAAACCTAAAAAAAATAAAACCTAAAATAAAAACCTAAAACCTAAACCTAAGAAAATAAAATAAAAACCTAAACTTAAACATAAAAATAAAAAATAAAAAATAAAATCTATAGCTAAAAAATAAAATAAAAATAAAACAAAACTAAAAATTAAACTTAAGCCTCAAAAATAAATTAGAATAAAATACCTAAACTAAAATAAATAATCTTAAAGTAAATAAACTAAACCAAATAAAAATAAAAAAACCTAAATCAAAATAAAAATAAAATAAACTAAAAAAACCTACCGGTTTACTTAATTTAAAAAAACAACCCTAACCCTAATCCTTAAACCTTAAAAGTAACCCTAAACTCTAAACTCTACAACCTAAACCTATAACCTTGAACCTACAACCCTAAACCTATCACCCAAAACCTAATCCTAAACCCTAAAGCCCAACTAAACCCTAAACCCTACCAAAACCCTAAACTAAACCATAAAATAAAAACCCTAAACCACTAAACCTAAACCCTAAACCTAAACCCTAAAACTACAACCCTAAACCACTATGCAACCATAAACCTAAACACTAAACCCTAGACCCTAAAAACCTAAAAAACTAAACCTAAACTAAGGAAAACTAAAAAAATAAAATCAATAAAAAATCTAAACCTAAATAAAATAAAATAAAATTAAAACCTAAACCTAAACCTAAAACTAGAACTAAAACTAAAAATAAAAAAATAAAAAATAAAAAATAAAAAATAAAAAATAAACTAAAATAAAAAATAAAAACATAAACTATAGAAAAAAATAAAATAAACCTAAAAATAAAAAATCTAAATAAAAAAATAAATGTAAAATAAAAATAAAAATTCCTAAAATAAAATAAAATAAAGCTAAATAAAAAGTTAAACCTAAAAAATAAACCTAAAGATAAATAAAAATAAACTATAATAATACCTAAATATAAGAAATAAAATAAAAAGAAAACTAAAATAAAAAAGAAAAACATAAACTTAAACCAAAACCAAAAAAATAAATTATAATAAAAAACTAAAATAAATAAACCTAAGATAAATAAACTAAACTAAATAAAATTAAAAAAAATAAAATAAACTAAAAAAAGTAAAAGTAAACTAAATAATCCAAAATCTGCTGGTTGACTTAATTTTAAAAAGATTTAAATCCTAAACTCTATACCCTAAACCCTAAATTCTAAATCTTAAATGCTAAACTCTAAACCCTAAAACTAACCATAAACCATAAACCCCATAAACCACAACTCTACCCCAAACTCTCTCTAAACCTAAACCCACCAATCCTAAATCCTAAACACTAAACCAACCTAACCCTAATCCTAACCCAGCCAAACCCTAAACCTAAACTCTAAACCCTAAATCACCTTAAAACCCTAAAACCTACTAAACCATAAAAGCCAAAACAACCATAAACCCTAAAAACCTAAAAACCTAAACCTAAACAAAATAGAACCTAAAAATAAAATAAATAAAAAAGCCTAAACCTAAATAAAAAAATAAAAAAATAAAATAAAAACCTAAACTAAAACCTAAACCTAAAAATAAAAATAATAAACCCATAAAAATAAATTATAATATAATAAATAATAACCTAAACTAAACTAAAAAAATAAAATAAACCTTAAAATAAATAGATAATATAAATAAAAATTAAATGTAAAATAAAAATAAAATAAATTGAAAATAAATGAAAAATCTAAACTTAGACCTAACAAATAAACCTAAAATTAAGTAAAAAATAAAACCTAAACTCTAAACTAAAAAAAACCTAAACCTAAACTAAAATAAACTAAGCCAAAATAAATAAACCTAAACCTAAACCTAAACCAAAACTAAATAAGATAAAATGAACTAAAAAATAAAACCTAAAAATAAATCTAAAATAAAATCTTAAAACCTAAACCTCAGAAAATAAAATAAAAACCTAAACCTAAACCTAAAAATAAAAAATAAAAAAAAAACCTAAAAAATAAAATAAAAATAAAACTCAACAAAAAAATAAACTGAACCTAAACCCATATATAAAAAATTAACTAAAAAAACCTAAATTGAAGAAAATAAACCTAAAATAAATAAACTGAATGAAATAAAAAATAAACATAAATAAAAATAAATAATAAAATAAACTAAAATAAATAAAAAAATTGCCTAAATTAACTAAGTAAACCTAAACCAGCTGCCCTAAATAATTAACAAAAAAAACAAACCCTAAACCCTAACCCTAAATCTAAACCTAAACTAAAGCTAAACCTTAAACCCTAAACCCTAAATCCTAAACCTAAACCCTAAACCCTAAACCTTAAAACCTTGAACCCTAAAGCCCTAAACCCTAAACCTTAAACCCTAATCCCTAAAAACTAAAAAACCTAAACCTAAATTAAATAAAACATGAAAATAAAATATATAAAAAAACAAACCTATAAAAACCTAAAGGTTCAAGTAGGCCTAAATCAAAACTAAATCAAAATTTATTGAAACCAAAGCCTACAATCATCTTCAATTGGTCAAGTAAAACCAAAACAACACTCAACCCAAGCCAATTTGGCCAATTTTGTCAAATTGGTCAACTTAACCCATTTAACCCAAATGAATTCCAATGAGCCAAAATCCAATCTAAGCCAACCTACACAAAACCAATTGAACGAAAATAACTCAAATGATCATATGAACTTGACCCAACCCTTGGTTTGACCCAATCTGACAATTGGTCAACTTGACCCAACCTAACCTAATTTGACCTAAATGAGTCAAAGTGAGCAAAACTTAAGCAAACAACTCCAATTAACATGAAATTTGGATTAACCCACTTTTGGCTCATTTTAAATTTTATCAAAATAATTCCAATGCCAAATGATCATTCTACCCTTGGGTCAAGGGCATCTCATGAGATAAATCACCCATGTAAGTGGTCATTTCCATTCCTTGGCCATTAGTACTCTCCCAATGGTCCACCTAGGAACCTAGGACATTCCCCAACCTGACCTAAAGAGTGGTTGGGTTGGCGATGACCCATGAGAGGTGAAATCACCTCACCCTCCCCATTGGAGCATTTGAAACCCATAGGACACCCATGATTCATCTTTGGCAACCACATCCACACCTTCAACCAACCAAGCTGAGCCAACTTACCACCTCCCTACCACTCATGACTCCCTGAGATGGTCAGATGGCCACTAGAAGCTAAACTCAATCCCACAGTTTGATCAAGATGAAGGGGGTATACACCCCTTCATTTCTGCTCAAACACATAAAAAAGTCATTCCTTAGAGCCCTACCTACCGAAGATGAGCTGCTAGAGCCATTCCGTAAGCTCCTAAGCTCATTCCTTGATCAAAAAATGCCATTCCGGTCTGTCCCAAAATAGGACACTCCCATTTCAAACTTAACTTTCCCATTTCTCCATCAAACTAAAATTAACTTTGCATGTACCAAAGGTGGCACTTCAATCAAAGTTAAGCTCCAATTGCTCCTCAATAGGGCTTCATCTCCACTAGTTGAAGCTTCCTCAATTATTCCAACCACTGGTCTTGAGCTTCGATGAGGTATGCATCCAAAACTAATCCTTATGCAAAAGTGGGTTGGAGCTTTATGAAGAAAACATGCATCTCGTGTGATCTCAATCGTTGGATCCCCTTTTATCGATGTCGTGAATGTGTGGGTCCTTTTAGACTTGATCCGAGCTCAGGTAAGCTCGGATCAAGTGAGTAATGGCAGACGAACTCCATTCTACCTCACTCGCATGATGTTAGATCGCGCACAGTCCATTCTATGTGATCAAAAAAGACGGTCATGATTAGATCTATTAGATCAATCTAATTTAATCTAATTAACCTGCGAGATTAATTATAGCCATCCGATCTTAGATCAAATAACAGATGAGAAAGCGCATCTGCCAATGCCACGTAGGCACTGAGTCAGATAAGTTTTAAGTAGCCATTCTTGTGGCTCAATGTGGAAAGTGCACTGAGTTAGCGCGCCATGTGGTGCCAACCAGATTAGGCTTTAATTAGGCTTAATTAATCATTTTTAATGACTAAAACTTTTAAAAAATGATAAAAAGTCATCGAGAAATAAAAAAGCATAAATAAATACTTATTTTAAAAGTATTTTAGAGGAGAATTAATTAAAAATGACCTTACCTAATTTTGAATAATAATTAAAGTTTAATTATAAAATTAATTTTCTTAATTACTCTTTAATTACTTGAGCAATTAATCCTAAATTTTAATGGTTAATTTAATGAGATGACCTCTGCCTCCCATGATTTTCTTGGGATTTATTGCTCACTTAATTAGGAAAATTGACTAATTAAACCTTAACTACTCTTTTAAGTTAATTAATGATTAATTAATCCCATGAATAATAATAAATTGATTAATTAAGTTTACTAATCATTGCTTAATAGTAAGTGAACTAAGGAATAGGGTTGGGAGCCCTTTCCTTATTTTCATTTCACCCTTTTTTAAATGAAATTAATTAAGATTTAATAAATTAATTAAATCACATAATCAAATTGAAATCATAATCACATCAGATCTTAATTAATTAAATCATGGGGTAGATCTCTAGGTGTTTAATAACCTAAAGGAGTTTAATAAAATTATGGTTAGTCCACATGTATGGGAAAACCATAAGAGTAATTAATTAAGTCCCTTGATCTAATTAACTATTAATCATGAGCCAATTACATTAGGCCCCTTTTATTTCCTAGGATCATTGCAAGTCTATTTTCTATGTATATCATGTTGGCTCATAATTATTTAGTTAATTACTTTAAGGTGACATAGGTAAGGGTAATTAATTCATCTAATTAAGGTTTAAACTTAATTAAAATTAACTTAATATTTTTAAAATAAATCAAATCACTAATGTGGGAATGGGTTCAAAACACCAAGTGATGATTTCTCTTATCCTTTTTAAATCAAATCAAATCCAAAACTTAATTAATAAAGAAGCTTTGGTTTGCTTTAAATAATCTTATTTGATTTGATTGTCCTTAAGAACTAGTTTGGTTAAATGAATCGCATTCTTATATTTGATTATCCTCTTTCCAATCATGTAAAATTTGGTATGTCATTGGAATTCATGGATCCATCTTTTCAAAATCAAGTAAAATATGCTGGATTTCCATTATGTAAGCTTGCATGTGTTGATTTAATTTAATATATGTGTGGATATTATCACTATTAATTCTAAATGTACTTTTCAAAAGCTTATAAATGAATAATAATATGTGTTATGATGCTAATTATAAATATATAAGAAATGCATGTGCTTATAGCTTAAGTGTATGAATGTTTAGTTCTCTTTCCTCTATTCATGTGTTGATTTATATAAGATTGAATGGTAATGGGTATATAGTCTGGACATCCTGGGAACACGAGGCACAAACTAGCCCCAAGGAGGTCATTTGAATACCTCTCTTCCCTGGTTTAACAACGTCACGTACCCATTTGATTTCAATCTTATGTATTTCAACATTAGAATTTGGATAGAGCTTTTATTCATATATATTATTGATTCATCAAAAAAAATACAATCTTTGCATGGTTTTCTTTCCCTCATTTATGTGTACATCCATGTGTGTCCAAGAAAAGTAAGTATATAGCGGACATCCAGGAATACAAGACTTTAGTTAGCCCCAAGGAGGTCATTTGATTGCCTCCCTTCCCAGGATTAACAATGACACTTACTTGCTTATATCTTTGTACATGTATATGTATATGTGATTAGTGAATGAAAATCCCATTTTACATTAAAATTTCTTGCATTCATAATTGACTAAGTTGTTGAATTAATTATCCAAATGATTTGGAGCTTACTTCCTATGTTCATGCATATGAATTTACCTATGTTTGAATGCAAATAGTTATATAGTATGGAAATCCCTAGAATATGAGGCTTTAGCTATCTCTAAGGAGGTCATTTGATTACCTCACTTTCATGGTTTAACAATGACACATGCTTATTTAATTTCATTCTTATGTCCTTTTGTATAAAAATTTGGATAAAGTTTTAAATTAACAGGTTTAAATAATTCAATCAAATAAAATATAAATTCTTAACATACACATACATTCATCATTTAAGTGTGCTAAAATATGTTGCATGTATAGATACATTTAGGATTAAATCATATGCATGTTACATGTGATGGAAAGGAATGATTTAATATATGTCATGTGGTAGTAATTGAATTAAATTAATCTTAAGATGCCTTTCATTTTGAATAGGATTATTTAAAGTGAACCTAAACTTATGATTAATTAAATCATTTAACAAGCCATTCACTAAAAAGAACTAAATCAAATTAATATACTTTATAAAGTGACTTAAGGTAGGGATGAAAGAGGGAAATCCTCTTTTTCTCTCTTTATAACACTTAGTTGCTAAGTGTAATCAAATTAAACAAAAGAAAATACAAATTAAAATTCTCAAATCAATTAAACTACTTCAAGTGAAATCAACCTTTCATGTTAAATTGAATCCTTCTACACTTAGAAAATGCAACACTAATGCCTAACAAGACTTACCACACAAACCTTAATACACACATTAAATTCAAGTCACCACTTCTAGCTCTAAGTTGGGATGGTGATGTTTTGTTTTATGATGTATTATTTTAGATTAGATGTTAGGGTGTATGCTTCGTAGACTTGATGATAGGCCAATATTAGCCTAATCATGTTTTCTGCATGGGATTATGCTTAAGGGATGCTTAAAAATAAATGTGAAAGCTTTTTTGCAGGTTGCTTAATCCTTAAGCATAATCCAAGTTAGGATAGGTGGGCTTAGTTACCCATGTGTAGGGTGCTAAGTCCAAATTATAAATACAGCTGCTTGGGATTATATGTATATTTAGCTAACCACTATTTTGCAGTTGTAGTTAGATTTACTTTTCCCACATCAATGTAATTTTGCAATGGATTAGTGCTATGGGGATTAGGATGAGCGTGGCGAAGGCTTTATCTGGGGTGCCTTGTGATGCCTTTGAAGCAAGCACCATCCAAATCAAAGAAGGAACCAAATCATAAATGAGATATGAAGAAAGAAGACCCCATAGCATTTAATACAATTATAATTACTCTTTCATATTCCAAGTTGTATAAGGGTAGAGCTTGGCTATCCATCTTTTTTCTCTTCAGGTTGTATGGCGGTACCCGACTACACTTGCATTTTATTCTTTTACGATAGTTTATATAATTGTTTGATGTTATGTTTACATTGTACATTAGGATGACATGCTTTTCATAGTTTCTTAAATGATTGATGCTTTAATGTGTGGCTTGGACACGCTTAGGTTAAAAAAAATTTTTCTACCCAAATAATCACTCACAACTAAATTTTAAACAACTAATAACCTCATTATAAAGCCTAAGACATAAATAAGATAATTAAAAGATTTAGCAACCCCTTAGTTGTATGGTTGTATGTTTCACATCATGCATGCATATTCTTTCTCTCTTGAACATGAAGGATCTCCATCCTTGCATGATAAAGGAATGCTTTCCATATGAGGGCATCCCTTATGGTGGAGAACACCTTCTTCTAGCAGATTTGACCCATAACCTATTTTATCATGCATTTAGGCATAAGAAATCTTAAAGCCTCTATCAAAATAATGTAGCTAAAATGAAATAAAATTTGAAAATATTTTACATCTATAGATTAAGTCATATGCTCATACCAGTCATGCTCTAGTCTCTTAGGGAGCGTTTAGTACTTTAGTCTCTTTCTAATTAAATAACCACCCTAACTATCTTGCAATTCAAAAGACCAGACTACATGATTTTAAAATGATAGGAGGAGTTTGTCGACGGCCACTCCAGGAGGTTATAAGTCCAGAAGTCGAACAATTTATTCTCTCTTTTGGAGGTAAACCCTTATGTACACCTGTCACTTAGATTTAGGTCATGCTTTAGCTCGTACTAAAGCTCCCTAGATTTAGGATTCGAGGTAGCTATTTCCATTGTGCTACGATCATAAATCCTCACCTCTTAGGCATTCCCACAACCTTATGTTGGTGGATTATATTCTTTAGTAATCTATTTAAATTTCAACTCAAAATATATAAATCTCGTCAACTTTAAAATTATAAAGCCCAACCATAGGATAGATTGGATTGCTCATTAGGCTTCCTAGTATCATGAGGATTTCCGACTTATTTCATTTGGATTCTAAAAGTAAGTCTTCTCCTTGAACTTTCCCAATTGACTTTCCAAATGCAACCAATCCTTTGATAGTATAACCTATAAATATTTGGAGATGATAATTGAGTATTCTTAGAAAATTTTATTTCCTAAGATGTAATTAACTATGGAGGCTTACCTCCATAGGTAACTTAAGAACCTGGTCTAATATAAACCTTACTTTATTCAGCTATATAAAGTAAGGTGAAAATCTCTAGTACATTCGAAGACCCCGCATGTCTTAGTAGTCTTTATTATGTGATTAAGTCCATTATAGGGTGATGCTTCTATCTTTCGAGATAGTACATCATACCTCAGTGTTGTACCCGATCAACTCAAAAAGGACCCACCTACGATCTGGGTGCACAAGGCCCTCTCGCCTTGTTCATTGAATCCTCTCAACATCATCTTTTTTTTTTGGAGTTTGGAGATGTCGATCCTAAAGTAGGCAAGGGTTCTTAGACCGATAATGTTGACTGATATACCTAGGTCAACCAGAACTCTAGATAGCCTGTATCTGCCAACATCCACTGTAATGTAAAGAGGTGGTTGTGGTTGGTCGTCCCTAGGATTAAGTTTTCATCGTTGAATGTAACTAAATAAAAACATAAACCTAAAAATAAAACCTAGAAATAAATAAAAAAGAAAACCTAAACCCTAAACTAAAAAAAACCTAAGCCTAAAACAAAAATAAAATAAACCTAAACCTACACTAAAATAAACTAAATTAAAATAAAAAAAACCTAACACTAAACTTAAAGTAAATAAAATAAAATAAATAAAATGCCAAAACATTAAAATAAAACCTAAAATAAACCTAAAATAAAAAACCTAAAATCTAAACCTAAAATAAAATCAAAAGCTAAACTAAACCTAAATTAAAATAAACTTATGCCTAAAATAAAATAAAATAAAACTAAACTAAAAAGAAATACCTAAACTACATAAACTTAAAATAAACTAAAATAATTAACCCAAAATAAAATAAATTAAACTAAATAAATAAATAAAAAAAATAAAATAAAATAATAAAATAAATAAATAAAGATAATAAAACAAACCAGGATAACCCTAAACCTAATCAACTCTGACCACAACAACCAATAAACCCTAAACTGAGCCACTAACCAACCCAGGATGCTGGGCCCTAAACCCTACTCTCTACCCTGTGCCTATGCTACCTATAACCACAGGCCCTAGTCTGACCTCCCCACTAAACTGGGCCCTGGGCTCTTCTTAGGCCCACTGGCTCCCCAACTGAATACAACTAGGCTCAAACCCTAATCTTTCTAATAAAACTAACACCCTAGCCACATCCTCTTCCTGAGCCACTCTGACCAACCACTATGACCACCCTAAAGGAAAACTGACTTACCCTAAACCTGGGCCCTACCATGACTACTCTAATGCTAAACCCTCACCTGACCCTCCTAAACTGAGCTCAAACCCTAAACCTAAACAAATAAAACATAAAATAAAAAATTAAACCCAAACCTAAATAAAATAAAATAATAAAATAAATAAGAACCTAAAGAAACCTAAAACCTAAACCTAAAATAAAATAAAATAAACTTAAAATAAAATAAAAATAAAATAAAACTAAACTTAAAATTAAAATAAAATAAACTAAAATAAAAATAAAACTAAATAAAATTTAAATAAAATAAACCTAAAAAATAAAACTTAAAATAAATAAAAATAAAATCTAAACCATAAACTAAAACAAAATCTAAAACCTAAAATAAAGATAAAATAAATAAATAAATAAACCTAAACCAAAACTAAAATAAAACCTAAACCTAAACTTAAAATAAACTAAACCTAAAAAAATAAAAGGCTAAAATAAACTAACCTAAACTAAAAAATAAAACCTAAAAATAAACCTAAAACCTAAACCGAAAAAATAAAATAAAAAATTTAACCTAAGCCTAAAAATAAAAAAATAAATCATAAACCTAAAAAATAAAATTAAAAAAAAACTCAACTAAAAAAATAAACCTAAACCTTAACCTAAACTTAAGAAAATAAACTAAAATAAAAAACCTAAACTAAAATAAATAAATAAAATAAACTAAACTAAATAAAATAAAATAATCATAAATAAAATAAAAATAAAATAAACTAAAATAAATAAAATAAACTATATAAACAAGAAGAAATGTTGAATGTGAATTTATTCTCTATAAAACCAAAACCTAAACCCACTAAACCTAAACCACAGACCATAAACCCTAAACCCTAAAATTTTAAACCTTAAACCCTAAACACTAAACCCCAAACCCTGAATGTTAAACCCTAAACTCTAAACCCTAAAAACCTAAACATAAACTAAATAAAACCTAAAATTAAAATAAATAAATAAACTTAAACCTAAATAATAAAAAAATAAAATAAATTAAAAACCTAAACCTAAACCTAAACCTAAAAAATAATAAAAAAAACCTAAACTAACTAAAAAATAAAATAAACCTAAAAACCAAAAACCTAATCAAAATAAAAAGTAAAGGTAAAATAAAAATAAAATAAACATAAAATAAAATAAAATAAAAACTAAATGAAACTTAAAAAAACTTAAAAAGAAATAAAAAATAAAGCCTAAACCCTAAAGTAAAAAAAACCTATACCTAAAATAAACAAAATAAATTAAACTTAAACCTAAACTAAAAGAAACTAAGAAAAATTAAATAAAACATAAACCTAAACCTAAAATCAACTAAACATAAACCTTACACTTAATAAAATAAACTAAACTAAAAATAAACCTATTCCTGAACTAAAAAATAAAACCTAAAAATAAACCTAAAATAAAAGCCTAAAACTTAAACATAAGAAAATAAAATAAAAGCCTAAACTTAAACTTAAAAATAAAAAATAAAACCTAAACATAAATAATAAAATAAAAATAAAACTTAACTAAAAAAATAATAAATAAACTAAACCTAAAAAAATAAACAAAAATAAATAAACCTAAAATAAATAAACTAAACTAAAATAAAATAAAAGTAAACATAAATTAAAATAAAAATAAAATAAACTAAAATAAATAAAAAAATAAAAATTAAACTAAACTGTGGTTTACTTAATTTTAAAAAAAAAAACCTAAGCTAACCCTAAACCCTAAACCCTAAACCCTAAAATCTTAAACTTAAAGCCTAAAAAAAACCATAAACCAAATCTTGTGCCTAAACTCTAAACCCTAAATCCAAAACCACAAAACCTAAAATAAACCTAAACTAAATAAAACAAAATAAAATATATAAAACATAAACCTAAAATAAAATAATAAAATAAAATAAACTAAAACCTAAACCTAAACCAAAAAAAATAAAAGTAAAATAAAATTAATAAAACCACAAACTAAACTAAAATAAAATAAACCTGGAATGAAAACCTAAATAAAATAAAATAAAGCATAAAATAAAATAAATAAACTTAAAATAAAATAAAATAAAAACCTAAAAAACAAACATAAAAACAAATAAAAAATAAAACCAAAACTTAAGCCTAAAATAAACTAAACCTAAACCTAATCCTAAACTAAATAGAATAAAATAATCTAAAAATAGACTTATATCTAAACTAAAAAATGAATCCTAAAAATAAACATAAAATAAAAACCTAAAGCCTAAACCTAAGAAGATAAATAAAAAAATAAACCTAAACCCTAAAACCTAAACCCTAAACCCTAAACCCTTAACCTCTACAATCCTAAACTAAACCCTAAAAACCCAAAACCCAAATCCTAAACCTAAAAGCATAAATCTTAAATCTAACCACAAAACTTAAATCCTAAAGCCTAAACCTTACCCCAAACCCTAAAACCCCAAACTAAACTAAACCCAGTAATAAAATAAATTAAAAAATAAATCTAAACCCTAAACATAATAAACCAAAACCAAAACCTAAACCCAGAAAGAACCATGATGGTAAGACACCATCAAGCTATCTAGATGGCTGGAGGTTAAGGTAGAGGCGTTGCTTATCGCAGTGGTGGTGGGAGAGCTGGAGGTGCTGGTGGTTATGGAGGTGGTGGTTAGAGCAGTGGTGGTTATGGAGGCAAGATGAGCCATGGAGATTACAACCATGGTGGTGGCAGAGGGAGAGATCGGGGATATGATGGTGGATCGCTACTCAGTGGAAAATTCTAATGAGCTGGGCGAAGAATGATGAATCTGATCTATAGCATATGGAACTGTGTCTTTACAGTAGAGATAGTTCTAGTTATCTAGTTTTTGATTTGCTCTATTCTTGCTCATTTTTTATCTAAGTCGTTGCTTGTGTCTTGGAAAACTCAGTGTGTTACTTGTTTGAGAAAATTGAAATGAAGAAATGTTGATTCTGAATTTTTTCTCTATTAAGAAAAAAAACCAAAAACCCTCAAACCCTAGACTATAAACCATAAACCCTAAATTCTAAATCGTAAACAAAAAAAACTCTAAACCCTAAACCCTAAACTAACCCTAGAACTTAAACCCTAAAAAACTCTAAACCCTTAACCCTAACCTAAACCCTAAACCAAAACCAAACTAAAACCCTAAACCAACCCAAAACTAAAAAAAAACTTTAAACCCTAAAATCTAAACCAACTAACTAAACCCTACACTAAACTGACCCTAAATCCTTAAATCCCTAAACCATAAAAAAACCCTAAACCAAAAATCTAAAAATCTAAAAACCTAAACCTAAACTAAATAATACAAAAAAAAACTAAACCTAAATAAAGTAAAATAAATAAAATAAAATATAAACATAAACTAAAACTTAAAAATAAAATAAAATAATCTAATAAGATAAACTAAACTAAACCAAAAAATAAAACAAACATAAGAATAAAAAATAAATAAAATAAAAACTAAACATGAAATAAAAATAAAATAAACCTAAAATATGCCTAAAATAAAATAAAATAAAAACTAAATAAAAACCTAAACCTAAAAAGTAAACCTAAACCTAAAGTTAAAATAAAATAAAGAAAATAAAAAACCTAAACCTAAAATAAAATAAACTAAACTAAAATAAGTAAAACCTAAACCTAAACCTAAACCAAAACTAAATAAAAAAATAAACTAAAAATAAACCTAAACATAAACTAAAAATAAAATAAAAATATGCTTAAAATAAAACCTAAAATTAAAACCTAAAAATAAAATAAACACTAAACCTAAACCTAAAATAAAAATAAACCTAAATCTATTAAAAATTGAAATAAAACTCTAAAGATAAACATAAACAAAATAAACTAAAAATAAAAATCTAAACTAAAATAAATAAACCAAGAAATAAATAAATAAATCTAAATAAAATAAAATATGAAATAAAAATAAAAATAAAATTAAATAAACTAAACTAGGGACATTTTCAAAAACTAGGCCAAGCTGACCTGACCCAAAATTCTAAACCCTAAAGCCCTAAACTCTGTGGCCTACACTGAGCCCTACCCACACCCTACCCTAGGCCACAACCCAAAACCCCTAAAGCAAACTTAAACCCTAAACCTTAAAAACTGACCTGGGAACCTTAAGCCCTAAAATCTAAATCCTAAACCTTGAAAACTTAAATACCTAAACCTAAATTAAATAAAACCTTAAAAAAGAATATAAAAAAACTTAAACCTAAATAGAATATAAAATAATATAAAATAAAAACTTAAACTAAAACTTAACCCAAAACCTAAAAATAAAATAAAATAAACTAATAAAACTAAACTAAAATAAAATAAATTAAAATCTAAACTAAACTAAAAAATAAAATAAACTAAGAATAAAAAAATAAAAATAAAAAAATAAACTTAATTGTAAAAATAAACCTAAAATAATATAAAATAAAACTAAATAAAACATAAACCTAAAAAAAATAAACTAAAAATAAATAATAAATAAAATCTAAACAGTGAAAAAACCCTTAAACATAGAATAAAAATAAAATAAACAAAATAAAATGAACTTAAACCTAAATTAAATTAATTAAAATAAATTAAAAGTAAACCTAAACGTAAACTAAAAAATAAAACCTAAAAATAAACAAAAAATAAAAAGCTAAAACCTAAACCAAAAATAGAATAAAATAAAAATTATACCTTAACCTAAAAATAAAAAAATTAAACCTAATAGTTAAAAATAAAATAAAAATAAAATTCAAGTAAAAAATAAACATAAACCTAAACCTAGATCTCAAAAATAAACTAAAATAAAAAATCTAAACAAAAATAAATAAACCCAAAATAAATCAACTAAACTAAATGAAAATATAAAATAAACCTAAATAAAAGGAAAAAAATAAAATAAACTAAAATGAATAAAAATAAAATAAATAAACCTAAACCTAACAGTTTACTTAATTTTAAAAAAAACCCTCAACCCTAAGCTAACCCTAAACCACAATCAGAAACCAAACCCTAAACCTAAACCTTAACCACTGAACCTAAACCTTAAACCCAACCCTAAACCTTAAGCCCTAAACCCTAAAATCTAAAAAACCTATGACTAAATAAATCTAAAATTAAATATATAAAAAAAAATTTTAACCTAAATAAGAAAATTTAAAACCTAAAACTAAACCTAATAAAATAAAATATATAATATAAATAAATAAAATAAAGAAACCTAAACTAAACTAAAATCAAATAAACCTAAGAATAAAAAACATAAATGAAATAAAAACTAAACATAAAATAAAAATAAAATAAACTTAAAATAAAATAAAAACTAAACAAAAACCTAAACCTAAAAAATAAATCTAAAAATAAATAAAAATAAAACCCATACCGTAAACTAAAATAAAAAACCTAAACCTAAAATAAAAATAAAAATAATAAAATAAAATAAACCAAAACCTAAACTGAAATAAACATAACTAAAATAAATATAACCTAAACCTTAACATAAACCTAAAGTAAATAAAATAAAATAAACTAAAAATAAACCTAAACCTAAATTGAATAATAAAACCTAAAAGTAAACCTAAAATAAATGCATAAAACTTAAACCTAAAAAAATAAATAAATACCTAAACCTTAAACTTAAAATAAAAAATAAAACCTAAACTAAAGAATGAAATAAAAATAAAATTGAACTTAAAAATAAACCTAAACCTACAAAATTAACTAAAATAAAAAACCTAAACTTAAATAAATAAACTAAACTAAATAAAATAAAAATAAAATCTAAAATAAATGAAAAAATACTAAATAAACTAAACCTCTTGGTTTGCTTAATTTTAAACCCATAAACCCCAAATCCTAACCCTGCCCTAAACCCTACCACTGAGCCCTAGGCCTGACCTGACCCTAAAATGAATCCTGAGCCCACACACTGACCCTAACCCAAAAAACCCTAAATACCAAACCCTAAACCCTCACTAAAACTAAACCATTAAATAAACTTAAAATAAAATCTAAAATCTAAACCTAATATAATTAAAAAATAAAATAAATAAAACCTAAACTAAAACCTAAACCTAAATATAAAAATAAAATAATATAAACTAAAATAAAATAAATAAAAAGCTAAACTAAATTAAAAAATAAAATAAATCTAAGAATAAAAAACCTTAATAAAATAAAGACTAAACATAAAATAAAAATAAATGAACTTAAAAATAAAAAATAAAAACTAAATAAAAATAAAAACCTAAAAATAAAACCTAAACCCTAAACTATAAAAAGACCTAAACCAAAAAAAAAAAAAAAATAAACAAAATAAAATATACATAAACCTAAACTAAAATAATCTAAACTAAAATAAATAAAACTAAACATAAGCCTAAAATAAACTAAACTTAAACCTAAACTAAATAAAATAAACTAAAAATAAACCTAAACCTAAACTAAAAAATAAAACCTAAAAATAAACCTAAAATAAAAACCTAAAAGCTAAACCTAAAAAAATAAATAAAAACTAAACCTAAACCTTAAAATAAAAAATAAAACCAAACCCTAAAAAATAAAGTAAAAAATAAAACTCAACTAAAAAATAATCTAAACTTACTAAAATAAACTAAAATAAAACCTAAACTAAAATAAATAAACTTAAATTAAATATACTAAACTAAATAAAATCAAAAATAAAATAAACTAAAATAAATAAAAATAAACTAAATAAATAAACTATCATTGAATTTTAAAATAGAAACCATAAACCCTAAACCCTAAACCCTAAATCATAAACCTCAGCAACCTTAAACCCTAAACCCTAAACCCTAGAAAACCTTAAACCCAAAACTCTAAACCATAACCCTAAACCCTAAACCCTAAAATCATAAACCCTAAATCTATAGACCCTAAACCCTAAACCCTAAACCAAAACCTAAAGTAACTAAATAAACTAAAAAAGAAACCTAAACCTAAACCTAAACCCTAAGAATGGGTAAAATCCTGACGGTAAGAACATCACCGTCAACCATGCTCTGTCTAGATTTGGTAGTCATGGCTAAGGCATAAACTTGCTCGTAGTGGTGGTGATCTGGGTGATGGTGGATATGGGCGTGGTGGTTGGGCATGGTGGTCATGGTAGAGGAACAATGGAGGTTATAGTCATGGTGGTGGCGAAGAGAGAGATCGGGGATATGATAGTGGATCCTGCTACTTAAGAGGCCAGGGTGGTTCTAAAGGGAACTAGAGAAACTAAAGAATGACCAATTTAATCTGTAGCTTATGGAACTGTGTCTTTATAGTAGAGACAGTTCTAATTATCCAGTGTTTTCAATTTGCTCTATTCGAGCTCAATTTTTATCTACATCATCGCATGTGTCTTGGAAAACTTAGTGTGTTACTTGGTTGAGGAAATAAAAAAGAAGAAATGTTGAATTTGAATTTGTTCTCTATAAAAAAACCAAAAACCTTAACCTGAACCCTAAACCTAAGACCTAAACCCTAAACCCTAAAAACACTAAACCCTAAACCCTAAACCCTAAACCCTAAAATTTATCCTAAACCTAAAACCCAAAACCCTAAAATACCCTAAACACTAAACAAATAAAACTAACCTAGACCCTAAACAGAAAACCCTAAAATAAAACCTTACCATAATAAACTAAACCTAACCACAAACACTCTACTAATAAACTAAACCCTACCATATGCTAATACTAAACTAACCATAACCATCCAAACTTCTAAAACCCACCATATAAAACTAAACCACTATAACTAAATACTGACCTACCCTAATCACACTGATAAACCTAACCCTAAACCTGACTTAAAATCTCTAAATAAACTCTAAAAAACTAAACCAAAGACTGACCTACTAAATATAAAATAACTTACCTAAATAAATTAATAAAATACATATAACATACTACCTAAAAATAAAATAAAATAAAATAATAAAATAAACTAAACTAAAATAAATAATAACCTAAACTAAATAAAACAAAATAAACTAAAGCATAAAAAACTAAAATAAAATAAAAACTAAAATAAATGAAAAAATAAACCTAATAAAATAAAATATAAAAAACTAAAACTAAATTAATAAAAATAATAAACCATAAACTAAAAATACCTAAACCTAAAGTAAAAATAAAATAAATAAAATAAAAATACTTGAAACCTAAACAAAAATAAACTAAACTAAAATAAATAAAACCTAAACCTAGACCTGAAGCAAACTAAACCAAAACCTAACCCTAAAATAAATAAAATAAAATAAACTAAAAATAAACCTAAACCAAATCAAAAAATAAACCTATAAAATCTAAAACCTAAACTAAAAAAAAATAAAATAACAACCTAAACTAAACCTAAAAATAAAAATAAAACCTAAAAAGAAATAAAATAAAAAATAAAACTCAACTAAAAATAAACATAAATAAACTAAACCAAAGATAAACTAAAATAAATAAATAAAATTATTAATTATAAATAAACTAAATAATCCTAAACCTAAAGGCTTGCTTATTTAAAGACACTAAACCCTGCTAAACTCTACCCTACCCAAATCCAAAACCAACCCTAAACTGAACTACTCTGACCACAACCCTGACACCTGATTCAAGCCTAACATTAAACCTTAAACCCTAAAACAACCTAAACCTTGCTAAACCCTGGCTATACCCTAAAAATTAAAAAACTTAAACCTAAAAAGATAAAATAATATAAAGTGAAACCTAAACTAAAACCTAAACTGAGCCTAAAATTAAAATAAAATAAACTAATAAGGAAATAAAATAAAATAAAATAAACCTAAACTAAACTAAAATAAAATAAACTTAAGAATAAAACCTAAAAAAATAAAACTAAATGTAAAAAAAATAATCCTAAAATAATATAAAATAAAACTAAATAAAAAAACCTAAACCTAAAAAATAAACCTAAATAAATAAAATAAAATCACAAACTAAAAATACATAAACTTAAAATAAAAATAATATAAATAAAATAAAATAAACCTAAACCTAAACTAAAATAAAACTAAACTAAAATAAAACCTAAACATAAACCTAAAATAAACTAAACTTAAACTTAAACTTAAAATATATAAAATAAAATAAAATAAACTAAAAGTAAACCTAAACATAAACAAAAAAATAAAACTTCAAAGTAACCTAAAATAAAAACTGAAAACCTAAACCAAAAAATAAAATAAAAACCTATACCTAAAGCTAAAAATAAAAAACTAAACCTAAACATTAAAAATAAATTAAAAATAAAACTCATCTAAAAAATAAACATAAATAAAAACTAAAACCTAAAAAATAAACTAAAGTGAAAAAATCTAACAAAATAAATAAACCCAAATAAAATCAATAAAACTAAATAAATAAAATAAACCAAATAAAAATTCAATAAAAATATATTAAAATAGTAAAATAAACTAAAACACCTGGTGGTTTGGATTTAAAAAAAAAAACCTACTAACCTAACCTACCCTCCTAAAAAACCTAAAAACCATAATAAAAACTAAAACTAACCTAAATAATATAATAAATATATGAATAATATATATATATGTATATAATATAACCTATGTATATAATAAATAATAATAATAATAATAAAATGAATAATAATAATAATAATATATAATAATAATAAAATATGTATAATATATATATAATAATATAATAATAATATATATATAATAATAAATAATAAATATAAAATAATAAATAACATAAACCTAAAACTAAAAATAAATAAATACCTACTAACTAAAAATAAAATAAAATAAAATAAACTAATAAAATAAATTAAAATAAAATAAATAAAACCCTAAACTAAACTAAAATCAAATAAATAATAAAAACCAAATAAAATAAACTTAAAATAAATTTAAATAAAAACTAAATAAAATCTAAAACCTAAAAGATAAACCTAAAATAAAATAAAATATAACCTAAACCTAAACTAAAAGAAAAATAAAAATAAAAAATAAAATAAATAAAATAAAATAAACCTAAACTATAACAAACTTAACTAAAATAAATAAAACCTAAACCTAAACCTAAAGTAAATAAAATAAAATAAACTAAAAATAAACCTAAACCTAAACTAAAAAATAAAACCTAAAATAAATCCCTAAAATTTATACCTAAAATAATAAATAAAAACCTAAACCTAAACCTTAAAATAAAAAATGAAACCTAACCCTAAAAAATAAAATAAAAATAGAATTTAACTAAAAATAAACCTAAACCTACAAAATAAACTAAAATAAAAAATGTTAACTTAAATAAATAAACTAAACTAAAATAAAATAAAAAAATAAACTTAAATAAATAAAAATAAACTAAATAAACATAACCTGGGTTTACTATTTAAAAGAATAAACCCACAAATCCTAAACCAAAACCCTAAAGCCTTAAAGCATAAACCCTAAAATCCTAAACCCTAAACCCTAAACCCTAAACCTTAAACCTACTTAAAATAAATCTACACTAAATAAAACCTAAAAATAAAATAAATAAAAAACCTAAACCTAAATAAAGTAAAAAAATAAAAGAAAATAAAAAAATAAAATAAAACCTAAATGTAAACCTAAATAAAATAAAATAAACTAACAAACATAAGCTAAAATAAAATAAATAATAACCAAAACTAAACTAAAAAATAACATAAACCTATGTGGAAAAAATTTAATAAAATAAAAACTAAACATAAAATAAAAATAAAATAAACCTAAAGTAAAATAAAATAAAAACTAAATAAAAAAAATAAACCTAAATATAAATAAAAAATAAAACCTAAACCCTAAACTATAAAAAAACCTAAACCTAGAAAAAAACATAAAAATAAACTAAAATAAATAAAACCTAAACCTAAACCTAAAGTAAACTAAAAACTAAAAACTAAAAATAAACCTAAAATAAACCTAAAATAAAATGTAAAACGGACCTCAAAATAAAATAAACCTTAACCTAATCCTAAAATATAAAATAAAACTTAAACCTAAAAAAATAATTAAAATAAAACTCACAAAAAAGGCAACTTAAACTAAAATAAACTAAAATAAATAAAATGAAATAAATCAGACAAATAAAAAAAATAAAAATTATAATAAATAATAAACTAAAATAAATAAAATAAACTAAATAAACCTAAACCTATGATTTACATAATCTAAAGAAAACTCTAAACTATAAGCTAACCAAACCCTAAACCCTAAAAACATTAAAAAAAACTAAACCTAAATAACCATAAACCCTAAAATCCACAAACCCTAAACCCTAAATCACAAAACCTAAAAACTAAATAAAATCTAAAAATAAAATATATAAAAAAACCTAAATCAAAATAAAATAAAAAATAAAATAAAATAAAAACCTAAGCTAAAACTTAAACTTAAACCTAAAAATAACATAAAATAAACTAATAAAATTAAACTAAAATAAAATAAATTAAAACCTAAACTAAACTATTAAAAAATAAATGTAAGAATAAATAACCTAAATAAAATTAAAATTGAAGGTAAAATAAAAATAAAATAAAGCTAAAATAAATTAAAATAAAAACTAAATAAAAACGTAAACCTAAAAAATAAAACCTAAAAATAATTAAAAAAATAAAACCAAAACCCTAAACTAAATATAAAAATAAAATAAACAAAATAAAATAAACCTAAACCTAAAATAAAATAAAGGAAACTAAAATAAATTAAATCTAAACTAGAAATAAACTAAAACTAAACCTAAACCTAAACCTAAACTAAATAAAATAAGATAAACTAAAAATAAACCAAAACCTAAACTAAAAAAAACTTAAAAATAAACCTAAAATGAAAACCTAAAATCTAAACCTAAAAACAAAAAATATAAGCTTAAACCTAAACCTAAAAATAAAAAAATAAAACATAAACCTAATAAATAAAATAAAAGTAAAACCCAACAAAAAATAAACCCAAACCTAAACCTAAACCTAAAAAATAAACTAAAATAGATAACCTAAATTAAAATAAATAAACCTAAAATAAATCAACTAAACTAAATAAAAATAAAAAATAAACCTAAATAAACAAAAAATTAAATAAATTAAATAAATTAAAAATAAACTAAATAAATCTAAACCTAAAGGTTTACTTATTTTTTTATTAAAAAATCCTAAACCCTAAGCAAACCCTAAACCCTAAACCCTAAACCCTAAAAACCCTAAACCTAAAGCCTAAAGACTAAACCCTAATCCTCCCCTCTCGGCCGTGGCGCTCTTTGGCGATTGCATTTTTCCTTTTCATTTTCCTTGCGACTTGGTCAATTTCTGATCATCCTCGATCAATTTTTTTGATAATTTGTCTCTGATTGGCCTCTAATATGAGTTTCCCTTCGCTCTTTCAATGGCAAAGGAGTCGCTTTCTGTGCAGCCGAGCTTATCCATCTTGGAGGCGTTGGCTAGGGCATCAGATTTACATGGAATTATGGATCCAAAATTAACCGCTACTCTGCCTGCAGTTAAGTACTTTAAGGATGCATTATGTTGTAAGAACCTTTCCCCTAATGCTTCGGTGAATTTGATCTCGACCTCATTTCATGGGATGCTTACTGTTATGTGTTCAGATCTAGACGTGGAAAAGTTGGCGAAGCCTTTTGAATTCTCTTTAGTTAGTAAATTTTCCTTACATCGGCCAACTATCGATAACATTCGATCATTTTTTCATAGCCTTAAACTTTCAGGTGTTTTCACTATCGGATTGATTGATCCTAGGCATATTTTAATTCAGCTCTCTAATGACTTAGATTATTCAGAGTTTTTTTAGTCACTCTTACTTTGTGTTTAATTGTCAAATGACTTGAAATGGTCTCCTCTTTGATATAAAGAGAATCCCCAATTGTTCCTATATGGCTAGCTCTTTCTAATATGAGAATACATTATGTTACACATCAAGTTCTCTTTAGTTGGGGCTCTCTTTGGTGGCCTCTTCAAATTGATCACATTTGTGAGATCACAACATTTTTTTGCCCATATTTTGGTTGAGATTGATATTTCTGAAAAGCATCCTAAAGAAGTTTGGATTGGCTTTGAGAAGTTCGGTTATAATCAAAAAGTGGAATTTGAGAACTTTCTTATTTTTTGCACACATTGTAAGATTCATGGCCATGATCATTCTGAATGTTTTGTGTTGCATCCTCATCTTAAAAAGAAAATATTTCCGGATCCTAATCCTACTCTATCAAATGAAAAAACAAATAAATTTGCTTATGTGCCTAAAGTCACTCAAAATGGGAACCATCCCCCTACCCCTACTCCTTTTCTATCCACTGATTTGCCTATTGGAGAGAAATCTGAGCATGTTAAAAATAATGCTTATGAGGTTCGTGAGGAGGCTAATGATAACTTAATTAACATTGCTTCTAATTGTAATAATTTGGCTCCTCATGACAATACCTTGACTCAGTCTAACCTACCCCTTTTGGCTAGTGAACTCGAGGAGACTCATATGAGCCCTAGTAGTGATTTGAATGGAAACTTTAGGTTGGATCAAAATCTGAAAACAAATTCTATAGTTAATCCTTTGATGAAAGAACAAAATATGAAAATTGCTGATCCTTTGATGATGGAACAAAATATGAAAAGTAAGTCTGAAACTGAGCATGTAATCTGTGCTATTAATGGCTTCACAACCTCTCCTTCTCCTACCCTTCAGGGTGATACGCATGCTAACCCTTCGACTTAATTCTGACATTGAAGAAGGGGAAATTAACATTAGAAATGCTTTGACTAATACAAGTCCTATTTTGAATATCACAAATTATTCTCTCTCGGATGGTGATACTTTGGACAACGATAGATCTTTTAAAACTATTTTTTAAAAAAAAATCTCTTAAAGCTAGAATGTTCATTAATAGCTCCACTAGAACTACTAGATCTTCTCTAACTTCTCATAAATAACTATTTTTAGTTTTCTTTTCTTCTGCTTTTTTATTTCTTTAATTATCTCTTTTCCTTTCTTTCTTATTTTGTTATGATCAATTTTCTAATTTGGAATGTTTGGGGTATTGGGACTCTCATTGGCTGCAACCATTTTAGAAGTCTTTATCGTATTCATAACATAGACTTACTTGTTGTTATTGAACCATTCATACACTCTTCTAAGATCAACCATGTTGCTAGAACGCTTGGCTTTAAAAAATTTTTTTATAATATTAGCAATAAAATTTGGTATTTTTGGAATAATTTAGTCAACATCTTTATCCTTGTTGATCTTCAACAATTAGTTAATGTCCACATCTCATTGGGTGAATTTTCTACTTTAGGTTCCTTTATTTATGCTTCTTGTAATAGAGCTGGTAGGAACATCCTTTGGGATAACTTAAGAACATTTGCCTCCTCCAACAAACCCTAGTTGGTTGGGGGTGATTTTAACACTATTCTCTCTCGAAAAGAAGGGAGGTTTCTCCCAACATTCATTCCATGGAAGATTTTCTAATATGATTCTTGATTGCAACGATTGATATTGGCTTTCGTGCTCACTATAATGGTATAACTCTAAACTATGGCAACAGCTTGATAGGACTCTTTTTAATTCTCTTTGGATCAATCAATGGCCCTTAATTCTGTTAAACATTTGAGTAAAACTTTGTCTGATCATGCTCTGCTTTTGATTTCTGTCCAAAATCCCTAAAATAGATTATCCTCCCCAACTTCTTTCAGATTCCAAAACATGTGGATCCAACACATTGATTTTATAAATGTTGTATCCATTAACTGGATGGCTCCTCTTCATCTGATAATTGTTGGCATGATTCTCGCTTAAGCTAAAAGGCTTAAACAAAACCTAAATTGGTGGAACAAGCATCATTTTAAAAATCTTTTGCCAATATCAAAAATATGGAACAATTAGTTTGTTCTCTTGAAGATGCTATTTGACCGATTCTACTAAACTTGAGGAGTTGAATGAAGCTAAAGATAACTTGGTTAAATATCAATATGGAGGAAATATACAGTAAAAGGTCGCTAGCAAATATATTGCAGATGGTGATAGAAATACCAAGTATTTCCATGCTCTTTTCAAAAAAAAAGAAAGCCTTAAACTCTATTAAAAAATTAAAAATGATAATGGCAGCTGGATCACTAATAATAATGATATTAAAGATTCTATCATACATCATTTTAAAAACTTATTAAACAACAACCCTACCTTAGAAGCTCTCTCCAACTCTCACCTGATTCCCTCAACGATTACTAATGATGACAACCATTTGCTTATGCCCCTGAAGTCGAGATTGGTAGTATTCTCAATAGCATGAACATTATGTTGCTGGCTACACTCAATTTTTCAACATTGGCCTATTATTAAGTCCGATCTTGTCGAGGCTGTCATTGATTTTTTTGATGGCAGTACTTTACTTAGATATTTTTCTAGCACTTCCATTGTTCTTATTCCCAAAATTAGTAATCCTAAATCTTGGGGCGATTTCAAACCTATCAGCCTTTGCACCTTCTTTCATAAACTCATTGCTAAATTAATTGCCAATAGAATTAGTCCACTACTACCTAAAATTATTTCTCCCAACCAAACTGGTTTTGTTAAAGGTATTATATCTCAACATTCTTCTAGCCCAAGAGCGATTCATGACATTGATGCTTCTACCGTAAACATCCTTTTCAAATTAGACATTCTAAAGCTTTTGACAACCTCTCTTGGAATTTCCTCTTCCAAATTCTTCTTTGTTTGGTTTTTATTATTTTATCGCCTCATTTTATTACCAATGTTTGGTTCTCCTTTATCATGAATGGTGAGTCCCTAGGTTTTTTTCCTTCTATGCATGGTTTGAGACAAGGAGATCCCTTATCTCCCTCTTTTTTATTATTACTATTGAATATCTTTGAGGACTTAATGATCTTTTCAATAATCCAAGCATATTTTTAGAACTCAAGGTCTTCTTCCTTCTCTCATCTTAGTTTTCGATGACTTCATAATCTTTTGCAATGCCTCTATTCATCACATTAAAACTATTAATAATCTTTTAAATAAATTTGGTAATGAAAGTGGTCTCTTTCTTAATGAAGGTAAAAGTTATTTCATTCCTTCCTCTAAAATCCTTAGTAATAGGATCAACCAAATCTTAAGAATTACAAATTTTCAATAACAACAACTTCCTATTAAATATCTTAGTGCTCTGCTCTTTAAAGGTTAGAAAAGATCACATCTCTTTGATGAGTTAATCCAAAAAATCTAATAAAATTTCTGTTTGGGAATTTCATTTACTCTCATTTGGTGGTAGGCTCACTTTGATTAAGAGCACCCTTAATTCTATGCCTTTATATCCCATTCAAACCATTGTGCCAACCAATTCTACCATTAACAGAATTGAGCGCCTCCTTAACAAATTCTTCTGGGGTTCAAACAATTCTACTAAAAGAATGCACCTCTTGGTATAAAGTGTGGCACTCTGTGAAGGTGGCTTGGCTGTAAGCCAATCAAGCTATCACGCTTTTTCCTATAAACTTTGGTGGAATTTAGAGCTTGCTTTTAATTTCATGACGCCAAATATTGTGGTAAGCACCCTCTCATTTGCCCCTATAAAGTGGGAGACTCTCCTATATGGAAAAGACTTTGTTCCATCAAATGAGATGCAGATTCTTTAATCTCTTGGGGGATTAACTCTAGAACCTCTTTGTTTTGGCAAGATAACTGGATTGGAGGTGGGTCCATTGATGAATTATATTCTACCCACTCCACTGCTGTTAAAGTGAACTCTTTCTCGAATAATAAGTGAACAATAGTAAGTTTACCGACTATATTCCTTTCTCTCTTAGATAAGTTTACTATTATTCTTATCATTCCTAGCAATGGTGAGATCCTTTTTTAAACTTTTCCCAAAATGGTGATTTCAACCTTAAAATGTTTGGATTCATATTAAAGAAGCTCATGATTTCTCCAATGTTTTTTAAACTTTGGAATAACACTATTCCTCTATTCTATTCTAACTTGGCATATTTTTTGAAAAACTTTATCCTGTGACTCCTTGATGTGGGGTTTTTTACTTACCTTCAAAATGCTACTGCTGCTTTCATATTGAGAATGTGAATCATGTATTTATTAACAGAGCCATTGATTCTAAACTTTGGATTTGGTATGATGATCTCTTTAATATTGTCAAATTCAATGGCTCCTTAACTCTATACCAACTTCTTGAAGTTTATTTTGAAAACACTATTAAAGGACACATTAAAGTCATAACTACTATCACTCTTATTTGGTTCATATGGATGGGCAATGACATCATGATTCATATGATGAACCACATGAGGATAATTGCTAGAATTAAAAATAAAATCCGTGACTTGTTTAATGCCAATTTAATTAACTACAATCAATTCAAAGCTGTAAATTTGTGGCCAATAAATTGGATTTTAACTTGGTTCCACCCAAGCTAAAAGATGACAAGATTGTTTATTGGGTAAAACCTCATGCTAATACTATTTAAATTAACACTGATGGCTCTGTCTCTCAAAATGCTTCTGGTTGTGGTGGCATTTTCAGAAACCTTAATGGGAAAGTCCTATGTGCTTTTGCTAACCCCCTTAATACTTGCTCTATTCCTTTTGCTGAGCTAATGGCAGTTTACAAAGCTATTGAGATTTTCCTTCACAAAGGTTGGCTCAATATTTGGATTGAGGTGGATGCCCTATTGCTTATTGATCTTTTGACTTCCACCAAAATGGGCAATACAAAATTGTACTACCTTCTTAAGTAGACTAGAGCTTTCCTTTCTCATCTCTATTTTAAAATCGCTCATGTATGGCATGAAGGTAATACATGTGTTGATTACCTTGCTAATCTGGGTGCTGAATTAGATGGCATAAAATTCTTTGATCAACTTACACTTCCTAAACATTTGTGTGGTTTGGTTAATTTGTACAATACTGGATTCCCTTACCTCAGAAATTAATCCATCCTATTGGTTTGGCCTGTTATATTACCTGTTTAACTGCATGATCAACTTCAATTTAGTGTTGTTGTTTCTCTAGATTTTGTTGATGCATCATCCTAATACCCCTTTCTGGTTAATTGTTGATCTCTGTGGCATCTGCTATTGGACACTAACTTTTTTTGGGGTCTTACTGCTTTTGCTGTTTCCACTATTAATGGTATGGTGTTTCCTGTCTGCTGGAGGGAGATGTATTACCTTATGCTTTACTTTCTGCTTTACTTTCTGATCAATAGGGATAGACTTCTTGCCATCAATATTTTGTTAAGGGGTCCTTCTGTATCTATTTTCCATTATATGATTACGGTTGTGTTCTGTCACTTTTCTTTTTTCTAGAAATCTATTCTGGGGCTCATGACTTCGCTGCATCAATGTTTAATTGCTATATTTTTATATAGCTTCATGGCAGGCCCTAATTTATCTATTTTTTCTCCCTTTATTATGGATGTGGCCCATCTTATGCTCCCTAAACTCACCTCCACAACCTATAAGGAGAGAAACTGCAATACCCTTACTACTATAACTTCTTCCTTGCAGGATTGGAATTACTTCTTGATTTCCTTCCAGCCTATTTTTATTGATGCTGTGGGCTTAGCTGCTGGTCTACTTTTTTATGTCTTGAAGGATTTCAAAGATGGCTTTCCTTTGAATCACTTTTGCCTCTATGCTGTACCACTATTTTTTACTGGATTATCTTATGGTGGGTGCAATAAATCTTTTGATATTTTAATTATTGGCTGTTGGATTTTTGGGTCTTATGTCCGGATACGCTATTTTTTACGATTGCTTTTTGCTAACCTCACCTTCCCAACCTGTGAGAAAGCGCAATACCCTTATTATTATTATTATTGTCTCTTTATAGGATTGGACTTACTTAATGATTTCTTTGCAGTCTATTTTTACTGAGGATGTTGGTTTAGTTGCAGGCCTACTCTTCTTTATTTTGAAGGATTTCAATGATGGCTCTCTTTTGAACCCCTTTTGTATCTATGTTGTACTCTCTTTTTTACTAGCTTATCTTATGGTGGGTGCAATAATTGTATTGTTGTTTTAATTGTTGGCTGTTGGATTTTTGGATCTTATGTCCAGCAGGTTGCCTTTGAGGTTGTTGGCTATTTGTTGGCAATTATTTTTCTGATTGTTTTTGATGTTTCCAACCAGGCTGCAGCTGGTCACCTGATGTTTGTGGTTTATTTAATCTGCTACTGTATTTTTTATCTTGTTTCAGTTAGACTTGTGCAGATCACTGTGATTATGCTATTACCTACTTGGATAATATTTTATGCACTGTCTATTCTGAATGGGTGGTTTTATGATCAGCTTGTTGTTATTTGCTATCTTGGTTGTTGGCTGAACTGGATTATCAGGTTTTATGCCCAGCAAGCTGCTACTGGGGTTGTCTCTCTGATTGTCCTTATTTGGAATTATTTATGGTGGGGAGTAGCTTATTACCTGTGGCTTCTGGTCCATCTAATCTGCTGCTGCATTCCCATCTTGGCTCTGTTAGACTTCTGCATTTCCTGTTTGGGTTTGGGTTATGCTGTCTTGCTTTACACTTGCTAGTTATTAACTTCTACAATGATTATTAGCAAGGGGGTTGTTAACATCGGCATTGCTTATTCTGATTGGGTACCTTTTTCTGGGCTATATTCCTAGGCTATATACCAGGACTGTAAGTTTCATATATGTCCCATATGTTTAGGATGGAGTTAATTACATGCTATTTGATTTGCCTTGTTGGATTTCAGTAGGCTTTTCAACTGGTTGTATATTGCTTCTTTTTTTCTACGGCCTTTTCGGCCTTATTTTCTGTGGTGGGTTTTCATGCTGGCCTAATTAAACTCTTGGCTCTGGTAAAAAATAAGTTGGATCTGGCAAAGATGGTTCATTTTCATATGTGTAGGGATTCTCATGCCATGGTGACTATATTGTTGATATTTATTCTACATAGGATCCCCTTACCCATTTTGCTCTTTGTTGTATCATTTTCTATTGTGTTTATGGCTTTGTTTAGGTTTATAGGTACTAAAGCTCAAAAGACTTTCAGCAAATGGTTGCTATCTTCCCACAGGTTTGTTGGCTATGATGGTTGTGATGATTTCACTCCTTTTTGGTTTGGTAGTAGCTCTTGTGATGTAACCCTTCCACTGAAGTTTGGATGCTCATATTTACATCTGCCCCAATTTGGTGTGTCTGAGCCTGAGCCTTCTCTCACACACTTCTTTATAATCCTTCTTAGTTTATGCTATTTTCAATTTTCATTTTGTCTGTATTACTTTAGCTTCTCTAATTTCTATCTTTCTATAATTTTGTAGGGGCAATTCTCTTGTTCTCTTGCAGGTTTGCTCCTTAGTGTCATGCATTCTCTCATCCTGAAGAGTTTTGGCCCAGATCTATTCATTGGCTTATCTATATTAATCAATTTGTATCTTTTGCTTTCTTTTACTCTTTTATTTTGCTTTTGGTTGTACTTAGATAGAGGATTTACTCTCTAGGCTGATTGTAGCTCTTTGAGTAGTAGTTGTGGAGTTTATCCCCTGTTAAGGATCTTGTAACCCTCTTTTTGTGGCAATAAAATTCCCCCTATATGGGGTTTCCCAAAAAAAAAAAACAAACACTTAACCCTAAACCATAACCCTAAAACCATAAACACTAAACCATAAACCCTAAACCCTAAACTTTAAAAACCTAAAAATCTAAGCCTAAACTAAATAAAACCTAGAA
Source organism: Cymbidium sinense (assembly GCA_021442155.1). Lineage (NCBI taxonomy): Eukaryota > Viridiplantae > Streptophyta > Magnoliopsida > Asparagales > Orchidaceae > Cymbidium > Cymbidium sinense. The sequence goes on from CM038215.1 coordinate 185,612,533, forward strand.
ATGATATATATAAAAAAACTTAAACCTATTTAAAATAAAAAATAAAATAAAATAAAAACATAAACTAAAATCTATAGCTAAACCTGAAAATAACATAACATAAACTAATAAAAATAAAGAAAAATAAAATAAATAAAAACCAAATTTAAACTAAAAAAAATTAAACCTAAGAATAAATTACCTAAATAAAATTAAAACTAAAGGTAAAATAAAAATAAATTAAACTTAAAATAAAAAAATAAAAACTAAATAAAAACCTAAACCTAAAAATAATTAAAAAATAAAACCAAAACTATAAACTAGAAAAAGTTAAACCTAAAATAAAAATAAAATAAACCTAAACCTAAACTAAAATAAACAAAACTAAAATAAATTAAACCTAAACATAAACATAAAATAAACTAAACCTAAACCTAAACCTAGACTAAATAAAATATAATAATCTAAAAAAAACCTAAACCTAAACTAAAAAATAAAACCTGAAAATAAACCTAAAAAAATAAATTAAAAACCTAAACCTAAACCTTAAAATAAAAAATAAAACCTAAACCATAAAAATAAAATAAAAGCAAAACTTAAACCTAATGAATAAACAAAAATAAAAAACCCAAACTAAAATAACTAAATTAAACTAAATAAAAACAAAAATAAACCCAAATGAAAATAAAAAATAAAATTAACTAAAATAAATAAATAAAATAAACCATAAACCCTAAACCCTAAACCCTAGACCCTAAACCCTAATCCCTAAACCCTAAACCTAAAACTGGGCCAGACCTAGCAAACTGGCTCCCAGGCCTGACTACCCTAAACCAAAACCTGACCCACCTAAACCCCAAAACTCCACTCAACCCTAGGCCCTACCCTACCACATAATAAAGCCCAACCAACCCTAAACCCTAAATCTAAAAATACATAAATAAAATAAAATAAAACTCACTAAAAAAACTAAACCTAAACCTCAAAACTAATAAAAAACTAAACTAAAGATAAAAGCCTAATAAATAAACTAAACTAAATATAAATAAATGGCCTAAATAAATAAAAAATAAAATAAACTAAAATAAATAAAAAATAAAGTATGTAAACTAAATAAATATAAATCTACTAGTTTACTTAATTTTTTTTTTAAAAAATAAATAACCCTAAACCCTTAATCCTAAACCCTAAACCCTAAATATTAAACCCTAAATCTTAAACCCTAAACCCTAAACCCTAAACCCTTAACCCTAAACTTATGACACTAAACTTACAACCCTATGCCCTAAACCCTTAAAAACCCTAAACCCTAGATTGTAAAGCATAAAGCCTAAAGCTTAAACCCTAAACCCTAACCCTTAAAAGTATAAACCTCAAACCAAACTAAAAAACCCAAGCCCAACCCTAAACCCTAAACCTTAGCCCCAGTCCACAAACTAAAGTAACTAAATAATTTTAAAAATAAAACTAAACTCTAAAACCTAATAAACTAAACTTAAACCCCAGAATAATGAGAACCTTGATGATAGGAACATCAAGTCACCATCTAGATCTAGCGGTGGAGGGAAAGATGGAGGTGCTGGTGGATATGGAGGTGGTGGTCGGAGCTGTGGTGGTTATGGAGCCGAGAAGAGCGACGGAGGTTACAACCTTGGTTGTGGTAGAGGGAGAGATCAGGGATGATGGATCCATTCGAGGAGAGGTGGTTGGATGAGGCGAAGAAACTTTACAACGACCGATCTGATCTACTGCTTATGGAACTATCTTTACAATATAGATGGTTTTAGTCATCTAAGGTTTTTGATTTGCTCTATGTGTGCTCATTTTTTATCTATGTCGTCGCTTGTGTCTTAGAAAACTTGGTGTGTTTCTTGGTTGATTAAATCGAAAAGAAGAAATGTTGAATCTGAATTTTTTCTCTATTATAAAAAACCAGAAACCCTAAATCCTAAACCTAAAATATAAACCCTAAACCCTACAAATAAAAATTAAAATAAAAAAATAAAAAACCTTAACCCTAAACCATAAACCCTAAATCTAAAATCCTAAACCTACAACCCTAACCCTAAAACCCTAAACCCTAAACCCTAAACCCTAAAACCTACAACCTACAACCTATAACCCTAAACCCTAAACCCTAACCCCTAAACCCTAAAAACCTAAAAATAAAACCCTAAACTAAATAAAACCTAAAAATAAAATAAATAAATAAACTAAAACCTAAATAAAATAAAAAATAAGATAAAATAAAATCCTAAACTAAAACCAAAATAAAAACCTAAACCTAAACCAAAACTTAAAAATAAAATAAAATAAAAATAAAAATTAAACTAAAAAAATTAAAACCTAAACTAAATAAAATAAATAAAATAAATCTAAATATAAAAAAACTAAACATAAAATAAAAAAAGATAAACCTAAAAAAATAAAATAAAAATAAAACAAAAACCTAAACCAAAAAAATAAACCTAAAAGAAAACCTAAGACTAAATAAAAAAAAAAGAAACTAAAAAAATGCAACTTAAAATAAAAAAAAATAAAATAAACCTAAACCTAATAAATAAACCTAAACCAAGATCCTAAACTGACCCAAACCATAAACCATAAATCCAAACTAATGAGCCCACAAACCCTAGGCTAAACCTTTAAACTGAGCCCTAAACCCTGACCCAACAGAAATCTTAACACTAGGCCAAATAAAACTTAACTGAGCCATGATGCAAACCACAAATACAAACCTAAAACTAAAGCCTAACCCTAAACCCTAAACATGATTCCAATCATAAACCCTAAAACCCAAACCACCCTAAACTAAACCCTAAACCCAATAAAATATTAAAATAAAATAAATAAGAAAACATAAGCCTAAATTAAATAAAAAAATAAAATAAAATAAAAATCTAAATTAAAACCTAAACCTAAACCTAAAAATAAAATAAAAATAAACTCAACAAACAAGAAACCTAAACCTAAACCTAAAATATAAACTAAAATAAAAAACTTAAACTAAAATAAATAAAAATAAAAATAATTAATTAAATTAAATTAAAATAATAAATAATCATAAAGAAAAATAAAAAAATAAAATCAACTAAAATAAATAAAAAATAAACTAAATAAACTAAATAAAATAAAACCTATAGGGTTACTTACTTCTAAAAAAACCCTAAACCATAAGCTAACCTTAAACCCTAAAAATCAACTAAAAAAACATAAAGCCACTAGTTTACTTAATTTAAAAATTAACCTAAACTAAAACCTATACTTTAAACTTAAACCCTAAATCCTAAACCCTAAAAAATTAAAAAAAATTAAAAATATAAAACCCTAATCGTAAACCCTAAATCCAAAAACCCTAAATCCCAAACCTAAAATCATAATCCTGTGAACACTAAACCCTAAACTGACCCACCATAAACCATAAACCTAAAAAAACCACAAAAAAAAAAGCCATAAAAACCTAAAGCTGAAAATAAACATTAAACCCTAAACTCTAGACTTGGCTAAACCTAAACCATAAAACCCTCAAAACCCACAAATCCTAACCCTAACTAAACACTACACAAACCTAAAATGTGACCACTAAACCTGCCCACCCAGAAAACCCTAAATCCTCTCTAGGCCACTGGACTGTGCCAAACACCCCAAATAATACTGAGCACAAAAGGAGATCCTGAGGCTCCACTGGGCCATAACTATAAATGGGCCCTGACTAACCAGGTGACCTCTTGCGCCTGTTCCTTACAAGGCCCAGAAACCCCCAGGCTACACTGGGCCCTAAACCTCTGCCCTGACCTGGGCCAGAAAAAACAAGACCCTACTACCTACCTGACTAGAATAAAATCTCATTTTTAAACTACCTGGGCTACTCTTGCAGTACTGACCCTGGGCCCTATCTCCAAAACAAAACCACTGGGCTGGGCTTTAAATTAAATGAAAAGATAAATAATGAGTAATGTGCTGACCTACCAGGCCTTGACCTGGGCCCAAACCAAACCAAACCAACCAAAACCCTAAACCAACCCAAAAAGCTCACCCTAAACCTGAGCCTGAGCCCAAAAAATCTTGGGACCACAATAAAATCAAACTAAACACAACTGGCCACAGGCCAAACTCTGACCCTAAACTGACCCTACCCCAGAAACCCAGATCCAAATCCTACCTGGCCCCAGACCCTAAAAACATAAAGATGGGTTAATAAAACCTAAAAATATAATAAATAAAAAACCTAAATAAAATAAAATGTAAAATAAAACCTAAAACTAATACCTAAACTTAAACCTAAAATAAAATAAAATAAAAAAAAATAAACAAACTAAAATAAATTAAAACCTAAATTAAATTAAAAACAATAAACCTAAGAATAAAAAACTAAATAAAATAAAACATAAAATATAAAATAAAAATAAACCTAAAATAAAATAAAATAATAACTAAATAAAACAAAAACTTAAAAGAAAACCTATAAATAAAACCTATAAAATAAAATAAAAACCCAAACCCTAAACTAAAAAATAAACCTTAAATAAAAATAATAAACAAAACCAAATAAACCTAAACCTAAACTAAAATAAACTAAACTATAATAAATAAAACCTAAACCTAAACCTAAAATAAGAAAAACCTAAACCATAAACTAAATAAAATAAGATAAATTAAAAATAAACCTAAACATAAACTAAAAAATAAAACCTGAAAATAAACCTAAAATAAAAACCTAAAACCTAAACCCTAAACCTTTAACCCTAAAAAGCTAAAAATGTAAACCTAAACTAAATAAAATCTAAAAATAAAATAAATAAATAAACTTAAACCAAAATTAAATAAAAACATAAAATAAAATAAAATAACTAAAATAAAAAAAATAAAAACTAAAAAAAACTATATGAAATATAAAATAAAATAAAATAAAATAAAACTATAAAACTAAACTAAATAAAAATAAAAAAAATAAATAAAAAATAAATAAAATAAATATAAAAATAAACCTATAAATAAAATAAACTAAAATAAATAAAACAAACCTAAACTAAAATAAACCAAACTAAAATAAACTAAACCAATAAAATAAATAAACTAAAATAAACCTAAAATAAAATTAAAATAAACATAAAATAAAAACATAAACCTAAACTTAAATAAAATAAGAACCTAAACCTTAAAATAAAAAAGATAAAAAAGCTAAAACAAAAAAATAAATAAAATAAAAATAAAATAAACTAAAATGACTAAAAAAATAAACTAAATAAACCTAAACCTACCAATTTACTTAATTTAAAAAAATAAAATAAATAAAAATAAATAAATAAATCCTAAACCCCAAACCTTAAACCCTAAACCTTCAACCCAAAACCCTAAACACTAACTAAATACTAAACTAACTAATAACTAACTAACTAAAAACTAGAACTAACTAATAACTAACTAAGCTAAATAATTCCCAACTATTGAGCTCTCAACCCGTCTGTCATCGATGTGGCTCACAGAACTCCCCGAATTAGATCGTAGAGGCTCTTCTTTGATTTCTTCAACATGGGGAAAACACGTGGTATGGGAGCTGGTCAAAAACTGAAGACACAAAAAAAATTAGAAGCAGGCAGACAAATAATATAAGAATAGTCACCTTGGAAATGAATGAAAGCAGCCATTCACATGAACTTTTCTTGCAAAGGCCATTGTGCTTGAAAAAATTGGCATTGAGGCAAAGCAACCCAACTCTGCTATCAGAAAATGTGCTAGGGCCCAATTGATCAAGAATGGGATAAGATTGTAGCCTTTATTCCAAATGATGGTTGTTTGAACTTTATCGAGGAAAATGATGAGGTATTGACTGCTAGATTTGGCCGTAAAGGGCATGCTGTAGGAGATATTCCCTTATTTAGGTTAAGGTTGTGAAGGTTTCTGGTGTGTCCCTCTTGGCTATTTTTAAAGAGAAGAAGGAAAAACCCAAGTCTTAGCCTATTACGTCCTCACTATTTTGGGCACTTAGCATCTTTGTGTTTGTGCACCGATGGTTTTAACCTTTTTTTCTTAAGATCCATCTTTTAATTAATGCAAACAAGTTTAATTTTTTCCTTTTTTGAACTCCTTTTAGCTTTTATGTTAGATTAATTTCTTGAAGCTTCGTAAACTAAATAAACACTAAAATATGAAACCCTAAATCCTAAACCCTAAACCGTAAACCCTAAACCCTAAAACCCTAAACCTTAAACCTTAAAACCAAACCCTAAAATCTACAACCTTAAACCCTAAACCCTAATCCCTAAACCCTAAACCCCAAACCCTAAACCGTAAAAACATAAAGACCTAAACCAAAAACAAAAAAAATTTTAAAAAAATTAAAAACATAAACTAAAACCTAAACTTAAACTTAAAAAGAAAAAAAAACTAAACAAAAATAAATTAAATAAAAACCTAAACTAAACTAAAAAAAATAAAAACCTAAATAGAATAAAAATTAAACCTAAAATAAAAATAAAATAAACATAAAATAAAATTAAATAAAAATTAAATAAAACCTAAACAAAAAAACATATATATAAAAACTAAAATAAATAAAAATAAACCTACACCCTAAAAAAAAAAACATAAACTTAAAATAAAAATAAAATAAACCTAAACCTAAACTAAAATAAACTAAACTAAAATAAATAAAACATAAACCTAAACCTAAAATCAACTAAACCTGAACCTAAACCTAAAGTAAATAAAATAAAATAAACAAAAAATAAACCTAAACCTAAACTAAAAAATAAAACCTAAAATAAAAACCTAAAATTGAAACCTAAAAAAATAAAATAAAAACCTAAACCTAAACAAAAAACTAAAAAATAAAACTGAAACCTAAAAAATAAAATGAAAATAAAATTAAAATAAAAAATAAACATAAACCTAAACCTATACTTAAAACAAACTAAAAATAAACTAAAATAAATAAACCAAAATAAATAAACTAAACTAAATAAAAAAATAAACCTAAATCAAAATTTAAAAAAACTAAAATGAATGAAAAATATACTAAATAAACCAAAACCTACAAGTTTACTTAATTTAAAAAAAATAATAATAATAAAATAATTAAAAAAAACTTTGACCCTAAACCCTAAAATAAAACTAAATCTAGGCAAGCATCTGAACTGAGCCCACCTAAACCCCAAACCATAAATCATAAACCCTAAACCCTAAACTATAAACCCTAAACCCTAAAACCCTAAACACTAAACCCTAAACTTGAAACCCTAAATCCTAAACCTTAAATCATAAACCCTAAACCCCAAACTCTAAACCCCAAACCCTAAACCCTAAAACCCTAACCCTAAACCCTAAACCCTAAACCCTAAAAACCTAAGAACTTAAACCTAAACTAAATAAAACCTAAAACTAAAATAGAAAAAAATCAAAACCAAAATAAAATAAAATAAAAACAAAAACCTAAATGAAAACCAAAACCAAAATCTAAACCAAAACCTAAAAATGAAATAACATAAAAAAATTAAAACTATACTAAAATAAAATAAATAAAAACCTAAACTAAACAAAAAAATTAAAATAAACCTAAAATAAAAAACCTAAATAAAAAAATAAAAAGTAAAATAAAAATAAAATAAACATAAAATATAATAAAATAAAACTAAATAAAAACATAAATCTAAACAATAAACCTTAAAATAAAACTTCAAAATAAATAAAAAATAAAACATAAACCCTAAACTAAAAAATAAAACTTAAACCTAAAATAAAAATAAAATAAACCTAAACCTAAACTAAAATAAACTAAACTAAAATAAATAAAACCTAAACCTAAACCTAAAATAAACTAAACTAAACCTAAGCATAAACTAAATAAAGTAAATTAAACTAAAAATAAACATAAACCTAAACTAAAATATAAAATCTAAAAATAACCTAAAATAAAAACCTTAAACCTAATCCTAAAAAAATAAAATTAAATTAAACCTAAATTAAAAAGATGCCTAAACCTAAATCTAAACCTAAAAAATAAACTAAAATAAAAAACCTAAACTAAAATAAATAAACTTAAAATAAATAAACTATACTAAATAAAAATAAAAATAAACATAAATAAAAATAAAAATAAAATAAACTAAAATAAAAAAAAAAAGTAAATAAACCTAAACCTATAAGTTTACTTCATTTAAAAAAATAATTAAAAAATAATTTAAAAAATCCCTAACCCTAAACCCTAAACCCTAAACCCTAAAACCCTAAACTCTAAACCCTAAACCTACAACCTTAAACCCTAAACCCTAAACCCTAAAATCCTAAACTCTAAACCCTAAACCCTAAACTCTAAACCCTAAAACCTACAAACCTAAACCTTAAACCCAAATCCCTAAACCTTAAACTCTAAGAATGGGCAGAACCATGACGGTAGGAACATCACGCAGTCAAAGCTCAGTAGATCTAGTGAGGGAAGGGGAGGCGGGTTATGTAGTGGTGGTGGGGGATCTGGACGTGCTGGTGGATGTGGAGGTGGTGGTTGGAGCAGTGGTGGTTATGGAGGTGGGAGGAGCAATAGAGGTTACAACCGTGGGGGTGTCGGAGGGAGAGATCAGGGATATGATGGCAGATCCTGCTACTCGAGAGGTAGGGGTGGTTCTATTAGAAACTAGAGAAATAGAAGAATAGTTGATTTGATCTGTTGCTTATTAAACTTTCTTTATAGAAGAGACAGTTCTATTTATATAGGGTTTTTGATTTGCTCTATGGGTCCTTATTTTTTATCTATGTCATAGAAAACTTGGGGTCTTGGTAGAAATTAAAAGAAGAAATGTTGATTGAATTTGTTCTCTATTAAAAAACCTTGAATCCTAAATTCTAAACCCTAAACTAAAACCTAAACCATAAACCAAAAATAAAACCCTAAACCCTTAATCTTAACCCTAAAAACCTTAAACCTCAAACATTAAACCCTAAATTCAAAACCCTAAACCCCTAAACCCTAAACCCTAAACCCTAAACCCTAAAAACATAAAAACTTAAACCTAAACTAAATAAAACCTAAAAATAAAATAATAAAAAAATAAAAACCTAAATAAAATAATTAAAATGAAACCAAAGACTTAAAAATGAAGGCAAAATAAAAAATAAAAAGGCTAAAGCTAAAACTAAGATAAAATATATAAGAAACCTAAAATAAAACCAAGATTTAATAAAGCCTAAGATATAAAACCTAAAAATAAAATAAAAGTAAAATAAAAATAAAATATAAGCGGTAAAATAAAAGAAAAAAAAATAAAATAAATCAAATATAAATCTAAACTTAAAATAATAAAAAGATAAAACCAAATAAATAAAATAAAGAAACTAAAAAAAAAACCAAACTAAAATAAAAAAAACCTAAACCTAAACTAAAATAAACAAAACTAAAATAAGTAAAGGCTAAAGCTAAAGCTAAAATAAACTAAACCTAAATCTAAACTTAAACCAAATAAAATAAAATAAACCAAAAATAAACCTAAACCTAAACTAAAAAATAAAACCTAAAAATAAACCTAAAATAAAAACATTAAACCTAAACCTAAAAAATAAAATAAAAATAAAACTAAACTAAAAAATAAACCTAAACTTAAACCTAAACCTAAAAAATAAACTAAAATAAAAAAGCTAAGCTAAAATAAATAAACCTAAAATAAATAAACTAAACTAAATAAAAATATAAACCTAAATTAAAATTAAAAATAAAATAAACTAAATCAAATAAAAAATAAACTAAATAAACCTGAACCTATGATTTTACTTGATTTTTAAAAAATAATAATTAAATAATTAAAAAAAACCTTACCCTAAACCCTAAAACTAACCCTAAACCCTAAACACTAAACCTTAAACCAAAACCTAAACTTAAACCTAAACCCTAAACCCTAAACCCTAAATCCTGAACCCTAAAATAAACCCTAAATACTAAACCCTAAACTAAATAACTCCACAACCCTAAACCTAAACTTAAAACTAAAACCTAAACCTAACCACTAAAAAAACTACAACCTTAAACCCAAACCCCTAACCTAACACCTAAACCCAACCCAGAACCTAAACCCTAAAACCAAACCCTAAACCCTAAACTTGAATAAAGATGCTATTAGGGTAGATATAAAGAATGTCCTAATCCTAACAAAGTTATGGTAGCTAAAGAAAATGTCTTCAAGAGACTTTCCCTTGCATATTAAGATTTGAATACCTAAACCCTAAATCATATTATTATAATTTATTATGGTATAAGGTAGCATCATATATTTGAGCATGTAGTAATGTGTTTTGGATGTTATAAGATGTTTTAAAATATTTTAGTATATTATTGTATTACGCCATAGTCTATATTAATATAAATCATAAAAATATTGATTTAATAAATCGATGATGAAATTTGTTAAATTTGAATTGGGAATTAGGTTGTAGTACCGAAGGTGTGCTATGCCAATTGTATTCTAAAAAGTAAGATTTCATGTTAAAAATAAATATTATAAGTTGTAGCATAGTATAGCATCATAAATCATAATATATAATTCTACAAATTTTAAATTCTTTTAGTATTTTACAATAATGCAGTCAAGCTTACACTAGCATTATTTATAAAAATATTGATTTAGACTTTAAAATGGAGGAATTTGGCCAAATTCATAATATGTAGAGCATGTCATCATAAAATATTATTTCAATTTAAAATATGTAAGTGATACGATTAAAATATATAATTTTTTATTGTTTAGACTTATTTTATTATTTTTTATCTGAAGAAATCTCTTGTGATGTGATATGCAATATAACATAATATAATATGTTATAGTGTATTATAATATATGATGCCATACCATAGTGTAGCATCATGCATTATAGCATACTATTGTGTATTACTACTTATTATTTCCCTAAACCCTAAAAATTAAATAAAAATTAAATAAAACCTAAACCTAAACAAAAAACATATATATAAAAACTAAAAATAAATAAAAAATAAAACCTAAACCCTAAACTAAAAAAAAAACATAAACTTAAAATAAAAATAAAATAAACCTAAACCTAAACTAAAATAAACTAAACTAAAATAAATAAAACATAAACTTAAACCTAAAATCAACTAAACCTGAACCTAAACCTAAAGTAAATAAAATAAAATAAACAAAAAATAAACCTAAACCTAAACTAAAAAATAAAACCTAAAATAAAAACCTAAAACTGAAACCTAAAAAAATAAAATAAAAACCTAAACCTAAACAAAAAACTAAAAAATAAAATTGAAACCTAAAAAATAAAATGAAAATAAAATTAAAATAAAAAATAAACATAAACCTAAACCTATACTTAAAAACAAACTAAAATAAAAAACCTAAACTAAAATAAATAAACCAAAATAAATAAACTAAACTAAATAAAAAAAATAAACCTAAATCAAAATTAAAAAAAAACTAAAATGAATGAAAAATATACTAAAACCAAAACCAAGTTTACTTAATTTAAAATAATAATAATAAACAATTAAAAAAAACCTGACCCTAAACCTAAACCCTAACCTACTAACCTAAACCCACAACTCCCTCTTTAACCATGAGCCTACACCCAAACCACAAAACTAAACCCTAAACTACCACAACCTTACCCTCTTGAGCCCTAAAAAACAGGCAAAACCTGGGCCCACCCCAAACTAAACCCTAAAATAACTAAAAGACTAAATAAATAAGATAAAACCCTAAAATAAAAGATAAAATAAAAATAAAATAAAATAAACAAAAATAAAATAAATAAATTAAAATAAATAAATAATAAAATAAAAACTAAAATAAAATAAATAAAACCTAAATAAACATAAAATTAAAATAAAACCTAAAATAAAACTTAAAATAAATAAAAAAAATAAAACAAAATAAATAAAAATAAAACTAAATAAAAATAAAAATAAAATAAACCTAAAAAATAAATAAAATAAAATAAACCTAAACTAAACTAAAATAAACTAAACGCATAAAATAAAATAAATAAATAAACTAAAAAAATAACATAAACTAAACTAAATATAAAATCTAAAAATAACCTAAAATAAAACAAACTAATCCTAAAATAAATTAAATTAAACTAAAAAACCTAAACCTAAACTAAATAAAAAATAAAAATAAAAACCTAAACTAAAATAAATAAACTTAAAATAAATAAACTATCTAAATAAAAATAAAAATAAACATAAATAAAAAAATAAAATAAAATAAAATAAATAAAATAAATAAAAATAAAAGTAAATAAACTAAACTATGGTTTACTTCATTTAAAAATAATTAAAAATAATTTAAAAAATCCTAACCCTAAACCCACAAACCCCCCTAAAACCCTAAACTCTAAACCCTAAACCTACAACCTTAAACCCTAAACCCTAAACCCTACAAAATCCTAAACTCTAAACCCTAAACTAAACTTAAACCCACAAAACCTACAACCCTAAACCTTAAACCCAAATCCCTAAACCTTACTCTAAGAATGGGCGGAACCATGGTGGTAGGAACATCACCAACTAAGCTGATCTAGATCTAGATGGAGGGAAGGCGGAGGAGGTAGTTATCGTAGTGGTGGTGGGGATCTGGGCGTCTTTGGTGGATGTGGAGGTGGTGGTTGAGCGTGTGGTGGTTATGGAGGCGGAGGAGCAATAGAGGTTACAGTAGGTGGGGTGTCGGAGAGAGATCGAGATATATGATGGCGAGATCCTCGCCGAGGGTGGTTCTATTAGAAACTAGAGAAATAGAAGAATAGTTGATTTGATCTGTTGCTTATGGAACTTTCTTTATAGAATAGACAGTTCTATTTATATAGGGTTTTTGATTTGCTCTATGGGTCCTTATTTTTTATCTATGTCATCACTTGTGTCTTAGAAAACTTGGGGTGCTACTTGGTAGAAGAAATTAAAAAGAAGAAATGTTGATTCTGAATTTGTTCTCTATTAAAAAAACCTTGAATCCTAAATTCTAAACCCTAAACTAAAACCTAAACCATAAACCTAAAATAAAAACCCTAAACCCAAAACCCTTAATCTTAAACCCTAAAAACCTTAAACCTCAAACATTAAACCCTAAATTCAAAACCCTAAACCCCTAAACCCTAAACCCTAAACCCTAAACCCTAAAAACATAAAAACTTAAACCTAAACTAAATAAAACCTAAAAATAAAATAATAAAAAAATAAAAACCTAAATAAAATAATTAAAATGAAAAAAATGAAAACCTAAACCAAAACTTAAAAATGAAATAAAATAAAAAAATAAAAAACTAAAAACTAAACTAAAATAAAATATATAAAAACCTAAACTAAACCAAAAATTTAATAAACCTAAAATATAAAACCTAAAAAAAATAAAAACTAAAAGTAAAATATAAATAAAATAAAACTAAAATAAAATAAAATAAAAATTAAATATAAATCTAAACTTAAATAATAAACCTTAAAATAAAACCTTAAATAAATAAAACCTAAACCCTAAACTAAAAAAAAATCTTAAACCTAAAAAAAAAACCTAAACCTAAACTAAAATAAACTAAACTAAAATAAGTAAAGGCTAAAGCTAAAGCTAAAATAAACTAAACCTAAACCTAAACTTAAACCAAATAAAATAAAATAAACTAAAAATAAACCTAAACTTAAACTAAAAAATAAAACCTAAAAATAAACCTAAAATAAAAAAATTAAACCTAAACCTAAAAAAATAAAATAAAAATAAAACTAAACTAAAAAATAAACCTAAACTTAAACCTAAACCTAAAAAATAAATTAAAATAAAAAAGCTAAGCTAAAATAAATAAACCTAAAATAAATAAACTAAACTAAATAAAAATATAAACCTAAATTAAAATTAAAAATAAAATAAACTAAATCAAATAAAATAAACTAAATAAACTACTATTTTTTACTTGATTTTTAAAAAATAATAATTAAATAATTAAAAAAAACCTTACCCTAAACCCTAAAACTAACCCTAAACCCTAAACACTAAAACTTAAACCAAAACCACAAAAACAGGCTTAAACAACCCTAAAACCCTATCCTAAGAACCCTAAACCTCAAATACTAAATCTAAACCTATTCTAAACCCTAAACCCTAAACCCTAAACCCTAAACACAAACTCTAAAACCACCCAAACCTAAACCCTAATTACAAACTCAGCCAACCCTCAACACCTAAACTAACCCTAGAACCTAAACCCTAAACCAACCTTAAACCCTAACCCTAAACCCTAAACCTTGAATAAAGATGCTATTAGGAGTAGATATAAAGAATGTCCTAATCCTAACAAAGTTATGGTAGCTAAAGAAAATGTCTTTAAGAGACTTTCCCTTGCATATTAGAGATTTGAATACCCTAAACCCTAACCCTAAATCATATTATAATATAATTTATTATTGTATAATGTAGCATCATATATTTGAGCATGTAGTAATGTGTTTTTGGATGTTATAAGATGTTTTAAAATATTTTAGTATATTATTGTATTCTGCCATATAGTCTATATTAATATAAATCATAAAAATATTGATTTAATAAATCAGATGATGAAATTTGTTAAATTTGAATTGGGAATTAGGTTTTAGTGCCGAAGGTGTGCTATGCCAATTGTATTCTAAAAAGTAAGATTTCATGTTAAAAATAAATATTATAAGTTGTAGCATAGTATAGCATCATAAATCATAATATATTATTCTACACATTTAAAATTCTTTTAGTATTTTACAATAATGCAGTCAAGCTTACACTAGCATTATTTATAAAAATATTGATTTAGACTTTAAAATGGAGGAATTTGGCCAAATTCATAATATGTAGAGCATGTCATCATAAAATATTATTTCAATTTAAAATATGTAAGTGATACGACTAAAATATATAATTTTTTATTGTTTAGACTTATTTTATGATTTTTTATCTAAAGAAATCCCTTGTGATGTGATATGCAATATAACATAATATAATATGTTATAGTGTATTATAATATATGATGCCATACCATAGTGTAGCATCATGCATTATAGCATACTATTGTGTATTACTACTTATTATTTAGCATATTTTAGTTTTTTATAGTATGATGTAGTAGAGTTTGTATTGGTATAATTATTAAAAACACTGATTTTTAGGATGAGATGATAGGATTTGACCAAATTTAAGGTAGACTTTAGGGAACATCATTGGGGTGTGCTATAGTGTGTCATTTAATCAAAAGAATGGAATTTTTCATTTAAAATAAATGTTCATTTTTCAACCAAATTTTATAATTTTTTTTGCTTAAAGTGATTTATTTTAAGGTGTAATGTAAGATAATATATTTTATGAAAGAATATTAAAATATAATGTACATAACAATATAACTTCACATATATATGAATATGGTGGTGTGTTACTAATGTTATTGTACATTTTATTTTGTTTTAGTTTTGTTATAATACCATGGTGAATAAATTCCTATTGGGGAGTCGCCTCTCAAATCTGTTGGTTAGAAAAGAAACAAGCGACCTTATAGAAATTTGTCTTTTTTTAGAATGCCATGATTAGATGTACTTATTCAGGTGATTGAGTACATCATCAAGGAATAGTGCATTATCTCAAAAGATAGAAGTCACTATCTTTTAATGGACCTAATCACCTCAATAAGGACTCCTAAGGATGATGGGTCTACATACGTACCAGAGATTCTTCCCCTACTTCACATGGAAAAGTAATGTAGGGTTTATTATAAATCAGGTACATTAAGTTCCCTATAGGGGCAAGCCCCCATAGTTAATTAGATCCTAAGGGATAGGATCCCTTAGGAAAACTCTCGATTAAGATAAATGATCATTGTCTTCAAAGATTTCAATAGGAAGGACTATCAATTGATTGGTTTATTTTGAAGATCAACTGGGATTAGTCAAAATAGGGAGTTATTATCGAAGCCAAAATGGAAGAAAAGTAGGAGATGCCCACGATGCTAGGAAACCTAACGAACATCTTAAACTATCCTATAATTGGGCTTTATATTATAGAAATTGATTTAGTTTATTTGAGTTGGATCTTTTCATTAGAAATTTAGGACTTAAAATCCCTTAACACAAGATTAAGGAAATGCCAAAGAGGTGAGGAATTATGCATATGGCCCAAAATGGGAAAAGCAACCTCAGAACGTAAATCTAGGGAGCTTCAGTGAGGGCTGGTAGCATAACCTAAATCTAAGGAGAAAATGGGTATTTGATTTGCCTCCAAGGGACAAACCATAAACCAACCTTGGGGGGCTACCTAACTCCTCTACGATTTTAAATACATGTAGGCAAGGCTTTATGCTTATGCAAGATAGCTAGGCTATTTATTTATTAGAAAGAAGTCCTTAAACTCACTCCCTAAAGAGACTAGATCATGTGCCTTGTTACTCTGGTTGTTGGTGGATGAGATGGTTTCTGCTCTAGCTTTATTCTATTTTTTGTACTAATTGGTTTGTTGGCTATCCTCTTAAACTCGAATTAATTTTTGTTGCTTTTTCATGGTTGGATGGGTGGCCTTTCTAGTGGGAATTATTGTTGGTTGTTTCCTTTCTGAACCTTCTTTTCAAAAATTTCCTTGCTACTTTTTTGGGTTTTCCTTCTAGTTCCTTGTTGTTTATTGCTAGATCCTTTTGCCTTGGTTTTGTATTTAGTTATTCTCCTAGGATTAGCTCTATTGGGTGCATTATTTGCAGCACATTTTGTGTTGTTATTATGCTTCATATCGAGTTAGTCTTTGTTGCTAGGGAAGTTTGGTTTTTTAGTATGTCTTGGCTAGCTACTACTATTACCTTTCTATGGTTGTTGTGCTTCTTTTGGACCTCTATTTTATGGTACTTTATCAATTTTCTACTTTTCTTTGGCTGCTAGGGATGCTTCTTTTATTGGTTATGTATTATTGGTTGTTCTCTGGTGGTTACCTTATGGCTATTTTATGTAGCTTGTTTGGTTGGAGGACTTTTAGTTGTCCTTCGAATCTTGGTTGGTTGATTTTTTCCCTTGGTGGTCTTTTCCTTCTTTTTGGAAAATTTGTTGGAGCCTTTTGTTGTGCTGGTTGAACCTTTGTAGATCCTTTTGGATTGGACATTTTGGTTTTTGGTGGTTGGTGGCTGCCTTTGGCCTCCTTTTGTCTGGCTGTCTTGTCTTCTGTTGATTTGCACTGGCTATAGCTTATGTTTCCTTCAAATGATGGTTTCATTTTTGAGCTATTTAATCATTTGTGGTTGCTCACCCTGGTTTGGCATGGTGACTGCTACTTGTTGGCACTTTGGCTTGAGAGCTCCTATCTTGGTTATGTTGGTTGTTTCTCTATTAATCAGAATGGGTTTGGTGCTTGCTGATTGCTGGTTCTGGTTTTCCCTGGTTTGGAGCGTGGATTGGTATTTGGATAATGGTTGTTGTTGGTGTTTTTTTTACTTTGTTCTAGCCTCTCTCTGTGTTATTACGATTAGTTTGTTGTGGTTTTTGTTTGGTGGTTTGGCTGGGTGCTGGTTTCTCTTTGTTAAATGGTGTAGGATCTAGAACACTATTGACTACTGGCCTTGGATGTTTGCTTGTATTAGGTATGCCGGCTATGATGGCTTTGATGTTACTCACTATTCTCTCTGGTTGGTAGCATTGCATATGATTGTAACCCTTCTTTATGATGTTTGGATGCTCATATGTATTGTTGCCCCTTGAGATGATCCTAACTGAGCCTGAGCATTCTCTTTCTCAACACTCTCCTTTTCTTCTCTTTATACTTATTCTTTTTAGCTATGACTTTTGCTTTTGTAGTGTGTTGCTGATTTCTTTTATAGGTTGGAACTTGACAGAGGGAATGGTCGTTACTCAGTCAACCGAAGTGTTGTTACTATGGATTTGTTGACTCATTCTTTTACTATTTTCAACATTTATTTTAGTCTTATTCTATGCTTTTTCTCTTATGATTTTTAGCTATCGTATTTGCTCTTTTGTTTTGTTTTCTTTTTTTAATGTACTTAGATGGCAGTTTAGCTCTTTAGGTTTCTTGTAGCTTTGAGAGGTGTAGAATTTTAGAGCTTTAACCCTTCTAAGAACATTGTATCTTTTCCTTCTATGGTAATAAAATTCTAACCCCACACCTCCCCCACAAAACCCTGAACTCTAAACCCTAAACCCTAAATCCTAAACAACCCTAAAACCTTAAACCCTAAACACTAAACCTTAAATCCTGAAACCCTAAAGTCTAAACCCTAAATCTTAAACCCTAAAACTTAATATAACCCTAAACCACAAACCCCTAAAGCTAAACCTACCCACTAAACCCTAAAGGCTAAACAATAAATCCTAAACCCTAAACCTTAATTGTAAAGCCTAAACCCTAAAAGCATGAAATCTAAAAACCTAAACACTAAACCCTAAACCCTAACCCTAAACCCTAAACTTCAAACCCAAAACCTAAACCTAAAGTAAATAAATAAATTAAAAAATAAACCTAAACCATAAAACCTAATAAACCTAAACCTAAACCTAAACCATAAGAATGGGAAAAACCTTGACGATAGGAACATCATTATCAACCAGGCTCAGTCTAGATCTGGTAGTGGAGGTGAAGCCAGAGGCGGCAGTTATCGCAGTGGTGGTGGGAAATCTAGAGGTGCTAATGGATATGGAGGTGGCGGTCAGAGCAGTGGTGGTTATGGAGGTGGGAGGAGCAACAGAAATTACCGCCATGGTGGTGGCGGAGGGAGAGACTGGGGATGTGATGATGGATATGCTACATGAGAGATCAGGGTGATTCTGATGGGAACTAGAGAAACTGAAGAACGACCAATTCAATCTACTGCATATGGAACTGTGTCTTTACAGTAGGTGGTTCTATTTATCTAGGGTTTTTCATTTGCTCTATGAGTGCTCAATTTTGATCTATGTTGTCTCTTGTGTCTTAGAAAACTTGCTGTGTTACTTGGTTGATGAAATCGAAAAGAAGAAATGTTGAATATCAATTTATTCTCTGTTAAAAGATAACCCTGCCCTAAACTAAAACTTGAACCCTAAACCAAAAACTTAAACCCTAAACCCTAAACCCTAAACCCTAAACCCTAAACCACAAAACCTAAACTAAACCATCCACTAACTAAACCCTAAACCACTAAATCTAAACCCTAAACCTAAACCATAAACTCCAACCACCTAAACCTCCACACCACACCCTAAAATGCTAAAAACCTAAACCTAAACTAAATAAAACCTAAAAAATAAATAAATAAAATATTTAAACCAAAATAAATTAAAAATCTAAATTAAAACTTAAACCAAAACATAAACATAAACCTAAACCTATAAAGATAATAAAATAAAATTAAAATTAAAATAAAATAAAATAAATAAAAACTTAAACTAAACTAAAAAATAAAATATCTAAATAAAATAAAAACTAAATCTAAAATAAAAATAAAATAAAATTAAAACTAAATAAACCTAAACCTAAAAAATAATCTTAAAAATAAATAAAAAGTAAAACTTAAACCAAAAACCTAAAAATGCCCTAAACCTAAAATAAATAAGAAATAAACCTAAAGCTAAACTAAAATAAATAATGTAACCTAAAATAAATTATACCTAAATAAACTAAAAAAAAAACCTAAATTAATAAAATAAAATAAAATCTAAACCTAAACATAAAATAAAAAAAAATCTAAACTTAAAACTAAACTAAAATGAACCTAAAGATCTAAACCTAAAATAAACTAAAATAAAACTAAAATAAATAAACTAAACTAAATAAAATAAAATAAACCTAAATAAATATCAAAATAAAATAAATAAAATAAATAAAATAAATAAATAAAACCTAAACGAGTTTGATTTAAAAAAATAAAAAAGAATAAAATAAAATAAAGAAGCTAACCCTAAACCCTAAACTCTAAAACCCTAAACCATAAACCCTAAACCCTAAAGCCTAAAGCCTAAAATAAAAAAAATAAAAAAATATGACCTAAAAATAAAATAAATAGAAAAACCTAAACCTAAATAAAATAATAAAATAAAATAAAATAAAACCTAAACTAAACCCAAACCTAAACCTAAAAATAAAAATAAAATAAAATATAAAATAAAAATTAAACTAAACTAAAATATGTAAAAGCCAAAAATAAACTAAAAAATAATAAACCTAAAAAACCAAAACAAAATGAAAAAAATGAAAAATAAAAATAAAAAATAAAAACTAAATAAAAACCTAAACCTAAAAATATAAACCTAAAAATAAATAAAATAAATAAACCCTAATTCCTAAACTAAAAAAAAAAGCCTAAACCTAAAGTAAATGTTAACCTAAACTAAAAAATAAAACCTGGAAATAAACTTAAAATAAAAACCTAAACCTAAAAAAAATAAAATAAAAACCTAAACCTAAACCTAAAAAATAAAATGAAAATAAAAATAAAATAAACTATAAACTTAAACCTAAACCTAAACCAAAAAAATAAACTAATCTAAAAAAGACCTAAACAAAATTAATTAAAAATAAAAAATAAACCTAAATAAAAATAAAAAGTAAAATAAACTAAAATAAATAAAAAGATGAACTATATAAACTAAACAAACCTAAACCTACCATTTTACTTAAATAAAAAAACCCTAAACCTAAAATAAACCATAAACCTTAAACCCTAAACCCTAAACCTTAAACCTAAAACACTAAAAAACCATAAATCCTAAATCTTAAACCCTAAACTAACCCTAAACCTTAAATCCCCCTACAACCCTAAACCCTAAACCCAAAAACCAAAACCCTACAACCCTAAACCCTAAACCATAAACTCTCAAAACCCAAAACCCTAAAGCTTAAACACTAAAACATTAGCCCTAATCCTAAACCCTAAATCTTAAACTTATTTTTACTTTTTGGCTTAAGTTGGGTTATCTTTTTGACCTCTTGCTTTTGGGTTGGCCTGGTGGTTGCAACTTGGTGGTTTCTAGCTTAGGTTAGCTTAGTATTTTCAGCCTTATGGTTGTTGTCTTCTCCACCTTGTTACTCTGGCTGCTAGTGGATGAGATGGTTTCTGATCTATCTTTATTCTTTTTCTGCATTGGTTGGTTGGTTGGCTCTCCTCTTGAACTCGAATTACATTTTGTTGGTTAATGGTTTCATTTATGAGCTGTTTAGTCATTTGTGGTTGCTCACCCAGTTTGGCTTGGTGACTGCTACTTGTTGTGACTTTGGCTTGGGTGCTCTTATCTTTATTTTGTTGGTTGTTTCAATGTTAATTGGCATTGGCCTAGTGCTTATTAATGGTTGGTTCTAGTTTTCCTTGGTTTATAACTTTGATGGGTATTTGGATAATGTCTGTTGTTGGTGTTCTGACTCTGTTCTAGCCTCTCTCTAGGTTATTGTGATTAGTTTATTATAGTTTTTGTTTGGTGGTTTGGCTACAAGTTGGTTGATGTCCAATTACTCTTTGTTTAATGGTGCAGGATCTAGAACTCTACGTACTACTGGCCATGGATGTTTGCTTGTATTAGGTGTGATGGCTTTGTTTTTACTTACCTCTTATCTCTGGTTGGTAGCATTGCATATGATTGTAACCCTTCTTTATGAAGTTTGGATGCTCATATGTATTGTTGCCCCTTGAGATAATTCTAAAAGAGCCTGATCATTCTCTTTCTCAACTCTCTCCGTTTCCTCTCATTTTTCTTATCCTTTTTAGCTATGAATTTTGCCTTTGTAGTGTTTTACAGGTTTCTTTTACAGGTTGGAACTTTATAGAGGGAATGGTCATTACTCAGTCAACCCAAGTGTTCTTACTGTGGATCTTGCCTATCTTGCTTTCTCAAAGATATCATAAACTACTACTGAGTCATCTTTTTATAATTTTAAGGATTTGTTTTAGTCTTACTCTGTATCCTTTTCTGTTATGCTTTCTAGCTACTCTATTTTCTCTTTTATTTTCTTTTCTTTTTCTAATGTACTTAGATGGGAGTTTAGCTCTTTATGTTTCTTATAACTCTAAGAATAGTAGAATTTTAGAGCTTTGCCCCTTTTAAGGACATAATATCTTTTTCTTTTTATGGAAACAAAATTCTAACTTTCCCATAAAAAATCTCTAAACCCAAAACCCTAAACCATAAACCCTAAAGCCTAAACAACCCTAAACCCTAGACCCTAAACCCTAAACCTAAACCCTAAACCCTAAACCCTAAACTTTAAACTCTAAACCCTAAACCCTAAAATCATAAACTCTAAATACTAAACCCTAAACCCTAAACTAACCCTAAACCCTAAAAACCCTAAAGCATAAAGCCTAAACACTAAACCCTAAACTCTAAAAGCATAAAACCTAAAACACACTAAACCCAACACTGTAAATCTAACAAACCCTTAACCCTAAATCTCAAGCCCTAAGCCTAAACATAAAGTAACTAAATAAATTAAAAAATAAACTTAAAACCTAAAACCTAAACCTAAACCCTAAAATTGGTGGGCTTGATGAGAACATCACCATCAACCTGGTCTAGATCGGAGGCTGAGGCGTGATTATTATAATGGTGGTGGGGGATATGGAGGGGCTGGTGGATGTCGAGGTGGTGGTCCGAGTAGTTGTGGTTATGGAGGTGAGAGGAGCAACGAAGGTTATAGCCCAGGTTGTGGAGGATGGAGAGATCAGGGATATAATGGTGGATCTCGCTACTCGATAGATCGGGGTGATTCTGATGGGAACTAGAGAAACTGAAGAACCATCGATCCGATCTACTGCTTATGGAACTGTGTCTCTACAGTAGAGAGGGTTCTAGGTACCTAGGGTTTTTAATTTGTTCTATATGTGCTCATTTTTTATCTATGTTGTTGCTTATGTCTTAGAAAACATGGTATATTATTTGGTCGATGAAATCGAAAAGGAAAAATGTTGAATCTGAATTTGTTCTTAGTTAAAACATGAACCCTAAACCTAAAACCTACACCCTAAACTCTAAACCCTAAACTCTAAAAACCCTAAATCTTAAACCCTAAAACCTAAACCCTAAACCCTAAACCCTAAAACCTAAACACTAAACTCTAAACCTAAACTAAACCAACCCTCACCCAAAAAAATCCCAAACTAAACTAAATCCAGCTAAACCCCAAACCTAAACCTACACTAAACCCTAAATCTAAAATAAACTAAAACCTAAACTAACAATAAACCTAAATAAATAAATAAACAAAAAATAAATAAAATAAAAAATTAACTAAACCTAAACTAAAAAAAATAATAAAAACTAAACTAAATAAATAAATAAAAACTTAAATAAACTAAAAAATAAAAAAAAATAATAAAATAAAAACTACTAATAATAATATAATAATAATAATATAATAAAATAATAATATAATAATATATATATATATAATAATAATAATAATAATATAATACATAAAACAAAATAAATTAAAACTAAATGAAACCTACCAAATAAATAAACCTAAAAATAAAACTTAAAAATAAATTAAAAATAAAACCTAAACTCTAAACTAAAAAAAAACCTAAACATAAAGTAAAAATAAAATAAACTTAAACCTAAACTAAAATAAACTAAACTAAAATAAATAAAAACAAAGCCCAAACCCAAACCTAAACTAAATATAATAAAATAAACTAAAAATAAACCTAAAATACTAAAAATAAAACCTAAAAATAAAACTAAAATAAAACTTAAAACATAAACTTAAAGATAAATAAAAATCTAAATCTAAACCTAAAATAAAAATAAAACCTAATCCTTAAAATAAAATAAAATAATAAGATTAAAAATAATACTAAACCTAAATCTAAAACTAAAACTAAATTAAATAAATAAAAAAACTAAATAAAAATAAAAAAATAAATTAAGCTAAAATAAATAAAATAAACTAAATAAACTAAAACATGTTTACTAAATTTTAAAAAAAATTAAAATTTAAAAAAAACTGGCCCAAAACAAACCCTAAACCACTAAACCCAAAAGAAACCAAAAAATCTAAAACTCTAAACCCTAAAAACCAAATCCCAAACCCTAAACCCTAAACTTTGTATAAAACATAAAACTAAACTAAACTAATTAAAACCCTACAAAATAACTAAAAAAACATAAACTAAAATAAAAAATAAAATAACATAAAACCTAAATTAAAACCTAAACCTAAACCTAAAATAAAATAAAAAAAAATAAAACTAAATTAAAATAAAATAAATAAAACCTAAACTAAACTAAAACCCTAAAAATGAAAAACCAAAATAAAATAAAATCTTAGTGTAAAACAAAAATAAAATAAACCTAAAATAAAATGAAATAAAGTCTAAATAAAAACTAAAACTTAAAAAATAAACCTAAAAATAAAATAAAATAAAAAATAAAAACTAAATTAAAATGAAATAAATAAAAACCTAAAGTAAACTAAAAAAACACTAAAAATGAAAAACCAAAATAAAATAAAAACTTAGTGTAAAACAAAAATAAAATAAACCTAAAATAAAATGAAATAAAGTCTTAATAAAAACTAAAACTTAAAAAATAAACCTAAAAAATAAATAAAAAATAAAATTAAAATAAGCCTAAACCTAAACTAAATAAATAAAATCTAAACCTAAACCTAAACTTAAAATAAACTAAACCTAAACCTGATCCAAAATTAAATAAAACAAAATAAAGTAAAAATTAACCTAAACTTAAACTAAAAAATAAAACATAAAAATAAACATAAAATAAAAACCTAAAACCTAAACCTACAAAAAAATAAAATCTAAACTATAAAATTAAAATAAAACCTAAATCTAAAAAAATAAAAAAATAATAAAAAATAAAAAATAAAATTAAACCTAAACGTTAAAAAAAACTAAACTAAAAAATAAACATAAATCAAAAACTAAACCTAAAAAATAAACTTAAATAAAAAACATAAACTAAAATAAATAAAAATAAAAATACACTCAAATAGAAAATAAAATAAACTAAAATTAATAAAAAAATAAGCTAAATTAACCTGGACTGCCACTTTTCTAATTTAAGAAAATAAAAAAATTCTAACCCTAAAAGATGCCTTAAACCCAAAAACCTGACCCCAAACCCAAACCCTAAACCCTAAACCAAACCCTATACCACAACCCTAAAACCCCCAAAACCCTAAACCACAACCATAATCCACCAAACCCTAAACTAAAACTTAAATAAACTAAATAAAAATAAAATAAAATAAATAAAATAAATTACCTAAATGAATAAAACCCTAAATAAAATAAAAATAAACCTACTCTGACCAAACTAAAACCTAACTGACTCACCTAACCCAAACCAAACCAAAAACCACAAAAAAAAACCCAAACTAAAATAGGCCTTAAACCCCAAAATAAAACCTAAACCTGGACCTTGACCACTAAGCTAACCAAACCCAACCCTCACCAAAACCTAACAAATCCTGAGCCTAGGCCAACGAAACCTAAAAGAAACAACTAAACATAAATAAATAAAAAATAAATAAATAAACTAAACTAAATAAAACAAACCAAATAAAACTAAAACTGACCTAAACCTAAATAAATTAAAATAAAATAAAAAGAAAATAAAACTAAACTAAAATAAAATAAATAAAAAAACATAAAACTAAATAATAAAATAAACCTAAAAAATAAAAACCTAAATAAATAAAAATAAATGAATAAACTTAAAAAACTTAAAACCTAAAAATAAAATAAAACCTAAAAAATATAATACCCAAAAACCAAACCCAAACTAAAAAACCCTACTTATAAAAACTGAGCCCTAAACCCTAAAACTAAAAAAATTAAATACATCCTAAACCTAGCCAAATATATTTTAAAAACTAAAAGATAAAATAAAATAAAATAAAATAAAACTTAAACTAAATATAAACTTAAACTTAAACCTAAACTAAAATTAAATAAATTAAAATATAAACTAAAATAAAATAAATAAAACCTAATTAAACTAAAATAAAAATAAACCTAAAAAAAACTCTAAATAAAATTAACTAAACATGAATTAAAAAATAAATAAACTTAAAATAAAATTTAAAATAATTAAAACCACCTAAAAAAACCTAAAAGTAAAACCAAAAAAATAAATGAAATAAAAGCTAAACCCTAAAGAAAAATAACCTAAACCAAATAAAATAAACTACCTAAACTAAAATAAAAAACTAAAATAAATAAAACTAAACCTAAAATAAACTAAACCTAAACCTAAACTAAAATAAAATAAACTAAAAATAATCCTAAGGCTAAAAAATAAAACCTAAAAATAAACCTAAAATAAAAACCTAAAACCTAAACCTAAAAAATAAATAAAAACCTAAACCTGAACCCAAAATTAAAAATCTAAACCTAAACCTTAAAAATAAAATAAAAATAAAAATAAACTAAAAAAACATTAAAAAAGTCTAAACCTAAAAGAAACTAATATAAAAAACCTAAACTAAAAATAAATAAACTAAACTAAATAAAAAATAAAAAATAAACCTAAAATAATAAAATAAACAAAAATAAAAAAATAGAATAAATAAATAATATAAACCTAAACCTAACGATTTACTTAATTCTTTTAAGAAAAAAATTATAAACCCTAAACCTTAAAACTAACCTTACAGTGAACCTAGAAAACCCTAAACCCAAACCTAAATTATAAATCATACCACAGGCCTAACCCTGATCCCAAAACTAACCCTAAACTCCACTACTAACCACCCACTCCCCAAACCCCAAACTCCACACCTGAGCCACACAAACCCATCTGACTCCCAAATCTAAACTAATGACCATAGCCCATACATACCCATCCTAAAACTAAATCTGGGCTATTAATCCAAACCTAAACTCTAAACTATCTAAACTAACCCTAACATGAGCCTGGGCCACTAACTAAACCCATAATCTTACCTGATAAACTAACCCACCTTAAAACCATAAACTTTAAACCCAACCCAAACTACCCTAAAAACCCACCACACCCTACCCTAAACCCTAAACTCTAAACTATCTATTCTAACCCACCTAAACCTTGAATAAAGTGTCATTAGTAGATTTAAAGAATGACTAATCCTAACATAGTTATGGTAGTTAAAGAAAATGTCCCCGAGACTTTCCCTTGCTATTAGAGATTTGAATATTCTAAACCATAACCTAAATCAAATATAATACCACATATTATAGTATAATGTAGCATCATATATTTGAGCATGTAGTGATGTGTTTTTGGATGTTATAAGATGTTTTGAAATGTTTTAGTATATTATAGTATTGTGCCCTATAGTAAGTATTAACATAATTCATAAAAATATTGATTTAATAAATCAGATGATGAAATTTATTAAATTTGTAGTCGTAATTAGGTTGTAGTACCAAAGGTGTGCTATGTCACTTGTAGTCTAAAAAGTAAGATTTTATGCTCAAAATAAATATTATATGTTGTTGCATAGTATAACATCATATATCATAATATATATTTTTTGTGTATTTTAAACTCTTTTAGTATTTTACGATCATGCAATCGAGCCTACACTAGCATTATTTATAAAAATGTTTGTTTAGACTTTAAAATGGTGGAATTTGGCCAAATTCATAATAGGTAGAGCATGGCATCATAATATATTGTTTCTAAAATATATAATGTTTTATTATTTAGAAAAATTTTATGTTTTTTTATCCTAAGCAATCCCTTGTGATGTGATTTACAATATAATATAATATAATATGTTATAGTGTATTATAATATAGGATGCTAAAACATAGTGTAGCAATTCCATGTCAATGACATGGAGGGAGATCCGCTAGGGGATCACACATGCATTGAACATAATGTTTGAGGGGTCTATGTCAAGGGCATAGAAGAAAAAATCTATTGGGAATAAGGTTTGAATTTGATTTGATTATATAATTTATGGAAAGAAGATCCTCTATGGATAAGAATCTATAATCCACCAGGGATTAAGATTGAATCGACTTTAATTTGATTTGTTTTAGTTGATGTGGAGCCATATCTGCTAAAGATATGGGCTCGAGTCTACAAAGAATCTAGCATATGAACTTTCCACTAGGGAAGTAGCTTTAGGCTATTCACTAAGAATTGGTATTTGAGTTTGATTTCATAGATTTGTTTGGGGATGTATCCACCAAGGATAAGAGTTTGGTTGGATTTCTTTGATTTAGACTCTACTAGGGGAGTTGGTTTAATTTGGCTCCACTAGGAGGTTGGTTTTGAATTTTATTTATTTGTTTAACTTGTTTATACATGATTTGGGGCTCCACTAGGGAGAAGGGTGCAATTTAACTCCACTGGGGAAAATCAAATTGGGTTTAATTTAATCTAAGTTAATGTATGGACCATGTCGGTGTGAGATGGATCCACTGAGAAGGGGATATATCAGACTTGTGTTATCTCATATTTAGAAATCCAAAGGGTAGTCTATTGGTGTGGAGCCAAACTAAGGTTGTCTTTCAATGCAATGATGCTAAGAAGAAGGCGTGTGCTTACATCTTCTAAAGGCCGGAACAACCATTGGGGTGGCTGTTGGTAGCACAACAAATCAAACACTTACTCTGATTGAATCTTTGTTGGGACTTATATTAACTCAAGAGTAGTCGGGCAATTCCTATAGGGAGTTCGGCTGACACTTCCTTAAAGATAGGATACCTGCTTGGGAAAAGGTACCACTAACGGTGTCCTCATAATCCATAAGTGAATATATATTTTGTTTATATGTTTGCACGGACCCTATTGGTGTGTGAGGGACCACACTAAGAAGTGGCCTGACCTATCTGATTTATTGGACCAAGGAAAATCTACACTTCCAGATAGATTCTCTAATCATGGGTGGTTCTTGAAAAGGGAACTAATCCTAGTAACTGTAGGGTCAAAATGGGGTGTAGGATGTGATCTAAATATAGTATTACAGGGAGGTGCTACTAGTGTTATCCGAGCCCTAGAAAAGATAGCTATAAGTGTATGGTGGGAAACTAAAGGATAAAGCATAGCAAACTTACATGAGTGGTGTATCCTAAGGTGCAAGAACCAACCAACCTAAGGTGTATATATCAACATGAGATGTGTATAATAGTGAGAACCAAAACCCTAAGGTGTCCATGGTAAACAATCAATATATAAAGAAAGCATGTAGGATTACAACTTTCCAAGTGGAACGATCATCGATAGTCTATATGGGATATATGCTTGTCGACTTAAAGAGACAACTAAGCGAGACGAGGTAGGGGTAGACCCAAACTTGAAGCAGTAAGGAGGGAAGGATCTCTTAGGGAACTTATCCTAAAACTCAAATATACTCAACCCAGTTAATGCATGAAGGCTAATCTAAGAAGAAAGCATAGCAGACTCACATCCTCTTAAATGAAACAAACTTGAGGTAGCATACCGGTCACGTATCAAGGCCTACCAAAATAACAAGGCGCTCATCGGTGTGCAATGGTCATGCAAGGAAGGAAAGCATATCAGACTTACATCCTCCAAAAAAAGAAGAACAATATGGTAACACACTAGCAGGGTAGCACATCAACCCGACCTAAAGAAGCTACTAAGTGAGTGTTGTTGGGGGCGTTATCTCAACTCAGAGTAGCCCAAGATAAAAGATAAGTGTTTGTTTTATAACTTTATGTGTAGTTTATATTTTTGTTGTGTCGATGAAGGATAAGATACCGCTTGGGTTCTTTACACCTACCTAAACACATTGTGCTAGATTCACAAATAAGAATGCTTTCAACATGGAAGAGATTGAATTCAAAATAAAATTTTCATTGATGATAATTATTTTTAAACATAAATTATAATATTTCTTTAATTAGAGCCCATTGATTGTAAGCATTGGGCATTCTCCCTAATGATTAATAAGTTGATAAGATCCTCCTTGGTAAGCCTTCTTTATTGTAAAGGGGCCTTCCTAAGTGGGTTCATACTTGCCTCCCATCTTATGACGGGCAACAATCGGTCTCATTAGAACTAAAATAAGCTCTCTTACTTGAAAAGCTATAGAACAGGCCAATTTATTATGAGCTTGAATCATTTTAGCTTTATACAACTCGAGATTTTAGCATGCCCGCAGATGTCTCTCCTCCAAACCTACGAGCTCTTCTAACTGCAACTTGGCATTCTACACTATTGTGATCTTACTACCCATAACTATCCTTAGTGATGGGAGTTCGACTTTTAATCGTAGCACATCTTCTATCCCAAACATTAAGGAGAAAAGAGTAAACTGAGTTAGAGTTTTATATGTGATGCGATAGGCCTACAAGGTTTCAACTAACTGGTCATGCCACAATCCCTTGTTGTTGTCAAACCCTAAACCTAAACCTAAAGTAACTAAAAAAATAAACCTAAACCCTAAAACCTAATAAACATAAACCAAAACCCTAAGAATTGGCAGAACCTTTACGACAAGAACATCATCATCAACCAGGCTTAATCTAAGTCTGGCAGTGGAGGCGATTGAGGAGGCGGTGGTTATCATTATGGTGGTGGGGGATCTAGAGGTGCTGGTGGATATGGAGGTGGTGGTTGGAGCAATGGTGATTATGGAGGAGGAGGAGAGACTGAGGTTACATCCATTATGGTGGTGAGGAGAGGTGGGATATGTTGGTGGATCCCACTACTCGAGAGGCCAAGGTGGTTCTGATGGGAACTGGAGAAATTGATGAATGGTCGATCCGATCTACTGCTTATGGAACTGTGTCTTTACAGGAGAGACGGTTTAAGTTATCTAGTGTTTTTGATTTGCTCTATGCAAGCTCAATTTATATATATGTCATCGCTTAAGTCTTAAAAAACTTGGTGTTTTACTTGGTTGATGAGATTGAAGAGAAGAAATGTTGAATCTAAATTTGTTCTCTATTAAAAATAAATAAAAATCTAAAACTCTAAACTAAAACCTGAACCTTAGCCTAAATCTTGAACCCTAAACCCTAAACCCTAAAATCCTAAATCCTACCTTAAACAAAAAAAAACCCAACCCTAAACCTAAATCCCAAACCCTAAACCCCAAACCCTAAACCACACCCTAAAGCTAAAATCTACACTAAACTAAAATAATAAAATAAACTAAAACCTAAACCTAAATGAAAAATTAAAAAAATAAAAAACCTAAACCTAAACTTAAAAATAAAAAAGAAACATAAACCTAAAAATAAAATAAAATAACTTAACTAAATAATAAACCTAAACCTAACTAAACCTAAAATAAATTAGTAGAAACCTAAACTAAAATAAATAAAACTAGACTAAATAGATTGTAAAATAAACTGAAATGAAATAAATAATAAAATAAACTAAATAAACTAAACCTACCAGTTTACTTAATTTTTTTTTAAAAAACCCTAAAACTAACCATAAACCCTTAACCTACAACACTAAACCTACAATCCTAAACTCTAAACCCTAAAGCCTAAACCCTAAACAACCCTAAACCCTAAAAATAGTAAACCCTAAACACTAAACCCTAAACCCTAAACCCTAACCATAAACCCTAAATCGTAAAAGAATAACCCCTAAAACCTTAAAACCGTAAACCCTAAAACCTAAACCCTAAACCCTAAACCCTAAACCCTAAACCCCAAACCATAAACCTAAACCTAAAGTAACTAAAAAATTAAAAATAAACCTAAACCCTAAAACCAAATAAACCTAAGCCTAAACCTAAACCTAAACCCTAAGAATGGGCAGAACATTGATGACAGGAACATCACCATTAACCAAACTCAATCTAGATCCGACGGTGGAGGCAAAGGCGGAGGCGACAGTTATCATAGTGGTGGTGGGAAATTTAGAGGTGTTGGTGGATATGGAGGTGGTGGTCAGAGCAGCGGTAGTTATGGAGGTGGGAGGAGTGACAGAGGTTACAACCTTGGTGGTGGCAGAGGGAGAGATCTAGAATATAATAGTGGATCGAGCTACCTGAGAGGCCCAGATGGTTTTGATGGGAACTGGAGAAAATGAAGAATGATCGATTCGATTTGCTGCTTATGGAACTATGCCTTTGGTTTTTGATCAATGTCATCGCTTGTGTCTTAGAAAACTTGGGGCATTACATGGTTGATGGAATCAAAAATAAGAAATGTTGAATCTAAATTTGTTCTATGTTAAAATAAAATAAAATCCAAAAACCCTAAACCCTAAACTAAAACCTGAAGCCTAGACCTAAAACCTAAGCCCTCAACCCCAAACCCAAAACCCTAAAAACCCTAAACCCTAAAACTTAAACCCAAAATCCTAAATCCTAAACCCTAAACCCTAGACCCTAAACCCCAAACCCTAAACAATAAACCCTAAAGCCTGAACACTAAACCCTAAAAAGCTAAAAATCTAAACCTAAACTGAATAAAATAAAAAAAACTTCAAACAAACCTAAACCTAAACTAAAACATAAAACCTAAAAATAAACCTAAAATAAAAACCTAAACCTAAACCTAAAAATAAAAAAATAAGACCTAAACCTAAAAAATAAAATAAAAATAAAACTCAACTAAAAAATAAACCTAAACCTAGGCCTAAACCTAAAAAATAAAATAAACTAAAATAAATAAAAAATAAATTAAATATATCTTGGCTACTTTAATTTTTTTTTTTAATCCCTAAACCTACATTCCTAAAGTTTAAACCATAAATCATAAACCCTTAAAAACCCTAATCCATAAACCATAAAAAACACTAAACCCTAAACCCTACCCTAAAAGCATAACAACAAAAATTTTAAAACCTTAAACCCTAAACCCTAAACCTTAAACCCTAAACCCTAAACCCTAAACCCTAAACCTCATACCCTAATCCTAAACCTAAAGTAACTAAATATATTAAAAAATAAACCTAAACCCTAAAACCTAATAAACCTAAACTTAAACCTAAACCCAAAGAATGGGTAGAACCTTGACAGCAGGAACATCACTGTCATTCAGGCTCAGTCTAGATCTGGTAGTGGAGGTGAAGGTGGAGGTAGCAGTTATCACAGTGGTGGTGGGGGATCTAGAGGTGCTGATGGATATGGAGGAGGTGGTTGAAGCCATGGTGGTTATGGAGGTGGGAGGGGTGACGGAGGTTACAACCATAGTGATGGCGGAGGGAGAGATCGAGGATATGATGGTGCATCCCGCTATTCGAGAGGCCGGGGTGGTTTTGATGGGAACTAGAGAAACTAAAGAACGATCGATCTGATCTGCTACTTATGGAACTGTGTCTTTGGTTTTCCTTTATGCGTGCTCATTTTTGACCTATGTCGTCGCCTGTGTCTTAGAAAACTTGGTGTGTTACTTGGTTTATGAAATCAAAAAGAAGAAATGTTGAATCTAAATTTGTTCTTTGTTAAAATAAAAAAAAAACCAAAAACCAAAAACCCTAAACTAAAACCTAAATCTTCTAAATCCTAAATCCTACTAAACAAAATAAACCCTAAACCCTAAACCTAAAACCCTAAACCCTAAATCCTAAACTAAATAAATAAAATAAATAAACTAAACAAATAAAAAATAAAAACAAAATAAAAACCTAAAACTCAACCTAAACCTAAACCTAAATCTAAACATAAAAAAGAAAATAAAATAAAAAATAAAAACTTAACTAAAATAAAAAAAATTGAAACTAAACTAAAAAATTAAAAATCTAAATAAAATAAAAATTAAAGATAAAATAAAAATAAAATAAACCTAAAATAAATAAATTAAATAATAACCTAAACTTAAAAATAAACCTAAAAATAAAACCCAAAAACAACTAAATAATAAAACCTAAACCCTAAATTAAAAAAAAAAACCTAAAGCTAAAATCAAAATAAAATAAACCTAAACCTAAACTAAAATAAACTAAACTAAAATAAACTCAACCTAAACCTAAACCTAAACCCTAAATAAAACAAAATAAACTAAAATAAACCTAAACCTAAACTAAAAAATAAAATATAAATATAAATTAGAACCTAAAACCTAAACCTAAAAAAAAACCTTAACCAAAACCTAAAAATAAAAAAATAAAACCTAAAGCTAAAAAAAATTAAAAATAAAACTAAACTAAAAAATAAAATTAAATAATAACATAAACCTAAAAAATAAACTAAAATAAAAAACATAAACTAAAATAAATAAACAAAACTAAAAAATCAAAATAAACCTAAATTAAAATAAAAAAACTAGATAAACTAAATAAACATAAACCGACCAATTTACTTAACTAAATAAAGATAAAAATAAAAATAAAAAATAAAATAAAATAAACCTTAACCATAAACTCTAAACCCTAAAACTAACCTTAAACCCTACTAGTGGAACAAGCTTACAACCTAAACCCTAAACCCAAAATCATAAATCTTAAACCCTAAACCCTAAACCTTCAACTTGAAACCCTAAATCCTAAATGCTAAACCCTAAACCTTAAACCCTAAATCCTAAAACCTAAAACCTACAACCCTAAACTCTAAACCTTAAACCCAAAACCCTACTAAAAAACTCCCTAAAACTAAACTCTAAAACCTAAAAAAACTAAATATAACCTAAAAAGAAAGTAAATATAAAATCCTAAAGCTAAATAATATCAAAAAATTAAAAATAAAATAAAAACCTAAATTAAAACCTAAACCTAAACTGATACCTAAAAATAGAATATAATAAAAAACTAAAAACTAAACAACAACAATAAGCCTTAATCCCACTAGGTGGGGTCTGCTACATGAATCCTTCGTCTCCATTGTATCCTATTATGTGTCAAATTCTCATCTAATTCAAGTATACTAAGATCATTTTTTTATACATCTTAACCAAGTCTTTTAGGTCTACCTCCTTTCTTAACATAAGGCAAATCTAATGCATCTACTCTCTAATCGGTCATCGGACGACCGATATTATGTGGCCAAACCATCTAAGGCAACTCTCCCTAATCTTATCTACCCGAGCTACTCCAACTTTTTCTCGAACATACTCATTTTGCATTCTATCTCTCTGAGTAAAACCACTCATCCACCTAAGCATCCTCATCTAACACTTAACTTAGTCTTATGCTTCTCCTTTTTATTGGCCAACATTCGCACCATAAGTCATTGCGGGTCTTACCACCATCTTATAAAATTTTCCTTAAGTTTAAGTGGAACTTTTCTATCACATAATAGGCGGATGCATTCATCCACTTCAACCATTCAACTTGAATTCTACTAATAACATCTCCATCTATTTCACCATCATTTTGAACAATAGAGCCTAAATATCTCAATGCTCCCTCTTATTAATGACTTGATCACCTAAAGTCACAACACTATCACTAAAACTTCTACAACTAAAATTACACTCCATATATTCATCGAGATCTACTTAAACAAAAACCTTTAGACTCTAAAGTTGACCTCCATAATTCAAGTTTCTGTTGGACTACCTCTCTAGTATTATCAACAAGAAGAATGTCATCAGTAAAAAGCATACACCAAGGTACATCTTCTTGTAAATGCCTCGTAAGAACATCCATAACTAAAGTAAAAAAGATAAGGGCTTAATGTTGATCCTTGATGTAATCCAACTGAAATAGGAAAATATTTTGTCAATCCTCCTTGTGTTTGGACACAAGTAGCAGCTCTAGTATACATATCCTTAATGACTTGAATATAACCAAAATTAACTCCTTTCTATTCTAGAACTCGCCAAAGAATATCTCTTGAGACTTTATCATAAGCTTTCTCTAAATCAATAAATATCATATGTAGATCCTTCTTACTTTCTCTATGCTTCTCTATTAAACCTCTTAACAAATGTATAGCATCCATAGTAGATCTACCTGGCATGAAATCAAACTGATTGTGAAACTTCTATATCACATCGTAACCTATGCTCAATTATTCTCTCCCATAATTTTAATGTATGGCACATTAACTTAATTCCTCTATAATTTGTACACTCTTGTGCATCACCTTTATTCTTAAATATAGGAACCAATATACTCTTTCTCCACTCATCGGCATCTTTTAGTCTTTAAAATAACATTAAAAGATTTGTAAGCCAAGAAATTCCTTGATCTCCTAAACATTTCACACATCTATTGGAATATTATTCCGGTCCCTGCTTTTCCACATTTCATTTTCTTTAATGCTTCACTAACTTCAGATTTACTAATCGATGATAGAAATGAAATTCTCTATTTTGTTTAGGTATTAAGGTTGCTAAAATCAATCGTACTTTCAAATCCTTCATTGAAAAGTTTATCAAAATATCTCATCCACCTATTTTCAATATCTTTTTCTAAGAAAAGCACTTTATTATTTTCGTCCTTAATACCCCTCACTTGAACTATGTCTTTACTTCTCCTATCTCTTTGCTTGGCTAACTTATACATACATCTTTCACCTTCTTTGGTATCTAATCTATTGTATAAATCACTAAAAGCTAAATTTTTTTGCATCATATATTGCTTTCTTAGAATCTCTACATGCCACTTTATATCTTTCCCAATTCTCCGAATTTTTACATCTAAACCAAGTTTTATAACAATGCTTCTTATTTCTTATATTTTCTTGCACTCTCTGACTCCACCACCAACTATTCTTATTAAAAGAAGCTTTTCCTTTTGATTCTCCAAGCACATCTTTAGCAACTTGCATAATTTTACTTGATATTTTTCCCACATAACGTTAGCTTCTTTATGAACACCCCAAATTCTAATATCTTGTAGCTCTTAAAAATATTTTATTTGTGTTCTTTAAGTGTCCCCATCTAATCCTAGGACAATAATTTAGTTTATTTTTCTCTTACAATCTTTCATCTTAAAATCTAAAACTAATAATTGATGTTGGGTACTTAAAATTTCACTTGGTATGACCTTACAATCTTTACAATTTAAGCGATCTATCGAAAAAATCAATCTGTGTTTTACTAGATCCATTTTTATAAGTAATAATATGTTCATCTCTTTTCTTAAAAAAGTATTAGCAACTATAAAATCATAAGCTAAAGCAAAATCTAATATAGTCTTACGTTCTTCATTAGTCACTCCAAATCCATAACCACCATGAATACTTTTAAAATCTTACTACTCTACCAACATGTCCATTTAAATCTCCTCCAATAAATATTTTTCTTCAAGGGTATCTGTTGTATTAATCCCTCTAATTCATTCCAAAATTTTTTTTCTTACCTCCAAACTTATTTGAGGAGCATAAACACTTATAACATTGATAATCTTAGTATCAACAATATCTTTAAAGCTATAATTCTATCTCCACATCTATTAATACTTATAACATTATCCTTCAAACTTTTATCTATAATCACACCTACACCATTTCTAGTTCGACTTTTACGAATACCAAAGTTTAAAACCTAAACTTTCAATCTCCTTGGCCTTCTCACCAACCCATTTAGTTTCTTGAACACATAAAATATTTATCTTTCTATGAACCATAATATCTATTAATTCCATTAATTTACCGTAGAGTACCTATATTCCAAGATCCTAACCTAATTTTAGTTTCATGGACTAACTTCTTTGCCCATCCGTCCAAAATGTGGGAACCCTTGCTTATTTAACACTACACCCGGATGATGTACTCTAGCATATTTTCACGTATTCAAGTCATACGTGGCATAAACTTCGGGACGTAACATAATGATTTAAAGGATTCATCTCATGATTATTTCGACAAATTTTCTGTTGGTATCGACTACCTAACCCTCCATGGGACTTGGGATGACTGCAATGGTAGTGTTAACTAAAAACTAAACTAAAATAAAATAAATAAAAACTTAAACTTAACTAAAAAATAAAATAAACCTAAAAGTAAAAAAAGTTAAATAAAAAACTAAACATAAAATAAAAATAAAATTAACCTAAAATAAAATAAAATAAAAACTAAATAAAAACCTAAAACTTAAAAATAACCCTAAAAATAAATAATAAATAAAACCTAAACCATAAACTAAAAAAAAAACCTAAAATAAAGAAAACAAAATAAACTAAACTAAAATAAACAAAACCTAAACATAAACATAAAATAAAGTAAACCTAAACCCTAAACTAAATAAAATAAAATAAACTAAAAATAAACCTAAACCTAAACTAAAAAATTAAACTTTAAAATAAACCTAAAATAAAATCCGCAAACTGAAACCTAAAAAAATAAAATAAAACTCGAAGACTAAACCTAAAAATAAAAAATAAAACCTAAACCCATAAAATAAAATAAAAATAAAAATAAACTAAAAAATAAACATAAACCTAAACCTAAACAAAAAAAACTAAAATAAAAACCTAAACTAAAATAAATAAACCTAAAATAAATAAACTAAACTAAATATAAATAAAAATAAAACTAAATAAAAATAAAATAAATAAAAAATAAAAAAAAACTTAAACTTCGGGTTTGCTTTTTCTACAAACCCTAAACCCTAAACCCTAAATCCTAAACCCTAAACCTTAAACCCTAAACGCTAAAACTAATAATAAAACATAAACCCTAAACCAACAACCCTAAACCCTAAACCCTAAACACTAAACAAACTATAAGCCCTAAACCCTAGACCATAACAACCCTCAACCCTAAGCTAAGTCTAAACCCTAAACCCTAAGTCTTAAAACCTAAAAACCTAAAAATCTAAACTTACACTATATAAAACCTAAAAATTAATTTAGTAAATGAAAACCTAAACCTAAATAAAATAAAATAAATAAAAACCTAAATTAGAACCAAAACCTAAACCTAAAAATAAAATAAATAAGCTAAAATAAAATAAATAATAACCTAAACTAAATAAAATAAAATAAAATAATCCTAAGAATTAAAACCTAAATAAAATAAAAAATAAACCTAAAATTAAAATAAAATAAACTTAAAATAAAATAAAATTAAAACTAAATAGAAAACTAAACCTAAAAAATAAATCTAAAAATAAAACTTAAAAATAAATAAATAAATAAAACCTAAACCGTAAACTTTAAAAAAGCTAAGCCTAAAATAAAAATAAAATAAACAAAATAAAATAAACATGTACCTAAACTAAAATAAAATAAACTAAAATAAGTAAAACTTAAATCTAAACCTAAACCTAAAGTAAATAATATAAAATAAACTAAAAATAATCCTAAACCTAAACTAAAAAATAAAACCTAAAAATAACCCAAAAGTAAAAAACCTAAACTTAAAAAAATAAATACAAACCTAAACCTAAACCAAAAAATAAAAAATAAAACCTAAACCTACAAAATAAAATAAAACTCTAAAGTAAACATAAAACCTAAACCTAAAATAAACTAAAATAGATAACTAAACTAAATAAACCTAATATAAATAAACTAAACTCAATAAAAATAAAAAATAAACCTAAATAAAAAGTAAAAAAATAAAATAAACTAAAATAAATAAAAAAATAAATTAAATAAACTAAATAAACTTAAACTTATCAGTTTATTTAGATGTTTTTAAAAAAAAACCCATAAACCTGAATCTTAAACCCTAAACCCTAAACCCTAAACCCAAACCCTAAACCCTAAGCACACCCTAAAACCTAAACCAATCCTCTCTCTCTAAACCCCAAACCCTATACACCACCCCAAACCCTAAACATAAACCTAAAGTAACTACATTAAATAAGAAATAAACTTAAACCCTAAAACCTAATAAACCTAAACCTAAACGCTACGAATGGGAAGAACCTTGATGGCAGGAACATCACCGTCAACCAGGCTTAGTCTAGATCTGGCGGTGGAGACAAAGGCGGTGGCAACAATTATCACAGTGGTGGTGGGGTATCTGGAGGTTTTGGTGGATATGGAGGTGGTGGTCAAAGCAGTGGTGGTTATGGAGGCGGGAGGAGCAAAATAGGTTACATCCATGGTGGTGGTGGATGGAGAGATCAGGGATATGATGGTGGATCCGCTACTCGAAAGGTCGGGGTGGTTCTGATGGAAATTGGAGAAACTAAAGAACGGTCAATCTAATCAGCTACTTATGGAACTTTGTCTTTATAGTAGAGACAATTCTAGTTATCTAGGGATTTTGATTTGCTCTTGAGTGCTCATTTTTTATCTATGTCATCACTTGTGTCTTAGAAAATTTGGTGTGTTGCTTGCTTGATGAAATCGACAAGAAAAAATGTTGAATATGAATTTATTCTATATTAAAAATAAAACCAAAAAATCTAAACCTAAAACCTAAACCCTAAACCCTAAACCCTAAACCCTAAAAGCCATAAACCCTAAACCCTAAACCATAAACCCTAAATTCTAAAACACTAAACCCTAAACCTTAAAGCCTAAAGCCTAAACCCTAAAACATAACCCTAAACCCTAAACTCTATAACCCCAAACCCTAAACCCTAAACCCTAAACCCTAACCTTAAACCCTAAACTCTAAACCCTAAACCCTAAACCCCCCTCCCTAAAACTCCCTACCCTAAACCCTAAACCTAAAAATAAAATAAAATAGAAAATAAAAACTAAACTAAAATAAAATAAATAAAAAAATAAACTATACTACAAAATAAACTAAAAATAAAATACCTAAATAAATTAAAACCTAAATAAAACAAAAATAAAATAAACCTAAAGTAAAATAAAAATAAAAAAATAAATAAAAAGCTAAACCTATTAAATGAACCTAAACTAAAATAAACTAAAAAAAACCTGTACCTAAAATAAATAAAATAAAGTAAACCTAAACTAAAATAAACTAAATTAAAATAAATAAAACCTAAACCTAAGCCTAAACCCTAAACTAAATAAAATAAAATAAACTAAAAATGAACCTAAACCAAAATTAGAAAATAAAACCAAAAAAATAAAATAAAATAAACAAAAATTAGCCTAAAACTAAAAAATAAAAATAAAAACTAAAAATAAACCAAAAATAAAAGGCTAAAACCTAAACCTAAAAAAATAAAATAAAAACCTCAACTTAAATCAAAAAATAAAAATCAAAACCTAAACATAAAAAATAAAATAAAATAAAACTAAACTAAAAAATAAACATAAACCTATTCCTAACATAAAAAATAAACTAACATAAAAAAACCTAAACTAAAATAAATAAACATAAAATAAATAAACTAAACTAAATAAAAAAAACCTAAATAAAAATATAAAAAAATTAATAAACTAAATAAACCTAAACCTACTTGTTTACAAAATAAGAATTTTTTTTAAAAAAGCCTTAACCCTAAACACTAAATCCCAAACCCTAAACCCTAAAACTAACCCTAAACCCTAAACCAACAACCATAAACCCTAAAAAACCTAAACTCCCACTCTTCTGAGCCCTAAATCCTAAATCTGGAATCCTAAACCCACCCCACTCCACTAAACTAAAATAAACTAAACCCTAACTAAACCCTACTGACCCTGTGCCAACCTACTACTCCTGCCCTATCTAATACTCCCCACATCTGACCTCTTTAAAATCTTTCCACCAAACCTAAACCTTAAACACTAAACCTCCTCCTAAACTAAACCCTAAACTCCACCCAACCCCAAACCCTAAACCCTAACCACCCACCTAAACCTAAACCTAAACTAAACCATACTAAAGACTAAACAAAATAAAACCTAAAAATAAAATAAATAAATAAAATAAATCTAAATAAAATAAAAGATAAAATAAAATAAGATTCTAAACTATAACCTAAACCTAAAACTAAAAATAAAATATAATGAAAAAATAAAATAATAATAAAATAAATAAAAACCTAAACTAAAATAAAAAATTAAATAAACCTAAGAATAAAATACTTAAATAAAATAAAAACTAAATGTAAAATAAAAATAAAATAAACCTAAAATAACATAAAATAACATAAAAACTAAATAAAAACCTAAACCTAAAAAAACAAAAAAATAAAACCTAAACCCCAAACTAAAAAAAAACCCCTAAAACTAAAATAAAAATAAAATAAAATAAAATAAACCTAAACTAAAATAAATTAAACTAAAATAAATAAAACCTAAACCTAAACCTAAAACAACTTAAA
Organism: Cymbidium sinense; assembly: GCA_021442155.1. NCBI lineage: Eukaryota > Viridiplantae > Streptophyta > Magnoliopsida > Asparagales > Orchidaceae > Cymbidium > Cymbidium sinense. The sequence goes on from CM038215.1 coordinate 185,654,434, forward strand.
TGTAACTACTAAACCTAAACTATAAATAAACTAAAAATAAACCTAAACCTAAACTAAAAAATAAAACCTAAACCTAAAATAATAATATTAAAACCTAAACCTAAACTTAAAAATAAAAAATAAAACCTAAACCTAAAAATAAAATAAAAATAAATCTCAACCATAAAATAAACCTAAACTGAAAAAATAAACTAAAATAAATAAATAAATAATAAATAGACTAAACTAAATAAAAATAAAAAATAAACTTAAATAAAAATAAAGTAAACTAAATTAAACCTAAACCTACTAGTTTACTTAATTTTTTTTTAAAAAACTTTAAACCTAAATCCTAAACTAACCTTAAACTTTAAACCCTAAACACTAAACCCTAAATCGACTACTGTAAACCCTAAACACTAAAAAGCAAAAAATCTAAACCAAAACTAAATTAAACCTAAAAAATAAAATAAATAAAAAAGCTAAACCCAAATAAAATAAAATAAAAACCTAAATTAAAACCTGAACATAAAAATAAACCTAAACTTACACCTAAAAAATAAAAAAATAAAACTAAAATAAAATAAAATAAATAAAAACCTAAACTAAATTAAAAAATAAAAACCTAAATAAAATAAAAGTTAAAATAAAAATAAAAATTAGATTAACCTAAAATAAAATAAAATTAAAACTAAATAAAATTTTAAATAAAAATAAAAAATTGAACAAACTAAAATAAATGAAAAATAAATTAAATAAACCTAAACCTACCAATTAATTTAATTTAAAAAAATAAAAAGTTAAAAATAAAAAAAATAAAAAATAAAAAAATTCTAACCCTAAACCTTAAACCCTAAACCCAAAACCCTAAGCCCGAAACCCTAAATCCTAAACCCTTAACCATTAACCCTAAACCCTAAACCCTAAACCCTAAACCATAAATCCTAAACCAACCCTAAACCTTAAAACCACAAAACCTAACAAACCATAAACCTTAAACCCCAAAACTAAGATAAAAAGCTAAAACCTAAAAAACTAAATAAAATGTAAAAATAAATTAAATAAAAAAAACCTAAACCTAAATAAAATAAATTAAATTAAAACCTAAACTAAAACCTAAGCCAAAACCTAAACCTAAAAATAAAATAGAATAAAAAAAATAAAAAGTATAACTAAAAAAATAAATAAAAAGCTAAACTAAACTATAAAATATAATAATCCTAAAAATAAAATGCCTTAATAAAATAAAACCCAAGCATAAAAAAAAATAAAATAAAATAAAAATTAAATAAAAACCTAAACCCAAATCAAACCTAAAAATAAATAAAAATTAAAACCTAAACCTAAACTAAAAAAAACCTAACCTAAACAAAAATAAATAAAACCTAAACCAAAACATAAAATAAAATAAACATAAACCCTAAACTAAATATAATAAAATAAAATTAAACTAAAAAATAAAACCTAAAAATATACCTAAAATAAAAACCTAAACATAAAAAATAAAGCTTAAACCTAAAAAATAAAATAAAAATAAAACTAAACTAAAAAATAAACATAAACCTAAACCTAAACCTAAAAAATAAACTAAAATAAGAAATGTAAACAAAAATAAATAAACCTAAAATAAATAAACTAAACTAAATAAAAATAATAAATAAACCTAATTAAAAAAAACTAAACTAAAATAAATAATAAATAACCTAAATAAACTAAATAATAAAAAACCTAACGGTTTACTTTTTTTTTTTTAAAAAATAACCTAAACCCTTAACACTAAACTCTAATCCCTAAATCCTAAACCCTACACCCTAAGCCCTAAACGTTAAAACTAACCCAAAACCCTAATCCCTAAACTTTAAAAGAGCCTAAACACTAAGAAACCCTAAACCTTAAACCCTAAACCCTAAAACCATAAAGCCTAAATCCTAATCCCCAAACCCCAAACCTAAAAATCTCTAAACCCTAAAGCCTAAACCTTGAACGGACCCTAAGAAAACCTAAACCCTAAGCTAACCTACCAAATTATAATAAAAACCTAAAATTAAATAAAAGTAAAATAATAAAATAAACCTCTAAATAAAATAAAAAAATAATAAAAACCTAAACCTAAAAAAATAAAATAAAATAAAATAATAAAACTAAATAAATAAATAAAAAAACTAAACTAAAGTATAAAAAATAAACCTAAAAATAAAACCTAAAATAAAATCCAAATGAGAAAATAAAATAAACTTAAAATAAACTAAAATAAAAAACTAAAATACCTAAACCTATAAAAATTTAAAATAATTAAAATTAAACCAACCATAAACTATATAAAAAAACCTTAAACCTAAACTAAAATAAGTAAAACCTAAACTAGAACCTAAAATAAAATAAACCTAAACCTAATCAAAATATTATAAAATAAACTAAAAATAAACCTAAACCTAAACTAAAAGAATAAAACCTAAAAATAAACCTCAAATAAAATTTCCTAAGACCAATAACCTAAAAAAACAAAATAAAAAGCTAAACATAAACCTAAAAATATAAAACCTAATAAAATAAAATAAAATAAAACTATACTAAAAATAAAATTAATCTAAACCTAAACCTAAAATAAAATTAAATAATCAACTAAAATGAAACTAAAACTAAATAAAAAATAAACCTATTTAAAATAAAATAAAATAAACTAAAATAAAATACAAAATAAACCTAAATACCCACTTAATTTTTTGTAAACCATAAACCTTAAATCCTAAACTCTAATCCCTGGGAACCTAAACCTTAAAACTAACCCCAAACCTGGTAAACCCTCCTGATCTTTAACCCAAACCCTAAAAAAAAAAAAAACCCAAAAAACCTACTTAAACCCTAAAGACCCTGGGCCCACCTAAACCCTATAAGCCACCAACCTAACCTCCCTAAACACTAAACTGACACCCAAACCCTAAACTGAGGCTGGGCTGGCCCTCACTCTAAACTTACTAACCCTGAGTCCCCAACCAGATCATAATTAAACTAAATCTAAAACCAACCCTAAACCCCACTCCATAAAACCCTAAACCTAAACCTAAATCCAAAAACATAAAAATAAAAGTAAAAATCTTAAATAAAAATAAAATAAAACTATGGTAAAATAAAATAAAACATAAACTAAAACTTAAAACTATCTAAAATTACTAAAATGACCCTGGCCCTAAACCCTAAAGATCATCTGAGGCCTAAATGCTAGATCCTGGGCTAAACCCTAAATCCTAAACCCCAAACCCTAAACCCTAAACCTTAAACCCTAAACCCTAAACTTATACCCTAAACTAACCTTAAAACTTAAACCTTAAAAAGCTAAAAACCTAAACCTAAGTTAAATAAATCCTAAAAATAAAATAAAACTTAAAAGATAAAAAAAAATAAAATTAAATAAACATAAACTAAACCTAAACCTAAACCTAAAATAAAAATAAAACTAAACTAAAATAAAATAAATAAAACTCTAAGCTAAATTGAAAAATAAAAAACCTAAATAAAATATAAACTTAACCTTAAATAAAAATAAAATAAACTTAGAAAAATAAAATAAAACTACATAAAAACCTAAACCTTAAAAAACACTAAAAATAAATAAAAAAAATAAAACCTAAACCCTAAATTCAAAAAAAAAACCTAAACCTAAAATATAAATAAAATAAACCTAAATTAAATTAAAATAAATAAATTGAAAACATAAACCTAAACTAAATAAATAATATAAACTAAAAATAAACTTAAACTTAAACTAACAAATAAAACCTAATAATAAACCAAAAATAAAAACCTAAAACCTAAACCTAAAAAAATAAAATAAAACCCTAAACCTAAACCTAAAAATAAAAAATAAAACCTAAGCCTAATAAATAAGATTAAAATAAAACTAGACTAAAAAAAATAAACCTAAGCATAAAAAAAACAAAAATAAAAAACCTAAACTAAAATAAATAAACCTAAAATATATAAACTAAACTAAATAAAAATAAAAATAAACCAAATAAAAAATAAAATAAACTAAAATAAACCCCAACTTTTATTTAATTTAAAAAAAACAAAAGAAAACTAAAAGAATACCTCAACCCTAAACCCAAACTAACCACACCCTAAACCCTAAACCCTACCTAAACCCTAAACCACTTGTAAACCCTAACCTACCATGAACCCTAAACCCTAAACTCAAACTAAACCACGGATAAAGCCTAAAATAAAATAAATAAAAAACTTAAACCTAAATAAAATAAAATAAATAAAATAAAAGGAAAACCTAAACTAAAACCAAAACCTAAACCTAAAAAAAAAAAAAAAACTAAACTGAAATAAAATAAATAAAAACATAAACTAAACTAAAAAAATAAAATAAACACAAAAATAAAAAACCTAAATAAAATTAAACCTAAAGGTTAAATAAAAATAAAATAAAAACTTAATAAAAATCTAAACCTAAAAAATAAACCTAAAAATAAATAAAAAATAAAACCTAAACCCTAAACTAAAAAAAACCTAAACTTAAAAATAATAAAATAAAATAAACCTAAACCTATACTAAAATAAACAAAACTAAAAGAAATAAAACCTAAACCTAAACTTTAAATAAACTAAACCTATATCATAAACTAAATAAAATAAAAAAATACTAAAAATAAACCTAAAATAAAAACCTAAAACCTAAACTCTAAAAAATAAAATAAAAACCTAAACCTAAACTTAAATAAAACTTAAGCCCTAAACCTAATAATAAAAAATAAAACCTAATCCTAAAAAAAATAAAAATAAAAGTAAACTAAAAAATAAACATAATGCAAAACCTAAACCTAAAAAATAAACTAAAATGAAAAACCTAAACTAAAATAAATAAACATAAAAAATAAACTAAACTAAATAAATATAAAATAAATAAATGAACCTAAACCATTTATTTAAAAATACATTAAAGTTTAAACCCTGAACCCCCTAACTAAAAAACTAAAAAAAAACTAAAACTAATAAAATAAAATTAAACTAACCTCCCTCCCTAAACCCCCTAACTGAAACTAAAAAACTAAAACATAAAAATAATAAAACTAAAATTAAATAAAGAAAACTAAAAACTAAAACAAAACTAAAACCCTAATAAAAACTAATAAAAGCCTAAACCCTAAAAAAATTAATCCTAAACCCAATAATAAAATTGAAACCCCCTACCCAAAAAAACTAATAAACTAACAAACTAAAGTAAACTAAACTAAAACTTAAATCTAAATATAAATTAATAAAATTAATAAAACAAAAAATTAATAAAACTAATAAAACAAAATAAAAACAAAACATAATTAATAAAACTAAAACCAAAACCAAACCGCCCCAAACTAATAAAAACTAAAAAATATAATAAAACCCTAAATAAAATTAAAACTAATAAAACCAAACCTTAAAACAACTAATAAAACTAAAACCCTAATAACTAAAACTAAACAAAAATAATAATCGTTGCCCCCACCAACTAAACCTAAATCCAATAATAATAATAATAAACCTAAAATAACTAAAGCTAAACTAAAAACTAATAATAAAAATAACTAAAATCTAATCCATAAATACCAAATAAAAAAAACCCTAAAACCTTGAACCCTAAACCTAAAAAAATAACTAAACTAAATAACTAAAACCTAAACCCCACTAAACTAAAAACAAAACAAAACCTCCATGCCTCCCTCATCCCTTCCCATCTCGCTTCTTGAATCCCTTTATTTTTCATTTTCTTTCTCAACGTTTATGGGTTGGTTTTACAAAAATTTTATCTATTTTGGCTTCAGATCTTTGACCTTTGGCCAATCCTTGTTCAGTTCTTAAGTGGCACCATTTTCCATGGCATCGGGTTCTGTGAATACTTGGGAAAACTAAATGCTCCAGCTACTCCATCTCGGGCTTCTGATTTATTGGGTATAGCTAAACCTTTTGCCTCTGAATTCTTCAAAGATGCATTATCTGGTAAGGATTCTTCAACTTCTTCTGATATTTCTTTAAACCTGGTTCATACAACCTTAACAGGTGTTCCAACTATTATCTGCTTTGACTTGGATATTGAAAACTAATTGAGCCTTATGCGTATACTTTGATTGGAAAATTTTCTTTTTGGCATCCTAGTATGGAGGAAATTCAATTTTTCTTTCATGACTTGAATTTTTCCAATTTTTTTGATTAGTTTACTGGATGGTAGACATGTGATGATTAAATTGTCTAATGACCTTGATTACAGTCATATGTTTGCTCACTGATCTTATTATGTTAAAAATTATCAAATGTGTATTCTTAAATCAACTCCATTTTTTTGACATTAAAGAGGAATCTCCTATAGCACTGGTTTGGTTATCTTTACCTAATCTTTGGGTTCACTTTATTAATTATCAATTCTTGCATGATGTGGGTTCTATTTTTAGTAGACCTTTGCAAATCGATCAAGCAACCACAGCCAAATCCAGGCCGTCGGTTGCTCAGATCCTTGTTGAAATTGATGTAATAAAGAAATTTCCTAAGGAGGTGTGGATCGGATTTGAGAAATATGGATATTTCAAGTAGGTCAAGTTTAAAAACTTCCTTGCTTTATACAATCATTGCAAAACTCATGGCCATGATGTATTGAAATGTTTTGTTACTCATCAACATCTTCGAAAGAAAGTGGTTAAAAATCCTAAGGTTGCTGGAAAAATTAGAGATTTAAAATGTGATAAAAGAAATTCTGCTTTAAATGGAAAGGATAATGACACTATGAATGAAATTATTGATGTTTATAATGATGTTCCTAATGTTTCTAATGTTGTTCCCAATGTAAGGGGTAGTGATAAGCTTGTTAAAAATTCTTCTGAAACTATTTTGGAGAGTAATCAAGTTTTGACTGCTATTACTTTGGTTATTCCTAAAAATTTGCAAGTGGATGATTTTCCTATTTTAGTTTTTAATTCTAAGGAGATTTGTGATAAAGTTGCTAGAAATCTCATAGAAAATGTTTTCTTATTTCTCCTCAAAAATCTTTAAAATAAAATCTTGTTTTATTTTCTTTGAATTTGGAAAAAAATGATGGTATGAAGCTTGTTGATAATGTGCAGCCATGTGTTTGTTTTCTTAATAAATCTATTTTTTCCCCTTCTTTAACTATTATTCTGGATGGTATTTTGCTTAGTGATAATTCTCATTAAATGTTGAAAGAGGATTTATCTTCTTGTCAAATCGGATCTTCTTCTAAATCTATTATTAATAATGATGACAAATTTTTTTCTCATGATGAATCCATGGAGAATGAGATCAGTTTTCAAACTATTTTTGTGAAAAGGAAATAATTTTAAAAAGTATCCCCCTAAATTTTCTAGATCAACTAGATCTTCTACATCTTCTTTGCTTAATAAAAATTAATGTTTAACTTTCTTATTTGGAATGTGAGGGGCATTGGTACTCTTGCTATTAGAAATAGAACTAGGAATCTTTGTAGAATTTATAATGTTGGTTTTTTGGTTATTCTTGAACCTCTTATTTTCTTCTAAAATATTGCATGCGGCCAAGATGATTGGTTTTAAAAAATTTTATTTCAATAAGAATAATAAGATTTGGTTATTTTGGAATAATTCTCTTTCTACTAATGATTTTCATCAAGTTATTAATGTGTATATTTAATTTGGTGATTATCATGCTTTTGGCTCTTTTGTTTATGTTGTTTGTAATAAGTTAGAGAGGAGAATTCCTTGGGATCAATTATCTAATTTTGCTTCTATTGTTAATGATTCTTGGATTGTTGGTAGAGATTTTAATATGGTCCTTTCTTTGAATGAAAGGAAAGGGGGTTCTTTACCAAATTTACATTCAATGGAAGATTTTGCATATATGATTTTGGATTGTAATCTTCAAAATGTTATTTTCATTTGGTCTCAATTTACTTGGAATAATCATATATTATGGCAGCGGTTGGATCATTCTTTTTTTAATAATTATTTATTAAACTGTTGGCCTTTAACTTTGGTGGAGCATCTTAGTAGAACTTTCTTGGATCATGCTCCTCTTTTGATTACTATTAAGGATGCTATTCATAATAATAATGTCATTAAAAATTCTTGTTTTCAAAATATGGTTACAAGATTAATGTTTTCTTGATGTTATTGCTTATAATTGGTGTGCTGCTCTTTCTCCTGATGATTCTGCATTTAGTATGATGAGATTTTGGCTTAAGCTTAAAAGGCTTAAGCATAATATCACTTGGTGGAACAAAAACTACTTTAAAATACTTTTTGATAATATCAAGAATATGGGACAAAAGGTGAAAGATTTGAAAGAACATGTTATTACTGATTCTTCTTTTTGTTCTAATCTTGCTAAAGCTAAAGATAATCTCATTAAGTTTTAGGATATGGAGGAGGCTTATGAGAGACAAAAAGCAGCATATCTACCTAAGGAGAAAGAAACACTAAATATTTTTATGTTTTGGTAATGAAAAGAAGAGTTCTTGTTCCCATTCATAAAATTAAGAACTTGCATGGTTCTTAGCTTACCGATAAAGAGGATATATTTTCTTTTATTCTTAATTATTTTAAAGATCTTTTAAATAAAAATTGTCAACTTGAGCATTTATCCAATCCCTCTATCATCCCTTATATTATGTCTACTGAGGATAATGAGTGCTTGGTTACTCTTCATTCTGATGAGGAAATTTTTAATATTCTTAATGGTATGAATGTCAATTCTGTTGCAGGGTCAGATGGTTACAGTACTTTATTATTTTAAAAAGATTGGTTTATTATTAAAATTGACCTTGTTAATGTTGTTAAGGATTTTTTTCAAGGAAATTCTATTCCTAAATATTTTACTAGCACTTCTATTGTTCTTATTCCTAAGAAAGATAATCTAGACTTTTGGAATGACTTTAGACCTATTAGTCTTTGTACTTTTTCAATAAATTGATTTTTTAAATTTTGACTAATAGGCTTAGTAAGTTTCTTCCTAAGATTATCTCTCCTAATCAAACTAGCTTTGTGAAAGGTAGAACTATTTTAGATAACATCTTGCTTTCTCAAGAATTGATTCATGGTTTGAATGTTAAAACTAAAGGTGACAATTTACATTTTAAGCTTGACATCGCCAAAGCTTATGATAACATTTCTTGGGATTTTCTTAATAGCATTCTTACTTTATTTGGTTTTTCTAATAATTTTTTCTTGGGTTAACAATACAATTAGAAATGTTTGGTTTTCATTAATTATCAATGGTGAAAACTTTGGTTTCTTTAATTCCTCTCAAAGTATAAGACAAGCTGGCTCACTTTCTCCGTCACTTTTTATTGTTGCAGTTGAATATTTGTCTCGTTGGCTTAATCTTTTTTAAAAGAATTCTAGTATGTATTTCAGGAATCATGGTGGTTTGGCTATCTCTCACTTAAGCTTTGTTGATGATTTCATAATTTTTTTGTAATGGCTCGTTACATTATGTTAAAAATCTTAAAGATTTTTTAAATAAATTTGAAAAGGAAAGTGGCCGTTTGATTAGTACTCATAAAAGTTGTTTTATCACGTCTACTTCTATTTATGTTCATAGAATTAATAAGATAAATGATATCACTGGTTGTTCTCATCAAAATCTTCCAATTAAAATTTTAGGCTCCCCTTTTTATTGTGGCCATAAGAGATCCCATCTCTTTGATGAGGTAACTCTTAATATTCAAAATAAAATTTCTATCGTTGAATTTCATTTTTTATCTTTTGGTGCTAGTTTAATTATTATTAAAACTATTCTTTATTCTCTTCCTTTTTACTTATTGCTTAATATTGTTCCTACTTCCCTTTTTCTTATCAGGATTGAAAGACTTTTTAATATGTTTTTTTAGTGTTCTAGGAATTCGGCCAAAGGCTTCATTGGACTTCTTGGTCTAATATGTGTGGTACTATTTATGAAGGTGGTATTGGGTGTAGATCATTGATGGATTCTACCAATGTTTTTTCTTATAAACTTTGGTCGAATTTTCAGAAAAATGAAAGTCTTTGGGCTAAATTCATGAAATTTAAATATTGCAAAGGTAAGCATCCTTTAATTTGCAATTATAAACATGGCGACTCTATTGTTTGGAAATCACTCTATGATATTAAATGGAAAGTAGAACCTCTTATTTTTTGGGGTTTTAATAATGGATCTTCATTTTTTTTTTTTGGCAAGATAAGTAGATGGGGGATTTTTCAATTGATTTTTGCTTAATACTCACTATACTTCTTTGAAAGTTAATCATTTTATTTATAATGTTGAATGGAATATCTCTCTTTTAAATGATTTTATTCATGATTTCATTAGTAATAACATCATTAATATTCCTATTGATGGCAATTTTCTGAATCAAATTTTTTTAAAATTTTCTAGAAATGGAGAATTTTCTTTTAAAGATTCTTGGCACTATATTAGAGTTAAAAAATCCTCTTCTTCTATTTTCCTTAATTTTTTGAATAATATTATTCTTACTTTTTATTCTATTATTGGATGAAGAATTTTAAGGGATTATATTACTATTGATTTTTTACTTTTGGACAAAGGTTTTCCACTACCCTCTAAATGAATGTGTTGCTTTCATATTGAGAATATTAGTCATGTTTTTGTTAATGGTGCCATTGCCTCTAAAGTTTGGGGTTGGTATGAGGATTTATTTAAAATAAGTTGTTTTAATGGTAATTTTACTTTAATGCAACTTCTTGACTCTTGTTTTCTTAATATTGTTAAAGAGCATATCAAAATTGTGGTGCATGTTACTTTGATTTGGTTTATTTGGCTTGACAGAAATGATGCTAAGCATCATAACGTGCTTATGAATCATAAGAGAATTACTGCTATGACTAAAGATAAGATTTATTCTTTATATAAGGCTGCTCTTCTTAGTGTACTTATTTTAGAGGTTGCAAGTTTGTTGCCTATAAATGGGGTATTAGTTTTCCTTATTATGACTCATCTCCAGATTATAAAATTATTCATTGGATTAAGCCTCTTAATTATTGTATTAAAATTAATACTGATGGTTTTGTTGCATAGAACAAGTCGGGTTGTGGTGGTATTTTTAGAAATAATCTTGGGAATATTATCTTGGCTTTTTCCACTCTCTCTACTAATTCTATTATTTTTTTTTTGAATTGATAGTTGTTTATCATGCTCTTAAGCTTTGTTTGGATAGAAATTTTTATATGTTTGGTTGGAATCGATCTTTGAGATGGTTATTGCTATGATCAATTCTAACCATAAGGGTACTGCTGAGCTTTTTTATTTAATTAGAAATATTAAAGCTATTATCTCTAAACTTTCTTTTAAAATTACTCATATTTTAAGAGAAGATAATGCTTGTGCAGATTTCTTAGCTGGTTTGGAGTGTAGTCTCTCTGATTTTACTTTGTTTACCAATGCAATATTCCTTAGCAATTAAGAGGGATGTCTAATTTAGATAAATCTGATTTGCCTTATGTTAGATTTTATTAGTTTTTTTTTTCTTTCTTTTATGTTGGTGGTTTTCTTGGGGCTTCTATTTGGGAGCTTCTGATGGTTTTGGTTTGTTTGGTTATTGTTTTCTCTTATTCTTTTTGTGGGCTTTATGTTCTTATTTTATTCCTATATTTTATAGGTTGGAATGTCGGCTTCTGCTATTTTGGTTGTCAAGCTATTATCGATTGTTGTTCCTATTTTTATTATGGTATCTCTTGTGGGGTTTTTTTGGCTTTTGGTTGGTTGGTTGGCTTTCATTGTTGGCTTTGTGGTTGGTCTCCTTGAGCTTCCTAGTTTTGGGTGTGGCTGTTGCTTTGCTTTGTGGCTTTGGTGGTTGTGTGGTTACTTATTTTGGTTGGTAGCTACTGTGGTCTTTTTTGGTTCCTTTAGTCTAGTTAGAGTTGGTGAGCTTGCTAGTTGCTTCTCCTCTTCCCCCCTTGCTTTTATTTCTGGTATTTCTTCCTTGGTTGGTGACTTTGTTTCTTACTCATACTACTTTTGGGTGGTTGGATTCTTGTATTGGCTTAGATTTTTTTTCTTTCTTTGCTCAGTTTTTTCTACTATTGCCCCCTTTGGTCAGTGGCTTTGTTGTTGGTCTTTCTTTTTTGGTGGCTGGTTCTAGATCTTTGCTGATTATTGGTGTGTTCTCTGGTGCCTTTGTGAGGTTTGTTGGTTATGATGGCTAAAATGTTTACACTTTTCTATTGGTTGTAGCATTTTTTTGTCGAACCCTCCTTTCGGAGTTTGGCTGCTCACAAATTTTTGTTGCCCCTTCTAATGTTTGTGACTAAGCTTGAGCTTTTTCTTTGGCTTTTCTTTCCTTTCTCTTTATCTCTGTTTATTTTCTTTTAATTGTGCTTATCTCTACTTTAGTTTTTTTCTTGCAAGTTTCCTTCATTAGCCCTTTGGATCTTTTCAGGTGGTATGTTGACCTGCTCAAGGATTCTATGTCGTTGCTATTCTTTTCTTAGTTTTCCTTTTCCTTATCATTTTCTTTTGTATTAGTTAAGGGATTTTTCTCTCTAGGTCTTTCTATAGCTCTTTAAGCAGTAGTCCTTGAGATTTATCCCATTTTAAGGATGTTGTATCCTTTTCTTTTGGTAAAAAAATTCCCCTTTTTACCAAAAAAAAGACCCTAAGCACTAAACCCCAAACCCTAAACCCTAAAAACCCTAAAGCCTAAAGCCTAAACACTAAACCATAAAACCCTAAACCCTAAACCCTAAACTCTAAACCTAAACCCTAAACCCTAAACCCTAAAACTTTAAACCCTAAAATCCTAAACCCTAAAGCCTAAACCCTAAACCCTAAACCCTAAAAACCTAAAACCCTAAACCTAAACTAAATAAAACCTAAAAAATAAAATAAGTAAAAAAAACCAAATAAAATAAAATAAAAATCTAAACTTAAACCTAAAAATAAAATAAAATAAAATAATAAAAATAAACTAAAATAAAATAAATAAAAACCTAAATTTAAACCTAAAAATAAAATAAAATAAATAAATAAAAATAAACTAAAATAAAATAAATAAAAACCTAAACTAAATTAAATAAAATAAAATAAACCTAAGAATAAAAAACTTAAATAAAATAAAAACTAGACTGTAAAATAAAAATAAAATAAACCTAAAATTAAATAAAATAAAAAAAGAAATAAAAACCTAAACTTAAAAAATAAATCTAAAAATCAATAAAAAATAAAACCTAAACCCTAAACTTAAAAAAATCCAAAACCTAAAATAAAAATAAAATAAACCAAAACTTAAACTAAAATAAACTAAACTAAAATAAATAAAACCTAAACCTAAACCTAAAATAAACTAAACCTAAACCTAAACCTAAACTAAATAAAATAAAATAAACTAAAAATAAACCTAAACCCAAAGTAAAATAATTAAACCGAAAAATAAACCTAAAATAAAAACCTAAATCCTAAACCTAAAAAAAATATAATAAAAATAAAACTAAACTAAAAAATAAACCTAAACCTACCAGTTTACTTAAATTTAAAAAAAAAAATCTTAAACCCTAAATCTTAAATCCTAAACCCTAAACCCTAAAAAACCTTAAACCCTAAATGTTAACCCTAAACCCTAAACCCTAAAAGAATAAACCCTAAAACCCTTAACCCTATACCCTAAACACTAAACCATAAACCCTAACCTTAAACCCTAAACCTTAAACCCCAAACCCTAGGCCTAAACCAAAAGTAGCTAAATAAATTAAAAAATAGACCTAAACCCTAAAACCTAATAAACCTAAACTTAAACCTAAACCCTAAGACTGGTCATAACCTTAATGGCAGGAACATCACCGTCAATCAGGCTTAGTCTAGATCTGGCTGATTGATATGGAGGTGGTGGTCGGAGTAGTGGTGGTTATGGTGGTAGGAGGAGCAACAGAAGTTACAGCCATGGTGGTGGCAGAGGGAGAGATCGGGGATATGATGGTGGATTCTGCTAATTGAGAGGCTTGGGTTGTTATGATGGGAACTAGAAAAATTGAAGAACGATTGATCTGATCTACTAGTGAAATTGTGTCTTTATTGTAGAGACAGTTGTAGTTATCTAGATTTTTTGAACTGCTCTATGTTTCTTAATTTTTGATCTATGTCACCACTTGTGTCTTAGAAAGCTTGGTGTGCTACTTGGTTGATGAAATCAAAAAGAAGAAATGTTAAACCTAAATTTGTTTTCTATTAAAAAGAAAAAACCAAAACCCTAAACCCTGAACCTAAACTAAACTAAATAAAGTAAATAACCTAAATAAACCTAAAATAAAACTAAATTAAAAAATAAACCTAAACCTACTAGTTTACTTAACTTAAAAAAATTAAAAAATTAAAAAAATAAAAGCCCCAACCCTCAATCATAAACCCTAAAACTAACCCTAAACCCTAAACCTACAACCTTAAACCCTAAACTCAAAAACCCTAAATCCTAAATCATAAACCCTAAACCCTAAACCCTAAACCCTTAAAACCTAAAAATCTAAACCTAAACTAAATAAAACTTGAAAATAAAATAAATAAATAAAACTTAAACCTCAGTAAAATAAAATAAACTAATATAAAAACCTAAACTAAAACCTAAACCTAAATCTAAAAATAAATTAAAATAAAAACATAAAAAAATTAAATAATATAAATCGAAACCTAAACTAAAAATCTAATAAACCTAAGGAGAAAAAACCTAAATAAAATAAAAATAAAACATAAAATAAAATTAAAATAAACCTAAAATAAAATAAAATAAAAACAAAATAAAAACATAAACCTAAAAATTAAAACTAAGAATAAAACCTAAAAATAAATAAATAATAAAACATAAACCCTAAACTAAAAAAGAAAGCTAAACCTAAAATAAAAATAAAATAAAATAAAACTTAACCTAAACTAAAATAAACTAACCTTTTAAAAAATAAAACCTATACTTAAACTGAAAATAAAGTAAACCTAAACCTAAAGCAAAAATAAATAAAATAAAATAAACTAAAAATAAACCTAAACCTAAACAAAAAAATAAAACCTAAAAATAAACCTAAAATAAAAACCTAAAACCTAAGCTTAAAAAAATAAAATAAAAACCTAAATCTAAACCTAAAAATAAAACAAAATTAAACTAAATAAATAAATAAATAAACCAAAATAAAAATGGAAATAATTAAACTAAAATAAATAAAAATTAAACCAAACCTCAAGTTCAATTCAAACATCAAATTCAAATCAAAATTCTAACCCAAATTCCAAAACCAAATAATTGAAGCCCATGATCAAATTCAAACTTGAAACAGTTCCTAAACCATATGACCTATCCCATGGACTTAGCCAAATCATAATCCAAATAAATCTAAAATAAATTTATTTTCCCATAATAAATTTATATCTTCAATCATCTTCCTAAATATAAATCAAATCTACATTCAAATGATCAAAACTAAATTAAACTAAATCAAATTAAATCAAACCTTTCTTAAGCCATATGACTTATCCCATGGACTTAGCCAAATCTTAGTCCAAATCAAGTCAAACTCAATTGATTTTCTCACAAATTAATCATATTTTCAATCATATTCACAAATTTAAATGAAATATACATTTAAATCATCAAAACAAAATCAAACTAAATCAAACAAAATCAAAATCCAATCTTAAGCCACATGACCCAACTCCATGGACATAGCCAAATTCCTTCATTCCAAAACCCAAATTCAATTGATTTTCTCATGAATCAATCATGCCTTCAATCATATTCACAAATATAAATAAAATCTATCAAGCCAAACCAAAATAAACCCAAGTCAAACATAAGTTATCTTTTTTGACTTGAAATGTTCAAATGAACCAAAACCCATTTGAACCCGAGCTAATTGCAATTGAATTTATATATCAATCCAAAATCCATATATAAACTCAACTAAATAAAACTCAACCCAAAATGAAGCCAACTAAACACAATTGGTCCACTTGACTCAAAGTGGCCAATTTGACCTATTTGAGCCAAGTTACCCAAATTGGGTGAACCAGCCCATCAAAACCTCTCATCATGATTGTTGATCACCATAGGTTGATCAATCGCACAAATTAGATCAAACCAAGTCAACTTGGTCATTTGACCAAGTCAACCCCTTAACCCATTTAAACCCAAACTAGCCAAAAATTTTCCCTTCAAAACCAATGATTCATACTAAATCAAAATCAATATTTGAATATGACTTGACCTTTAATTGAGTCAAACCAACCCCAATTGGCCCTCTTGACCTAAGTTGACCCAAATTAACCTAAAAGATCAAATTAGGTCAAATCAAAATATAAACCAAATTGATTGCAACTAATGACTCAAGTTCATTCTAAATTGATTGTTACTTGAGCTAATTAATTGAAAATTGATCTGAAGCTAAAAGCCTACAATCATCTTCAATTTGTTAACTAAATCCAAACCAACACCCAACCCAAGCCAATTTGGCCAATTTGGTCAAATTGGTTAGCTTAACCCATTTGACCCAAATGAATTCAAATGAGCCAAAATCAAATGTAAGCCAAACTAAACCAAACCAATTGAACCAAAACATCCCAAATGATCATATGAACTTGACCCAACCATTGGTTTGAACCAATTTAACCAATTAGTCAACATGATATAACTTAACCTAATTAGTCCTAAATTGGTCAAATTGAGCCAAACCTAACCTAATGAACTCCAATTGACTTGAAATTTGGGCTAACCTACTTTTGGCTCATTTCAAATCTGCCTAGATCAAATCCAATGCCAAATGATCATTCTACTCTTAGGTCAAGGACATTAAATGAGATAAATCACCCATGTATGTGGTCATTTCAATTCCTTGGCCACTTGGTACTCTCCTAATGGTCCACCTAAGAACCTGGACACTTGCCCAGACTAAGGGGTGGTCACCATGACCCATGGGATGTGAAATCACCTAACCCTCCCCCACTGGAGCATTTAAAACCCATAGGACACCCATGATTCCTTCTTAGTAGCCTTCTCCACACCTTCAACCAACCAAGCTGAGCCAACTGACCTCCTCCCTACCACCCATGACTCCTTGAGATTGTTAGATAGCCACTAGAAGCCAATCCTGATCCCATCGTCTGATTAATATGAAGGGGGCTATACACCCCCTCGTTTCCACTCAAACACACACAAAAATCATTCCTTAGATCCCTAACTACCCATGCCGTAATCTCCCAAGCTTGTTCCTTGTTCAAAAAATGTCATTCTTGCTAGTCCTGAAATATGACACTCCCATTTCTGACCTAACTTCCCCATTTCTCCATCAAAATCAAATTAACTTTGCATGCACCTTCCATAGGCCTCATCGAGTAGGAGTGAATCATCTCCCATGCTTCTCAAACACTGGAGGTGGGACTTCGATCAAAGTTAAGCTCCAAATCATCAGTTCATGGCTTTCTGAGTGAACATCAAGAAATTGATTCAATTACTACTTAATATAGCTTCATCTCCACTAGATAAAGCTTCCTCAATCATTCCAGCTGCCAATCTTGAGCTCCGACAAGGTATGCTTCCAAAACTGAGACAACAATAAAAACAACAACAACTAGCCTTAATCCCACTAGGTGGGGTCGGCTACATGAATCCTTCATCTCCATTGTGTCCTATTATGTGTCAAATTGTCATTTAATTAAAGTATACTAAGATCATTTTTTATACATCTTAACCAAGTCTTTTTAGGTCTACCTCTACCTTTCTTAACATAAGGCAAATCTAATGCATCTACTCTCCTAATCGGGTCATCGGACGACCAACGATTTATGTGGCCAAACCATCTAAGGTGACTCTCCCTAATCTTATCTACCACTGGAGCTACTCCAACTTTTTCCCAAACATACTCATTTTGCATTCTATCTCTAAGAGTAAAGCCACTCATCCACCTAAGCATCCTCATCTCTGAAACACTTAACTTAGTCTTATGCTTCTCCTTTATTAGCCAACCTTTAGGCAAAAATGGGTTGGAGCTTTTTGATGAAAACTTGCATCTTGTGTGATCTTGATCGTTTGATCTCCTCTGATCGATGTCATGAAGGTGTGGGATCCTTTTAAGCTTAATCAAGTGAGCAATGGAGGATGGACTCCATTCTCCCTCACTCCCATGACGTTAGATCACACACCATCCATTCTGCATGATCAGAATGGATGGTCATGATTAAATATGCTAGATCGATCTAGTTTAATTCTATTAATCTATAGGATTAATTACAGTAGTTTGATCTTAGATTGGATGGTGGATGAGAAAGCGCATCCACCACCGCCATGTAAGCACTAAGTCGAATAAGTTTTAAATAGCCAATCCCACTGTGCCATGTGGAATGCGTGCCGCATTAGTGTGCCACATGGCCCCAATAGGATTAAGCTTTAATTAGGCTTAATTAATCATTTTTAATAGATAAAACTTATAGAAATCATAAAAAATCATAGAGAAATAAAAAAATGCAAATTAATACCTATTTTAATTATATTTTAGAGGAGAATTAATTAAAAATGATCTTAACTAATTTTGAATAGTAATTAAGGTTTAATTGCAAAATTAATTAGCATAATTATTCTTTAATTACTTCAGAAATTAATTCCAAATTATATGGGTTAATTTAATGGGTTAATTTAATGGGATGACCTCTACCTCCCATGATTTTCTTAGGATTTATTGTTCACTTAATTAGGAAAATTCACTAATTAAACTTTAACTACTCTTTTAAGTTAATTAATGATTAATTAATCTTATGAATAATAACAAATTGGTTAATTTAGTTTATTAATCATTGTTCAATAGTAAGTGAACTAAAAAATAGGGTTGAGACCCCTTTCCCTAAGTTCATTTCACCCATTTTTTAAAATAAAATTAATTAAGATTTAACTAATTAATTAAATCACTTAATCAAATTAAAATCATAATACATTAGACCTTAGTTAATGAAATCATGGGGTAGTTCTTTAGGTGTTTATAACCTAAAGGAGTTTAATGAAATTATAGTTAGTCCACATGTATTGGAAAACCATAAGAGTAATTAATTAAGTCTAATCTTAACTATTAAACATGAGCATTAGGCCCTTTTTTTATTTCTTAGGATCATTGCAAGTTTATTTTCCATGCATATCATGTTGGCTCATAATTATTTAGTTAATTACTTTAAGGTGACATAGGTGATTAATTCATCTAATTAAGGGTTCAACTTAATTAATCCATAAAATCAACTTAATTAAATTTCCTTAATTTAAATCAAATCATTAAAGTGGGAATGGGTTTAAAAATAGTAAGTGATGATTGATCTTCTCCTCTTTAAATCAAATCAATTCCAGAACTTAATAAATAAAGAAGCTTTGGTTTTTTTAAAAATCTTACTTGATTTGATTGTCCTTAAGAACTAGTTTGGTTCAATGAATCACATTCTTATATATGATTGTCCTCTTTCCAATCATGTTAAATTTGGTATGTCATTTGAATTCATGCATCCATATTTTCAAAATCAAGTAAAATAAAATGGAATTCATTTATGTAAGCTTGCATGTGTTGATTTAATTTAATATATGCATGGATATTATCACTATTAAATCCAAATGTATTTTTTAGAAGCTTATAAATGAACAATAATATGTTTTATGATGCTAGTTATAAATACATAAGAAATGCTTGTGTATGAATGTTGAGTTCTCTTTCCTTTATTCATGTGTTGATTTATATAAGATTACAAACCCATTTGATTTCATTATTATGTATTTCAACATTAGAATTTGGATAGAGCTTTAATTCATATTCATATATATATATATATATATATATATATATATATATATATATATATATATATATATATATATATATATATATATATATATATATATATATATATATATATATATATATATATATATATATATATATTAATAAAAAACAATCTTTGCATGGTTTTCTTTCCATCATTTATGTATACATCCATGTGTGTCCAAGAAAAGAAAGTATATAGTCTGGACATCTCATAAATATGAGATTTTAGTTAGCCCTAAAGAGGTCATTTGATTACCTCACTTTTGTGGTTTAACAATGACATGTACTAGCCTATATCTTTGTACATGTACATGTATATGTGATTAGTGAATGAAAATCCCATTTTATGTGAAATTGCATGCATTCACAATTTACTAAGTGGTTGAATTAGTTATCCATATGATTTGGAGCTTACTTCATATGTTCATGTATACGAATTTACATATATTTGAATACAGATGGGTATATAGTCTGGACATCCCGAGAATATGAGGCTTTAGCTAGCTCCAAGGAGGTCATTTGATTACCTCACTTCCCTGGTTTAATAATGGCACATGCTTATTTAATTTCATTCTTATGTTCTTTTTGTATAAGAATTTAGATACAATTTTAAATTAATTTGTTTAAATAATTCAATCAAATAAAATATAAATTATAAACATACACATACATTCATCATTTGAGTGTGTTAAAATATGTTGCATGTATAGATACACTTAGGATTAAATCATATGCATGTTACATGTGATGGAAAGGAATGATTTAATATATGTCATGTCATGGAAATTAAATTAAATTAATCTTAAGATGCCTTTCATTTTGAATAGGATTATTTAAAGTGAACCTAAACTTAGGATTAAATTAATCATTTAATAAGCCATTCACTAAAGAAAACTAAAATAAATTAATATACTTTAGAAAGTGACTTAAGGTAGGGTTCAAAGAGGGCAATCCCCTTTTCCTCTCTTTATAATACTTAGTTGCTAAGTGTAATCAAATGAAATAAATAAAAATAGAAATTAAAATTCTCAAATCAATTAAACTACTTCAAGTGAGATCAACCTTTCATGGTAAATTGAATCCTTCTACACTTAGAAAATACAACACTAATGCCTAATAAGACTTACCACACACACCACTTCTACCTAGTTAAGTTAGTTGTATGATTTGATGTATATTGTGTATCATGTATTATTTTAGATTGGATGTTAGTGTATGCTTCAGAGACTTGATGATAGGCCAATATTATTTATCATATGCTTAAGGGATGCTTAAAAATAAATGTGAATGCCCTTTTTGCAGGTTGCTTAAATCATTAAACATAATCCAAGTAAAGATAGGTGGGCTTAGTTACCCATGTGTAGGATGCTAAGTCCAAATTATAAATACAACTACTTGGGATTATATGTATATTTAGCTCACCACTATTTTGTAGGTGTAGTTAGATTTAATTTTCCCATATAAATGTAATTTTTGCAATAAGAATTAGGATTAGTGCTGTTGGAGATAAGGATGAGCAGTGCCCAGAAGGCTTTATCCTCGAGTTCCCTATGATGTCTTTGAAGCAAGCACCATCCAAATCAAAGAAGGAAATAAATCAGAATAGAGATATGAAGAATGAAGACCTCCATAGCATTTAATACAATTATAATTATTATTTCATATTATAAGTTGTATAAGAGTAGAGCTCGGCTACCCATGTTTTCTCTCTTTGGGTTCTACGGTGGTACCCGATCGCACCGGTCTTTTATTCTTTTATGACAATTTATATAATTATTTGATGTTATGTTTACATTGTGCATTAGGATGACATGCTTTTCATAGTTTCTTAAATGATTGATGCTTTATTGTGTAGAATGGATACGATTAGGTTCTTAGGATAATAATAACTTTTCTACCTAATTAATCACCCATAACTAAATTTTAAATAGCTCATAACCTCATCATAAAGCCTTTGACATGAAAAAGAAAATTAAAAGATTTAGCAACCCCTTAATTGTATGGCTATATATTTCACATCATGAATGCATATTCTTTCTCTCTTGAACATGAAGGATCTTCATCCTTGCATGATAAAGGAATGATTGACCTGTGAGGGCATCCCTTGTGGTAGAACACATTCTTCTAGCTGATTTGACCCATAAATTAGTTCATCATGCATTTAGACAGAAGAAATCCTAAAGCCTATGTCAAAATAATGTGTTAAAATGAAATAAAATTTGAAAATATTTTGCATCTATAGATTAAGTCATATGCTCATACCACTCATGCTCTAGTCTCTTAGGGAGTGTGTTTATGACTTTAATATCTTTCTAATTAAATAACTACCCTAGCTATCCTCCAATTCATAAGACCAAACAACATGATTTTAAAATTGTAGGAGGAGTTAGCTAACGGCCACTCTAGGAAGTTATAAGTCCAGAAGTCAGACAATTTATTATCTATGGTGGAGGTAAACCCTTATGTCCACTGTCGCTTAGATTTAAGTTGTGTTTTAGCTCATACTAAAGCTCCCTGGATTTAGGATTCAAGGTATCTATTTCTTTCAGGCTACGAGTATAAATCCTCATCTCTTAGGCATTCCCACAATCTTGTGTTGGTGGATTATATGCCCTAGTAATCTAATTAAATTTCAACTCAAAGCATATTAATCTCCTCATCTTCAAACTTATAAAACCCAACCATAGGATAGATTGGAATGCTCACTAAGCTTCCTCGTATCATGAGCATTTCCTACTTATTTCATTTGGATTTCAAAAATAAGTCTTTTCCTTGAACTTTCCCAATTGATTTTTCAAATACAAGCAATCCTTTGATAGTCTAACCTTGAAATCTTTAGAGATGATAATTGGCTACTTTAATCGAGAGTATTCTTAAGAAATTTCTTTTCCTAAGATGTAATTAACTATGGAGGCTTACCTTCATAAGGAACTTAAGAACCTGATTTAATATAAACCCTACTTTATTCATACATATAAATTAAGGGAAAAATCTTTAGTACATGCGAAGTCCCATCATGCCTTAGGAGTCCTTATTCTGTGATTAGGTCCATTGTAAGGTGATGTCTCTATCTTTCGAGATAGCACATCATATCTCAATGTTGTACCCAATCAACTCAAAATGTATACCCCCTATGATCGGCGTGGTGTCCCCATCCAAAAAAATAAACACCATAAGGTCCTCTGCCTTATTCATTACTTCCTTTCAACATCATGCTTTCTATTTGGAGTTTGGAGATGTCGATCCTCAAGTAGGCAAGGGTTCTTAAACTCATAATGTTAACTAATACACCTAGGTCAAATGGAACTCTTGATAGCATGTATCTACTAACATCCACTATAATGTAAAGAGGTGGTTGTGCTCGATCATCCTTAGGAGTAAGTCTTCACCATTGAATGTAACTAAACAAAAATCTAAACCTAAATAATAAACCTAAAAATAAATAAAAAAATAAAACCTAAACCCTAAACTATATAAAAACTTAATCCTAAATTAAAAAATAAATAAACCTAAACCTAAAAAAATAAAATAAAATAAACTAAAAATAAACCTAAACCTAAACTAAAAAATAAAACCTAAAAATAAACCTAGAAAAACATAAAACTTTAACTTAAAAAAATAAATTAAAAACTAAAACCTAAACCTGAAAATAAAAAATAAAACCTAAACCTCAAAAATAAAATAAAAATAAAAACAAACTAATAAATAAACCTAAACCTAAAAAGTAAACTAAAATAAAAAACCTAAACTAAAATTAAAAAACTTAAAAAAATAAATAAACTAAACTAAATAAAATAAAATAAATCAAAATAAAAAATAAAATAAAATAAATAAATAAAAATACACTAAAAATTAAAAAATAAAATAACTAACCAAACTAAAATTAACCCAAAAACCCTAAACTAAACTAAACCTAAACCTAAACCCTAAAACTAAACCTAAATTGTAAACCTAAAACCTAAATCGTAAACCTAAACCCTAAACCTAAAACCTAAACCCTAAACCCAACCTAAACCCTAAACCTAAATCATAAACCCTAACTAATCATAAACCTAAAAATCCTAAGACTTAAACTAAAATCTAAACTAAACCCAAAACCTAAACCTAAACTCCTAACTAAAACTAAATCCTAAAGTAAAACCCTAAACTCCAAACCCTAAACTAACTTAAACCCTAACCCTAAACCTTAAAACCAAAGCCTAAACCTAAAGAGTAAACCATAAACCCTAAACCCTAAACCTTAAAACCCTAAACCCTAAAATGTTAAACCCTAAATCCTAAATCCTAAACCCTAAACCCTAAACCCAAAAACCCAAAATCCTAAACCCAAAACCCTAAACACTAAATGCTAAACCATAAAAACCTAAAAACCTAAACCTAAACTAGAAAAATCTAATAATAAAATAAATAAGTAAACTTAAACCTAAATAAGATAAAATATAAAATAAAATAAACCTAAACTAAAAACCAAAACGTAAAACCTAAATATAAAAATAAAATGAAAAAAACTAAAATAAAATAAATAAAAACCTAAACTAAACTAAAATAAAAAATAAACATATGAATAAAAAACCAAAATATAAAAAAAACTAAATTTAAAATAAAAATAAATAAACCTAAAATAAAATAAAATAAAGGCTAAATAAAAACCTAAACTTAAAAAATAAACCTAAAAATAAAGAAAAAGTAAAACCTAAACCCTAAACAAAAAAAAAACATAAACCTAAAATAACAATAAAATAAACTTAAACCTAAACTAAAATAAATAAAACCTAAAATAAACTAAACCTAAACCTAAACTAAATAAAATAAAATAAACTAAAAATAAACCTAAACCTAAACTAAAAAATAAAACCTAAAAATAAACCTAAAATAAAAACCTAAACCCTAACCTCAACCTAAAAATTAAAAATAAAACCTAAACCTAAAAAATAAAATAAGAATAAAACTAAATTAAAAAATAAATATAAACCTAAACCTAAACCTAAAAATTAACTAAACTAAATAAAAATAAAAATAAAATAAAGTAAAATAAATAAATAATAAACTAAATAAACCCTAAAAAACTTGAAACACTAAACCCTAAAGAACCCTAAATCCTAATCCTAAAATAAACCCTAAACCCTAAACCCTAAACCCTAAACCCTAACCCTAACTCTAAAACCTAAATCCTAAGCCCTAAACCCTAAATGATAAACTAAAACCATAAACTCTAACCCTAAACCTAAACCCTAAAACCCTAAACCCTAAAAAAAAAAACACTAAACCTTAAACACTAAAACCTAAACTCTAACCCTAAGACCTAAACCTTAAAATCCTAAACCCTAAACCATATAATGAAAAATAATAATAAATAAATAAAATAATTAAATAAAATAATAAAATTAAAAATGAAAAAATAAAAATAAAAATAAAAATAAATAAATAAATAAAAATAAAATGACTAAAATAAAACTAAACACAAATAAATAAATAAATTAAACATAAATAAAATAAAAATAAATAAAATTGAAATAATTAAACAATAAAAATAAAATCAATAAAATAAAAAATAAAAATAAAAAAATAAATAAACCATAAACTAAAAATAAAATAAAATAAAAATATATAAATATATAAAATAAATAAAAAATAAAATAAATAAACTAAAAAAAATAAACTAAAAATTAATAATAAAAATAAAAATAAAATAAAAAAAAAATAAATAAAAAATAAAAAAATAAAAAACCTAAAAAAAAAATAAAATTAAAATAATAAAAAATAAATCCTAAAATAAAAAAATAAAAAATAAAAAATAAAAAATAATATAAAAAAAAAATAAAAAACAAAAAAAATAAAAAAAAATAAAATAAAATAAAAATAAATAATTAAAAATAAAATAAAATAAATAAATAAAAGAAATAAATTAAAATAAAAATAAAAAATAAAATAATTAATAATTAATAAATAAAATAATTAAAAAATAAATAAATAAAAAGAAAAACTAAAAAAAATAAAAAATAAACCTAAAAAAATAAAATAAAAATAAAATAAATAAAAATAAACCTAAAAAATAAAAAATAAAATAAAATAAATAATAAATAAAAAAATAAAAATAAAAATAAAATAAAAATAAATAAATAAAATAAATAAATAAAAAAAAAAAATAAAATTAAAATAAATTAATTAATTACCTAAAAAAAAAAATAAAAAAAAAAAATAATAAAAAAATAAAAATAATCCTAAATAAAGAAAAGAAAATAAATAAATAAACAAAAAATAAAAATAAAAAAGTAAAATAACAAAATAAAATTAAAATTAAATTATATATATATAAAAACTGAAAATAAATAAAAAAATAAAATAAATAAACCATAAAAAAAAATAAAAATAAATAAATAAAAAAATAAAATAAATAAAATAAATAAAAATAAAAAATAAAAAAATAAAAAATAAAATAAAAATAAAATAAAATAAAAAATAAAAAATAAAAAAAATAAATAAATAAATAAAATATAAAATAAAATAAATAAACAAAATAAAATTAAAATATAATATATAAAAAAAAAAAAAATAAAATAAAATAAAATATATAATAAAAAAATAAAAAATATAATATTATATAATAAAATAAAAATATAAAAAAAATAAACCATAAAAAAATAAATAAAATAATAAAAATAATAAAAATAAAACCCAAACTCATCCTCTTCCTACTATAAACCTATCTTCATCTCCTGTGGTTTTGATGATCCTTAACATTACTTGTCCCTAAACCCTATGTAAATTTGAAACAAATCAAAAAAACCAAAAAATAAAGCAACTACCTACCTAAATCCATTAAGGATGCTCTAAAACCTTTCCCTACTAAAAATTTGATAAACTTCTTTCATGGCATCCCTGATCATGTGCTATCTTGAAAATAAATAAAGCAAACATAATCCAAATTTGGATAATGTTCATTCATAATCTAAACACTTGCTTTCTAAACGATCCTAACATGATACTAAAATGATAACTACTCAACTCTAGTTCTTACTTTATTTAAATTGTCAAATGCATCTAATGTGATCTTCTCTTTGATATAAAAAAATCACCTAAACCCTAAATAAACCCTAAACTCCCAAGTTCTACTCTGGTTGGCCTCTTCAAATTGACATAGATCCTATCCATTTGATGCTAAATAACCTAAATATTTCTAAAAAAACATCCTAAAATAAAAAGTAATTTTCAAAAGTTGACTAAAACTCTAGAAAAATTCATAATAACTAAACTAAAACTAAAAAAGAAAACCTAAATGCCTATTTCTACTAATCTAAATGATAAAGTTAATAAACTTATAAAGCTAAAGCTAACCCAAATAAATACTAAAATAATTCAATGTGTGCTTAATGTTAACATAATACTAATCTAATATAAACATATCACTAATGATATCTAAACCTTCTCTACATGATAAACCTAAAACCTAATAAATTGACAAAAAAATAACTCTAATCATTCTAACCTCTTTACCTCCTAAAATAAAAAAATAATTTTAATAAAATTTGCATAAAAATTTAGATGGCTAAAATTAAACAAAACTCAATTTGATCTAACCTAAACTACCTAATCCCATGATTGACATTCACTAATCCCACCTTTCACCTAACCTAGATAAGAAAAAATAAACTACCATCCAATTAAACCTCTAATAAGTCTCTAAACTATAAAAAATAAAGCTTTTCAAACTCTAAAAAAAATAAATCTAAATAAAAAAAATGTCCTATAACTCAAATAGATCTACTAATCAAGATATTCATCTCATAAATACCCATATTACTCCTTTCTAATTAATTTACTTATTTTCCTTTATCTTATTAAATACCTAAATTCTATTATTTAATGTTAAACCTACACCTAAACTAAAGTCTCTAATAATAACCTTACTCATAACCTCATAAATGCTTCTAAGATCAATCATGTTATAATGCTCAATACCTCTAATAATAATAAAATTTGAACAAACTAATGTTTCCATTTTATATGATCTCCATGTTGTTTATGCTAATAGAGTTGGTAAACATCTACAACTTAAAAGTTTGCTAACTCTAACAAACCTCGATTTCAAAAATCCCTTCCTCTAAAGAAAGGTTTCTCTCCTAATATTCTTGATTGTAAATTTAACTTGAACCAAAATAAAAAATAAAATAAACTAAAATTAAAAAAAATGAATTAAATAAACCTAAATATAACTTAATTTAAACTAAAATAAAAACCTAACTTAAACAAATAAACCCTAAACTAAATAAACCTAAACTAAAATAAACTAAAATTAAATTAAACTATAAAAATAAACTAAAACCCTAAACCTAAACCTAAATATTAAACTAAATCTAAACTAAACCTAACCTAAAACACTAAATTAAACCTAAATAAACCTATAAACTAAACCCTAAATAAGTATAACCTAAACCCTAAACTTAAACCCTAAACTAAAACCCTAAACTAAATCATAAAACCATAAACCCTAAACCCTAAACACTAAACTAAAAAACCCTAAACCTAAACCATAAACTAAAACTAAACTCAAAACCTAAATAACCTAAAACCCTAAACCTAAAATCTAAACCCTAAACCTAAACAAAATAAACTCTAAACCCTAAACTAAACCTAAAAAAATAAAACCTAAACTAAACTAAATAAATAAAAATAAATAAATAAAAGCCTAAAACAAAATAAAATAAAATAAAAACCTAAACTAAAACCTAAACCTACACATAAAAAGAATATAAAATAAAAAAATAAAAACTAAATTAAAATAAAATAAATAAATACTTAAGATAAACTAAAAAATATAAAATCTAAATAAAATAAAAGATAAACTTAAAATAAAAACCAAAACATAAATAATAAACCTAAAAATAAAACCTGAACCCTAAACTAAAGAAAAACCTAAACCTAAATTAATAATAAAATAAACCTAAACATAAACTAAAATAAACTAAACTAAATTAATTGAAACCTAAACCTAAACCTATGCCAAAATAAAAATTTAAAAAATTAAAATAACTAAAAATAATCCTAAACCTATACTAGAAAATAAAACCTAAAAGTAAACCTAAAATAAAAACCTACAACCTAAACTTTAAAAAATAAAATAAAAACCGAAACCTAAGCCCTAAAAAAATAAGCTCAAACATAAAAATAACCTAAAAATAAAACTAAACTAAAAAGTAAACCTAAACCTAAACATAAACCTAAAAAATGAACTAAAATTATAAACCGAAACTAAAACAAATAAACTTAAAATAAATAAACAAAACTAAATAAAAATAAAAATAAAACCTAAATCAAGATAAAAAATAAAATAAACTAAAAATAATAAAAAAATAAACTAAATAAATCTAAACCCTAACCCCTAAACACTTAACCCTAAACCCTAAGCCCTAAACCTTAAACCCTAAACCCTAAAACCCTAAACCTTAAACCCTAAACCCTAAACCCAAAACCCTAAAACCTAAAAAAACTAACCTAAACCCTAAACCCTAAACCCAAAACTAACCCAAAACCCTAAACCCTAAGAATGGGCAAAACCTTGATGGCAGGAACATCACCATCAACTAGGCTCAGTCTTGATCTAATGTTGGATGAGAAGATGGAGACAGATATGATGGAGAATTCGATATAAAGAACTAATGAGAACTAATGAGAACTAAAGAAACTGAAGAACGCCCAATCCGATCTACTGCTTATGGAACTATCTTTACATTAAAGATAGTTCTACTTATTTAAGGTTTTTGATTTACTCTATGGGTGTTTATTTTGATCTATGTCGTCGCTTATGTCTTAGAAAATATGGGGTGCTACTTGGTTGATGAAATTGAAAAGAAGAAATGTTGAATCTGAATTTATTCTCTATAAAAAAACCTTAAGCCCTAAACCCTAAATCCTAAATAAAAAACTTAATCCTTAAACTTAAATCCAAAACCCTAAACCAAAAACCCTAAACCATAAAACACTAAAAACCCTAAACATAAAACACTAAAACTTAAACCCTAGACCTTAAAACCCTAAACCCTAAACCCTAAAATCATAAACCCTAAATCCTAAATCCTAAACTAACCCTAAACTAACCCTAAATCATAATTCTAGACCCCAAACCTTGAATAAATATGTCATTAGGAGTAGATCTAAAGAATGACCTAATCCTAACATAGTTAAGGTAGCTAAAGAAAATTTCTTCAAGAGACTTTCCCTTGACTATTAGAGATTTGAATACCCTAAACCCTAACCCTAAATTGTACTATAATAACATTTATTATAGTATAATGTAGGATCATATATTTGAGCATGTATTCATGTGTTTTTGGATGTTATTAGATGTTTTGAAATGTTTTAGTATATTATGGTATTGTGCACTATAGTCTATTTTAATATAAATCATAAAAATATTAATTTAATAAATTAGATAATGAATATTATTAAATTTGAAGTGGGAATTAGGTTGTAGAGCCAAAGGGGTGCTATGCCACTTGTATTCTAGAAAGTAAGATTTTATGTTCAAAATAAATATTATATGTTGTAGCATTGTATAGCATCATATATCATAATAAATTATTCTATGCATTTTAAATTATTTTAGTATTTTATAATCATGCAGTCGAGCCTACATTAGGATTATTTATAAAAATGTTGATTTAGACTTTAAAATAGTGGAATTTGGCAAAATTCATAATAGGTAGAGCATGTCATCATAATATATTATTTTAATTTAAAATATATAAGTGATATGACTAAAATATATAGTATTTTATTATTTAGACTAATTTTATGATTTGTTTTTTCTTAAGCAATCCCTTGATATGCAATATAATATAATATAATTTGTTATAGTGTATTATAATATAGGATGCCATAACATAGTGTAGCATCATGCATTATAACATACTATTATGCATTACTACTTGTCATTTAGCATATTTTAGTTTGTTGTAGTATGATGTAGCTGAGTTTGTACTAGTATAATTTATAAAATTACTGATTTAAAGGTTGAGATGATGGGATTTGGCCAAATTTAAGGTAAGTGTTAGGGAACGTCATTGGGGGTGTGTTGTGGTGTGTCATTTAATCAAAAGAATGGAATTTTTCATCCAAAATAAATGTTCATTTTTCAACCAAATTTTATAAATTTTTTACTTAAAGTGATTCATTTTACGGTGTAATGTAAGATAATATATTATATGAAAGCATATTAAAATATAATGTACATAAAACTATAACTTCACATATATACATGAATGTGGTGGTGTTACTAAATGTTATTGTACATTTTAGTATATTTTATTTTGTTATAATACATTGGATCAAAACTCACAAAATGTTAATCAAGATTGAATTAAAGAAGAATTTGGCCAAATTCACACACACACCAAGAAGCAACACCAAAATTATGCTATTTTGTACCATTTCTAATAGAAAATAACAATTTTACAACCAAAAATGAACATTATTCATATTTTGAGAAAATTTTGTTATTTGTTCCTTTTAAGTGATTCTAATAAGGTGTAATGTTAGACAATATATTATATTATAGCAAATTATAATATAACATCATATACTATAATATAATATAGTGTGTTAATTTACACCATAATATGTTTAGCATGATAATATATACTTAGTTTGAGCTTGCACCTTCACAAATCATAAAATGTTGATTAAAATGTTAAGATAATGTAATTTGAATGATTACATTGTTAGGCATTTGATTAAAGTATTAAAGGTGTGCATAAGAGAAGAAATAAGATTTGATGAGAATTTCATGTTATGGACATGGAGGGAGATCCGCTAGGGGATCACAAATGCATTGAACAAGACATGTGAGGGGTCTATGTCGAAGGCATAGAAGAAGAAAATATGGGGATAAGGTTTGAATTTGATTTGATTATATGATTTGTGGAAAGACGGGATAAGAATATATAATCCATTGGGGATTAAGATCAAATCAACTTTAATTTGTTTTATTTTAATTGATGTGGAGACATATCTACTAAATATATGGGATTGAGTCCACTAGGAATTGGGTATATGAACCTTCCACTAAGGAAGCAGGTTTGGGCTATCCATTGGAGATTGGGATTTGAGTTTGATTTCATAGATTAGTTTGGAGATGTATCCGTTGGGAATAAGAGTTTGGTTGGATTTTTTTTGATTTAGACCCTACTAGGGGAGTTGGTTTAATTTGGCTGCATTGGGGAAGTTGGTTTTGAATTTGAATTATTTGCTTGACTTGTTTATATATGATTAGGGGCTCCACTAGGGAGAAGGGTGTGATTTAACTCCAATCAAGAAAAGCAAATTGGGTTTAATTTAATCTGAGTTAATGTATAGACCCTGTCAGTGTGCGCTGGACCCACTAAGAAGGGGTTATATTAGCCTTGACGTACCTCAAGTTTACAAATCCAAAGGATCTAATCGGTAGCTAGCCAAGCTAAGGGTTGCCTTCAGAAACTATGATAGAAGAAGGTAGACTTACATCTTCCAAAGTGAGGAACAACCTTTGGGTGACCTTTGGATGCACAACAAACCTCCTAGGAAGACTGAGTGAATGCAGCTAGGGACTTATGTTAACTCAAAAGTATTCAGGATTAATTTTATCTTAATTTCATGTGATTTGATATGGTTTTTTTTTGGTAGTTTGATTTCAAATTGAGGACATATCCACTAGGGATGTGAGCTCAATCAAATTTGATATATTTAATTTATGGAACATGTTGGTGTGCGATGGACCCTTTGAGAAGGGGATATATTGGACTTGTCCTATCTTATATTTACAAATCCAAAGGGATAGTCTATTGGCCATGGGGTAGAGCTAGTCAACCTAAGGGGTTGCCTTTTGGTGTGCAATATTAAGCTAAGAAAGTGTAGTTACATCTTAAAAGTAGGGAACAACGGGGTGTATTGGTAACATAAATAGAACCCACTTAGGGGAACTATTGAGTGAATGTCGGGAACTTATATCAACTCAAGAGTAATCGTGATTCCTTTAAAGAGTTTTGTTGACACCCTAAAGATAGGATGCCGCTTGGGAAAAGGTAGCTAGGTGTCCTCTAATCCACAAGTGAATATATATGTTTATATGTTTACATGACCTATTGGTGTGCAAGGGATCACTAAGAAGGGGCTATGTTGGCCTTAACCTATCTTAGATTTACTAACCAAGGGAGAATATGTACATCCACAGATGGATTCTCCAACCATAGGGGTTACAGGAAGAACTCCAATATGATAGTAACCCGTGTAGTGTCTAAATGGGGTTGCAAAGATGTTATCCAAATATAGTGCCCACAGAAGTGCTATAAGGGCCATTATCCCAGCCTTGGAAAAGAAAGCCTATAAGTGTATTGGCCAACTCAAGGAGAAAACAGACTTACATCTATGAGTGGTGTATCCAAAGGTGTGAGAAACAACCAACCTAAGGTGTATCCATCCAAATGAGTGGCGTATACGTCAGCATAGTGAGAACAAACCAACCAAAGGTGCTCGTCAGTGTGCAATGATCAATCTTGAAAGAAAGTGTGTAGGCTTACAACTTTCTAAGTGGAACTGATCATCAGGATAGCCTATCATCAGTGGGACATATGCTATCTGACATAAAGTGACTATTAAGAGGAGAGACTCGAGCCAGGACTGGACCCAAACTTGAAGTAGTAAGGAGGGAAGGAGCCATGAGGGTACTTATCCTAAACCTCAAATATACTACCTAGTGCAAAGGCTAATCCAAGAAGAAAGCATAGTAGACACATCCTCTTAAATAAATCCAAGATGAGGTAGCTTACCGCCACAATGCCTACCAAACTAACAAGGCCATGGTGTAGTGGCCAAGTAAGAAAGGAAAGATAGCACTTACATCCTCCAAAGCAAGAAGACCACTGACACACTAACAGCACATAAGCTCACCTAAAATACTAAGTGAGTGTCAGGCATTATCTCAACTCATAGTAAGATAAAAAAAAAGATATGTGTTTTTTATATGTTTGTGTGTAGTTTATGTTCATGTTGTGTTGATGAAGGATAGGACACCACTCAGGTTCCTTACACCTACCCTAACCACATAGTGGCGGATTTGCAAACAAGAATACTTTTAGCATGGAAGAGATTGAATTCATAATGGAATTTTCATTGATGATAATTATTTTCAAACATAATTTATAATATTTCTTTAAGTAGAGCATAGATTGAAAGCTCTCCCTTATGATTAATAAGATAAGATCTTTCTTGGTAGGTCTTCTATGGGAAAAGGCCTTCCCAAGTGGGTTCAAACTTGCCTCCCATCTTATGGCAACATCCCTTAGAACTAAAATAAGCTCTCCTACTTGAAAAGCTCTAGGACAAACCAACTTATTATGAGCTTGAATCATTTTTGTACAACTTGAGGTTTTGGCATGCCCACAGTGTCTCTTCCTCCAAACCTTGAGCTCTTCTAATCAACTGCATTACTCTATTATTATCTCTACACGCTATCCTTAGTGATGGGAGTTGACTCTAATGGTAGAATACTTTAGACCCATACTAAGGATAAAAGAGTATAATCAGTTGGAGTTCTATATGTGGTGCAGTAGGCCCACAAGGCTTCAACTAACTACTCATGCCATTATCACATGTTATTATCGAGTGACTTCTTCAGTATTTGGATGAGAGTTTTATTGAAGGCTTCTGCTAAACCATTTGCCCTCGGGTAGTTGATGGTAGAATATCTCCAATCTAAGTTTTGTCTCGGGGCAAAGTTATTGATCTCAGTGCTCTTGAATGCAGTACCATTATCAGATATAATTCATCAAGGAACTCTAAACCTATATATGATATGATTCATAAAAAACTGGAGCACATGAAGGACCTCTTTAAGCGAATCACCTTTGCCCATTTGGAAAAGTAGTCGAGTGCCTAAAATGAATCGATGACCTTGGAAGAAGGAGGATCAATCACCCATTATGTTCCCAACACTCAAATGGCCATGAGGCCAATGTAGGATGTAGAATGTTGGGTGGTTAGTGACCACACCGGGTATTTGACTGGCATCACCTAGCCATATCCATGTAATCTTTGATCATCAACGGTCAGTAGTATCCTAGTCTCTTGATCTTGGCTTTCATCTTCAGACCGGATTGGTTGGCTCCACATAATCTTTAATGTACCTCAGTCACCATCTTATGAGTTTTGTGCTTGTCTATTAAACATAACCACATATAATTGAAAGATCTCCAGTACAAGACACCATCCACAAGAGCCTAGGAAAGTGCTCTATGCTTCATCTGATGGGCTTGAGAATTCTCTTAAGGTAGTTTTCTTTTATTTAGGTAATCCATGAATGATTGCCTCTAATCTAACTCCTCTTCCTTCTTGGCAATGGAAACCTCCCTTCAAGAGAGTACTTTTGATGAGTTCAATGTCAAGGGATAAGACTTGTCTATTTTGGACCATTGATATGGACTCATCCTCTCATGTTAAACTCATTGCAAGGTTGGCATATGCTACAATGTTCTCTCCTCGAGGAATCTTATAAATGGTAACCACTAGGATTTGGGCCATCAACCCATGGTGTACTTATGGAGTGATGGACCCTATTATAATGACAATTAACTGCTAGAATCCTCAAAGATGTTGATGTTCTAGATGCTTAGAGTAATGGCTAACTCTTCACCAATAATTAGAGCCTCATATTAAGCTTTATTGTTGGTCCACGGATTGGACATGATATGAGAATCTCATATGCGTCCGAGTTAAGAGAACTTCCTACACGCCTTTTCTAGAATAGTAGTTATGGTTCTTCTCTTTGAGAGGAAGCCCATCAAAGTACATCTCCCAGGTGAATGCTAGTATCCCTAAGTTCATGATTTGTTCAAGAGATCATCACTAAGTGGAGAAAGAAGTGGGTGTGCGCTAAAAATCGCTATTTATCCTTTCACCACATGAGGTATGAAGGTAATGTCAAAGAGAGGATCATGGACCATGCCAATCATCCATAGCAGCCATGTCATGAGATACTATAGTGATTGATCTTAGTGATTAAGTTCACCTTATAAGGAAGCATGAAGCTTTAGATGATTAATGCAAAATGATTTTCAATGGGTGGATAATTAGCCTCCATAGGGATTACATGATGGAGGTAGTAATGTATTTTCTTCCCTCATTGGCTTGTCCAACAAAGCACCAAGAGAGTCATCTAACGCAAAGAAGTGTAAATGGCTCCCGGATGGGGCTAGAACCATATCATCGTAATGCTTGATGCCTTTGAAGGCATGTTCACAATTGTCATCCCACTTGAACTTGGCAACCTTTTTGACAAGTGCTAAGGATGGCTGGCATCTTCTAGATATGTTAGATATAAAGCATTTTAAACACTCCAACTGCCCTTGGAATGATCTTAGTTGAGTTAAACTTTTATGAGGTGGCATTTCAAATATTGCCTTGTTCTTCTCTGGATTGATTTCAATTCCCTAGTGTCAGACAACAAACCCAAGAAATTTTCTTGAAGCTACTCCGAATGCACACTTCAGGGGGTTCATTTTGAGGTTAAATTATCTAAACTATTCAAAAACTACTCTCAAGTCAAAGAGAAGGTCTTCCTTTTCTACTTTTGACCAAGAGATCATCGATATAGCACTCAACTTGATGATGAATGAGTTCATCAAAGATTCAAGTCACCCTATGTAGTAATCGACATTTTTAAGAAAGGCATCACCGAATAAATAGACCATTGGGGTTCTAAAAGTAGTGTTTCTTTCATCTTTGGCCATCTTTATTTATATAGATGATCCATCCATGAAAGAGAAGACTTCATAAGATAAGATGTCCGCCATCGCCTCGATTGGCAATGAAAATTCATCTTTTGTATATGTCTTATTTAAATCCCTAGAATTGATGAATATGTGAATTTGGCCATTCTTTTTTAACGGATGATGTTGGCTAACCGGGTATTTTTCTTCCTGATGAAGTCAAGCATCGCTTTGACTTCATAATTGACCTATTATTCTTTATCTAATCACATGTGTCTAGGAGTTTGCTTGATAGGGTTAGCAGTAGGCTCTATTCTTAGTTTATGGATCGCTACGTCAAGAGCCAATCCAAGTATCTCTTCATAACTACATGCAAAGCAATCTTTAAACACAGTCAATAGCCTAACTAAGTCATTAGTTTTAATTTCATTCAACAAAGAATTTATGTAAGTCAGGCATGGATCTTCTTCAGTTCCTAAGTTAATTTTCTTGAGCTTGTTGATGGTTGACTTGATCTCTTCTTTAAACTCGGTGCATCTTTGACATCAAAATCATCTAGATCATTTGAGGTTTCTAAGCACAGCTCCTCATATAAGTTAATGTGATTCGAAAAGAACTTATCAGATTCCAAATGATTGGTGATGACTAAGTAGTAATCGTCATCATCGACTGGACCCACTGTACTAAATCCTAGTCTTGGTCTTGATTGAGAGTTTTTGTATTTGTTCTTCCGTATTCTTTCAAACTAGTCTAACCTACACTTTTACCAAGTATGTGGGATTAACCCTTTCTTTGCTAAATTATGAACACAATGCAAGAACCAATCAAAAGGTGATTTTATTATATCTTTATATGAATCATCCTCAAGTTTTACATCAACTTCTTGACTTAAGAATGATGCTCCCAAAAAGAACATCTAAGAGTTCACACTTGTGGATGACTTAGGGTTCTTTAACTAACAAACCCTCAGCTTTTTGAGAGGAAAGTGAGGTTAGAGCTAAGGTTCCCAACTGATGCCTAATTATTTCACATATAGACTTGGATACACTTATGCTTTGCTTTGGATCCCGGTCTTCATCGCTATCTAGCTCAAGTGTCACCTCCAAGGGAATCTACTACAGAAGAGTCAGTGTGCTAACCATATAAGACTCATCCTATGAACTAGATTCTAAGTCTATATGGATAGCGTGTACTGTAGTGGGACATATCTTCTATTGGGTTAATAAGGAGGTTTTCCACCCGGGACTACCATGAACTAGCCTCTTACCTCGGTGGAGGTCATCTACCCATATGTTCAAAAGGAGTAACGAGTTATGTGTGGAATCTAATGTTAGGCTCCACTTCCTCCTCCAAGTTTATTTTAGCTC
Source organism: Cymbidium sinense (assembly GCA_021442155.1). Lineage (NCBI taxonomy): Eukaryota > Viridiplantae > Streptophyta > Magnoliopsida > Asparagales > Orchidaceae > Cymbidium > Cymbidium sinense. The sequence goes on from CM038215.1 coordinate 185,692,300, forward strand.
CCTTTTATTTTATTTTCATTTTCTCTTTTCTTTTCTTTTTCTTTTTCTTTTTCTCTTTCCTTTTCTTTTTCTTTTTCTATTTCTTTTAATTCTTAACTTTGGCCAGGTTCATGAGAATAGACTTGTTGATTTTTAGGGAGGTAGTAAGGCACATCAGCATATATGTCAACCTCCTGAACTATAAATGGCTTGAGATCTCTTTTGACATAGTAGACGATCCCACCTCTAACGAACATCATACACTGATGTAGAGAGAATGGAATTATGTTGTTCTCATGTATCCATGGTCTCCCGACCAAAGGGTTGAAAGATGTATCCAAGTCTATAATGTGAAACTTGGGCTTGAGACCTGTTGACCTCACTTTTGGAGTACAGATTCAATCTTCCTATCCTAGACTTAGGAGTCTTCTAGACACTAAGACTTCCCTAGTCATAATACACTTCTAACAATTAGTAAACACTTAACCTAAAGACTTATGGTTAACCATAGGATTAAGTTATGCCTTTAATTAGGATAATCCACCTACCCTACAACCCAAATCCAATACATGTTCACCTTATAAAACCAAACCTCAAGTTCAATTCAAACATCAAATTCAAATCCAAATCCAAACCCAAATTCAAAAACCAAATGATTAAAGCCCATGATCAAATCCAAACTTGAAACCCTTCCTAAGCCAAAAGACAAATCTTAATCCAAATCAATCCAAAATCAATTGATTTTCATAATCAATTTATATCTTCAATCATCTTTCTAAATATAAATCAAATCTATATTCAGCTGATTAAAACTAAATCAAACTAAATCAAACTAAATCTAATTAAATCAAAACCCTTCCTAAGCTATATGACCTATCCCATGGACATAGCCAAAACTTAATCCAAATCAAGTCAAACTCAATTGAATTTCTAACAAATCAATCATATTTTCAATCATCTTCACAAATTTACATGAAATATACATTTAAATTATCAAAAGTAAATCAAACCAAATCAAAATCCAAACCTAAGCACATGACCCAACTCCATGGACTTAGCCAAATTCCTTCATTCCAAAACCCAAATCAATTGATTTTCTCATGAATCAATCATACATTCAATCATATTCACAAATATAAATGAAATCTACAATCATCAAGCCAAACCAAAATCAATCCAATTCAAACCTTAACCCTTTTGACTTGAAATGTTCAAATGAACCAAAACCCATTTGAACCAAAGTAAATTGCAAATTGAATTTATATATCAATCCCAAATCCATATATAAACTCAACTAAATCAAACTCAACCCAAAATCAAGCCAACTAAACCCAATTGGTCCACTTGACCCAAAGTGGCCAATTTGACCTATTTGAGCCTTCTAATCCTACCCAAATTGGATTGAACCAAGCCCATAAAACCTCTCATCATGATTGTTGATCACCCTAAGTTGATCAATTGTCACAAATTGGGTCAAACTAAGTCAACTTCATCATTTTACCAAGTCAACCCCTTAACCCATATGAACCCAAACTAGCCAAATTGCAACTAATAAAATCTTGAAACCAATGATTCATACCAAATCAAAATCAATATTTGAATATGACTTGACCTTCAATTGAGTCAAACCAAACCAATTGGCCCTTGACCTAAGTTGACCCAAATTTAACTAAAAGATAAAATTGGGTCAAATCAAAATATAAACTAAATTGATTACAATCAATGGCTCAAGTTCATTCCAAATTGATTGTTGAATCTGACCAAAGCCCTGACTTGACCCAATTGAACCGAATTGACCTACTTAGCCCAAATTGGCCTAAAGGTTCAAGTTGGCCTAAATCAAAACCAAATCCAAATTAATTGAAAATAAGGCCTAAAATCATATTCAATTGATCAACTAAACCAAACCAACACCTAACACAAGCCAATTTGGCCAATTTTATCAAATTGGCCAACTTAACCCATTTGACCCAAATGAATTCAAATGAGCCAAAATCAAATCTAAGCCAAACTAAACCAAATAAATTGAATCAAAACATCCCAAATGATTATATGAATTTGACCCAACCTTTGGTTTGACCCGATTTGACAAATTGGTCAACTTTACGTAACCTAACCCAATTTGACCTAAATGAGTCAAATTGAGCCAAACCTAACCAAATCAACTCCAATTGACTTGAAATTTAGCTAACCCATTTTGGCTCATTTCAAATTTTCCCAAATCAAATCCAATGCCAAATGATCATTCTACCCTTGGGTCAAGGGCATCACATGAGACAAATCACCCATATAAGTGGTCATTTCCAATGGTCCACTTGGTACTCTACCAATGGTCCACTTAGGCAAAAGGACACTTTCCAACCACCCAAGGGGTGGTTGTCGCCATGACCCATGGGAGGTGAAATCACCTCACCCTCCCCATTGGAGCATTTGAAACCCATAGACACCATGATTTTCTTGTAGCCACCTCCAGACCTTCAACCAACCAAGCTGAGCCAACTCACCTCCTCCCCACCACCGATGACTCCCTGAGATGGCTGGACGGCCACTAGAAGCCAAATCTAATCCCACCATTTGATCAACATGAAGGGGGGTATACACCCCTTTTTCAAACACACACAAAATCATTCCTAGCCCTCTACCCAAGATGAGCTAGAGCCATTCCCTAAGCTCCAAGTTGCTCGATCAAAAAATGCCATTCCTATCCACCCCAAAATAAGACACTCCCATTTCTGACCTAACTTTCTCATCTCTCCATCAAATTCAAATTAACTTTGCACTCACCTTCCCTAGGCCTCATCAACAAGAATGAATCATTTTCTAATCTTCTCGAGCATTGGAGGTGGGACTTTGATCAAAGCCGAGCTCCGAATCATCGGTTCATGGCCTTTCAAGAGAATATCAAGGAATCGATCCAATTGCTACTCAATAGGGCTTCATCTCTAATAAATGAAGCTTCTTCAATCATTTGAGCTACTGGTCTTGAGCTTCAATGAGGTATGCTTCCAAAACTGATCCTTAGGCAAAAATGGGTTGATTTTTGATGAAAACTTGCATCTCATGTGATCTTGATCATTGGATCCCTCTCGATGTGTGATGTGGGATCCTTTGAGTTGATCCGAAGCTCGTAAGCTCATCAAGTGAGCAATGGTGGAGACTCCATTCTCCCTCACTTGCATGATTTAGATCAAACATAATTTGTTCTTCATGATCAATGGAAGGTCATGATTAGATCCACTAGATCCGATTTAATCCTATTAAGCTGGATTAATCAGCCATCCGATCTTAGATCGATGGAGACAAAAGCCACCGCCACGCCACGTAGTCGAAGTCGATAAGTTTTAAGTAGCCAATCCATGGTGCCAGGAAAGTAATGAGTGTGCGTGCCAATGATTATTTTAATTAGGCTTAATTAATCATTTTAATGGCAAACTTCTAAAAATTATAAAAAATCATAGAAATAAAAAATGCAAATAAATACTTTTTAAAGATATTTAGAGGAATTAATTAAAATGATCTTATAAATTTGAACATAAATTAAGATTTAATTACAAAATTAATTATTTTAATTAGTCCAATTTATATGATTTTCTCTTGATTTTTGCTGCTCACTTAATTAGAAAATTGACCAATTAAATCTTAACTCTTTTAAGTTAATTAATGATTAATTAATTTGAATAGTCATAAATTGTTAATTAAGTTTATTAATCATTATTCACAGTAAGTAAACTAAGGAATAAGGTTGGGACCCCTTTCCAAGTTCATTTAACCCTTTTTAAAATAAAATTATTAAGATTTAAAATTAATTAAATCACTTAATCAAATTAAAATCATAATCACATCAAACCTTACCAATTAAATCATGAGGTATCTTTAGTTTAATAACCTAAGTTTAATGAAATTATGGTTAGTCCACATGTGTGGAAAACCATAAGAGTAATTAATTAAGTCCCTTAATCTAATTAACTATTAATCATGAGCCAATTGCAGGCCCCTTTATTTCTTAGATCATTGCAAGTTTATTTTCCATGCATATCATGTTGGCTCATAATTATTTAGTTAATTACTTTAAGGTGACAGTAAGGGTAATTAATTCATCTAATTAAGGTTCAACTTAATTCCAAAAAATCAACTTAACTACATTTCCTTAAATTAAATCAAATCACTAATGTGGAATGGGTTTAAAACAACAAGTGATGATTTCTCTTCTCCTTTAAATCAAATCAAATCCAAAACTTAATTAATAAAGAAGCTTTGTCTTTTAAATAATCTTATTTGATTTGATTATCTTAAGAACTAGTTTGGTTGAATGAATCACATGCTTATATTTGATTGTCCTTTTCCAATCATGTTAAATTTGGTATGTCATTTGAATTCATGCATCCATATTTTCAAAATCAAGTAAAATAAAAGGATTTCCTTTATGTAAACTTGCATGTGTTGATTTAATTTAATATATGTGTATTATTATCACTATTAAATCCAAATGTATTTTTTCAAAAGCTTATAAATGAATAATAATATGTGTTATGATGCTAGTTATAAATACATAAGAAATGCATGTGCTTATAGCTTAAGTGTATGAATGTTGAGTTCTCTTTCCTCTATTAATGTATTGATTTATATAAGATTGAATGGTAATGATATAGTAACATCCTGAACAGGTTTTTAGCCCTCAAGGAGGTCATTTGATTACCTCTTCTTGTTTAACAATGGCATATACCCATGATTTCATTCTTATATATTTCAACATTAGAATTTGATTTTAATTCATATATATAAATGATTCAATAAAAAAATATATATACAATCTTTGCATGGTATCTTTTCCTCATTTATGTATACATCTATGTGTGTCCAAGAAAAGTAAGTATATAATCTAGACATCCGGAATAAGAGCTTTAGTTACCCAAGGAGGTCATTTGATTATCTCACTCCTAGTTTAACATGACACATACTTGCGTATATCTTTCTACATGTATATGTATATGTGATTAGTGAATGAAAATCCATTTTACATTAAAATTGCATGCATTCATAATTGACTAAGTGGTTGAATTAATTATCCATATGATTTGGAGCTTACTTCCTATGTTCATGGGTATTTAGTTTGGACATCCCAAGAATATGAGGCTTTAGCTAGCTCCAAGGAGGTCATTTGGTTACCTCACTTCCCTAGTTTAACAACGGCACATGCTTATTTAATTTTATTCTTATGTTCTTTTTCTATAAGAATTTGGATAAAGTTTTAAATTAATATGTTTAAATAATTCAGTCAAATAAAATATAAATTCTAAACATACACATACATTCATCATTTAAGTGCTAAAATATGCATGTATAGATACACTTAGATTAAATCATATGCACATGTGATGGAAAGGAATGATTTAATATATGTCATGTGGTAGTAATTCAGCTAAATTAATCTTAAGATCTTCATTTTGAATAGGATTATTTAAAGTGAACCCAAACTTAGGATTAATTAAATCATTTAATAAGCCATTCACTAAAGAGAACTAAATCAAATTAATATACTTTAGAAAGTAACTTAAGGTAGGGATGAAAGAGGGCAATCCTCTTTTCCTCTCTTTATAGCACTTAGTTGCAAAGTGTAATCAAATGAAACAAAAGAAAACACAAATTAAAATTCTTAAATCAGTTAAACTACTTCAAGTGAAATTAGCCTTTCTTGTTAAATTGAATCCTTCTACACTTAGAAAATACAACACTAATGCCTAACAAGACTTACCAATAAGCCTTAATAGACCACTTATAGCTCTAAGTTAGGATGGTGTGTGATGTGATGTATGTTTTTTTTTATGATGTATTGTTATAGATTGGATGTTAGTGTATGCTCAGAGACTAGATGATAAGCCAATATTAGCCTAATCATGTTTTCTATAGGGGATTATGCTTAAGGGATTCTTAAAAATAAATATGAATGCCTATTTTATAGGTTGCTTAAATCCTTAAGCATAATCCAAGTTAGGATAGGTGGGCTTAGTAGATGTGTAAGGTGCTATGTTCAAATTATAAATACAACTGCTTGGGATTATATGTATATTTAGCAAACCTTTATTTTGCAGGTGTAGTTAGATTTACTTTTCCCACATAAATGTAATTTTTGCAATAAGAATTTGGATTAGTGCTATGGGGATTAGGATGAGTAGTGATCAGAAGGCTTTGTCCTAGGGTGCCCTATGATGCCTTTAAAGCAAGCACCATCCAAATCAAAGAAGGAACCAAATCAGAAATGGAGATATGAAGAAAGAAGACCCCCATAGCATTTAATACAATTATCATTATTCTTTCATATTCCATGTTGTATAAGGGTAGAGCTCACAACCCATCTTTTCACTTCTGGTATGTACCAAAATCACACCGACCTTTTATTCTTTTATGATATTCTATATAATTGTTTGATCTCATGTTTACATTGTGCATTAAGACGGCTTGCCTTTCATAGTTTCTTAAATGATTCATGCTTTAATGTGTGGCTTGGATACGATTAGGATCTTAAGATAAACCCTAAACTAAAACGTGAATCCTAAACCTATAACCTAAACCCTAAACACTAAACCCTAAACCCTAAAAACCCTAAACCCTAATCCCTAAAACCCTAAACACTAAACCCTAATCCCTAAAACCTAAACCCTAAACCCTAAACCTAAACCCTAAACCCTAAACCCTAAACCCCAAACCCTAAACCCTGAAAAGTCTAAAACATAAACCTAAACTAAATAAAACATTAAAATATAATAAATAAATAAAACCTAAACAAAAATTAAAAAAATAAAATAAAATAAAAATATAAACTAAAACTTATACCTAAACCTAAACTTAAGCCTAAACCGAAACCTAAACCGAAAAAGAAAATAAAATAAAAAACTAAAACTAAACTAAAATAAAATAAATAAAAACCTAAAATAAACAAAAATAAATAAATAACCTAAATAAAATAAAAACTAAACATAAAATAAAATTAAAATAAACCTAAAATAAAATAAAATAAAATAAAAACTAAATAAAAACCTAAACCTAAAACATAAACCTAAAAATAAAACCTAATACTAAATAAAAAATAAACCTAAACCCTAACCTAAAAAAAACCTAAACCTAAAATAAAAATCAAATAAATTTAAACCTAAACTAAAATAAACTAAACTAAAATAAATAAAGCATAAACCTAAACCTAAAATAAACTAAACCTAAACCTAAACCTAAACTAAATAAAATAAAATAAACTAAAAATAAACCTAAACCTAAATTAAAAAATAAAACCAAAAAAAAACATAAAATAAAACCTAAAACCTAAACCTAAAAATAAAATAAAAACCTAAACCTAAACTTAAAAATAAAAAAATAAAACCTAAACCTAAAAAATAAAATAAAAATAAAACTAAACTAAAAAATAAACCTAAACCTATACCTAAACCTAAAAATAAAAATAAAAAAAAACCTAAACTATAATAAATAATACTAAAATAAATAAACATAAATAAAAATAATAAATAATAAATAAACCAATTAAACTAAATAAACCTAAACTCTAATTTACTTAATTTGAAAATAAAAATAAAATATAAAAAATAAAAACTATCCCTAAACCCTAAACTAAATTCTAAACCTAAACCTAAACCTAAACCCTAAACCTAAACCTAAACAAAACCCTAAACTCTAAACCCTAAACTCTAAACACTAAAACCTAAAACCTAAAACTAAACCCTAAACCCCAAACCTAAAACTAAACTTAAACCCTAAACCCTAAACCTAAACTAAACCCTAAACCTAAACCCTAAACCTAAACCTAAAATCAAAAATAAACCTAAATAAAATAAAATAAAACTAAAATAAAACATAAACTTAAACAAAACTTAAACTTAAACCTAAACCAAAACCTAAACCTAAACCCTAAATAAAATAAAATATAAAATAAAAATTGAACTAAAATAAAATAAATAAAACCATCAATTAAACTTAAAAAATTAAAAAAACCAAAAAAAAACCTAAATAAAATAAAACCCAAACATAAATAAAACCTAAAATAAAATAAAAAAACTAAATAAAACCTAAACCTAAAAAAATAAACCTAAAAATAAATAAAAAATTAAACCTAAACCCTAAACTAAGAAAAAAACATAAGCCTAAAATAAAAATAAAATAGACAAAATAAAATAAACTTAAATCTAAACTAAAATAAACTAGACTAAAATAAATAAAACCTAAACCTAAACCTAAAATAAACTAAACCAAAACCCTAAACTAAATAAAATAAAATAAATAAAAAATAAATCTAAACCAAAACTAAAAAAAAAAACCTAAAAGTAAACCTAAAGTAAAAACCTAAACCTAAAAAAATAAAATAAAAAATTAAACCTAAACCTAAAAAAATAAATAAATAAACCTAAACCCTAAACCCTAAACCCTAAAATAAATAAACCTAAATAAAAATAATAAATAAAATAAATAAAAAATAAACTAATTAAACTAAATAAACTTAAACTTACCAATTTACTTAATTTGAAAAAATAAAAAAAATAAAAAATAATAAAAAATAAGAAACCATATCCCTAAAACTAGCCCTAAACCCTAAACCCTAAACCTACAACCCTAAACCCTAAACCCTAAACCCTAAACCCTAAAACCCTAAACCCTAAACCCTAAACTCTAAACACTAAAACCTAAAACCTTAAACCCTAAATCCTAAACCCCAAATCCTAAACCCTAAACTAAACCCTAAACCCTAAACTTAAACCCTAAACCCTAAACCCTAAACCCTTAAAACCTAAAAACCAAAAAACCTAAACCTAAATAAAATAAAATAAAACTAAAATAAAAACATAAACTTAAACAAAAACCCAAACTTAAACCTAAACCAAAACTTAAACCTAAACCCTAAATAAAATAAAATATAAAATAAAAACTAAACTAAAATAAAATAAATAAAACCATCAATTAAACTAAAAAAATTAAAACCAAAAATAAAACCTAAAATAAAACCCAAATATAAAAAACCTAAAATAACATAAAAAAACTAAATAAAACCTAAACCTAAAAATAAACCTAAAATAAATAAAAAATTAAACCTAAACCCTAAACTAAGAAAAAAAACATAAGCCTAAAATAAAAATAAAATAGACAAAATAAAATAAACTTAAATCTAAATTAAAATAAAGTAGACTAAAATAAATAAATCTAAACCTAAACCTAAAATAAACAAAACCAAAACCCTAAACTAAATAAAATAAAATAAATAAAAAATAAACCTAAACCAAAAAAAAAAAAAAACCAAAAAGTAAACCTAAAGTAAAAAACCTAAACCTAAAAAAAAAAAAATAAAATAAAAATTAAACCTAAACCTAAAAAAAATAAATAAATAAAACTATTCTAAAAAATAAACAAAAACTAAACCTAAACTGACAAATAAACTAAAATAAAAACCTAAAATAAATAAATAAACTAAATAAATAAAAAAAATAAAATAAACTAAATAAACCTAAACCTAAAAAAAAATAAACCTAAAACCCTAAACTAAACCTAAATCATAAACCATAAACCTAAACCTAAACTTAACCCTAAAAATAAAATAAACCCAAAACCTAAACCCTAAAATAAAATAAAATAACCCAAAGTAAACTAAACACTAAACCATAAATAAACCCAAAAACCATATAAATAAACCTAAATAAACTAAAATTAAACCCTAAACCTAACTAATAAAACTAAACCTAAAATAAATTAAAACTCTAAACTAAATAATAAACCTAAACCTTAAACTCTAAACTAAACCTAAATAAAACCTTAAAACCTAAATCCTAATCACTAAACCCTAAACCCTAAATCGAAAACCCTAACCCTAAACCCTAAACCCTAAACCTAGCTCCAAAAAATAAACCCTAAACCCTAAACCCTAAAAACCTAAACCATAAACTCAAAACCTTAAAGCCTAAACCCTAAACCCTAAAAACCTAAACCTAAACTAAATAAAACTTAAATTTAAAATAAATAAAAAACCTAAACCTAAATTAAATAAAATAAAAAATAAAATAAAAACCTAAACTAAAACCTAAACCTAAACCTAAACTTAAACCTAAAAATAAAATAAAATAAAAAATAAAAACTAAACTAAATATAATAAATAAAAACCTAAACGAAACTAAAAAAGATAAAACAAACATAAAAATAAAAAACCTAAATAAAATAATAAAATAAAAAATAAAATAAAAACTTAAACTAAAACCTAAACCTAAACCTAAACTTAAACCTAAAAAAACAAAAAAACACTAAACTAAATATAATAAATAAAAACCTAAATGAAACTAAAAAAATAAAATAAACATAAAATAAAACCTAAATAAATAAACCTAAACTAAAAAAATAAAAATTAAATAAAAAAACCTAAAGCTAAAAATAAACCTATAAATAAAACTTAAAAATAAATAAAAAATAAAACCTAAACACTAAAATTAAGAAAAAACATAAACTAAAATAAATAAAATCGAAACCCAAACCTAAAATAAAAAAACCTAAACCCTAAACTAAATAAAATAAAATTAACTAAAAAAAACCTAAACCTAAACAACCTAAACCTAAATAAAATAAACTCTAAAAAACTAAACCTAAACTAAATAAAACCTAAAAATAAAATAAATACCTAAAATTAAACCTAAACTTAAACCTAAATAAAAATAAAATAAACCTAAAATAAAAGAAAATAAAAACTAATTAATAAACTAAACTAAAATATAAACATTAAAATAAAAAAAACCTAAAAATAAATAAAAATAAAACCTAAAACCCTAAATTAAAAAACCCTAAACCTAAAATAAACTAAACTAAAATAAATAAAACCTAAACCTAAAATAACTAAACCTAAACCCTAAACTGAACAAAATAAATTAAATTAAAAATAAACCTAAACCTAAACTGAAAAATAAAACCTAAAAATAAACATAAAACCTAAACTTAAAAAAATAAAATAAAAACCTAAATCTAAACCTTAAAAAAAAGCTAAACCTCAAAAATATAATTAAAAAAAACTAAACTAAAAAAGAAACAGAAACCTAAACCTAAACCTAAAATAAACTTAAATAAAATCCCTAAACTAAAATAAATAAACCTAAAATAAATAAACTAAAATAAATAAAAAAATAAACTTAAATCAAAATAAAAATAAAATAAACTAAAATGAATAAATAATAAACTAAGCAAACTAAATAATCCTAAACCTACCGATTTACTTAATTTAAAAAAAAAACTCTAAACCATAAACCCTAAACCCTAAACCCTAACCCTCAACCCTAAAAACCCTAAACCCTAAACCTTAACCCTAAACCCTAAATCTTAAAACCCTAAACCTAAAACCCTAAATCCTAAACCCTAAACCCTAAACCCTAAAAACCTAAAAACCTAAACTTAAACTATCTAAAACCTAAAAAAAAAATTTAAAAAAAAATAAGTAAATGTAAATTAAATGAAAAAACAAAATAATAAAATTAAAACCAAAATTAAAACCTAAACCTAAACTTAAAAATAAAATAAAATAAATAAAAACTAAGCTAAACTAAAAAATTTAATTAATTGAAGAATAAAAGAACTAAATAAAATAAAAACTAAACTTAAAATAAAATTAAATAAAAATTAAATAAAAACCTAAACCTAAGAATAAATATAAAATATAACCTAAACCCTAAATGAAAAAAATAAAATAAATATAATAAAATAAACCAAAACCTAAACTATAGTAAACTAGATAAAATTAAATAAAACCTAAGCCTAAACATAAGCCAAAACAAAAACTATAAAAAATAACTAAACTAAAAAAACCTTAACCTAAATTAAAAAAATAAAACATAAAAATGAACCTAAAATAAAAAACTAAAACCTAAACCTAAAAAAATAAAATAAAAATCTAAACTAAACCTAAAAAATAAATAAAACCTAAATAAAAAATAAAATAAAATAAACCACTAAAAAATACTAAACCAAACCTAAACCTAAAATAAACTAAAATAAAACCTAAATAAAATAAATAAAATAAATAAAACCTAAAAAAAAATAAAATAATTAAAAATAAACTAAACTAAATAAAACCTAAACCTAAACTTAATTTTAATTAAAAAAATCTTAAACCCTAATCCTAAACCCTAAACCTAAAACCCTAAACCTAAACCCTAAACTAAATAAAACCTAAACTATAAACCTAAACCCTAAACCTAAATAAACCCTAAAAAATAAACCTAAACTAAACCCTAAAATAAACCTAAATAAACCCTAAACCCTAAATTAAACTAAACCCTAAATAAAACCTAACCCTAAACTTAAACCTAAAAAACTAAACTAATAAACCTAAACTAAACTAAATAAACTTAAACTATAAACTAAACCTAAAGTTTAAACTAACTTAAACTAAGTAAATAAAATAAAAATCTTAAACCTAAACTAATAAAAAAATAAATAAACTTAATTAAAGTTTAAAATAAACCTAAAATAAATAAACTTAAATCCTAAACCCAAAACCTTAAACTAAATACTAAACCCTAAACTTAAAACCCTAAACCCAAACCCTAAACCCTAACCCTAAACCCTAAACCCTAAAACCTAAACCCCTAAACCCTAAACTAACCTAACCCTAAACTAAAAACCTAAACCTAAACCCTAAACCTAAACCCTAAACTAACCTAAACCCTAAACTAAACCTAAAACCCTAAACCCTAAAGTACACTAAACCTTAAACAAACCTAAAACATAAATTAACCCTAAACTAAACCCTAAACTCTAAATAAATAAACTCTAAAGCTAAAACACTAAATAAAAACACTAAACCCTAAACTAAAATAAATAAATAAATAATAAAGTAAAATAAATAAACCTAAACCAATCACTATTTAAATAAAAAACCTTAAACCTAAACCCTAAACCTAAACTAAATAAACCCTAAAACTAAACTAAACCTAAAAAATAAACTAAAATAAAACCTAAAAAATAAAAATAAAACTAAACCCTAAAGTAAAACACTAAACCTAAATAAATAAAATAAAATAAACATAAACCTAAACTAAAATAAATAAAATAAAACTAAACCTAAAATAACCTAAACCTAAACCAAAACTAAATAAAAAATAAAATAAACCAAAAAAAAACCTAAACATAAACTAAATAAAATAAAATAAACTTGAAATAAAAAATTAAAACCTAAACCTAAAAAATAAAATAGAAACCTAAACCTAAACTTAAAAAGAAAAAAAAACTTAAACCTAAAAAATAAAAAAAATAAAACTAAACTAAAAAAATAAACATAAACCTAAACCTAAACCAAATAAAATAAAGTAAAACAAATAAACCTAAAATAAATAAACTAAACTAAATAAAAAAATAAAAAATAAACCTAAATAGAAATAAAAAATAAAATAAACTAAAATAAATAAACGAAATAAACCTAAACATACTAGTTTACTTAATTTTTTTAAAATAACCATAAACCTTAAATGCTAAACACTAAATCCTAAACCATAGACCCTAAAACTATCCTTAAACACTGAACCCTAAACCCTAAACACTAAAATGATCTAAACTCTAAACCCTATCCATAAACCCTAAACTAACCTAAAATCATAAACCCTAAACACTAAAAACACTAAACCCTAAGCCTAAACACTAAACCCTAAACACTAAACACTAAACACTAAACCTTAAACCCTAACCCTAAACCCTAAACCTAAAACCTAAAGAAACCTAAAGTTTAAACCCCTAAACTATAAAAAACTTAAACCTAAAATAACCCTAAACCCTAAACCTAAACTATAAAACCTAAACCTAAAGTTTAAACTCTAAACCTAAACCTAAACTATAAACCTAAACTTAAACCCTAAACTAAACCCTAAACCTAAACCCTAAAAATAAACTAAACCCTAAACTAACCCTAAACCTAAACTTAAACCTAACCCAAACTTAAAAAATACTAAACTAAACCCTAAACTTAAACTCCTCCTAAACCTAACCTAAACTTAAACCTAAACCTAAACCTAAACCCTAAAGCAAACCTAACCCTAAACTAACTTAAACCTAAACCTAAACCTAAACCCTAAACTCCTAAACTAAACCCTAAAACCTAAACCCTAAAACTTAAACAAACTAACCTAAACCTAAACCTAAAACTTAAACCCTAAACCTAAACCTAAAACTAAAGCTAAACATAAACCCTAAACCCTAAACCTAAACCTAAAATAAATAAAATAATAAAAGTAAAATAAATAAACCTAAACCAAACTACTAAATACCTAAACCTAAACCCTAAACCTTAAACCCTCAAATGTAAACCCTAAAACTAACACTAATAATCCTAAAAAATAAACTTAAAAATAAAACTTAAAAAATAAATAGAAAATAAAACTTAAACCCTAAAGTAAAAAAACACTAAACCTAAGATAAATAAAAAAAAATAAACATAAACCTAAACTAAAATAAATAAAATAAAAACCTAAACCTAAAATAACCTAAACCTAAACCCTAAACTAAATAAAATAAAATAAACTAAAAATATACCTAAACATAAACTAAATAAAATAAAATAAACCTGAAATAAAAAATTAAAACCTAAACCTAAAAAATAAAATAGAAACCTAAACCTAAACTTAAAAAGAAAAAAAAACTTAAACCTAAAAAATAAAAAAAATAAAAAAAATAAAACTAAACTAAAAAAATAAACATAAACCTAAACCTAAACCAAATAAAATAAAGTAAAATAAATAAACCTAAAATAAATAGCCTAAACTAAATAAAAAAATAAAAAATAAACCTAAATAGAAATAAAAAATAAAATAAACTATAATAAATAAATTAAATAAACCTAAACATACTGGTTTACTTAATTTTTTTTAAAAAACCATAAACCTAAATGCTAAACACTAAATCCTAAACCATAGACCCTAAAACTATCCTTAAACACTGAACCCTAAACCCTAAACCCTAAAATGATCTAAACTTAAACATCCATAAAAACCCGAAAAGAAAATAAAATAAAAAATAACAACTAAACTAAAATAAAATAAATAAAAACCCAAACTAAACTAAAAAATAAAAAACATAAATAAAATAAAACTAAACATAAAATAAAAATAAAATAAATTTAAAATAAAATAAAAACTAAAGAAAATCCTAAACCTAAAGAATAAACCTAAAAATAAATAATAACAAAAATCTAAACCCTAAACTAAAAAAAAACAAAACTGAAAATAAAATTAAAACCTAAAACCTATACCTAAAAAAATAAACTAAACCTAAACTAAATAAAATAAAACCTAAACCTAAACCTTAAATAAACTAAACCTAAACCTAAACCTAAACTAAATAAAATAAAATAAACTAAAAATAAACCTAAACCTAAACTAAAAAATAAAACATAAAAATAAAAGTATCAAACCTATACCTAAAAAAATAAAATTAAAACCTAAAACCTATACCTAAAAAAATAAAATTAAACCCATAACCTAAACATAAAAATAAAAAATAAAACTAAAACCTAAAAAATAAAATAAATCTAAACAAAAAAATAAACCTAAACCTAAACACAAACCTAAAAAATAATCTAAAATATTAAACCTAAACTAAAATAAATAAACCTAAAGTAAATAAACTAAACTAAATAAAAATAAAATTAAACCTAAATCAAAATAAAAATAAACTAAAATAAATTAAAAATAAACTAAATAAACCAAAACGTACATGTTTACTTAATTTAAAAAAATTAAAAAATAATAGTAAAAAAACCCTGACCATAAACCCTATAACTAACCCTAAACCCTAAAACTAGAACCCTAAACTAACCCTAAACCCTAAACTACTTAATTTAAAAAAAATAAAAAAATAATAGTAAAAAAACCCTGACCATAAACCCTATAACGAATCCTAAACCCTAAAACACTAAACCCTAAACCCTAAACCAAAAACCTTAATCCGTGAAACCTAAACTTTAAATTATAAAACCCTAAACCCTAAACCATGAACCCTAAACCCTAAACCCTAAACACTAAACCCTAAACCCTAAACCCAAAAACCTACACCCTAAACCCTAAACCCTGAGCTCTAAACCCTAAACCCTAAAACCATAACCCTGAACCCTAAACCCTAATCCCTAATCACAAAACCCTAAACCCTAAACCCTAAATCCTAAACAGTAATCCCTAAACCCTAAACTCTAAACCCTAAACACTAAACTATAAAATCTATATCCCTCAACCCTAAACCCTAAACCTTAAATCCCAAACCCTAAACTAACCCTGGACCCTAAACTGTAAACCCTAAAAAGCTAAAAACCTAAACTTGAACTAAATAAAACTTTAAAATAAAATAAATAAAAAACTTAAACCAAAATAAAAAATAAAATAAAATAAAAACATAAACTAAAACTTAAACCTACACCTAAAAAGGAAATAAAATAAAAATTAAAAACTAAATTAAAATAAAATAAATAAAAACCTAAGCTAAACTAAATAAAAATAAAAAACATAAATAAAATAAAACTAAACCTAAAAGAAAATAAAAATAAAATAAAAACTAAATGAAAACCTAAACCTAAATAATAAATCTAAAAATAAAACCTGAAAATAAATCTAAAAAAAACCTAAACATAAAATAAAAATAAAATAAACCTAAACCTAAACTAAAATATACTAAACCAAAATAAATAAAACCTAAACCTAAACCTAAAATAAACTAAACTAGAGCCTAAACCCAAACTAAAAAAAATAAAATAAACTAAAAATAAACCTAAACCTAAACAAAAAAATAAAACCTATAAATTAACCTAAAATCAAAACCTAAAACCTAAACCTAAAAAAATAAAATAAAAACCTAAACCTAAACCTTAAAATAAAAAATAAAACCTAAACCTGAAAAATAAAATTAAAATAAAACTATACTAGAAAATGAGCATAAACTTAAACCTCAACCTAACAAGTGAACAAAAATAAAAAACCTAAATAAAAAAAGAAATAAAACTAAATAAAAATAAAAAATAACCTTAAATGAAAATAAAAAATAAAATAAAATAAATAAACCCAAACTTACCGATTTACTTAATTAAAAAAAACCCTTAACCTTATACCCTAAGCCCTAAACCCTAAATCCTAAACCCTAAACCCTAAACCTTAAACCCTAAAACTAACCCTAAACCTACAACCTTAAACCCTAAACCCTAAAAAACCCAAAATTATAAACCCTAAACCCTAAGCTAACCCTAAATGCTAAATCGTAGGAACCCTAAACCATAAAGCCTAAACCCTAAACCCTGAACCATAATCCAAAAGCCTAAACCCTAAAACCCTAAACCCTAAACCCTTAAACCCTAAACCTTAAACCTAAACCCTAAAACCTAAACCCTAAACCCTAAAATCCTAAACTTAAACAAAATAAAACCTAAAGATAAAATACATAAAAAAACTAAACCTAAATAAAAATAAATTAAAATAAAATTAAAACCTAAATAAAAATAAATTAAAATAAAATTAAAACCTAAACCTAAAAATAAAATAAAATAAACTAATAAAAAGAAACTAAAATAAAATAAATAATAACCTAAATTAAACTAAAAATGAAATAAATATAAGAATAAAAAATCTAAATAAAATAATCCTAAAATAAGCTTATAAGAAAAATAAATAAAAATTAAATAAAAACTGAAACTTAAAAAATAAACCTAAAAATAAATAAAAAATAAAACCTAAACCCTAAACTAATAAAAACCTAAACCTAAAATAAAAATAAAATAAACCTAAACTTAAACTAAAATAAATTAAATTAAAATAAATAGAACCTAAATCTAAAATAAACTAAACCTAAACCTAAACCTAAACCAAAAATAAATAAAATAAAATAAACTAAAAATAAACTAAAATAAAAAAATAAAACCTAAAAATAAACCTAAAATAAAAACCTAAAACATAAATCTAAAAAAATAAATTAAAAACCTACACCTAAAAAAAAAAAACCTAAACCTATAAAATAAAACTCAACTAAAAGATAAACTAAAACCTAAACGTAAACCTAAAAGATAAACAAAAATAAAAAACCTAAACTAAAATAAATAAACTAAATTAATCTGGACATATCGATTTACATAATTTTTTTTAAAAAAAACCTCAACCCTAAACCCTAAAAATAAATTAAAAAAACCTAAACCTATTCGTTTACATAATTTAAAATTAAACTTAAACTAAAACTTGAACCCTAAACCTATATCCTAATCCCAAAACCCTAAAAAACATAAAATAAACTAAAATATAACCCTAATCATAAATCCTAAACCCAAAAAATCTTAAACCCTAAACCCCAAACCCTAAATCCCAAACCCTAAACTAACCCTAAACCCTAAACCCTAAATTGTAAACCCTAAAAAGCTAAAAACCTAAACATAAACTAAATAAAACTTAAAAATAAAATAAATAAAAAACCTAAACCAAAATAAATAAAAAATAAATATATAAACTAAAACTTAAACCTACACCTAAAAAGGAAATAAAAAAAAAAAATAAAGACTAACTTAAAATAAAATAAATAAAAACCTAAGCTAAACTAAAAAAATAAAAACATAAATAAAATAAAAACTAAACCTAAAATAAAAATAAAATAAACCAAAAATAAAATAAAATAAAAACTAAATAAAAACCTAAACCTAAACAATAAACCTAAAAAAACAAAACCAAAATAAAAATTCAATAAACCTAAACTTAAGCTAAAATAAACTAAACCAAAATAAATAAAACCTAAATCCAAACCTAAAATAAACTAAACTTGAGCCTAAACCCAAACTAAATAAAATAAAATAAAATAAAAATAAACCTAAACCTAAACTAAAAAATAAAACCTAAAAATAATCCTAAAATTAAAACCTAAAATCTAAACCTAAAAAAATAAAATAAAATCCTAAACCTAAACCTGAAAAATAAAATAAAAATAAAACTATACTAAAAATTTTGCATAAACTTAAACCTCAACCTAAAAAGTGAACTAAAATAAAAAACCTAAACTAAAAGAAATAAACTAAACTAAATAATAATAAAAAATAAACTTAAATGAAAATAAAAAATAAAATAAACTAAATTAACCTAAACCTACTAGTTTACTTAATTAAAACTCCTTAACCCTAAACCCTAAAACCTAAACCCTAAATCATAAACCCTAAACCTTAAACTCTAAAACTAACCCTAAACACTAAACCCTAAACCTACAACCTTAAACCCTAAACTCTAAAAAATCCAAAATCATAAACACTAAACCCTAAATGCTAAACCCTAAAAACCCTAAACCATAAAGCCTAAACTTTAAACCCTAAACCTTGAACCATAATCCAAAAGCCTAAACCCTAAAACCCTAAACCCTAAAACCTTAAAGCCTAAACCTTAAACCTAAACCCTAAACCCTAAACCCTAAAAACCTAGAAATCTAAACCTAAAAAAAATAAAACGTGAAGATAAAATACATAAAAAAAACCTAAACTTAAATAAAAAATAATTTAAAATAAAATGAAAACCTAAACTAAAACCTAAATCTAAAAATAAAATAAAATAAGCTAATAAAAATAAACTAAATAAATAAATAACAACCTAAATTAAACTAAAAAGAAAATAAGCATAAGAATAAAAAACCTAAATAAAATAAAATTTAAACATAAAATAATCCTAAAATAAGCTTATAATAATAATAAATAAAAATTAAATAAAAATTGAAACTTAAAAAATGAACTTAGAAATAAAACTTAAAAATAAATACAAAAAAAACCTAAACTAAAAAAAAAATAAACCTAAACCTAAAATAAAAATAAAATAAATAAAACAAAAAAATTAAAACCTAAAAATAAACATAAAATTAAAATCTATAACCTAAACCTAAAAAGATAAAGTAAAAACCAAAACATAAACCTAAAAATAAAAAATAAAACCTTAACCTAGAAAATAACACTCAACTAAAAAATAAACCTAAACCTAAACCTAAAAAATAAACTAAAAAAAAACCTAAACTAAAATAAAATAACCTAAAATAAATAAGCTAAACTAAATAAATATAAGAAATAAGATAAACTAAATAAACAAAATAAACCTAAACTACTCATTTACATAATTTTTTAAAAAAAAAAAACCATAACCCTAAACCCTAAATATGAACTAAAAAATCTAAACTTATCAGTTTACTTAATTTAAAATTAAATTTAAATTAAAACCTGAACCCTAAACCTATAACCTAAATCTCAAACCCTTAAAAACATAAAATAAAATAAAATATTACCCTAACCATAAACCTTAAACCTACAACCCTAAACCCTAAAACCCTAAACCTAAACCCAAAACCATAAACACTAAACCCTAAAATTTATACCCAAAACCCTAAACCCTAAACCCAAAAACCCTAAACCCTAAACCCTAAAAACCCTAAACCCTAAAGCATGAACACTAAACCATAAACCCTATACCCTAAACCTTAAACCCTAACCCTAAACCCTAAACCATAAAACCCTATAGCCCTAAATCCTAAAACCCTAAACCCTAAGCCCTAAGCCCTAAGCCGTAAATCATAAACGCTAAACCCTAAAAATCTAAAAACCTAAACAAATAAAATAAAATAAAAGTAAAACTCAACTAAAAAATAAACCTAAACCTAAGCCTAAACCAAAAAAATAAACTAAAATTAAAAACCTAAAATGAAATAAATAAACTAAACAAAATAAAAATATAAAATAAACCTTAAAAAAATTACAAAAACTGAAATAAATAAAAAATAAACTAAGTAAACTAAATAAACCTAAACCTACGAGTTTACTTAGTTTAAAAAAAACCCAAACCCTTAAGCCTTATCCTAAACCCTAAATCTTAAACCTTAAAACTTACCCTAAACCTTAAACACTAAACCTACAACACTAAACCTACAACCCTAAACCCTAAAAAACCCTAAACCCTAAATCCTGAAGCCTAAACCATAAACCCTAAACCCTAAACCCTAAACCCTTTAAGCATAAACCATAAAACTTTAAACCCTAAATAATAAACCCTAAACCCTAATCCCTAAACCCAAACCCTAAACCCTAAACCTAAACCTAAAGTAACTAAATAAATTAAAAAATACACTTAAACCTTAAAACTTAATAAACCTTAACATAAACTTAAACCCTAACAATGGGTAAAACCTTGATAGTAGGAACATCACCGTCAACCAGGCTTAGTTTAGATCTAACGGTGGAGGCGAAGGCAGTGGCAACAATTATTGCAGCGGTGGTGGGGGATCTAGAGGTGTTGGTGGATATGGAGGTGGTGGTCGGTGCAGTGGTTGTTATGGAGGTAGGAGGAGTGACAGAGGTTGCAGCCGTGGTGGTGGCAGAGAGAGAGATCGGGGATATAATGGTGGATCCCGCTACTTGAGAGGCCGAGGTGGTTCTGATGGGAACTAGAGAAACTGAAGAATGGTCGATCCGACCTGCTGTTTAAGGAATTGTCTTTACGGTAAAGACAATTCTAGTTATCTAGGGTTTTTGATTTTTTCTATGCATGCTCATTTTTTATCCATGTCTTCGCTTGTGTAATAGAAAATTTGGTATGTTACTTAGTTGATGAAATCAAAATGGAAAAATGTTAAATCTAAATTTTTTCACTATTAGAAGAAAAAAACTAAAAACCCTAAACCTTAAACTAAAACTTGAACCCAAAACCTAAAATCTAAACCCTAAACCCTAAACACCAAACCCAAAAAATTATAAAAAAATTTAAAAAAAATCAAAAAAAACTCTAACCCTAAAGTCTAAACCCTAAAACTAACCCTAAACCCTAATCGTAAACCATAAATCTACAACCATAAACCCTAAACTTTAAACACTAAAACACTCAACCTTAAACCCTAAATCCTAAACCATAAACCCTAAACCCTAAAACCTACAACCCTAAACCTTAAACCCTAAGACCTAATCCCTAAACCTTAAAAACCTAAAAACCTAAACCAAAACTAAATAAAACCTAAAAATAAAATAAATAAAAAACCTAAATCTAAATAAAATAAAAACCTAAGCTAAAACCTAAGCCTAACCCTAAACCTAAACATAAAAATATGATAAAATAAAAAATAAAAAATAAACTAAAATATAATAAATAAAAACCTAAACTAAACAAAAAAGTAAAAAACCTAAAAATAATAAAACATAAATAAAATAAAAACTAAACAAAAAATATAAATAAAATAAAATAAAAACTAAATAAAACTAAACCTAAAAAATAAACAAAAAATAAAACCTAAAACTAAATAAAAAATCAAACAAAAACCTTAAATTAAAAAAAAACCCTAAACCGAAAATAAATAAAATAAAATAAACCTAAACCTAAATTAAAATAAACTAAACTAAAATAAATTAAACTAATATAAATAAAACTTAACCCTAAACCCTAAACCCTAAACCCTAAATCCTAAACCCTAAAATTAACCCTAAACCCTAAACCCTAAACCAAAACTAAAACTAATCCTAAACCCTAAACCCTAAACCTTGCTAACCCTAAACCTAAACATCAAACCCTAAACCATAAAAATCCTAAACCCTAAAGCCTAAACACTAAACTCTAAACCCTAAACCCTAAACCCTAACCCTAAAACCTAAACCCTAAATGCTAAACCCTAAAACACTAAACCCTAAAACCTTAAACCCTAAACCCTAAAAACCTCAAAACCTAAACCTAAACTAAATAAAACCTGTAAATAAAATAAATAAAAATTGTAAACCAAAATAAAATAAAATAATAACTTAAAATAAAACTTAGACATAAACCTAAAAATAAAACAAAAATAAAACTCAACTAAAAAATAAACCTAAACCTAAAGCTAAAAAATAAACTACAATAAAAACCTAATAAAATTAAATAAACTGAAAATAAATAAAAAATAAACTAAATAAGCCAAAACCTACTGGTTTACTTAATTTTTCTTTTTTAAAAAAGATAACCTAAACCCTGAGATAACCCCAAATTCTAAACCCAAAACCTTAAAAATAAACTAAAAAAACCTAAACCTATCACATTTACTTAATTTAAAAATATACCTAAACTAAATCATGAACCCTAAAACTAAAACCTAAATCCTAAACCTTACACCCTAAAAAAATAAAAAATAGAAAAAATAAAAACCCCTAACCCTAAACCCTAAACCCTAAACCCTAAACCCCAAACCCAAAACCATGACCCCTAAATTAAAACCTTAACCCTAAACCCTTAACCTTAAACCCTAAACCCTAAACCCTAAATCCAAAAAACCATCAACCCTAAAGCCCATACACTAAACCTTTAAACCTAAACCATAACCCTAAACCTTAAACCCTAAACCTTAAACCCTAAACCCTAAACCCTAAAGCCAAAACACTAAACCTTTAAACCTAAACCCTAACCCTAAACCTTAAACCATATAACCCTAAAACCCTAAATCCTAAAACCCTAAACCCTAAACCCTAAACCTAAAAAAATAATATAAAAATAAAACTCTACTAAAAAAAATAAAAACCTAAAATAAAAATAAAATAAATAAAAAATAAAATACTTAAACCTAGTTTACTTTCTTAAACCCTATAACTAACCCTAAATCCTAAACCTTAAACCTACAACACTAAACCTACAACCTTAAACCCTATGCCCTAAACTTTAAAATACCCTAAACCCTAAACCCTAAACCTTAACAAAACACTAAACCCAAAAAGCGTAAACCCTAAAACCCTAAACCCTAAACCCTAAACCCTAAACCCTAAGCCCTAAACCCTAAACACTAAACCCTAAACCCCAAACCCTAAATCCAAACCTAAAGTAACTAAATAAATTAAAAAATAAACCTAAACCCTAAAACCTAATAAACATAAACCCTAAGAATGGGCAGAACCTTGATGGAAGGAACACCACCATCAACCAGGCTTAATCTTGACTTAGTGGTGGTGGCAAAGGCAAAGGCGGTGGTTATCGCAATGGTGGTTAGGGATCTGGAGATGCTGGTGGATATGGAGGTGGTGGTCGGAGTAGTGGTGGTTATGAAGGCAGGAGGAGCGATGGAGGTTACAGTCGTGGTGGTGGTGGAGAAATCAGGTATATAATGGTGGATCCCACTACTCAAGAGGCCGAGGAGGTTCTGAAGGGAACTAGAGAAACTAAAGAATGCTCGATTCGATCTACTGCTTATGGAATTATTTCTTTACAATAGAGATGGTTCTAGTTATCTAGGGTTTTTAATTTGCTATATGCAAGCTCATTTTCTATTTATGTCATTGCTTGTGCCTTAGAAAACTTGGAGTGTTACTTGGTTGATGAAATCGAAAAGAATAAATGTTGAATATGAATTAGTTATCTGTTAAAAAAAATCAAAAACCATAAACCCTAAACAAAAACCTGAACCCTAAACCTAAAATCTAAACCCCAAACCCAAAACCTTAAACTCAAAAAATAAAAAAGTAAAAAATAAAAATAATACCATAACCCTAAACCCTATACCCTAAAATTAACCCTAAATCCTAAACCTACAACCCTAAACCAAAAAACCCTAAACCCTAAATCCTAAACACTAAACCCTAAACCCTAAACCTTAAACCTAAATCCTAAACCTTAAAACCTACAACCTTAAATCCTAATCCCTAAAATCTAAAACCTAAAACCTAAAACTAAAAAAATAAATAAAATAAAATAAAATAAAATAAAATAAAATCCTAAATTAAAACCTAAACCTAAACCTAAACCTAAAAATATAATAAAATAAATAAAAACCTAAACTAAATGAAAAAAGAAAATAAAATAAACCTAAAGATAGAAAACCTAAATAAAATAAAAACTAAACAAAAAATAAAAATAAAAAATTTAAAATAAAATAAAATAAAAACTAAATAAAAACTTAAACCTGAAAAATAAACTTAAAAATAAAACTTAAAAATAAATAGAAATTAAAATATAATCCTTAAACTAAAAAAAACTTAAACCAAAAATAAATAAATAAAAAATAAACCTAAACTTAAACTATAATTAAAGTAAACTAAAATAAAATAAACCTAAACTTAAACATAAATAAACTAAACATAAACCCTAAACTAAATAAAATAATATAAACTAAAAAATAAACCTAAACTGAAGTAAAAAAATAATACCTAAAATAAACCTAAAATAAAACCTAAAACCTAAACCTAAAAAAAAAAAATAAAATAAAAATCTGAACATAATCCTAAACCTAAAAAAATAAACTAAAATAAATAAACTAAACTAAATAAAAATAAAAATAAACCAAAACATAAATAAAAAATAAAATAAAATAAAATAAATAAGAAAAACTAAACAAACTTAATAAACCTAAACCAACCAGTTTACTTAATTTTTAAAAATTAAAATTAAAAAATAAAAAATACCTAAACCTTAAACTTAAACCCTAAACCCTAAACCCTAAACCCTAAATCGTAAACCCTAAACCCTAAACCCTAAAATTAACCCTAAATCCTAAACTAAAACCTTAATCCCTAAACCCTAAACCCTAAACCTTAAGCTAACCCTAAACCTTAAACATCAAACCCTAAACCATAAAAATCCTAAATCCTAAAGCCTAAACACTAAACCCTAAACCCTAAACCCTAAACCCTAACCCTAAAACCTAAACCCTAAATGCTAAACCCTAAAACACTAAACCCTAAAACCTTAAACCCTAAACCCTAAATCGTAAAAACCTCAAAACCTAAACCTAAACTAAATAAAACCTATAAATAAAATAAATAAAAATTATAAACCAAAATAAAATAAAATAATAACCTAAAATAAAACTTAGACATAAACCTAAAAATAAAACAAAAAATAAAACTCAACTAAAAATAAACCTAAACCTAAAGCTAAAATAAACTACAATAAAACCTAATAAAATTAAATAAATCAAAATAAATAAAATTAAATTAAATAAAACCTAAAACTTTTTTTTTTTTTCTTTTAAAAAAGAAAACCTAAACCCTGAGCTAACCCCAAACTCTAAACACAAAACCCTAAAAATAAACTAAAAAAACCTAAACCTAACACGTTTACTTAATTTAAAAATAAACTTAAACTAAATCCTGAACCCTAAAACTAAAACCTAAATCCTAAACCTTACACCCTAAAAAAAAAAAAAATAAAAAAAATAAAACCCCTAACCCTAAACCCTAAACCTTAAACCCTAAACCCCAAACCCAAAACCATAACCCCTAAATTAAAATCTTAACCCTAAACCCTTAACCTTAAACCCTAAACCCTAAACCCTAAATCCAAAAAACCCTAAACCCTAAAGCCTAAACACTAAACCTTTAACCCTAAACCCTAACTCTAAACCTTAAACCTTATAACCCTAAAACTGTAAATTCTAAAACCCTAAACCCTAAACCCTAAACCTAAAAAAATAATATAAAAATAAAACTCTACTAAAAAATAAACTAAAATAAAAACCTAAAATAAATAAAAATAAAAATAAAATAAATTAAAATAAATAAAAAATACCTTAAACCTACTAGTTTACTTAATTTCTAAAAAAATCCTAAACCCTATAACTAACCTAAATCCTAAACCCTAAACCTACAACACTAAACCTACAACCTTAAACCCTATGCCCTAAACCCTAAAATACCCTAAACCTAAACCCTAAACCTTAACCCTAAATGCTAAACCCAAAAAGCATAAACCCTAAAACCCTAAACCCTAAACCCTAAACCCTAAACCCTAAGCCCTAAACCCTAAACACTAAACACTAAACCCTAAACCCCAAACCCTAAATCCAAACCTAAAGTAACTAAATAAATTCAAAAATAAACCTAAACCCTAAAACCTAATAAACTAAACCTAAGAATGGGCGAACCTTGATGGAAGGAACACCACCATCAACCAGCTTAATCTTGACCTATGGTGGAGGCAAAGGCAAGGTGGTGGTTATCAAATGGTGGTTAGGGATCCGGAGATGTGGATATGGAGGTGGTGGTGAGTAGTGGTGGTTATGAAGGAGGAAATGGTTATGGTGGTGGCTGAGAGAAATCAGGTATATAATGGTGGATCCCACTACTCAAGAGGCTGAGGAGGTTCTGACGGGAATTAGAGAAACTAAAGAATGGTCGATCTGATCTACTGCTTATGGAATTATTTCTTTACAATAGAGATGGTTCTAGTTATCTAGGGTTTTTAATTTGCTATATGCCTGCTCATTTTTTATTTATGTCATTACTTGTGCCTTAGAAAACTTGGAGTGTTACTTGGTTGATGAAATCAAAAGAATAAATGTTGAATCTAAATTAGTTGTCTGTTAAAAAAAATCAAAAACCATAAACCCTAAACAAAAACCTGAACCCTAAACCTAAAATCTAAACCCCAAACCCTAAATCTTAAACTCAAAAAATAAAAAAATAAAAAATAAAAATAATACCATAACCCTAAACCCTATACCCTAAAATTAACCCTAAATCCTAAACCTACAACCCTAAACCCTAAATCCTAAACACTAAACCCTAAACCCTAAACCTTAAACCTAAACCCTAAACCTTAAAACCTACAACCTTAAACCCTAATCCCTAAAATCTAAAAACCTAAAAACCTAAGCCAAAACTAAATAAATACTAAAATAGAATAAAAAATAAATCAAAATAAAATTCTAAATTAAAACCTAAACCTAAACCTAAACCTAAAAATATAATAAAATAAATAAAAACCTAAACTAAATGAAAAAAGAAAATAAAACAAATCTAAAAATAGAGAACTTAAATAAAATAAAAACTAAACAAAAAATAAAAATAAAAAAATTTAAAATAAAATAAAATAAAACTAAATAAAAACTTAAACCTAAAAATAAACTTAAAATAAAACTTAAAATAAATAGAAATTAAAATAATAACCTTAAACTAAAAAAAAAAACCTAAACCAAAAATAAATAAAATAAAATAAACCTAAACTTAAACTATAATTAAAGTAAACTAAAATAAAATAAACCTAAACTTAAACCTAAATAAACTAAACATAAACCCTAAACTAAATAAAATAATATAAACTAAAAATAAACCTAAAACTGAAGTAAAAAAAATAATACCTAAAAATAAACCTAAAATAAAAACCAAAAACCTAAACCTAAAAAAATAAAACAAAAATCTGAACATAATCCTAAACCTAAAAAAATAAACTAAAATAAATAAACTAAACTAAATAAAAAAAACCAAAATACAAATAAAAAATAAAATAAAATAAAATAAATAAGAAAAACTAAACAAACTTAATAAACCTAAACCAACCAGTTTACTTAATTTTTAAAAATTAAAATTTAAAAATAAAAAATACCTAAACCTTAAACTTAAACCCTAAACCCTAAACCCCAAACCCTAAAACCCTATACCCAAAACCCTAAACCCTAAACCCTAAATCCTAAACCCTAAACCCTAAAATCTACTACCGTAAATCCTAAACCCTAAACACCAAAACCTAAACCTTAAGCCCTAAACCCTAAACCCTAAACCCTGAAAACCTAAAAACCTAAACCTAAAGTAAATAAAACCTAAAAATAAAATATATAAAAAAACTTGAACCAAAATGAAATAGAATAATAAAATAAAATAAAAACCTAAATAAAAACCTAAACATAAACCTAAACCTAAACCTAAACCTAAACCTAAAAAGAAAATTGAATTAAAAAATAAAAACTAAAATAAAATAAAATAAATAAGAACCTAAACTAAACTAAAAAAATCAAAAACCTAAATAAAATAAAAACTAATCCTAATATCAAAATAAAATAAACCTAAAATAAAATAAAAGAAAAACTTAATAAAAACTTTAACCTAAACAATAAACCTAAAAATAAAAGCTAAAAATAAATAAAAAATAAAACCTAAACCCTAAACTAAAAAAAACCTAAACTTAAATAAAAATAAAGTAAACCTAAGCATAAACTAAAATAAACAAAGCCTAAATAAATAGAACCTAAACCAAAACCTAAAAATAAAAAATAAAACTGAAATAAAAAATATAATAAAAAGAAAACTAAACTAAAAAATAAACCTAAACCTAAAAATAAACTAAAATAAAAAAACTTAAACAAAAATAAATAAACCTAAAGTAAATAAACAAAACTAAATAAAAATAAAAATAAACCAAAATCAAAACAAAAATTAAAATAAACTAAAATAAACAAAACATAAACTAAATAAACCTAAACCTACAACTTTACTTATTTTAAAGAATAAAAAATTAAAAATAATAAAAATAAAACCATATCCCTAAACCCTAAATGCTAAAACTATCCATGAAGCCTAAACTCTAAACCCTAATCCCTAAACCCTAAACCTTAAAACCCTAAACCTTAAACCCTAAACCATAAACCCTAAACCTTAAAACATACAATTCTAAATCCTAAACCCTAAACCACAAACCCTCAACCCTAAACCCTAAACCCTAAACCCAAAAAAATAAAAAAAAAAATAAAAAAAAAATAAAAAATAAAAAAAAATAAAAAAATAAAATATAAAAAAACCCTAAACCCTAAACCCCAAACCATATACCCTAAACCTTAAACCCTAAACCCTAAAAACCTTAAAACATATACCTAAACTAAATTAAAACTAAAAATAAAATAAAATAAAACTAAACCTAAATAAAATAAAATTCTAAACTAAACCTAAACCTAAAAAAATAAAATAAAAACTTAAACCTAAACCTTAAAATAAAAAATAAAATATAAACCTAAAAAA
Source organism: Cymbidium sinense (assembly GCA_021442155.1). NCBI lineage: Eukaryota > Viridiplantae > Streptophyta > Magnoliopsida > Asparagales > Orchidaceae > Cymbidium > Cymbidium sinense. Next base: position 185,721,998 of record CM038215.1, read on the forward strand.
TAAAATAAAAATTAAACTAAACTAAAAAATAATCCTAAACCTCAACTTAAACCTAAAAAATGAATTAAAATAAAAAACCTAAACAAAAATAAATAAACTAAATTAAATAAAAATAAAACTAAACCTAAATAAAAATAAATAAAATAAAATAAACTAAAATAAATAAAAAATAAACTAAACAAACTTAAACCTACTAGTTTACTGTATTTTAAAAAAAACCTTAAACCCTAAACCCTAAAACTAACCATAAACCCTAAACCCTAAAACTACAACCTTAAACCCTAAAAAACCCTAACCCTAAACTCTAAACCATAAAAAAACACTAAACCCTAAAACCTAAATATTAAGCTAACCCTAAACCCTAAACCTTAAACCTTAAACCTTAAACCTTAAACCCTAAACCCTAGACCCTAAACTCTAAACCCTAACACTAAACCCTAAACCATAAAACCCTAAACCCTAAAATCCCAATCCCTAAACCCTAAAACCTAAAAATCTAAACATAAAATAAATCCTGAAAATAAAATAAATAAAAATTCCTTTAAAATAAAATAAAATAAAAAATAAAAATAAACTAAAATATAATAAATAAAAACCTAAACTAAACTAAAAAATAAATTATACCTAAGAAGAAAAAACTTAAATAAAATAAAAATAAATTAAACCAAAAATAAAATAAAATAAAAACCTAAACCTAAGAAATAAACCAAAAAATAAATAAAAAGTAAATCCTAAACCATAAACTAAAAAAAAACCTAAACCTAAATTAAAAATAAAATAAACAAAATAAAATAAACCTAAACCTAAACTAAAATAAATAAAACCTAAACCTAAACCTAAAATAAACTAAAAATAAACCTAAATTAAAAAAATAAAATAAAAACCTAAAACCTAAACTTAAAGAAATTAAATTAAAACCTAAACGTAAACCTAAAAATAAAAAATAAAACCTAAACCTAAAAAATAAAATAAAAATAAAACTCAGCTAAAAAATAAACTTAAACCTATAAAATAAACTAAAATAAAAAATCTAAACTAAAATAAATAAACTTAAAATAATTAAACTAAACTAAATAAAAATAAAAAATAAACTAAATAAAAATAAAAAAATAAAATAGACTAAAATAAATAAAAAATAGACTAAATAAACTAAATAAACCAAAACCTAACGGTTTACTTAATTAAAAAAAATCTTAAGCTAACCCTAAACCATAAAATAGATCCTAAACCCTAAATCCTAAAATACTAAACCCTAAACCCTAAATCCTAAAACACTAAACCGTAAACCCTAAACCATAAAACCCTAAACCATAAACTATAAACCCTAAACCCTAAAACCCTAAACCCTAAACCCTAAACACTAAACCCTAAAAACTAAACCTTATAACCTACAACCCTAAATGCCAAACCTTATACCCTAAACCCTAAACTAACAATAAGCCCTAAATTAAGCCTAAACCCTATACCCAAAAAAAACCCAAAACCCTAAACCCTAAACTAACCCTAAACCCTAAGAATGGGTAAAACCTTGACTATAAGAACATCAACATCAAGTAGGCTTAGTCTAGATTTGGAAGTGGATGCGAAGGCAGAGGCAGTGATTATCGTAATGGTGGTATCTAGAGGTATTAGTGGATATAAAGGTGGTGGTTAGAGTAGTGGTGGTTATGGAGGCAGGAGGAGTGACAGAAGTTATAGTCGTAGTGGTGGAGGAGGGAGAGATCGGGGATATGATGATAGATCCCACTACTTGAGTGGTGGGGAGACTGAGAACCGAGAAATGGAATGGTTGATCCGATTTGTTGCTTATAAAATTGTGTCTTTATAATGAGACGCTCTAATTATCTGTGGTTTTGATTTGCTCTATGCTCATTTTGATCTATGTCATCGCCAGGTCTTATGGGCGTAACCTTGAAGAACATCACCATCAACTAAGCTCGCCTAGTTCTGAGATGGAGGTGAATGCTAAAAGTTATCAAAGTGGTGGGGGGGGATTTGGACTTTGTTGGATATAGAGGTGGTGATCTAACCAGTGATTGATATGGAGGTTTGAGGAGCGATGGAGGTTACAGCCATGTGGGTGGCGGAGGGAGAGATCAGGGATATGATGGTGAATCCCACTTCTCTAGAGGTGGGGTTGGTCTAATGGGAACTGGAGAAACTGAAGAATGGGTGACCCATTCTACTACTTATGGAACTATTTTTATGCTAGAGATGATTCTACTTGTCTAGGGTTTTTGATTCGCTCTATGGGTGCCCATTTTTTATTTATGTCATCGCTTGTATCTTAGAAAACTTGGGGTGATACTTGGTTGATGAAATTGAAAAGAAGAAAAGTTGAATCTGAATTTATTCTCCGTTAAAAAAACATTAAAGCCTAAACTGTAAACCCTAAACTAAAACTTAAACCATAAACCTAAAACCAAAACCCTAAACATAAAACACTAAACCCTAAACACTAAATCCTATACCATAAATCCTAAACCTTAAACCCTAAAACCCTAAACCCTAAACCCTAAAACTTATAACCCTAAAATCCAAACCCTAAACCCAAAATAAACCCTAAACCCTAAACTAACCTTAAGCCCTAATAATGGGCAAAACTTTGATGATAGGAATATCATCATCAACAAGGCTCAGTCTAGATCTGGCAGTCGAGGCGAACGCAGAGGCGACAATTATCATAGTGATGGTGTGGGATCTGGTGGTACTGGTGGATATGGAGGTGGTGGTCAGAGCAGTGGTGGTTATGGAGGTGGGAGGAGAAATGGAGGTTACAGTCTTGGTGGTGGTGGAGGGAGAGATCGGGGATATGATGGTGGATCTCACTACTCGAGAGGCAAGGGTGGTTCTGATGGGCACTAGAGAAACTAAAGAATGACCAATCCGATCTACTACTTATGGAACTATGCCTTTATAGTAGATACGATTCTTCTTATCAATGTTTTAATTTGCTCTAAAGGTGCTCATTTTTTATCTATGTCATTTCTTATGTCCTAGAAATTTTGGGGTGCTACTTGATTGATGAAATTGAAATGAAGAAATGTTCAATTTAAATTTATTCTCTATTTAAAAAAACCCTAAACCCTAAAAACCCCAAACCCTAAACTGTCAACCATAAACCTACAACCCTAAACTCTAAACTCTAAAACCCTAAACCCTAAAACCCTAAACCTTAAACTATAAACCCTAAACCCTAAAACCTACAACTCTAAACCCTAAAGCCCAAACCCTAAATCCTAAACTAACCTAAACCCTAAACCAACCCTAAACTCTAAACTCTAAGAATGGACAGAACCTTGATGGCAGGAACATCACCGTCAACTAGGAGCAGTCTAGGTCTAATGGTGGAGGCGAAGGCAAAGGTGCTGGTTATTGCAGTGATTGTGGGGAATCTGGACATGTTGGTGGATATGGAGGTGGTGGTCAGAGTAGTGATGGTTCTGAAGGCAGGAGGAGTGTCGGAGGTTACAACCGTGGGGTTGGCGGAGGGAGAGATCAGGGATATGATGGCAGATCCCGCAACATAAAAGGAAAGGGTGGTTCTAATGGGAACAGGAGAAACTGAAGAATGACCAGTATGATATGTTGCTTATGTAACTGTGTTTTTATAGTAGATACGGTTCTACTTATCTAAGGTTTTTTATTTGGTCTATGGGTGCTCGTTCTTGATCAATATCATCGCTTATGTCTTATAAAAATTTGGGTGCTACTTTGTTGATGAAATTGAAAAGAAGAAATTTAAATTTGATTTATTCTCTATAAAAAATCACCTTAAAGCCTAAATTAAAACTTAAACCCTAAACCTGAAACCAAAACCCTAAACCTGAAACTCTAAACCCTAAACCCTAAACCCTAAACCCTAAACCCTAAACCCTAAACCCTAAAACCTTAAACCCTAAACACTAAACCCTAAACCCTAAACTCTAAACCCTAAAATCCTAAACCCTAAACCCTAAACCCTAAAACTATAAGCCATAAATACTAAAACCTTCAACCCTAAACCCTAAACCCTAAACCCCAAACCCTAAACCCTAAACCCTAAGCCTTAAACTAACCATAAACCCTAAACTAACCCTAAACCCTAAACCCTAAACTAACTTGAAAGCCTATACCCTAAACTAACCTTAAACCTTAACCCTAAACCCTAAACCTTGAATAAAGATGTCATTAGGAGAAGTTCTAAGGAATGACCTAATCCTAACATAGTTATGGTAGCTAAAGAAAATGTCTTCAAGAGACTTTCCCTCAACTATTAGAGATTTGAATACCCTAAACCCTAACCCTAAATCATATTATAATACCATTAATTATAGTATAATGCAGCATCATATATTTGAGCATCTAGTGATGTGTTTTTGGATGTTAAAAGATGTTTTGAAATGTTTTAGTATATTATGGTGTTGTACCCTATAGTCTATATTAATATAAATTATAAAAATATTGATTTAATAAATCAGATGATAAAATTTGTTAAATTTGAAGTTGGAATCAAGTTGTAGTTCCAAAGGTGTGCTACGCCACTTGTAGTCTAAAAAGTAAAATTTTATGTTCAAAATTAATATTATATGTTGTAGCATAGTATAGCATCATATATCATAATATATTGTTCTATGCATTTTAAATTATTTTAGTATTTTTCAATCATGTAGTCGAGCCTACACAAGCATTATTTATAAAAATGTTGATTTAGACTCTAAAATGGTGGAATTTGGCCAAATTCATAATAGGTAGAGCATGGCATCATAATATAATGTTTCAATTTAAAATATGTAAGTGATACGACTAAAATATATAGTTTTTTATTGCTTAAACTGATTTTATGATTTTTTATCTTAAGCAATCCCTTGTGATGTGATATGCAATATATTATAATATAATTTAATATGTTATAGTGTATTATAATATAGGATTCCATAATATAGTGTAGCATTATGCATTATAGCATACTATTGTGTATTACTACTTGTTGTTTAGCATATTTTAGTTTGTTATAGTATGATGTAGTAGGGTGTGTATTCATAAAAATACTGATTTATAGATTGAGATGATGGGATTTGGCCAAATTTAGTAAGCTTTTGGAACATCATTAGGTGCTATGGTGTGTTATTTAATCAAAAGAATGTAGTTTTGCATCCAAAATAAACGCTTCATTTTCAACAAAATTTTATAAATTTTTTCCTTAAAGTGATTCATTTTAAGGTGTAATGTAAGATAATATATTATATGAAAGCATATTAAAATATAATGTACATAGCAATATAACCTCACATATATATGAAGTGACAAATGTAAGTGGAATCAACTTTCTTCATTGATTTCTTAGATTTGGATAGAGGTACAAAGTATAAATCAAGTAAAGTAAGTAGTAGGATTTGGCACCGACATATAATATGGTTGTTAGAAGAAGAGCTTACTAGAGGAACTGTAGCTGCAACTATAGAAAGAGTGTTGGAACCAATCGGTGGTTGCGCTACTACACTATCCCGGGCAAGTGGAGGCTTGGCCGCTCCTACCTCACTCAAGTTATCCTACCAACTTACAAACTTCCTTAGAGTTGGAGGTTTGAGCTACCTCGCACTGCAAGTTCCGTGATCTTATAAATGATTTTCTTGGAGGTTCGGGTTGGGGATATATTCCAACCTTCTTTTTTCTTAAGAGGATCACATGTATACGAAAGGATTACACTAATAGAAATAGAAGGTTGTTCTAATAGGTATTCCTTAGGGATGACGATGCCACACGACTTATAGCTAAGCTCAAGCCAGTCATTAAAAGCAATTCAAACTTCTACGACATGGCCTCACATGTGGTGGTAGGGGCAATAGTTTGGATCATGGCTCTTGCCCACTTCTTCTAGCCTCTTAGGCTCTAGTACCTGAAAACCAAGCTTCTTTAAGAGATTCTTAAAAATTTTCCTAACTACCTCCCTCTTGAATGAATAAGGCTTATTCAATTATTAGCAAGAATAGGTAAGTAATAGCTACATGGTGGCGGGTAGGAATACTACTACTGAGGATGCTAATGAGGAGGCGGTGGTGGTGGTCGTTGTGGCAACTGAGGTGGTCGATATGATGACCGAGGTGGTGGCAGAGGAGGTGAAAAAAAGCTCTGAGCTCGAGGCCTATTTGAAACCCTAGCTAGTTGCTTCTATTATCTATCATGACTACCCCTAACTTCTTTTCAAATGCCTTTGAGATTTCTTGATTGTTCCTAGAAAGATAGCTATTTGGCTTCCTCTTGTAGAATAGCCACCTTTGTTGATTAGTTTCTCAAAGGTTTTGAATGGAAAACCCTTGAGCATGAAAGTGACCAGGCCATGGATGTTCTTCAGGAGAATCTCTATGGCGTGTTCTAGACAATTTTGGTTCGCATTTCATACTCAAGTTTTTCCACCTAAGAAATTAATCAATAAGGGACTCGTTGGGATTTTGCTTTGCTATAATGAGGTCGCCTACAATAACCCTTTGCTAAACTCTAACAAACCTTCTAATGAAGATGAGCTCCAACTAAGTAAATGTCTTTACCAAACCATTGGGTAGTTTGGCATACCAGTCAAATGCAACACCCGCTAAACTGCTAAAAAACAATCTAAAAAGAAGGGTATCACTACCTCCGACATTGCAACAACTGGCCCTGAAATGTGCAATATGTTGGCAAGGTTTCCCACTATCATCAAAGATTTTAAAAGAATGAGGCATGAAACCCTTAGGATATTAGAACGATCAAATTCCTCCGTAAGGTCTACCCTTTGGAACAAATGAGCCACCTTGGGCTCAAAGACTTTCCTCACCTATTGTTCCACCATGTGCTTGATATCCTTCTCATGCATGGAGGTACTATCCACCACATTCCTATGCAAGCTTCCATTATCCTGATCTACTAGAGAAGTGCTCTTGGGCTGATCTAAGATGTTAACTCAAGATGATCTACCTCATCAAGATATGCGCTGGTCGAGGCCTAGTTTTGGAGTGCATGGATAACTACTAACAAGTCTTTCATCCTTTCCTCCATCCAGTTAATTTGATCATCCTTCTATCTAATTTGCTGAAGGAGGTGCTAGGTTGAATGGACGACATCATCTTCTTCAACCACAATAGCTTCCTGACTCTACTGGTCTCTATTGAGGGAGCTCCTATTATCAACCATGTGGACTTCGGTTGAGTCCTCCAATAAATCATCCTCATCGAGGATGAAACTTTTCCTCCTCATAATCGAATCGCTCACTTCCTAGATTTCCTCTTCGTAAAATACTATGCTAGAATTTCATCCAAGGAATGATCTAACTGCGTCGTTACAAACACTCATTACTATCAGTAGTAGGGCTATGTTCACCGACAAAAAAATACCGCTTGCCACCAGTGCTATCTCGGAAGACAATAAGAAGATACATGCTCATCAGACCAACCGATGGACTTGTATCTATGGGGATCTACCGCCATAGGAATTATGGAACCGCCGCCTCCCTTCGCTACTGCATCGCCAACTGTGGTGGGGGTGGTGGAATGACTATGTCACTCTTGGGTCGCCATTTCTTCTTCACCACAGTTGAAGTGGAAGGCCAAGAAGGAGAGCTCGACCTCACCTAAACTAGTGGAGTAGATGGAATGGGACCGATCAGAATGGATCACCAAGGGGCTTTCTTCTCCCGACTCGACTTATGATAGCCATGGGAGATGCTGGAACATGTATGGAGAAGGTAGACAATGAGTGGTGCTATGTGGTGGAGACATCAACTGCCATTCAACAGGAGCTCTCCTCCTATGATTGACTGTGAATGTGAGTACTATACCGCCAAGATGGTTTCTAGATCCTGCACTGGAAATCTACAAGAATGAAGGTCGCGACTACCGCATACCTCCTCCTCTTTCCTATCACTGACCGCCACTGTGCCTCTGTATTTGTCTCAATGTATCGATCCTGACGCCTCTAGAGATCAAAGACCATAGTCATACAATGCACCAAACTTTAAGCATCCTGACTCTTTATCCGTGATAACCACCGTAATTTAGCATAGGGCCTCCTACTCTCCCTAGTCGGTGCCTCATAATAAGTTGGTGGTGGAGGCAATATTACAATCTTCCTATAGTCCTCCTCTCCATCTGAGCCTAAGAGGGGATATAATTTATTGCCACTATGTAGGTGTAAAGTGGCCAACTCAAGGAAAAAGCCTATAGGTGTAAAGTGGCCAACTCAAGGAGAAAGCATAGCAAACTTACATCTTCCATGAGTGGTGTATCCTAAGATGTGAGAACCAACCAACCTAAGGTGTATCCGTCAGCATAGTGGGAACCAACCAACATATGGTGCCCGTCAGTGTGCAATGATCAATCTGGAAAAAAAGCTTGTAAGCTTACAACTTTTTAAGCAGAGCTGATCATCGAGATAGTCTATCATCGGTGGGACAGATGCTATCTCACTTAGAGCGACCACTAAGCGGGCAGCCCTGAGGAAGGACTGGACCCAGACTTGAAGCAGCTAAGAAGGAAGGAGCCGCAAGGGGACTTATCCTAAACCTTAAATATACTCAGCCCAGTCAGTACACGAAGGCTAATCAAAGAAGAAAGCGTAGCAGACTCACATCCTCTTAAACAAAGCCAACAGAGCTTTTACCCATGCAAGATGGCCTACCAGACTAACAAGGTACTCAAAACCGCCAAGTAAGGAAGGAAAGTGTAGACTTAACCTAAACTAAACTAAAAAATAAGATAAACCTAAGAATAAAAAACCATAATAAAATTAAAACTAAATGTAAAATAAAATTAAAATAAACCTAAAATAAAATAAAATAAAAACTAAATAAAAACCTAAACCTAAAAAGTAAACCTAAACCCTAAACTAAAAAAACCTAAACTTAAAATAAAAATAAAATAATCCTAAACCTAAACTAAATAAACTAAACTAAAATAAATAAAGCCTAAACCCAAACCTAAAATAAACTAAACCTAAACCCTAAATAAAATAAAATAAAGTAAAAATAAACCTTAACCTAAACTAAAAAATATACCTAAAAAATAAACCTAAAATAAAACCTAAAACCTAATTCTAAAAAAATAAACTAAAACCTAACCATAAACCTAAACCTAAAATAAAATAAAATAAAACTAAACTAAAAAAAATAAACATAAACCTAAACCTAAACTTAGAAAATAAACTAAAATAAAAAACCTAAACTAAAATAAATAAACTTAAAATAAATGAACCAAATTAAAAATAAATAAAAAGTAAACCTACATAAAAAAATTAAATAAACTAAAATAAATAAATAAATAAACCTAAACATACTAGTTTACTTAATTTTTTTTAAAAACCCTAAACCCTAAACCCTAAACCCTAAATCCTAAATCCTAAACCCTAAACCCTAAACACTAAACCCTAAAACTAACCCTAAACCCTTAAAATCCCTAAACCCTAAAACTTAAGCCCTAAACCCTAAACCTAAACTAACCCTAAACCCTAAACCCTAAACACTAAATGCTAAACCCTAAACCCTAAACCCTAAACCCTAAACCTTAAACCCTAATACTAACCCTAAACCCAAAACCCTAAAACCTAAACATTAAATCCTAAAACCTTAAACCCTTAACCTAAGCTAACCCTAAATCCTAAACACTAAACCCTAAAAACCCTAAACTTAAACCCTAAATCTAAAAAAACTAACCTAAACCTAAACCTAAAACCAAACCTAAACCCTAAAACCCTAAACCTAATAAAACCTAAAACCTAAAAATAAACCTAAAATAAATAAATTAAAAATTAAAACCTAAATAAAATAAAACCTAAACCTAAACCTAAAATCAAATTAAAATAAAAAGAAACTAAAATAAAATAAATAAAACCTAAACTAATTAAAATTAAAACCTAGAATAAAATAAATAAAATAAAACTAAAAATAAAATAAATGTAAAATAAATTAAAAAAATAAAATAAAAACCTAAACCTAAAAAATAAAGCTAAGAATAAAATTGAAAAATAAATTAAAAATAAAACCTAAATTATAACTAAATAAACCTAAACCTAAAATAAAAATAAAATAAACAAAATAAAATAAATCTAAACTTAAACTAAAATAAACTAAACTAAAATAAATAAATCCTAAACTAAAAAATAAAACCTAAAAATAAATCTAAAATAAAAACCTAAAACTAAAACCTAAAAAAATAAAATAAAACCAAAACCTAAAAAATAAAATAAAAATAAAACTAAACTAAAAAATAAACATAAACCTAAAATATAAACTAGATAAAAAATCTAAACTAAAATAAATAAACCTAAAATAAATAAACTAACATAAAAAAAATAAAAAAAATAAACTTAAATAAATAAAAAATTAACTAAGTAAACCTAAACCTACCGGTTTACTTAATTTAAAAAAAAAAACCCTAAACCCTAAACCTTAAACCCTAAGCATAAACCCTAAACCCTAAACCTAGAATCCTATGGTAAGGGATCTGGAGGTGCTGTGGATATGGAGGTGATGGTCGGAGCAGTGGTGGTTATGGATCCAGGAAGAGAAATGAAGGTTACATCCATGGTGGTGGTGGAGGGAGAGATCGAGGATATGATGGTGAATTCCTCTACTCAAGTGGTGGAGGTGGTTCTGAAGGGAATTGGAGAAACTAAAGAATGGTCGATTCTATCTAGTGCTTATGTAACTATGTATTTAGAGTAGAGATGGTTCTACTTATCCAGGGGTTTTGATTTGCTCTATGGGGGCTCATTTGATCTATGACATCGCTTGTATCTTAGAAAACTTGGGGTGCTACTTGGTTGATGAAATTGAAAAGAAGAAACATTGAATCTGAATTTGTTCTCTATTAAAAAAAACTTTAAACCCTAAACCCAAAACCCTAAACTAAAATATAAACCCTAAACCTAAACCCAAAACCCTAAACCTAAAACCCAAAAAATCCTAAACCCTAAACACTAAACCCTAAACTTACAACTAAACCCTAAACCTTAAACCCTGAACCCTAAATCGTAAACCCTAATACCCTAAACCCTAAAACCCTAAAGCCTAAACCCTAAACCCTAAACCCTAAAATCCCAAACCCTAATCCTTAAACTAACCCTAAACCCTAAACCCTAAACCTTGAAGAAGTCATTAGTAGTACATTTAAAGAATGAACTAATCCTAACATACTTATGGTAGCTAAAGAAAATATCTTCAAGCAACTTTCTTTTGACTATTGGAAAAAATGTCATCAAAAGACTTTCCCCAAGGAAGGATTGGACCTAGACTTGAAGCAGTCAAGAAGGAAGAAGTCGCTTGGGGACTTATCCTATACCTTAAATATACTCGACCTTGTCAGTGCATGAAAGCTAATCTAAGAAGAAAGCATAGCAAACTTAATTACTCTTAAACAAAGCCAAAACGAAGTAGCCTACTAGCCACACAGTAAGGCCTACAAAATTAACAAGGCACTTAGCAGTGTCTAGTTGTCAAGTAAGGAAGGAATGCATAGCAGACTTACATCCTTCAAAGCAAGAAGACCACTAGGGTGACACACTAGTAGGGTAACACGTTAGCCTGACCTAAAGTTATTACTAAGTGAGTGCTATTGGGGGCATTATCTCAACTCATAGTTTCTCGAGATAAAATATATCTATTTATTTTATATATTTGTGTGTAGTTTATGTTTTTATTATATTGATGAAGGATAGGATGCCACTCATGTTCCTTACACCTACCCTAAACATATCATGACAGATTTTCAAACAGGAATACTTTCAACATGGAAGAGATTGAATTAATAATGGAATTTTCATTGATGATAATTATTTTCAAACATGATTTATAATATTTCTTTAAGTAAATCTCATTGATTGGAAGCATTGGGCGCTCTCTCTTATGATTAATAAGCTGATAAGATCCTGATTAGTAGGCCTTCTCTATGGAAAAAAAGCCTTCCCAAGTGGGTTCAAACTTGCCTCACATCTTACGAGGGGCAACAACCAGTCTCCTTAGAACTAAAATAAGCTCTCCTACTTAAAAAATTCTAGGATGGACCACTTGTTATGAGCTTGAATCATTTTATCTTTGTACAACTCGAGGTTTTGGCATGCCCGTAGCCTTCTCCCCTCCAAACCTTCGAGCTCTTCGAACTGCAACTTGGTGTTCTGTCCTATTATGATCTTACTACCCACATATATCCTTATTGATGGGAGTTGGACTTCTAATCATAGAACATCTTCAGACCCATACACTAAGGAGAAAGGAATAAACTGAGTTGGAGTTCAATATATGGTGTGGTAGGCCCACAAGGATTCAACTAACTGCTCATTCCACTATCGCTTGTTATTGTCAAGTGTCTTCTTTACTATTTGGATGAGAGTTATGTTGAACAATTCTGCTAAGCCATTTTTCCTTAGGTAGTTGATGGCAGAATATCTCCAATCTATGATGTGTCTTTAGTCAAAGTTATTGATCTCTTGCTCTTTGAATGTAATCTATCGATTTAATTCATCGAGGCACTTATTTCCTATATACAATATGGTTCCTAAAAAATTGGAGCACATTCTGAGCCATGACCTTTCTGAGCAGATTCATCTTCCCCCATTTGGAAAAGTAATCAATAGTAGCTAAGATGAGCCAATGACCCTTGGAAGAAGGATGATCAATCGGACCCACTATGTTTGTACCCTAGCACTCGAATGGCCATGAGGCCAATGTAGGATGTAGGATGTTAGGTGATTGGTGTAGGACCACATTGTGTATTTAACATTGGTGGTGTCTCCTAGGCGTATCCATGCAATCTTTAATTATCGATGGCCAGTATTATCCTAGTCTCTTGATCTTGGCTTTCATCTTTGGACCAGATTAGTTAGCTCCACATAATCCTGAGTGTACCTTGCTCACAATCTTATGAACTTCATGCTTGTCTAAACAACGTAACCATATATGATTGAAAGACCACCGGTATAAAACACCATCCACAAGAGCATAGGAAAGTGCTCTCTACTTCATCTGATAGGCTTGGGACTTCTATTGAGGCAGATTGTCTTTATTTAAGTAATCCATGAATGGTAGCCTCCAATCTAACTTCTCATCCCTCTTTGCAATGGAAACTTCCCCTTCAAGAGAGTACTTTTTGATGAGTTCAATATCAATAAGGTATAATACTTATCTATTCTGGAACTTTATCAATATGGACTCATCTTCTGCACATGCCGACACTTTGGAAAGCTTGGTTAAAGCATACACTACGATGTTCTCTCCTCGAGGAATCTTATAAATTGTAACATCTAGGATTTGGGCTAACAACTCTATGGTCCACTTATGGTAGTGATGGAGCTTGGGCTTTATAACCTTATAGGACCTAGCGAATTAGATGATAACTAGCTGAGAATCCTTGAAGATGTTGATGTTCTGAATGCTTAGAGTAATGGATAACTCTAGATTGGCAATCAGAGCCTCATATTCAACTTGTTGTTGGTGCAAGGATTGGATAGATGATATGAGAATCTCATCACATCACGGTCTAGAGTAAAGAGAACTATTCCTACCACGACCTTTCCTTGAATAGTAGATTATGGTTCTTCTCCTCTTTGAGAGGAAGTCGCACTAACAAAGTACACTTCCCAATGGCGAATGCTAGCATCCACTAAGTTCATGATTTGTTCTCCGGGGAGATCATCACTAATCAGAGAGTTAGCAAGAAGTGGGTGTGCCACTAAGAAATCTTCTAGTGCTTGTCCTTTCAGCACACAGAGGGGTATGAAGGTAATGTCACACTATGAGAGGATCATGGACCATCATGCCAACCGTCTGAATAGCGTCGACTGTGTCATGAGATATTGTAGTGGATTGATCTTAGAGATTAAGTTCACCTTATGAGGAAGCATGTAGTGTTGTAGCTTTTGGGATGCAAAGATTAAAGCTAGGAAATACTTCTCAATCAGTGGATAATTAGTCTTAGTAGGGATTAGATGATGGCTGAGGCAGCAAAGTATGTTTTCCTTCCCTTCGTTGTTGTCTTGGGCCAATAAATCACCAAAGGAGTTGTCTAACATAGTAGTGTAAAGTATGAGTGGCTTGCTGGATAGAAGCCGCTAGAACGGCACATCAAGTAATGCTTGATGTCTTCGAAGGCATGCTCACACTTATCATCCCACTTGAACTTGGCATTGTTTTTGACAAGTGCTTAGAATGGCTGAAATCTTCTTGATAGGTTGGATATAAAGCATCTTAGATACGTCAACTGACCTTAGAATGATCTAAGTTGAGTTAAACTTTTAGGGGTGGCATTTTTAATATTGCCTTGATCTTCTCTAGATCGATTTCGATTCCCTGGTGTCAGACAATAAACTCAAGGAATTTTCCTGAAGCTACTCTGACACTTGAGGGGGTTCATTTTGAGGTTAAATTATCTTAACTATTCAAAAATAACTCTCAAGGTCAAAGAGATGGTCTGCATTTTCTCTACTTTTGACCATGAGATCCTCGACATAGCACTCGACTTGATGATGAATGAGTTCATCAAAGATTCAAGTCATAGACTGCTGGTATATAGCACCAACATTTTTAAGGCAAGTACTGAATCCTAAGCAGTAATTTTCATCATCGACTGGACCCAATATATTGAATCCTAGTCTCAATCGTGATTAAGTGCTTTTACATTTATTCTTCTATATTCTTTCGAAGTAGTCTGACCTATGCTTTGACCAAGTATGTGGGATTAACCCTTTGCTAAATTATGAACACAAGGAAAGTACCACTCAAAAGGTAATTCTATTAAATCTTTATATGAATCATCCTCAAGTTTTACATCAACTTCTTGACTTGAGGATGATGCTCCCAGAAAGAACCTTTGAGTCTTCACACCTATGGATGACTTAGGGGCTTCTTTAACTACAAAACCCTCAGCTTTTTTAGAGGAAAGTGGAGTTAGAGCTATGGTTCCCAACCAGTGCCTAACTGTTTCACAAATAGACTTGGATACACTTAAGCATTGCTTTGGAGCCCATCTTCATCGCTATCTAGCTAAAGTGTCACATATAAGGGAATCTTCTGCTGAGAAGAGCTGGCTAGTGTGCTAACCATATAAGACTCATCCTATGAACTAGATTCTAAGTCTATATGGATAACATCTTGGTTTAGGACATATCTTCTATTGGGTGGCCAATAAGGAGGTTTTCCACCCTGACCTGAACCGGCCTCTTCCTCTTCATAGAGGTCACATCTACCCATATGTTCGAATGGAGTAATGAACTGGAATCATGCTCCACTTACCTCCACCAAGTCTATTTCGCTCCCTTTATTTTCTTTTCATTTTCTCTTTTCTTTTCTTTTTTCTTTATCTTTTCTCTTTCTTTCTTTTCTTTTTTCTTTTTTTTTTTTATTTTTGGCCAAAGTTTAGAATAGACTTGTTGATTTTTAGGGAGGTAGTAAGCCTCATCCTTATATATGTCAACCTCGTGAATTATAAATGGCTTGAGATCTCCTTTGACATAGTAGATGATCCCACCTCTCACAAACTTCATACACTGATGTAGAGAGGATGGAACTATGTTGTTCTCATGTATCCGAGACTCTAATGTGAAACATTGCTTCAGCCTTCTAATCATCTATCTCTAAGGGCGACACTATGGTTCCTAAGGCCTGTTGACCTCACTTTTGGAGTGCGGATTCAATCTTTCCATCTTAGACTTAGGAGTCTTCTAGACACTAAAACTTCCATAGTCATAAGACACTTCTAATAATTAGGTAAACACTTAATCTAAGCCTAAAGATTTAGAATGGTTAAATATAGGTTTAGGTTATGCCTTAGGGATTAAGATAATCCACCTACCCTACAACCCAAATCTAATCCATGTTCACCTTTTGAAACCAAACCTCAAGTTATATTCAAACATCAAATTCGAATCCAAATCTTAACCCAAATTCCAAAACCAAATGATTGAAGCCCATGATCAAATTCAAACTTGAAACACTTCCTAAACCATATGACTATCCCATGGACTTATAAATCTTAATCCAAATCAATCTAAAATAAATTTATTTTCTCATAAATTTATATCTTCAATCATCTTCCTAAATATAAATCAAATCTACATTCAAATGGTCAAAACTAAATTAAACTAAATCAAATTAAATCAAACCCTTCTTAAGCCATATGACTTATCCCATGGACTTAGACAAATATTAATCCAAATCAAGTCAAACTCAATTGATTTTCTCACAAATTAATCATATTTTCAATCATATTCACAAATTTAAATGAAATATACATTTAAATCATCAAACAAATCAAACTAAATCAAACAAAATCAAAATCCAATCCTAAACCACATGAGCCAATTCCAAGGACTTAGCCAAATTCCTTCATTCCAAAACCAAATTTAATTGATTTTCTTATGAATCAATCGTACCTTCAATCATATTCACAAATATAAATGAAATCTACAATCATCAATCCAAACCAAAATCAACCCAAGTCAAACCCAACATAACCCTTTTGACTTGAAATGTTCAAATGAATCAAAACCCATTTGAACCCAAGCCAATTGCAATTGAATTTATATATTAATCCCAAATTCATATATAAACACAACTAAATCAAACTCAACCCAAAATCAAGCAAACTAAACCCAATTGGTCCACTTAAGCCAAAGTGGCCAATTTGACCTATTTGAGCCAATTCTTTATCCTACTCAAATTGGATTGAACTAAGTCCATCAAAACCTCCCATCATGATTGTTGATCACCCTAGGTTGATTAATTATCACATATTAGGTCAAACCAAGTCAACTTATTAACCCATATGAACCCAAACTAACCAAATTGCAACCTAATCCAAATCCCTTAAAACCAATGATTCATACCAAATCAAAATAAATATTTGAATATGACCTGACCTTCAATTGAGTCAAACTAAACCTAATTGGCCTTCTTGACTCAAGTTGACTCAAATTGGGTCAAATAAAAATATAAACTAAATTGATTGCAACCAATGGCTCAGGTCTATTCTAAATTGATTGTTAAACTTGACCAAAGCCATGATTTGACCCAATTGAACCCAATTGACCTACTTAGCCTAAATTGATCTAAAGGTTCAACTTGGCCTAAGTCAAAACCAAATTCAAATTAATTGAAACCAAAGACTACAATCATCTTCAATTGGTCAACTAAACCCAAACCAACACCCAACCCAAGCCAATTTGGCCATTTTGGTCAAATTGGTCAACTTAACCCATTTAAGCCCAAATGATTTCAAATGAGCCAAAATCAAATCTAAGCCAAACCAAACCAAACCAAACCAATTAAACCAAAACATCTCAAATGATCATATCAACTTGACCCAACCCTTAGTTTGACCCAATTTGACCAATTGGTCAACTTGACCAAACCTAACCCAATTTGACCTAATTGAGTCAAATAGAGCCAAACCTAACCAAATTAACTCCAATTGACTTGAAATTTTACAACTTTTTGCTCATTTTCAAATCTGCCCAAATCATCTCCAATGCCAAATGATCATTCCAACCTTGGGTCAAGGGTATCACATGAGACAAATCACCATATAAGTGGTCATTTCCATTCCTTAGCCACTTGGTACACTCCCAGTGGTCTAGCTAGGCATCTATGACACGCCAACTTGACAAGGTGTTGGGTTATGACCCATGGTAGGTGAAATCACCTCACCCTCCCATTAAAGCATTGGAAACCCATAGAACACCCATGATTCCTCTTGTCACCATCTCCACACCTTCAACCAACCAAATCGCCAACTCACCTCCTCCTCACAAGACTCCTGAGATGGGACCACTAGAAGCCAAACCAGATACCACCATCCAATCAAAATGAAGGGGGGTATACACCCCCTCGTTTCAACTTAAACATGTACAAAAATCATTCCTTAGAGCCCTAGTTACCCAAGGCGAGCTGCTAGAGCCATTCCCTGAGCTCCCAAGCTCGTTCCTCAATAAAAAAATTCCATCTTCATTTGTCCTGAAATAAAACACTCTTATTTTCTGACTTAACTTGCCTATTTCTCCATCAAACTCAAATTAAATTTGCACGCACCTTCCTTATGCCTCATCGAGCAAAAATAAATTATCTCTCAAGATTTTTGAGCACCAGAGGTGGAACATTGATCAAAGCCGAGCTCCAAATCATGAATTTAAGACCTTCTAAGGGAACATTGAGGAATTGATCTAATTACTTCTCAACAGGTCTTTGTCTTCACTAGATGAAACTTCCTCAATCATTTGAGCTGCTAGTCTTGAGTTCTTGTGAGGCAAAATCAATCCTTAGGAAAAAATGGGTTGGAGCTTTTTGAAGAGAACTTGCTTATCGTGTGATATTGAATGTTAGATCCCCTCTGATCGATGTCATGAAGGCGTGGGATTCTTTTAGAGTTGATCCTGCGTAAGCTCAATCAAGTGAGCAATGGTGGATGGACTCCATTCTCCTCACTTATGACGTTAGATCATGCATCGCGTTCCATGAGATTGGGATGGTCATTAAATCCACTAGATCGATATGATTTAATCAGCTATGGGATTAATCATAGCCATTTGATCTTAGATCGAATAGTGGATGAGAAAGCATATCTTCCGTTGCCACATAGGCACTGAGTTGGATAAGTTTTAAGTAGCCAATCCCGTGACGCCACGTGGAAAGCACGCGTGATGGCCACATGCACCAATAGATTAGCTTTAATTAGGCTTAATTAATCATTTTAATGGCAAAACTTCTAAAAATAATAAAATCATAGAAATAAAAAATGCAAATAAATACTCATTTTAAAATTATTTGAGAAGAATTAGTTAAATACCAATCTTAATAAATTTTGAATAGTAATTAAAGTTTAATTACAAAATTTATTAGCTTAATTACTCCTTAATTACTTGAGAAATTAATCCAAAATTTTGTGAGTTAATTTAATGGGATGACCTCTGCCTCCCATGATTTTCTTGGGATTTATTGCTTACTTAATTAGGAAAATTGACTATTTAAACCTTAACTACTCTTTTAAGTTAATTAATGATTATTTTATCTCATGAATAGTAATAAATTAATTAATTAAGTTTATTAATCATTGTTCACCTACAAGTGAACTAAGGAATAGGGTTGGGACCCCTTTATCTAAGTTCATTTCACCAAAATGAAACTAATTAAGATTTAACTAATTAATTAAATCACTTAATCAAATTGAAATCATAATCACATCGACCTTAAATTAAATCATGGGATAGATCTTTAGGTGTTTAATAACCTAAAGGAGTTTAATGAAATTATGGTTAGTCTACATGTGTGGGAAAACCATAAGAGTAATTAATTAAGTCCCTTAATCTTATTAATATTCATCATGAGCCAATTGAATTAAGCCCCTTTTATTTCCTAGGATCATTGTAAGTTTATTTTCCATGCATATCATGGCTCATAATTATTTATTTAATTACTTTAAGGTGACATAGGCAAGGGTAATTAATTAATCTAATTAAGGGTTCAACTTAATTAACCCATAAAATCAACTTAGTTGCATTTTCTTAAATTAAATCAAATCACTAATGTGGGAATGGGTTTAAAATAGCAAGTGATGATTTCTCTTCTCCTCTTTAAATCAAATTAAATCCAAAACTTAATTAATAAAGAAGCTTTGGTTTGCTTTAAATAATCTTGTTTGATTTGATTACCCTTAAGAACTAGTTTGGTTGAATGAATCACATACTTATATTTGATTATCGTTTTTCCAATCATGTTAAATTTGGTAAGTCATTTGAATTCATGCATCCATCTTTTCAAAATTAGGTAAAATAAAATGGATTTCCTTTATGTAAGATTGCATGTGTTGATTTAATTTAATATGTGTGCTATTATCACTATGAAATCCAAATGTATTTTTTTGAAAGCTTATAAATGAATAATAATATATGTTATGATGCTAGTTATAAATACATAAGAAATGCATGTGCTTATAGCTTAAGTGTATGAATGTTGTGTTCTTTCCTCTATTCATGTGTTGATTTATATAAGATTGAATGGTAATGGGTATATAGTGATATATCTAAACAGGTTTTAGCTACCCCCAAGGAGGTCATTTGATTACATGACATCCCTAATTTAATATTGGAATGTACTCATTTGATTTCATTCTTATGTATTTTAACATTATAATTTGGATAGAGCTTTAATTCATATATATAAATGATTCAATCAAACAAAATATACAATGTTTCCATGATTTTTTCCTTCATTTATGTATACATCCATGTGTGTCAAGAAACGTAAGTATATAGTCTGGACATCTCGGGAATACAAAAATTTAGTTAGCTGCAAGGAGGTCATTTGATTACCTCACTTCCTTGGTTTAACAATGACACGTACTTGAATATATCTTTGTACATGTATATGTATATGTAATTAGTGAATGAAAATCCCATTTTACATTAAAATTGCATGCATTCATAATTGACTAAGTGGTTGAATTAATTAGCCATATGATTTATACTTCCATGTTCATGTATAGAATTTACATATGTTTGAATGCAAATGGGTATATAGTCTTGACATCAGAATAAGGAGACTTAGCTACTCCAAGGAGGTCATTTGATTACCTCACTTCCTAGTTTAACAATGTCGATGCCTATTTAATTTCATTCTTATGTTCTTTTGTATAAGAATTTGGATAAAGTTTTAAATTAATATGTTCAAATAATTCAATCAAATAAAATATAAATTCTAAACATACATATACATTCATCATTTAAGTATGCTAAAATATATTGCATACATAGACACACTTAGGATTAAATCATATGCATGTTACATGTGATGAAAAGGAATGATTTAATATATGTGATGTGGTACTAATTCAATTAACATATTCTTAAGATTCCTTTCATTTTAAATAAGATTATTTAAAGTGAACCTAAACATAGGATTATTTTATATGATGTATGTTTTATTTTATGATGTATTATTTTATATGATGTTGGTGTATGCTTCATAGACTATATGAGGCCAATATTAGCTAATCATATTTTCTAGGGGATTATGCTTAAGGGATGCTTAAAAATAAATGTGAATGCTCTTTCTTTAAATCCTTAAGCATAATCCAAGTTAGAGAGGAGGACTTAGTTACCCATTTGTAGGTGCTAAGTCCAAATTATAAATACAATAATTCTATTATATGTATATTTAGCCAACCTCTATTTTGCTGTTTATTTAGATTTACTTTTTCTCACATAAATGTAATTTTGTAATAGGAATTGGATTAGCTATGGGATGAGAAATGATTGGCTCCCTGGTGCCCCATTCCTTTGAAGAAAGAACCATCCAAATCAAAAAAAGAACCAAATCAAAATGGAGATATGAAGAAAACAAGATTTAATACAATTATAATTATTCTTTCATATTCCGTGTTATATAAGGGTAGGATCCATCTTTCTTCTTGTTAGGGTACATAACAAGATCGGCCTTTATTCTTTTATGATAGTTTATATAATTGTTTGATGTTATGTGTATTGTGCATGGACAAAGATGCTTTCATAGTTTCTTAAATGATTGATGCTTTAATGTGTGGTTTTGGATAATCATTCTTAGGATAAAATAACTTTTCTACCCAACTATGCACTCATAACAAATTTTAAACAACTCATAACCTCATCATAAAGCCTAAGACATAAATAAGATAATTAAAGATTTAGCATCCTCTTAGCTATATGGTTGTATGTTTCACATCATGGATGATTTTTTTCTTTTTGACATGAAGGATCTCCATCCTTGCATAATAAAGGAATGCTTGAACCACATTTTATGGTGGAGAACACCTTCTTCTAGCTAATTTTGACCCATAAACTATTTCATCATACATTTAGGCATAAGAAATCCTAAAGCCTCTATCAAAATGATGTGTCTAAAATGAAATAAAATTTGAAAAGATTTTGCATCATATATTAAGTCATATGCTCATACCACTCATGATCTAGTCACTTATGAGTGTTGTTGATTTGTCTCTTTCTAATAAATAACAACCATAGCTATCTTGCAATTCATAAGACCATTCTATGGTTTTAAAATTGTATTTAGGAAACCCAAGCTATTATAAGTCCAAAAGTTGAACCTTCTTCTAAAACCTTATGTCCATGTTTAGATTTAGGTCATGAGATCACTAAAGCTCCTTAGATTTAGGATCCTAGATAGCTATTTCCTTATACAGCAAATCCTCACCTCTGCATTCACAACCTTGTGGTGGATTATAAGCTAAGAATCTAATAAAATTTAACTCAAAACATATAAATATCCTCAACTTGAAAAATTATAAAGCCCAACCATAGGATAAATTGGAATGCTTAATAGGCTTCCTAGTATCATGAGCATTTCTTACTTATTTCATTTAAATTCCAAAAATAAGTCTTCTCCTTGAATTTTCCAAATACCACTAATCCTTTGATAGTCTAACCTTGAAATCTTTAGAGATGATAATTGTCTACTTTAATCGAGAGTATTCTTAAGAAATTTTATTTTTTAAGATGTAATTAACTATGGAGGCTTGTCTCCATTGGGAACTTAAGAACTTGGTTTAATATAAACACTATTTATTCATCCATGTAAAGTGGGAAAAAATACATTACATTCAAGACCTATCATGCCTTGAGTCCTTATATGAGGTCCATTCTAAAGTGATGCCTCTATCTTTGAGATTCATATATCTCAATACCCATCACCTTAAAAAATACTCCTGGGAAAAGTAAGTGGAAAATTGCTACATTCAAAGACCCATCATGCTAATTTATTAGATGATTTGGTCCATTCTAAAGTGATGCCTCTATCTTGAGATAGACATCATACCAATGTACCCAATCACCTTAAAAGTACTCCCCAGCATACATCCAAAATAAACACCACAAGGCCTCTCGCCTTATTCATTGAATCCTCTCAACATCATCCTTCTTTGAGTTTGGAGATTTATCCTCAAGTAAGGATTAAAAATAATGTTGACTTATACTAAGCCAACCAACTCTGGATAATGCCAACATCCATAAATGTAAGATGTTGTGCTTGGCCATCACTAGAGTAAGTTCATCAAATAACCCTAAGATGTCAAATAAGCCTCCTATTTAGTAAATAAAAATATATCTAGATAAGTAACCTATAAAATTACTATCTATATAAGTTAAACATACCTTAACTAATAAACTTTGTAATAAAAAAACATTATAATAACTCGGCTTGTCCCCTATATCCATGGTAAATATATACTCATTAACCAATGACTTGCTAAATATCCTAAAAACTAAAGTAACTAACCATAAGTTGACTAACAATGATACAAAAGAAATAAACCTAAACCTAGACTAAAAATAAAATAAAAATACTAAACGGATCCTAAAATAAATTAAACCTAAACCTAAACATAAACTAAATAAAATAAAATAAACTAAAATAAAACTAAACCTAAAAAAAAAATAAACCTAAAATACACTTAAAATAAAACCTAAACCTAAACCTAAAAAAATAAAATAAAAACCTAACCTAAAGCTATAAAAAAAACCTAAACCTAAAAAATAAAATAAAAATAAAACTAAACTGAAAAATAAATATAAACCCAAACCTAAACCTAAAAAATAAACTAAAATAATAAACCTAAAATAAATAAACTGAACCAAATATAAATAAAAAAAAAAAAAAAAAAACTAAATAAAATAAAATAAAATAAATAAAATAAATAAAAAAAACTAAATAAACCTAAACTCTAAATTCTTTAAAACCTAAACCCTAAACTAACCCTAACCCTAAACCTTAAACCTAAAACCTAAACTAACCCTAAACCTAAACCCTAAACCCTAAATCTTAAACCTATAACTCTACTTAAACCCTAAACCAAAACCCTAAATCTTAAAACCCAAACACTAAACCTAAACCCTAAACTAACTCTAAAACCCTAATAACCCTAAACCTAAACCTAAAATACTAAAACCTAAACCCAAACCCTAAACAATAAAAAATAAAACCTAAAACCTAAACTAAAACTAAATAAAACATATAAATAAAAAAAATAAAAAAAACTTAAACCTAAATAAAATAAAATAATAAAATAAAGTAAAAACCTAAACTAAAACCTAAACCTAAACCTAAAACTAAATAAAATAAACCAAAAAAAATAAACTAAAATAATAAATAAATAAATAAAATAAACATAATAATAAAAAACCTAAATAAAATAAAAACTAAACATAAAATAAAAATAAAATAAAAAAAACTAAATAGAAACCTAAACCTAAAATAAAAAAATTAAAATAAATAAAAAATAAACCTAAACCTAAACTAAAAAAAAAAACCTAAAATAAAAATAAAATAAAGAAAACAAATAAATAAAAAAACCTAAACTAAATAAAAAAAATAAAATTAAAATAAAAAAATTAAACCTAAACCTAAAAAATAAAATAAAATAAACTAATAAAATAAACTAAATAAAATAAATAATAACCTAAACTAAACTAAATAAAAATAAACCTAAAAAATAAAAAACTAAATAAAATAAAAAACTAAACAAAAATAAATAAAATAAACCTAAATAAAATAAAATAAAATAAATAAAACCTAAACTAAAAATAAACCTAAAAATAAACCTAAATAATAAAAAAAAACCTAAACCTAAAATAAAAAAATTAAACAAAATAAAATAAACCTAAACCTAAACCTAAAATAAATTAAACTAAACAAAAATAAATAAAATCTAAACCTAAAACCTAAAATAAAATAAAATAAACTAATAAAAAAATAAATTAAAATAAATAAAACCTAAACTAACTAAAAAATAAAGTAAACTAAAAAATAAAACCAAAAAATAAAATAAATAAAATAAAATAAAATAAAATAAATAAAACCTAAACAAAACTAAAAAATAAAATAAACCTAAGAATAAACCCTAAACCTAACCCTAAAAGAATAAACCCTAAACCCTAAACCAAAACCCTAACACTAAACCTAAACCCTAAACCTCAAACCCTAAACCTAAACCTAAAGTAACTAAATAAATTAAAAAAGTAAACCTAAACCCTAAAACCTTATAAACCTAAACCTAAATCTAAACCCTAAGAATGGGATGAAGCTTGACGACATGAATATCACCGTCAACTAGGCTTAGTCTAGATATATGAGGTGGCTTATCACAGTGGTGGGGGATATAATGGAGGGAGGTTAAAATAGGAAGAGCAAATGTTATACCGGTGGTGGAGGGAGAGATCGGGATATGATGGTGGATCACTGAGAGGAAGTGGTTTTGATGGGAACTGAGAAATAAGAATAATGAGCTTTATGAAACTATGTCTTAAGAGAGATGGTTCTAAGGGTTTTGATTTTCTAAATTTTATATATGAACCTAAAACTTAGTACTTGATGAAATCAAAAGAAGAAATGTTGAATCTGAATTTGTTCTAAGTTAAAAAAACTAAACTAAAATAAATAAAACTTAAACCTAAACCTAAGATAAAATAATCCTAAAACCTAAACTAAATAAAATAAACTAAAAATCAACCTAAACCTAAACTAAAAAATAAAGCAAAAAAATAAAACTAAATAAAGCCCTAATACCTAGACTTAAAAAAATAAAATAAAAACCTAAATCTAAACCTAAAAATAAAAATAAAACTGAAACCTAAAAAATAAAATAAAAATAAAATTAAACTAAAAAATAAACATAAACCTAAACCTAAACAAAAAAAAAAACTAAAATAGAAAAACTAAACTAAAAATAATAATAATAATAAAATAAATAAAAAATAAACTAAATAAACCTCAACTTACAAATTTACTTAATTTAAAAAAAACCCTAGACCCTAAACCCTAAACCCTAAATCCTAAACCCAAAACCCTAAACCTTAAACCCTAAAACTAACCCTAAACCCTAAACGGAAACCCTAAAATCAAAATCTAAACCTAAAAAATAAAATAAAATAAACTAAGAATAAAACCTAAATAAAATAAAACTAAATGTAAAATAAAAAAACTAAAATAAAATAAAATAAAACTAAATAAAATAAACCTAAAATAAACCTAAAATTAAAATAAAAATAAATAAAAAATAAAACCTAAACCCTAAACTAAAAAAAAATAAAATAAAATAAAATAAAATAAACCTAAACCTAAACTAAACTAAATAAATAAAACAAACCTAAACCTAAAATAAACAAAACCTAAACCCTAAACTAAATAAAATAAAATAAATTAAAATACACAAAACCTAAACTAAAAATAAACCTAAAAGTAAAAAAATAAACCTAATCCTAAAAAAATAAAATAAAATACAACTAAACTAAAAAAAATAAACATAAACCTAAACCTAAACCAAAAAAAGAAACTAAAAGAAAAAACCTAAACTAAAATAAATAAACCTATAATAAAAACTAAACTAAATAAAACTAAAGAATAAAATAAACTAAAATTAATAAAAGTAAACTAAATAAAGTTAAACCTAAAGGTTTAAAAGAAATAAAAAAACCTAAACCCTAATAAACCTAAACCCTAACCCTAAAACCTAAACCCTAAACCCTAAACCCAAAAAAAATAATAAAATAAATTAAATTAAATAAATAAAATAATAAAAAAATAAAAAAAAATAAAAAAAACAAAATAACAAAATAAATAAACCCTAAACCCCAAACCCTAAAACTTATAACCCTAAACCCTAAACCCTAAACCCTAACTAAAACCTAAAACCTAAACTAAACTAAATAAACCAAAAATAAAATAAATAAAACCTAAACCTAAATAAAATAAAATAAAAAAAAACTAAAACCTTAACCTAAACCTAAACCTAAAAATTTAAAAATAAATAAAAACTAAATTAAAATAAAATAATTAAATAGCTAAACTAAACTAAAAAAAATAAAATAAACTTAAAATAAAACCTAAATAAAATAAAATAAATGTAAAATAAAAAAATAAATAAAACATAAAATAAAATAAAATAAAATTAAATAAAAACATAAAGTTAAAATAAAAACTTAAAGTTAAATAAAAAATAAAACCTAAACCCTAAATTAAAAAAAAAAAATAAAATAAATAAAATAAAATAAACCTAAACATAAACTAAAATGAACTAAACTAAAATAAATAAAACCTAAACCTAAAATAAACTAAACCTAAACCCTAAACTAATAAAATAAAATAAACTAAAAATAAACCTAAACCTAAACTAAAAAATAAAACCTAAAAATAAACCTAAAATAAAAACCTTAAACCTAAACCTAAGAAAATAAAATAAAGACCTAAACCTAAACCTAAAAGTAAAAAATAAAAGCTAAACCTCAAAAATAAAATAAAAATACAAGTAAATTAAAAGATAAACATAAAACTTAAAAAATAAGCTAAAAACCTAAATAAATAAATAAACCTAAAATAAATAAAATTAAAACCTAAATAAAAAAATAAAAACTAAAATAAATAAAAATAAACTAAATAAAAGTAAAACCTAAACCTAACTTAATTAAAAAAAAATCATAAATAATAAACCCTAAATAAAACCCTAAACCTAAAAAAAACCCTAAACCCTAAACCCTAACCCTAAACTTAAACCTAAAGCTTAAACCCTAAAACACTAAACCCAAACCCTAAACCCTAAACCCTAACCCTAAACCCTAAACCCCAAATCCTAAACCTAAACCTAAAGTAACTAAATAAATTAAAAAATAAACCTAAACCCTAAAACCTAATAAGCTTAAACTAAACCTAAACCCTAAGAATGCGCAGAACCTTGATGGCAGGAACTTGATCATCAACTAGGCTTAATCTATATCCATCGGTGGAGGTGAGGTGGAGGCGACGGTTATCGTAGTGGTGGTGGGGGTTCTAGAGGTGCTACTGGATATGCAGGTGGTGGTCAGAGCAATGGTGGTTATGTAGGTGCGAGGAGCAACGGAGGTTACAATCATGGTGGTGGCGAAAAGAGAGATCGGGAATATGATGGTGATCTCTACTGAGAGCGGTGGTTCTGATGGGACAAGAACCGATGAACATGATCTGACTCGCTATGGAATTCCTTTACATAATGAGATTCTACTTCTCTAGGGTTTTTGATTTGCTCTATGCGTGCTTATTTTTTTATCAATTTCATCATTTGTGTCTTAGAAAACTTAGTGTGTTGTTTGATCAAATCAAAAAGAAGAAATGTTTAATCTAAATTTGTTCTCTATTTAAAATAAAACCAAAAATCGTAAACCCTAAACTCTAAACTCAAAATCATAACCCTAAAAACCATAAACCCTAAAGCCTAAACCTTAACCCTAAACCCTAAAGCCAAAAACCTAAGCCCTAAATTGTAAACCCTAAGGCCCAAAAAAAAAACCTAAACTCTAAACTAACCCGAAACCCTAAACCCTAAAAAGCTAAAAACCTAAACCTAAACTAAATTAGACCTAAAAATAAAATAAATAAATAAACCTAGACAAAAACAAAATAAAAAAATAAAACAAAATAAAAACTAAAACTAAAACCTAAATCTAAACCTAAACCTAAAAAAGAAAAAAATAATAAAACTAAAATAATATAAATTAAAACTTAAACTAAACTAAAAAGTAAAAAACCTAAATAAAATAAAAACTAAACCTAAAATAAAAATAAAATAAACCTAAAATAAAAAAATAAAACTAAATAAAATCCTAAACCTAAAAAATACACCTAAAAATAAATAAAATAAATAGAAAACCTAAACCTTAAACTAAAAAAACTTAAACCTAAAATAAAAAATAAATTAAACCTAAACCAAACTAAAAAAAATAAACTAGACTAAAATAAATAAACCTAAACTTAAACAAAAAAAATAAAACCTAAAAATAAACATAAAATCTAAGCTTAAAAAAATAAAATAAAAACCTAAACATAAACCTAAAAAAAAAAATAAAATCTAAACTTAATAAATAAAATAAAAATAAAACTAAACTAAAAAATAAACATAAACCTAAACTTAAAACTAAAAAATAAACTAAAATAAAAACTAAACTAAAATAAAAAAATAAACTAAATAAAAATAAAAAAGAAAATAAACTAAAATAAATAAAAAATAAACTAAATAAACTAAACAAACCTAAACCTACAAGTTTACTTAATTTAAAACCCTAAACCCTAAACCCTAAAACCCTAAATGCTAAACCCTAAATTAACCTAAACCCTAAACCCTAAAACCTAAAAACCCTAAACCATAAACCCTAAAAACCTAAACCCTAAAGCCTAAACCATAAACTAACCCTAAACCCTTAGCTAAACTTAAACCCTAAACCCTAAACCCTTAAACCCTAAACCCTAAAGTTTAAACACTAAACCCTAAACCTTAAACCCAAACCCCAAATCCTAAACCCTAAAACCCTAAACCCTAAACCCTAAAAGAAAAAACTCTAAAACCCTAAACCCTAAACCCTAAACCCTAAACCCTAAACCTAAACCCCAACAAACCCTAAACCCCAAAAAAGAAAAAACTCTAAAACCCTAAACCTAAATCCTAAACACCAAACTAAACCCAACCCTAAACCTAAACCTAAAGTAACTAAATTAATTAAAAATAAATCTAAACCCTAAAGCCTAATAAACCTAAACCCAAGAATGAGGGCAACCTTGATGTGAACATCATCAACCAGGCTTAATTTATATCTGAAGGTGAAGGCAGGCATGGTTATCATAGTGGTGGTGAGGGATGAGGTGTGGATGGTGGAGGTGGTAGCAAAGGAGGTGGTGTGGGAGATGGAGGTTACATCTGTGGTGGTGGAGGGAGAGATGGATATGATGGTGGATCCCACCACTGAGAGGTCGGTTTTGATGGGAACTAGAGAACCAAGAATGGTCGATCCAATCTCGCTTATGGAGTGACAAGAGACAACTCTAATTATCTAGGTTTTGATTTAATCTATGTGCTCATTTTTATCTATGTCATCACTTGTGTCTTAAAAAACTTGTTGTGTTACTTGGTTAATGAAATCAAAAGAAGAAATGTTGAATAATTTCTTCTCTGTTAAAAAAATAAAAAAATACTAAATCCTAAACTAAAACCTAAACCCTAGACCTAAAACCTAAACCCTAAATCCTAAACCCTAAACCCTAAACCATAAAACCTTAAACCTTAATCCTTAAACCTAAACCCTAAAACCTAAACCCTAAACCCTAAACCCTCAACTAACCCTAAATCATAAACCTTAAAAAGGTTAAAATCTAATCCTAACCTAAATAAAACCTAAAATAAAATAAATAAAAAAGCCTACACAAAAATAAAATAAAAAAATAAAAAAAATAGAAACCTAAACTAAAACCAAAACCTAAACCTAAACATAAACCTAAACCTAAACCTAAAAGGTAAATAAAATAAATTAAAAAAACTAAAATAAAATAAAATAAATAAAAATCTAAACTAAACTAAATAAAAAATAAAAACCCTAAATAAAATAAAAACTAAACCTAAAATAAATATAAAATAAATCTAAAATAAAATAAAATAAAACTAAATAAAAACCTAAACCTAAAAATACAACCTAAAAAAATAAAACTTAAACCCTAAACTAAAAAAAAAAACCTAAACCTAAAATAAAAATAAAATAAAAAATAAAATAAACCTAAACCTAAACTAAAATAAACTAAACTAAAATAAATAAAACCTAAACCTATACCTAAAATAAACTAAACCTAAACCTAAACTAAATAAAATAAAATAAACTAAAAATAAACCTAAACTAAGAAGTAAAACCTAAAAATAAACCTAAAATGAAAACCTAAAACATAAACCTAAAAAACTAAAATAAAAACCAAAACCTAAACCTAAAAAAAAAAAAAACTAAACCTAAAAAAAAAAAAATCTAAACCTAAAAATGAAACTAAAATAAAAAACCTAAACTAAATTAAATATACCTAAAATAAATAAACTAAATTAAATAAAATTAAAAAATAAACCTAAATAAAAATAAAAATAAAATAAACTCAAATAAAAAAATAAACTAAATAAACCTAAACCAATATATTTACTTAATTAAAAAAAAACTTAAACCCTAAACCCTAAACCTACAACCCTAAACTTATAGCCCTAAACCCTAAAACTAAACCCTAAACCCTAAACCCTAAACCATAAACCCTAAACTCTAAACCATAAACCCTAAACCCTAAACCCTAAAACCCTAAACCCTAAACCCAAAACCCTATGCCCTAAAACCCAAAACCCAAAACCCTAAACCCTAAACTTAAAATTCTACAATCCTAAACCCTAAATTAACCCTAAACTAACCCTAAACCCTAAGAATGGGCAGAACCTGAGAACATCACATAACCAAGCTCGCCTAGATCTGTGGGTACATGTTGGAGGTGGCGCTATCAGGGGTGGTGGGGGATCTGATGTGCTAGTGGATATGGAGGTGGTCGAGGTGGTTATGGAGGTAGGAGCAATGAGGTTATAAACCATGGTGGTGGTGGATGGAGAGATCGGGGATATGATGGATCCCGCTACTCGAGAGGCGCGGGTGGTTCTGATCAAAATTGAGAAACTGAAGAACGATCGATCCGATCTACCTATGGAACTGTGTCTTTATAGTAGAGATGGTTTTATTTATCTAGGGTTTTTGATTTGCCCTATGTGTGCTCATTTTATCTATGTCATTGTGTCTTAGAAAACTTGGGGTGCTACTTGGTTGATGAAATCAAAAAATAAATGTTGAATTGAATTTGTTCTTTATTATAAAAAAACTTAAACCATAAACCCTAAACCCTAAACCCTAACCTAAACTAAAACTAAACTAAACCTAAACTTAAACCCTAAATCCTAAACCTAAAACCTAAACCCTAAACCCTAAACCCTAAAACCCTAAACCCTAAACCCTAAATGCTAAACCATAAAACCCTAAACCCTAAACCCTAATCCCTAATCCCTAAAACCATAAACCCTAAACCCTAAAACATACAACCCTAAAACCTAAACCCTAAACCCCAAACCTTAAACCCTAAACCCTAAACTAACCCTAAACCCTAAATCCTAAACTAACCCTAAACCTAAGCCCTAAACCCAAAACCCTAAATTTACCTAAACCCTAAACCATAAACCTTGAATAAAGATGTCAATAAGAGTAGATCTAAAGAATGACCTAGTCATAACATAGTTATGGTAGCTAAAGAAAATGTCTTCAAGAGGCTTTCCATTGACTGTTAGAGATTTGAATACCCTAAACCCTAACCCTAAATCATATTATATTACCATATATTATAGTATAATGTAGCAACATATATTTGAGCATGTAGTGATGTGTTTTTGGATGTTATATGATGTTTTGAAATGTTTTAGTATATTATGGTATTGTGCCTATATATATTAATATAAATCATAAAAATATTGATTTAATAAATCGATGATGAAATTTGTTAAATTTGAAATGGGAATTAGTTGTAGTACCAAAGGTGTGCTATGCCACTTGTAGTCTAAAAAAGTAAGATTTTATGGTCAAAATAAATATTATATGTTGTAGCATAGTATAGCATCATATATCATAATATATTACGGCATTTTAAATTCTTTTAGTATTTTACAATCATGTAGCCTACACTAGCATTATTTATAAAAATGTTGATTTAGACTTTAAAATGGTGGAATCTGACCAAATTAATAATAGGTAGAGCATGGCATCATAATATATTGTTTGAATTTAAAATATGTAAGATACACAAAAATATATAGTTTTTATTGTTTAGATTAATTTTATGATTTTTTATCTTAAGCAATCCCTTTTGATGTGATATGCAATATAATATAATATAATATAATATAATATAATATAATATAATATGTTATAGTGTATTATAATATAGGATAATAACATAGTGTAGCATCATGCATTATAGCATACTATTGTGTATTACTACTTATTGTTTAGCATATTTTAGTTTGTTATAGTATGATGTAGTAGAGTTTGTATTGGTATAATTCATAAAAATACTGATTTATAGGCTAAGATGATGGGATTTGGCCAAATTTAAGGTCGATTTAGGGAACATCATTGGGGTGTGCTATGGTGTGCATTTAATCAAAAGAATGGAATTTTGCATTCAAAATAATTGTTCTTTTTTCAATAAAATTTTATAAATTTTTTTTGCTTAAAGTGATTCATTTTAATGTGTAATGTAAGATAATATATTATAGGAAAGCATATTAAAAATATAATGTACATAACAATATAATGTCACATATATATGAATGTGGTGTGTTACTAAATGTTATTGTACATTTTGGTATATTTTACTTTTGTTATAATACAATGGGTCAAAACTCATAAAAATGTTAATTTGAAGGTTGAGATGGAAGAATTTGGCCAAATTTACAGCACACACCAAGAAGCAACACCAAAATTATGCTATTTTGTACCATTTCTAATAGAAAAATAATAATTTTACATCTAAAATGAACATTACTCATATTTTGAGAAAATTTTATTATTTGTTCCATTTAAGTGATTCTAATGGGGTGTAATGTTAGATAATATTTAATATTATAGCAAATTATAATATAACATCATATATTATAATATAATATAATATAGTGTGTTAATTCACACTATAATATGTTTAGCATGATATTGTATAGTTAGTTTTAGCTTGCACCATCAAAAATTATAAAATGTTTATTACAATGTTAAGATGATGTAATTTAAACGAATACATTGTTAGGCTTTTGGTTAAAGTATTAAAGGTGTGCATAAGAGAAGAAATAAGATTTGAGGAGAATTCCATGTCAAGGGCATGGAGGGAGAGATTAGGGGATCACACATGCATTGGAAATGACATGTGAGGGTCTATGTCGAGGGCATGGGAGAAGAAAATCTTTGGGATAAAGTTTGAATTTGATTTGATTATATGATTTATGGAAAGAAGATCCACTAGAATAAGAATCTATAATCCATTAGGATTAAGATCGAATCGACTTTAATTTGTTTTTTTTATTTGATGTGGAGGCATATCTGCTGGAGATATGGGCTCGAGTCCACTAGGGATCGGTTATATGAACCTTCCACTAGGGAAGCAGGTTCAGGCTATCTACTGGGGATTGGGATTTGAGTTTTATTTCATAGATTTGTTTGGGGATGTATTCACTGGGAATAAGAGTTTAGTTGGATTTCTTTGATTTAGACTCTACTAGGGAGTTAGTTTAATTTGGCTCCACTGGGGAGGTTGGTTTTGAATTTGATTTCTTTCCTTGACTTATTTATATATGATTTTGGCTCCACAAGGGAGAGAATGGTGTGATTTAACTAATGGAAAATTAGATTGGGTTTAATTTAATCTGAGTAAATGTATGGACCTTATCAATGTGCGATGTACCCACTGAGAAGGGGCTATATTAGCATTGACCTACCTCAGGTTTACAAATCCAAATGGATGGTTTACTGGTTGAGGGATAGAGCTAGCCAACCTAAGGGGTTGCCTTTGTG
The DNA here is from genome assembly GCA_021442155.1 of Cymbidium sinense. NCBI lineage: Eukaryota > Viridiplantae > Streptophyta > Magnoliopsida > Asparagales > Orchidaceae > Cymbidium > Cymbidium sinense. The sequence goes on from CM038215.1 coordinate 185,756,390, forward strand.
CAATGATTGTGCTAGGAAGAAGGCGTAGCAAACATCTTCCAAATCGAGGAACAACTGGGTGACCTGGGATGCACAACAAATCAACCGACCTAGGGTGACTACTAATGAATGGTGAGACTTATGTCAACTCAAAAGTAGTGGGATTAATTTCATCTTAATTTCATGTGATTTGATATGGTTTGTTTGGTTTAGTTTGATTTTGAATTGAGGGCATATCCACTGGGAATATGAGTTCAGTCAAATTTGATAGATTTAATTTATGGACCATGTCGGTGTGCAATGGACCCACTAAGAAGGGGATATATCAAACTTGTCCTATCTTAGATTTAAAAATCCAAAGGGATAGTCTACTAGTCGTGGGTAGAGCTAGCAAACCTAAGGGGTTTCCTTTGGTGTGCAATTATTGTGCTAGGAAGAAGGTATAGCATACTTACATCTTCTAAAGCAGGGAACAATTCTGGGGTGACCTGTTGGTAGCATCAACAAATCAAACCTGACTTAGGGGTGACTACTGAGTGAATGCTGTTGAGGACTTATATCAACTCAAGAGTAGTCAGGCAATACCTATAGGTAGTTTTGCTGACACTGCCCTAAAGATAGGATGACTGCTTGGGAAAAGGTACCGCTAGGGGTGTCCTCTATATATTTTGTTTATATGTTTGCATGGATCCTATTAGTGTGCGAGGGAACACACTAAGAAGGGACTATGTAGGCCTTAACCTATCTCAGATTTACTAAACCAAGGGAGAATTTGCACATCCAAAGGAAGGATTCTCCAACCACAGGGGTGGTTACTGGGAAAGGGGAAATGTCCAATCTGATAGTAACCTGGGTAGTGTCAATATGGGGTCGCAAAGGATGTGATCCAAATATAGTGCCCATAGGGGAGGTGCTGCTAGGGGCATTATCTTAAGCCTGGAAAAGAAAGCCTATAGGTGTATGGTGGCCAACTCAAGGAGAATGCATAGTAGACTTACATCTGCCATGAGTGGTGTATCCTAAGGTGTGAAAACCAACCAACCTAAGGTGTATCCATCAACATGAGTGGTGTATCCATCAACATAGTGAGAACTAACCAACCTAAGGTGCCTGTCAGTGTGCAATGATCAATCTAGAAAGAAAATGTGTAGGCTTACAACTTTTCAAGTGGAATTGATCATCAGGATAGTCTGTCATCGGTAGGACATATGATATCTAAGCTAGAGCGATTACTAAGTGGGGAGCCCCGAGGAAGAACTGGACCCAAACTTGAAGTAGTCAAGAGGGAAAGAGCCACTAGGGGACTTATCTTAAACCTCAAATATACTTGACCCAGCCAGCGCATGAAGGCTAATCCAAGAAGAAAGCTTAGCAGACTCACAACCTCTTAAACAAAGCCAACATGAGGTAGCTTATTAGCCACGCAGTAAGGCCTACCAAACTAACAAGGTGCTCATCGATGTACAGTGACCAAGTAAGTTACATCCTCCAAAGTAAGATGACAACTGGGTGACACACTAGTAGGGTACCACGTCAACCCGACCTAAAGCAGCTACTGAGTGAGTGTGGGGCATTATCTCAACTCAGAGTAGCCCGAGACAAAGATATGTGTTTATTTTATATGTTTGTGTGTAGTTTGTGATTGTGTTGTGTCGATGAAGGATAAGATACCCGAAGTTCCTTACATCTACCCTAAACACATCGTGAGGATTCTAAAACAAGAATACTTTCAACATGGAAGAGATTGAGTTCAAAATGGAATTTTCATTGATGATAATTATTTTCAAACATGATTTATAATATTTGTTTAAGTACCCATTGATTGGAAGCATTGGGTGCTCTCCTTATGATTAATAAGTCGATAGATCCTCCTTGGTAGGCCTTCTCTATGGAAAAAGGCTTTCCCAAGTGGGTTCAAACTTAGCTCCCATCTTATGATGGGAAATAATTGGTCTCCTTAGAACTAAAATAAGCTCTCTTACTTGAAATGGAAGACCAACTTATTGTGATCTTGAATCATTTTAGCTTTGTACAACTCAAGGTTTTTTCATTCTCGCAGACATCTCTCTTCCAAACCTTCGAGATCTTCTAACCAGAACTTGGCATTATGCTCTGCTGTGATCTTGCTACCCATAGCTATCCTTTGTGATGGGAGTTGGACTTCTAATGGTAGAACAGCTTCAGACCCATACACTAAGGAGAAAGGAGTATACTGAGTTGGAGTTCTATATGTGGTTCAGTAGGCCCACAAGGCTTCAACTAACTGCTCATGGCACTATCACTTGTTGTTGTTGAGTGTCTTCTTTAGTATTTGGATGAGAGTTTTGTTAAAGGCTTCTGCTAAGCCATTTTCCTTGGGTAGTTGATGGTAGAATATCTCTAATCTATACTTTGTCTCTAAGCAAAGTTATTGATCTCAGTGCTCTTGAATGCAGTACAATTATGAGATATAATTCATTGAGGCACTCTGAACCTATGTAAGATATTATTCTAAAAAATGAGCACATGCCGAAGTTGTGACCTTCGAGAATCTCCTTTGTCCATTTGGAAAATTAGTCAATAACAGCTAAGATGAACCAATGACCCTTGGAAGAAAGAGGATCAATCAGACCCACTATGTCAGTACCCCAACACTCGAATGGCCATGAGGCTAATGTTGGATGTAGAATGTTGGGTGGTTGGTGCAGGACCACACCATGTATTTGACATTGGTGGCATCGCCTAGCCGTATCCAAACAATCTTTGATCATTGAAATACAATAGTATTCTAGTCTCTTAATCTTGACTTTCATCTTCGACCGATTGGTTACATAGTCCGAGTGTACCTCAGTCATGATCTTATGGGCATTATGCTTGTCTAAAAAACATAACCACATATGATCGAAAGACCACTAGTACAAGACACCATAAGAAAGTGCTCTTTGCTTCATCCAATGGGCTTGGGACTTCTCTTGAGGTAGTTTGCCTTTATTTTGATAATCCATGAATGGTTTCCTCCAATAGCTCCTCATCCTTCTTTGCAATGGCAACCTCCCCTTCAAGAGAGTACTTTTTAATGAGTTCAATATCAATAAGGGATAAGAATTGTCTATTTTGGACCTTTATTGATATGGACTCATCCTCCAAACATGTCAACTCCTTGGCATGCTTGGCTAAAGCATACGCTATGACATTCTCTCCTCAAGGAATCTTATAAATGGTAACCTCTGGGATTTGGGCAAACAACTCCATGGTGTACTTGTTGAAGTGATGGAGCTTGGGCTTTATAACATTATAGGACCTAGTGATTTGGTTGATAACTAGTTGAGAATCCCCAAAGATGTTGATGTTCGGATGCTGAGTAATGGCTAACCTGCACGACAATCAGCCTCATATTCAGCCTTCATTATTGGTGTGCAAGGATTGGATAGATGATATGAGAATCTCATCATATCTCAGTCTAAAGTTAAAAGAACTATTCTTACCCTGCTTTCCCGGAATAGTAGATTGTGGTTCTTCTCCTCTTTGAGAGAAAGGGACCTCACTTTGGAGTGAGCTCTCAACTTCTCCATCTTAGACATAGGACTCCTCTAGACACTAAGAGTTCCTTAGTCTTAAGACACTTCTAGTGATTAGGTGAACACTTAACCTAACCCTAGAGACTTAGAGGAGTTAGCTATAGGAATAGGTTATGTCTTAGGGGTATTAAGAGGACTTGCCTACCCTATAGTTTGAACCTAATCCTTGCCTCCCTCCTTCAAATCAATCCAAATCAAATCTTAAATCAATTCCTACTCAATTGATATTCTCAAATCACAAATCAATTCCAACTTAATTGATTTATTCAAATCCAAATTCCAAAATGGAAATCATGAATCAATTCCAAATCAAATGATTGAAACCCATGATTGAATTCAAATCCCAAAATCTTTCCTAAGCCCTTTGATTTCATCTTATGGACTAAGCCAAACCAAACCAAAATCACTCCAAACTCAAATGATTTTCTCATAACTCATTTATAGCTTCATTTATATTCACAAATATAAATGAAGTATAAATTCAAATAACCAAAACCCAACTTATACTCTTTTCAAGCCAAATCATTCTCAGATCAATCCAAACCCTTGATTTTCTCTTCAAACAATCACTCCTTCAATCACATGCCCAAATATAAACATAAACTACATAACCAAACCAAAATCAAACTAACCCAAGTCAAACCCATGTTCATCCTTTTGACTTGAAAATGTCAAATGAACCAAAACCCATTTGACTCCAAATCTCTTGCAATTGATTTATATTTCCATCAATAAATTTCCATCATAAGTCTATATGTGAGTTCAACCAAACTTGAACCAAGCCTTGATCAAGCCAATTGACCCATTAAGGCTCACTTGACCCAAAGTGACCTAAAAGACCTTTTTGAGAAAAATTCCAATCCAACCCAAATTGGATTGAACTAAGCCCATTTAAGTCTCACATTGTGTGCAACAATCATCCTAGGATGATCAATAACTCAAATTGGTTCAAACCAAGTCAAACTTAACCTTTGACCAAGTCAACACTTAGCCCAAATAAAACCTAAACAACCCAAAATTCACTATAAGGAAAATTGATTGAAACCATTGATCTAAACCAATCCGTAATCAATCATTGAACATGATCAAGCCAACAATTGAGATGAACTAAGCCTAATTGGCCACTTGACCTAAGTTGACCCAAATTGACCTAAAAAGCCAAAATGGGTCAAATCTTGATCTAAGCCAAATTGATTGCAACCAATGGGTCAAATTCATTCCAAATCACTTGTTGAACTTGACCAAAGCTTCAATTGGCCAATTAGACCCAACCTAGCCACATTGACCATGAACCCAACTTGACCTAAAAGGTCAAATCAACTTGAAATTAAACCAAATCAAAATTGATTGAAACTAAAGCTTGTAATACATTTCAAATGATCAACCAAGCCTAAACCAACCCATGACCTAACCCAATTGGGTCAAATGGGTCAAATTAGTCAACTTGACCCATTTGACTCAAATGAACCTAAATGAACCAAAACCAAATTGAACCAAACAAATGATACCCATAGGCTCCGAATGATCATTTGAACTTGACCTAACCCATGGTTTGACCCAATTTGACCTAAATGGATCAAAGTGAGCCAAATCAAATCAAATGAACTCCAAAACACTTGAAATTTGGCCAAACCCATTTTTGAATCATTTTGAATCTTCCCAAGTCAAAATCATGGCCAAATGACCACTTTGCCCTTAGGTCAAAGGGTATCCTATGACCAAATTCACTTGGAATTTGGTCATGTCTCTCAAGACCATTTGGCATCCTTCCATTGGTCAACATGGGCACCAAGGGAGGTGGTGAATATGACCCAATGAGCTTGGGTCGACCATACCCAAGGCAAGGCCAAACCGACCTCCCCATTGGCAATTGAACACTTGGAACTCCAAATGCACTCATCTAGCACATGGGCATCCACTCTCCTTCCCTCCACTACCCAAAATGACCCATGTGGGTGTTTTGCAGCTCAAACCATGCTTCCAATCCTTTCCATTGATCAAAAATGGCAAAATAGCCCATCACCATCTGATCCAAGGAGGGGGAGATATACCCCCTCTCATTCCCACTCAAACCACAAGAATTCATTTCCACAAAGCTAAGAAGGTTGAGTCGAAGCTTCTCTAAGCCTTTGCAAGCCATTCCTGAGCTCCCCCATTTCTCACACTCGATTTTCCTCAAAGTCAAAATAGGGGAGGTGAATTGAAAATTCAACTCACTCAGTTCTCCATCAAAATCAAATTAACCTTGCACACACCATCAGCAGACTTCGTTGAGCTCAATCAAGTTATTTCCCAAGTCTTCAAGCCACGAGAAGCATCACTTTGATCAAAGTTGATCTCCATTGAATAAGAGCTTTGTAAACTGAACAATCTACTCCAAACTATGATCCAACTCCTTCAATAGGGCATCATCTCTACTAGACGAAGCTACCTCCTCCATTGGAAGCACCGGTGATAGATTTTGATGTAGTAATTACTCAAAACCATAGCCATAGGAAAATTTGGTTGGTCCTTTTTGATGGAAATTATCACCCCATCAAATCTTGACCATTAGATGTGCATCCCCCATTCTTCCGAAGGTGTGGGATCATTTTGATCCCAATCCGAGCTCGGGTGAGCTTGAATTGAATGGAGAGAGATGAATGATGTTCGTCTCTCATCGCTCGCAAAGGAGAAGGATCACATGTCATCCATTCCACATGATTGGAATAGATAATAGTGATTATATCACACTAGATCCCCTTTGATTTAAGCCTAAACTGTGGGATTAATCTTGCCCATCTTAGATCGACGCATAGAAAAGCATCCACCATCAACCGACTGCGATGGATGTGACAACTTAAATAACCTATCCCATCGTGGAAAGTGCCGCCACATCGCCGTGCGCACATTAGCCCACGTGGCACATGGGATTAAGGGATTAATTAGGCTTAATTAATTTGAATTTTAATACTAAAACTTCCAAAATTCATAACTAATTGTAGAAAAAATATAAATAAATACTCATTTTAAAGATAATTAAGAGAAGAATAATATAAAATTAAAATTAATTAATTTTAAAAAGTGATTTTAACTCAATTTGGGTTTTATTAGAAATGTAATTAAGTTAATTACTCCCTAATTAATTTAAGAATTACTCACAGACTTTTTGAGGTTAATCAATGGGATGACCTCTACCTCCCATAATGTTTTTTGAATTTATTGCTTGATTAATTAAGGGAATTGCTTATTTCATCCCTAATCACTCTCTTAATTAACTAAATGATTAATTAACATGTTAAATAGTGGTAAATTTATTAATCAAGCTTGCTAAATCATCATGAATAGTGAATGGACATAGGGAATGAGATTAGACTTCTTTTCCAATATTTTCTCTAAGTTCATTTCACTTGGAAAACACTTAATCAATTTGCAATTAATTAATGGCTTAATCACTTCATTAATTAGTTTAATTAATCAAACTCAAAACCAAATCATTCTATAATTTAATCATTCAATTCTTGGGTAGATTCTTAGGTGTTCAATAACCTAAGAGGATTCCAAAGGAAATTATAATCAAACTACATGTGTAGGAGGGTTATAAAAGTACTTAATTAAACCCTTTAGCTTAATTAACCAATAATTATGAGCCAATTGCATTAGGCCCCCTTATTTCTTAGGTGCATTACTGATTTAATTTTACATGTGGTTGCATATCATATGTTAGCTCATAGTTACTTGGCTAATTATGTTAAAGTGGTATGTAATAATTAATAGATTTAATTCATACCTTAACCTAATTAGAATATAAAATCAACCTAATTGTTCTAAATTAAACCAAACCAATTCACACATGGGGAATGGGTTAGATTAACAAACCTTTTCATATCTCCTAAATCAAATCAAATTCAAAGATAAAAAATCTCTTTAAAGAAATTTTGATTCATTTTAAATGATCTTATTCTATTTGATTGTCCTTAGGGGTTAATTAGGGTGAATGAAGTTATGTACTTGCATCCCTTCATTTCTTTACAATCATGCAAAATATAACCTGAAATCATGCATTCATTTCCTTTAAAAATTAATTAAATAAAATGTGTTCTTTTATGTCAAATTGCATGTGTTGGTTAAAATTAAGGATATGAGTGGATATTATCATTATTAAAAAAAGGTTATCTTTTCAAAACTTATAAATCAAAGATTATATATAAAGTGATGTTAGTTATAAATATTTATAAGCTTGCATGTGATGATAGCATAAGATGTGTACTATGAAGTTCTTATCTCCTCTCTTAATATGGATTCACATAGGATTTGCAAGTGTATAGTTCATTTGAAAAGAACATAAAACTTGCCTAAATCTATTCCTATGCATCTCTATGTTAAGACTTAGGAAGCACCTTCATACTACACATGTAAATCTTACAATCAAATCAAACATAAATCTCTTGCATGATTCTTCATCCATTTGGTTCTTTTTGTACATTTACATGTATCTAAGAAAAATGGTCTATCAGTTTGGACATCCTGGGCTGCAAGGCTTTAAGTAGCCCCAAGTAGGTCTTGTACCTTATGCCCCTGATGTAAAAAATAATGGTGTCATACTCACTTATAACTTTTATACATGTGGATGTGCATTTAGCTAATGGATAAAAGAGTCCCTCTTTTCTACATAACAAAGACATGCATTCATGGAACATCCAAATTTTCAAACCACATTTCTTTGCATTCATCATCAAAGTGTGCTAAGATTTGCATTGCATGTACAAGTATGCTTAGGATTATTCATATGCATGGTATACATGGTGGAAAGAAATGAATGGGTGTGTTATGTGATAGCAATCCACCCTAACTAATCCTAAGATGTCTTTCTTATTGAATAAAGCTATTTAGAGTAAATCCAAACTTAGGATTAATTAAAAAATACATAATAAATCATTCACCAAAGGAAATTCATTAATGAATCTACCTTAGAAATACTTTAAGGTAGAAATGAAAGAGAGTTCTCCTCTTTTCTTCTCTTCACAACATTAAGTGTACATTCATTCAAACCAAATCAAATCACTAAATTAAAATTGACAAGTCAACTAAATCACTTAAAATGAAATCACCATCTAAGTTGAATCTCTCACACTTAGAAAATTTCAACCCTAAAACCTAGGGCATGCCACACAAGCCTTAAATGGCACACACACATTAGGCTAAGTCACCATTTCTAGCTCTATGTTAGGGCATTGCATTGTTTGAAGCGTGATTTTGTTTTGTAATGTAATGTTTTTAGACTAGATGTTAGGGTGTATGTGCATAGACTGGATGGTAGGGCGATCTTAGTCTAATCATGTCTTCTGTAGGGGATTGTGCTTAAGGGGCGTTGTAATAAAAATATAAATGCTATTGCTATGTAGGTTGCTTATACCCCTAAGCATAATCCAAACTAGGACAGGTGGGCTTGGTTACCCATGTGTGGGGTGCTAAGTCCAAATTATTCTTATAACTACTTGGGTTGTGTGGTATGTTTAGCTAACCTTTGTTTTGTAGTTTAGTTAGATTTGTTTTTCCCATTTTGATGTAAATTTTGCAATTAAGTTTTAGAGCAAGTGTTATGGGGATTATGATGAACATTGTTCATAAGACTATGTCTTATGTACCATGTGAGGCCTTGGAGCAAGCAACATCCCAAGATAATCCGAAAGAAAGAAATGGAGCAGATCAAGATGAACAAATGAAGGATAAGGAGTTAAGAATGGAAGATGAAGAATGAAGACCCCCATAACACTTTTCATTTCATAATTGTAATTATTCATTTGTAATCTGGGTTATATAAGGGTAGAGCTTGGCTACCCATTTTCCTCTTTCGGGTTGACAATGGGACCCGACCACATTGGCCTCTTACTCTTTTGTGCTAATATTATAAATTGATTGATGTCATATTTATGATTGTCCAATTAGGATGGCATGATTTTCCTAGTTTCTTAATTGCTTGATGGTTGTTGAATGGCTTAGATGTGATTAGGATCTTAGGTAAAAATAAATTTTCTATCCAATTAATTAACTCAAAATTAAACTAAATAATTCATAACCTCATTTAAAACCTAGGACATAAATCAAGATAATAAAAGATTTAGCAACCCCTTAGCTAGATGTTTTATGTCTCATATCATGCATAAATCATATTGCTTCACTCTTGCTAATGGAAGGCTCCCACCTTTGCTAGAGAAAATGGCTTAACCTTTGAGAGCCATGGTGGAAACACACCCCCTTCTTTCTATCTTTGGCCCATAACCAATCTTCTCATGCATTAAGCATATGAAATCCCATAGCCTATGTCAAATAAAAATGTCCAAAAATCAAAAATAAAACTTAACAAAATTTGCATTAGATTAAGTCATGAATTCATGCCCTTCATGATCTAGTCTCTTAGGGAGTCAGTTTAAGGACTTAGTCTTCTTTATAAATGAACAAAAACCTAGCTATCTTATAAAGCATAAGACTTGCCTACATGTATTTAAAATCATAGGAGGAGTTAGTTGGCGACCACCCCTCAAGCAGTTGTAAGCCCAACAGTTGGGTGGTTTACTTTATCTTGTGGAGGTATTCCATATACCCATTTTCCCCTTAGATTTAAGTCATGCTCTGGCTCTTGACAAAGCTCCCTAGATTTAGGATCTAAGATTATTGTTTCCCTTTGCGGGCTATAAGCATAAATCCTCACCTCTTAGGAATTTCTACAATATTTTATTGTATAATTGTAAGCCCTAAATTTCTAATAAAAATTCAACTCAAACATATAGATTCCCTCAATTTCAAAAATATAAAACCCAACCATAGAATAGTTTGGGATGCTCACTAGGTTTCCTAGTATCATGAGCATCCCCTACTCATCTTCCTTAACTCCCTCCTCTTGCTCAATCCCTCTTGATTTTCTAAAATAACCAAATTGATAGTCCTATCTTTGAAATCTTTGGAGACAACGATCATTTACCTTAATGAGAATATTCCCAAGGAATCTCATTCTTTATGATGTAATTAACTATGGGGGCTTGCCTCCATAGGGAACTTAACGAACCCGATTTAAAATAAACCTTACTTTACTTTTCCATGTAAAGTAAGGGAAAGATCTCTGGTACATTCGAAGACCCATTGTCCTTCGGAGTCCTTATTAGGTGTTTAGGTCCATTGTAGGATGGTGACTTCTATCTCTTGAGATAGTACATCATTCTTCAATGTCATACCTGATCACCCTAATAAGTACATCTGTAGATCTACATGGTGTCCCAACCCCACCAAACATCCAAAATAAAATACCACAAATTTTTCTATCGACTCCACTGGAGATGGTTTCTCTCTCCATCTTTCGTAAATGATCGTTATCTTTAAGTATTGATAGTGAATTTTTATTTCATATAAGTCCAAGACTATCCTTCTTTTTTATTGGCACTTAGCTTATTTCAGTTTAAGCTAAGCTAGCCAACATCTTTTAGCTTTTAGGACCTCACTCCATGTAGGTCTTAAAACCATTCTCCCAATAGGTGTAATAAAATTTAATCAAAAGAGATGACTAAAGACCTTTTCTTACCATCTCTATGGTAAGGTAAAGTTCATTCCATAAATAAGAAAAATAAATTCTTTATAAAATATATCACTTTTCAAAAGCACTTTCCAAAAGTTCACATAATAAAATACTTGCACAAGAACTTTTCACAAAATATATATAACTCTACCTCATCTAACAATCTTCAAGATTGTTACATGTAGGATATTTTAAAATTCAAAATAAAAAATCATCTTTTCAAAAAGCACATATTCAAAAAAATCAACATCCTCATTTAATATACCCAAATTTATTGAATGAAGGTTTCATTTACAAAATCATTTCATAAAATAGAAACTCCATTCAATATATCTTACATATGTTGAAGATTGGAGTTTCTCTCCTTTTCAAAAGCACATATTTAAAAATGAACATCTTCATTCAATATACCCAAATTTATTGAATGAAGGTTTCATTTCCAAATAAAATCATGTCATAAAATAGAAACTCCATTCAATATATCTTACATATGTTGAAGTTGGAATTTCTTTCCTTTTTCAAAAAGCACAAAAATTGAAGATAAGCATCTTCATTCAATATATCTAAATTTGTTGAATAGAGATTTCATTTTCAAATAAAATCACACCATTTGAAACTCCACTCAACACATTCCACATGTGTTAAGTTGGAATTTCCTTCTTTTCAAAAAGCAATAATCACACACAAAATTTTCATCTTTAAAAAATAAAGTATGATTGACTTCCATTTTTCATACCCAAATTTGTTAAATGGAGATCTCATTTGAAAAGAATTATAAAAATCAAAATACATTAGAATTCCAATTGACATACCCAAATTTGTCAAATGAGAGTTTTATTTTTCAAAAGAAAATTGAAAATAAATTGGATTCTATTTAACACACCATATTTGTTAAATAGAAAACCCCCCTTTTTCAAAATGAATTTGGACTTTACTTAGCATACACAAATTTGCTAAGTGAAGATCCCATTTTAAAAAAATTAAAACAAAAAAAATCAAACACATTTGGACTTTATTTAGCATACACAAATTTGCTAAGTAAAGATCCCATTTTCAAAAAATCAAACAAAATTCAAAACATTTGGGCTTTATTTAGCATACACAAATTTTCTAAGTAAAGATCCCATTTTCAAAATCAAAACAAAATTAGATTTGGGCCTTATTTAGCATACACAAATTTGCAAAGTAAAGATTCCATTTCTAAATTCACACATGATATATAGCATGTGCAAACAAGCAAAAACAAAATTGTTTTCAAACATCTTATCTAGCATACACAGATTTACTAAGTGAGTAATCCCAAAATTAAATCTAACAATAAAATCAAATGACCCTCTATTTAACATACTCAAATTTGTTAAATAAAAGGTCCCCAAACATAAAAGTTGAATTCAAATATGAACCAATGGAAGCATTAGAAGTCTCTCTCCAAAATATTTTGAACCCATTCAACATACACAAATTTGTTGAATGTGGGTTCTAAACATAAATAAACTCAAAATCTCTCCTCCAATTTATTCAAAATCTCCTAAATTCAATGAGCCCCACTTAACATATTCAAATTATTGAGTGTGTGTTCAAACTTTAAATCAAATCTAAAAAATCAAGAATACCAAGACAAAAAAAAATTGATTTGAGTTTCTTTCCAATAATTGCAGAGTTCCAGCTTAGTCTCGCTAGCTTTTTTAGTTCAAGATAGTGCAAATGGATTCTCAAAAGTATGTTTTCACCTTTCTCCTTGGGATGGATTTGGCCTTGGATCAGGCCAGCCTCCCCAAACTAATTTTGCTCATCTGATACACTTTGGCCAAGGATTTGAGAGGGCCAGGATCACTTGTGAGGGGGCAACCCTCACCACTGTTAGCAAGAATGTGGTGGCTAGGTAGAAGCTAGTCATCCATATTGAGATGCCCTCAAATTCTGAATTTCTCTCATTGAAGAGGAAGGTGATAGAATTTACTATAATAGCTACAGCAGTGCCCAGCATGTGTTGTTCCTCACTACCCCAAAGGCTAGTACCCACTCATTGGCTACCTCTATGGGGAAGACTACCCTGGCTTCAGGCATAGTCTGCCCCACCTTTGAGGTAGGGTCTAGCTCCCATATTGCTCCACCAAGCTGAACCTAGCATCATAATATGAGCCGTAAGATTAAGCAGCATCATGTGTGCATTGCCAAGGAGATGGAGACATTCTCTCACATTGAGAGAGGAGTCACCAAGGGTAGTTTCTCTTTGCTTAAATAAGTTCCACCCTCTTTCTAAGGGGAGAAAGATGTCGTGAGGATAATAGTGTCACCTCCACCTCCGCATTATGAGGCACCCATCGAGATAGGAGGAGATCATATCGGCCTTAGGCATTTTGCACCAAGTTGGCGTGGCTTATGGATGATCGAGTCCAATGCATCTATGCTCAATTATCCCTCAGGTAGTGAGTAGATCCGAGAGAGGGCCAGAGAGGCTCGAGTATCAATGCACATTACTAACAGAGAAAGGTGAAGATATGCTAGGCAGGCAGCAGCCTCTGTCATCATAAATTTGCTCGATTGGTGCACTACCCGTGCTACTCACATTGATAGTATTGTATTGACCGGTACAACCCATCATGGGAGGAGAGCCTAGTAAGAGAGTGGTGTCTCCATCATACCTCTACTCCACGCCATCACTGCAAGTTCAATCTTCTATAGTTCCATCCAAAGCCATGAGAGAGATCAAGAGAAGAAAGCCCCACTGGTGATCCAACTATGACCAAGGGATCCCGCTTCATCTACGATGTCGACTTAGGTGAGGGTGACCTCTCCTACTCGACCTCTTACTTTAGTTGTGGTGAAGAGGAAGTGGTGACCTCATAGCATCGTAGTTGTGCCATCACCTCCACTACCTCAGATCATAGATATAGCAGAACAGAGAGAGAAAGAGATAGTTCTTGTCCCCATGGCATAGATCCCCATGGGCGACTCCATCCATATAGTTGACCATGAGCACGCGCCCTCCAAAGTGAGTATAGCCCTCACAGCACTTAAGTAGTAGGGGAGGACATGTGTATCTCTGTTCATGAGCATGATCCCACCACCGGTCAACCTTGAGCATTTATGCCTGCAAAGTTAGACCGCTCCTTAGATGATATTGTGGAACAGAATCTTATCGAAAAGAAAGAAATCCTTGGGTATGATTGGTCTAACCTCAAAGAGGAGAAGGTTAGCTTTGACCCCAATGAAGATGATTTGTTGGAAGACTTAGCAGAGGTGCATATGATGGATACTAGAGGTTCTCTCCTTTAGGATCACCAGAGTTTGAAAGGTGTTGTGGTTGAACAAGATGATACAACCTATTCGACTGAACACTGCCTTCAACAACTCAAACAAAAAGATGAGTAGATTGATTAAATGGGATAGAGACTTGAAGATTTCCTAGTGGTAGTTCTAGCACTGAATCAAGTAGTACATCTACCATTGGAGATTGGTCTGAAGTTGTTGCATGTCCGATCAACCCAAGAGTTCCTCCAGAGCAGATGTATTTGTATAAGAAGGTAGTGGATAGTACCTCCATACAAGAAAAGATATCAAACTCTTGGTTGAACAAGTGAAAGAAAGAAGCGCAAGCCCAGGTGGTTCATCATTTCAAAGGGTAGACCCTACCCAGAGGAATTCGATGCTATCCAATATCCTAAGGGATTTGTGCCTCCTTCTTTCAAAAGATTTGATGGCAGGAGGAACCCTTGACAACATATAGTGCACTTTAGGGCCAACTGTTGCAAGACTTGTGGTAGCAATGCATTATTGTTCCTTCTCTTTGTCAGTAGTTTAGCGGGCATAGCTTTTGATTGGTATGTTGAACTCCCCAATGATTCAATGAAGTCTTTGCTGAGTTGGAGTAACTCTTTCTTAAGAGTTTTGTTAGAGCTCAACAAAGGGTAACTGTGGGCGATCTCATTGTAGCACAACAACACCCCGGTGAGTCCCTCATTGATTATATTCTTAGATAGCAAAATTTAAGCATGAAATGCAAACCACAATTGTCTGAATAGCATACTATTGAAATTTTTTTATTAAAGAATATTCATGACCCGTTCACCTTCATTCTTAAAGGTTTCATCATTAAGACATTTGAGAAGCTAATCAACAAGGTGGCTAGTCTACAAGGAGAGGCCAAATATTTGCCTTTTCAAGATCAAGCCAAAGCTGCAGAAAGCTTATGAAAAGAAGCCAGGGATAGTAGCAGCATTGGATAAAGGGAAGCAACTGGCTAGAGATCAGCATGAAAGACCTTAAGCTCAACAACCTTCACTTCCATCTCCTTTACCATCTCCTTGGCCATCTAATTGACCACCATAAAAGCCTCCATAGCCTTCATCGCCTCCTCCTCAGCCATACTCTCAGCAGTAGTATACATACCCACCCCAAGTAGCTATCATCCACATACTCTTTTGGATAAATTAAATAAAACTTATTCATTTAAGAGGGAGGTAGTCAAAAAAATCTTTAAGAACCTCTTAAATAAACTTGATTTTCAACCACCTGAGCTTAGAAAGCCAGAGGAAGTGGGCAGGAGTAATGATCATAACTTTTGCCCTTACTATCGCATGCTAGGCCATATTTTGGAGGATTGCTTTATATTTAAGGACTATCTTGAGCATAGCTACAAGGCAGGTTCCATAGTTATCCCTAAGGAATACCTATTGGAACAAGCATCCATATTAGGTAATCATTGAGATACCGTGATCCTCTCAAAATGAAAGAAGGTTGTGATATCTCTTTATCCCTGAACCTCTAAAAGATTATTTTAAAATCTAGAAACTTTCCATAAAAGGAGGCAACCTCCAACATCAAGGAAGGTTCACAAGTTTCCAAAGACAACTGGGGAAAGTAGAGATCAAGTAACTACTGTGGAGAAAGTAACAAATAACCACCCAGCCACCATTATTCCATACCTACGCCAACCAAAATTCCTACTTCAACTAGTTCTTCTTCTAGTACATCTTGTATGAGGAGGGCATCAAATCCTTCACCCCACTTACTTTACTAGATTTCTACTATGTACCTCCTTTTAAATCTAAGAAATTAAGAAATAAAGCTAGTTTGAATTACATCTGCCACCTCGATGATTCCATTTTAGAAAACTCTTCAAGTCTTGATAATTATAACAACTCGATCATCCTCTTTCGATTTAGAAATGAACTTTCCTTTTGAATGATGACACCCTCTGATAGACTTGGAATCATCTAATTCGAGGGTCCTATAGGAGAAACTGAGGTATGATCACGTAGGGGTAGAACCTTCCACTACAACCATAAGAGGTTTAACCTCCATAGTGGCAAGGTTCTACCTCTTAGGGAAGCACCTCAAGATAAGGGAAAATAAGTCATTAGTACCAACGAGCAAGAAGCCCCACCACAAGATGCTCCACTTATGGATATGCTTATGGAGGATCAGGCCAAGGTTTTCTACAATCTCCTCACTCACCTAAGAAAGTTTCCAGCTAAACTAAGCATATATGATGCCCTTATCATATCTAAAGATATGAGGGAATCATTAATCAAGGCCCTTCTTGATCCAAATATATTTAAACCTATTGAGAGAAGAGGCACATTATTCAAGAGAAGCCCAAGGAGTCACATTCACCGAAGACCTTCTTCTGGGATATGGAGCCCAACCATACAAAGTGGATATGCGCTGTTAGGTGACGGAACATTAAAGTGAACATTATTAAAACCTTGCTTATTGTGACATCTACTAAACTGAGGAGATCAAATGATGGTGAGAGAGGGCTTTAGGTTCCATAATGTTACCTTTGGAAATAGGTGACTAGAAGATTAAAGCTAAGTTCTATATAATTAATTCGAATACATCATTCACTGCTTTCTCTGGAGGGATACAGAACAAGATGATTCCATTCTCAAAGTGCATCAAGTTTCAAAAGATGGAATCAAATATGTCAAAGGAGATGAAAAGCCATTCTCAATTATATGAAGATGTGACCTACTATCTTCCTCAAAATCAAAACACCTTTTCTCATGAACTTAGTCAAAGTTCAAATACAAAAGAAAAAGAAAAAGAAGAAAAGAAAAAGAAACAAAAAATGAAAAGAAGAAAGAAAGTACAAGGGAGCAAAAAAAGGACACTGAGGAAGAAGTAGAGCCGCAAGTTACATTCCACCCACAGTTCATTCTACCATCATCATATGGGTAGATGACTGACCTCCACTAGGTAGAGGTACAGAGAGAGAGAGGTGGAAGATGCCTTGGTCCAACAAAAAGGTTCCAATTCACAGAGGTACTCGCTACTCACGTGCTTGGAATTCAGCTGAGGATGAGTCTCATGATTAACCCCTCTGGGTTTCATTGAGGTGACTCAAAAGATGTAAATTAGATTATGTAAAACCATTAGGCTGTAGTTGGGAATTTTAGCTTTAACCCCACTTTCTTCTCAAAAAGTTGAGGATATAGTAGTTAAAAAGTCCCCTAGATCTTCCATAGATGTGAAGCCAAAGAGATTCCTATTGAGATCATCATCCTCAAGTCCAGAAGCAGAAGTAGGACTTGAGGATAATTCATATAAAGATTTAATGGAATTACCTTTTGATTAGTACTCATTTTATGTTCATAATCTTGCAAAGAAAGGTTTGATACCTTACACATGGTCTAGGCATAGGTCGAAGTAATTTGAGAAGTTGTGGGACAACAAAGGTAGGGATGCATAATCAAGGCCAGGATGAGGATTCTGAGGTTCTGATGATGCTTACCTATCACCAATCATCTGATAGAATCTTCTCAAAATGCAATGACTCTTATGAGAATGTGTGTTTAGAAACTTCAGATAATCTTGATGATCTCCAAATCAAAGATGCACCTTCAGAATTTGAAGAAGAAATCAATTCAACCATCAACAAGATCAGAGAAATCAACCTTGGGACAGTAGAAGATCCACGCCCCACATACATCAATTCTCTATTTAATGAAGAAGAAACCAATGACTTAGTTAGGCTATTGACTGAGTTTAAGGACTACTTTGTATGGAGCAATGAAGAGATGCATGGGTTATCTCCTGACATAATAGTGCACAAACTAGTAATAGACCTTAACGCTAACCCTATCAAGCAAGCTCCTAGACGCATACCATTAAAAATCAAACAACAAGTCATTTCTAAAGTCAAGAAACTAATTGATGTTGGTTTTATCAGAGAATAAAAATACCCTACCTAGTTAGCCAGTGTCATCCAAGTTAAGAAGAAGAATGGCCAA
Source organism: Cymbidium sinense (assembly GCA_021442155.1). NCBI lineage: Eukaryota > Viridiplantae > Streptophyta > Magnoliopsida > Asparagales > Orchidaceae > Cymbidium > Cymbidium sinense. Next base: position 185,774,713 of record CM038215.1, read on the forward strand.
ATTCGCATATTTGTCTATTTTAAGGACTTAAATAAGGTATGTCTTAAAGGTGAATTTCTACTTCCTATACTAGAATTAATGGTGGACATCGCCTCATCTCATGCAGTATTCTCCTTTATGGATGGGTCATCTGGCTACAACCAAATCAAGATGGCCCTTGAGGATGAAAGAAGCACTGCTTTTCAAACCATGATTGAAATCTGTTATTATAAGGTCATGCCTTTCGCCTTAAGGTATACATACCAGCCATGACTAGATCTTCAATGAACTCTTTCATCATCAAGTTGAATGCTATGTTGATGTCTAGAGTCAAAAGCAAAGAAAAGGAAGGCCATCTCTTTGACTTGAGAGTAGTTTTGAATGGTTAAGACAATTCCCCAAAATGAACCCTCAAGTGAATTGGAGTAGCTTCAAGGAAGTTCCTTTGTTGTCCAAAGACTGGAATATAAATAGACCCACAATTAATCAAAACTATATTAGAAATTTCACCCCCTAAAAGTCTAACTCAACTCAAATCTTTCCAGGGGTGGTTGGTGTATTTAAGATGCTTTATCTCCAATCTATCGAGGAGATGCAAGTCATTTTTAGCACTTATCAAAAAGGATGCTAAGTTCAAGTGGGATGATGAGTACTAGCATGCTTTTGAAGATATCAAACAATATTTGATAAAGCCAGTTCTAGCTATCCCAACCACTTATCCTCTACACTACATTGGACAACTCCTTGGTGATTTGTTGCCAATGACGAATGGAAGGAGAACACTCTCACCATCATCTGATCCCTACTGATGTAAACTACCCACCTATTGAGAAACATTGCCTAGCTTTAATCTTTGCATCCCAAAAGTTATGGCATTAGAGGCTCTCTCATAAGGTAAACTTGATTTCAAGAATCAATCCACTATAGTATCTCATGACACGGTCAACATTATCCGAACGGTTGGCACGTTGGTCCATGATTCTCTCATAATTTGATATTACATTTATACCTTTTTGTGTGGTGAAAGGATGTGCACTAGATTTAAAGACACCCACTTCCTGATGATTCTTTAGTGATGACATCCCCGATGAACAAATCATGAACTTAGGGGGCACTAGCATTCACTATTGGGAGATGTATTTTGATGCGCTTCCTTTCAAAAAGGAGAAGAATCACGATCTACTCTTCAAGGAAAGACAGGGGTAGGAATTATCTTGTTAACTCCAAATCGTGATGTCATGAGATTCTTATACTATCTCTCTAGTTCATGCACCAACAACAAAGCCTAGTATGATGCATTGATTATCAGTCTAGAGTTAGCTATTACAGTGTGTGTCAAAAACATCAACATAGGATTCTCTAGTCATCAACCAGATTGTTGGGTCTTATAAGGTTCTAAAACCTAAGCTTTGTCACTACCATGAGTACACCGTGAAGTTGTAGGCCCAAATCCCTGAGGTCATAATTTACAAGGTTCCCCAAGGAGAGAATGCAGTAGCAAATACTTTGGCCAAACTTTCCAAGGAATTGGCATGTCTGGAAGATGAGTACATTCTAATAAGAGTCCAAAATAGACAAGTCATATCCCTTATTGATGCTAAACTCATCAAGAGCTATTCTTTTGAAGGGGAAGTTGCCTTTCCAAAAAGGACGATGAGCTGGATTGGAGGCAACCATTCATAGATTACTTGAATATAAGCAAACTGCCTCAAGAGAAATCACAAGCCCATCAGATGAAGTAGAGAGCTCTTTTTTATGCTCTCATAGATGTCACCTTATATCGACAATCTTTTGATCAAATGTGGTTGTGCTATTTGGACAAACAAGAAACCCGTAAGATCATGACCGATGTACACCCAGGTATATGCAGAGTGCATCAATCTGGTCCAAAGATGAAAGCTGAGATCAAGAGATTAAGATACTACTAGCCTTCGATGATCATAGACTGCATGGGCGTAGCTAGGAGATGCCACCAATTTCAGGTACACTGTATGGTCCTACATCAATCACCCAACATTCTACATCGAACATTGGCCTCATGGCCATTCGGGTGTAACATATAGTGGGTCCGATTGATCCCTTTTCTTCCAAGGGTCAGCTCATCCTAGCGCCACCGATTACTTTTCCAAGTGGGCTGAGGTAATCCCAGTTAGGGAGGTCACAACTCATCATGTGCTCCAAATTTTCAAAAACCATATCGTATATAGGTTTAGGGTGCCTCAATGAATTATATTTGATAATGGTACTGCATTCAAGTGCGCCAAAATCAACAACTTCTCTAGGAGACATAGCATAGCTTGGAGATACTCCACTATCTATGATCCTAGGGTGAATGGCCTGATGAAAGAATTCAACAAAACTCTCCTCAAGATACTAAAGAAGACACTCAGTGATAACAATAGATAGTGGCATGAATAGCTAGTTGAAGCCTTGTGGGCATACCGCACCATAAATAGGACTCCAACCCAAGCTACCCCATTCTCCATAGTATGAAGTCACCCACCATTAGAAGTTCAACTCACTAAGGATAGAAATAGTAAAACCACTATAGAGCAAAATGCCAAGTTACGTTAGAAGAGCTCAAGGTTTGGAGGAGAGACACATGGGCATGCCGTAACCTTGAGTTGCATGAAGGGATGATTCAAGCTCACAACAAGTCGTCATCCTAGAGCTTTTCATGTAGGAGAGTTTGTTTTAGTTCTAAGAAGACTAATTATTGCTCGTCAAATGATGGGAGGCAAGTTTGAATCCATTTGGAAAGGCCCTTTTGTCATAAAGAAGGCATACCAAGGAGGATCTTATTAACTTATTAATTGTAAAGGGGAACACCCAATGCTTCCAATCAATGGGCTCTATTTGAAAAATTACTACCCATAAAATCATGTTTGAAAACAATTATCTTTAAAAAAGATTCTATTTTAATTCATCAAAATGTTCTCTTCATTCGAAGCATTGTTTGCTTGTTTACGAATCCATCACAGCACTATTAGAATAGGTGTGAGAGAACCCAAGCAGCATCCTTTCTTGGTGAGATCATAACTGCCATTCGTGGAACCATTTCATCAACTCTTAAGCATGTTTTAGGGTATGTTTAAGAAAACTCGAGCGTCATCTTATCCTCCCCCTAACACAAGCATATAAACAATCACATATCTTTTATCTCGAGCTATTTTGATGTTGGAGAAAGCCCCCTATGGTACTCACTCACTAGCTGCTCTAGGTCAGGCTGACATGCTTGCTTGCTAATTTATCACCCCAGTGGTCACTTGTCTAGCAGATGTGAATCCCTGCACTTTCTTCCTGACTCAACCATTGCAAAATGATGCGCGCTTTGTTAGTTTTGTAGATTTCGTTGCACAGCCAGTAAGCTACCTCATGTTGACTTTGTTTAAAAGATGTATGAACTAGCCATCATGCAATGACGGTATATTTGAGGTTTAAGATCTCCCAATGGCTCCTTTTCTTGACTACTTTTGAGTTGATTTAAGTCCCTCAAGGGCATTCACCCATAGTCTCCCTAGGTTGGATAGCACCTATCGATAAGAGAGACTATCCCAAGAATCGTCATAGGAAGATGTGAGTCCCATGCTTTCTTCCTAGTTGATTGTAGCAAACCCGATGAGCACCTTAGGTTGGTTGATGTTCACTATGCGATAGTGACTCACTGGATACACCACTCTTGGATATGAGTCCCGTGCTTTCTCCTTGAGTTGACCACCCACTACTTAGACATCATCTTCTTTGGGGTTTTGGATAAAGCCCTTAGGCCCTTCCTGTAAGCGCGATTACATCCTTTATGAACCTATTTAAATAATACTCGGGCTACTCTTAGATTGGACAGTCCCCCTTTCCTTGTAGTTACTCCTATGGTTGAAGAATTTGTTCAGCAGATGCACAGATTCTCCCTTGGACCAGTAAATCTAAGATAGGTCTAAGTTAATATAAGCTCATTCTCAATATGATCCTTAGCAAACCAACAGGGTCCATGATAAACAAACTAAACAAACAAATTTATTTGTTTATGGATTAGGAATTCAAGCCCCAAGTGGCCCCTTTCCCAAGCAGGCATCCTATTTTTAGGGAAGTGTCAGCAAAACTCCCTATAGGAATTTCCTGACTACTCTTGCAATGAGATAAGTTCCCGCACTCTTCAAGGTCACCCTTAGGTCGGGTTTAATTTGTTTTTCCACAAACAAGTTACCCAGCGACCATTTTGCTCTGGAAGATGTAAGTCTATTACACATTCTTTCTAGCATGACTGTCATAAACTAACTAAGCCCTAGGTAAGGTTGACATGTTACCTTACTAATGTATTGCCTAGTGGTCTTTTATTCAGGAAGATATGAGTCCCCGAGCTTTCTTCCTTAACGTAAAAGAAAGACACCCCTCTAGTTGGTTAGTTCTATCCACCGGTAGACTATCCCTTGGATTAATGAATCTAAGATAGGTCTAGGAGATATATTAGCCCCTTCTTGGTGGATCTATGCAAACCCAAGGGATCCATCAAAGTAAAATAAATGAAATTAAAACAAAATGCAATTCAATTAAAATGAAATTAATTTTTACCATCTTTGAGCTAATTTAAGTCCCCTAGTGGAATTCACTCAGAAGTCAGCCTATGGTTGGGTCTGATTCATTGCATTGCCAACATATTAACCCAATGACTGATCATTACTTTGAAAGATGTATGTCTGCTACACTTTCTTCCTAATACAATTGCTGCACGTCGAAAGGCAACCCCTTTGGTTGGATAGTCCTACTATATGGTTAGTAGACTACCTCTTTGGATTGGTAAATTTGAAGTAGGCCAAGGCTGACATGGCCCCCACTCAATGCGGTCCATCATAAATTGACAGGGTCCATTTCAAAATTTAAAATTTAAAATCTGAAACAATTCCAACCAACCCCCTAGTGAGTCAAATTAAACAATCAAATCAACCAGCTTCTCTTCAGTAAGATGCAAATCTTTCCAATTTCCTCGGTGGATTACAAACTCTAATTCCCCAATGGATTTCACAACCTCTTATCCCCAGTGGATAACTTGATCCTTTTCCCCTAGTGGAAGGCTCACATACTCAATCCCTAGTTGATTCCTTCTTCACTCCCTTATGTCTTTAACATAAGTAGAGTCTTATTGCACTAAGCTTTCTATTCCTTCTACACCTCAGGTTTAGGAATATATCATTTCTATTAGTACTTGCGATCATTCGGACGTTGTTGATTATCTTGATCAACACCAATACGTGCAGTCTTGCCTTGTCAGTCACACCACACCTATTGGACTCTCTTTGTTGACCTCACTTTTAGAGTGAGCTCTCAACTTCTCCATCTTATACATAAGACTCCTCTAGACACTAAGAGTGTCTTAAGACACTTCTATTAGTGAATACTTAACCCAACCCTAGAGACTTAGAGAGTTAGATAAAAGAAAATGTTATGCCTTAGGGTATTAAGAGGTCTTTTACCCTATAGCTTGAACCTAATCCTTGCCTCCCTCCTTCAAATCAATCCAAATCAAATCTTAAATCAATTCCAACTCAATTGATATTCTTAAATCACAAATCAATTCTAACTAAATTTATTTATTCAAGTCCAAACTCAAATCCAAATTCTAAAATTCAAATCATAAATTAATTCCAAATCAAATGATTGAAACCCATGATTGAATTCAAATCCCAAAATCTTTCCTAAGCCCTTTGATTTCATCTTATGGACTTAGCCCAAACCAAACCCAAATCAATTCAAACTAAAATGATTTTCTTATAACTCATTTATATCTTCATTTATATTCATAAATATAAATGAAGTATAAATTCAAATAGCCAAAACTAAACCCAAAATTAAACCAAAATCCAACTTATACTCTTTTCAAGCCAAATCCTTAAACTTAGCCAAATCATTCTTCGATTAATCCAAACCCTTGGATTTTCTCTTCAAATAATCACTCCTTCAATCACATGCCCAAATTTAAACATAAACTACAATAACCAAACCAAAATCAAACTGACACAAGTCAAACCCATGTTCATCCTTTTGACTTGAAAATGTCAAATAAACCAAACCCCATTTGACTGCAAATCACTTACAATTCGAGTTATATTTCCATCATAAGTCTATATGTGAGTTCAACCAAACTTGAACCAAGTCTTGATTAATCCAATTAACCCATTTAGGCTCACTTGACCCAAAGTGACCTAAAGGACCTTTTTGAGCCAAATTCTAATCCAACCAAAGCTTCAATTGGCCAATTAGACCCAACTTAGCCCAATTGACCATGAACCCAACTTGACCTAAAAGGTCAAATCAACTTGAAATCAAATCCAAATAAAATTAATTGAAATAAAGCTACAATATATTTCAAATGGTCAACCAAGCCTAAACCAACCAATGACCTAACCCACTAATCAAATGGGTCAAATTGGTCAACTTGACCCATTTGACCTAAATGAACCTAAATTAACCAAAACCAAATTGAACATAACCAATGATGCCCATAAGCTCCAAATGATCATTTGAACTTGACCTAACCCATGGATTGACCAAATTTGACCATTTGGTCAACCTAACCCAATTTGACCCAATTTGTCCTAAATGAATCAAATTGAGCCAAATCAAATCAAATGAACTACAAATCAATTGAAATTTGGCCCAACCCATTTTTGAATCATTTCAAATTTTTCCAAATCAAAATCATGGCCAAATGTTCACATTGCCCTTAGGTCAAAGGGTATCCTATGACTACACTTAGAATCTGGTCATGTCTCTCTCAAGGCCACTTGGCATCTTTTCATTGATCCACATGGGCACCAAGGGAGGTGGTGAACATGACTCAATGAGCTCCACCATGACCCAAGGCAAGGCCAAACTGACCTCCCTAATGGAAAATGAACACTTGGAACTCAAAATGCACTCACCTAGCACAGAGGCATCCACTTGACCGAGATGATCAACAACGACCGAAGGATCGCAAAGACTAACAAAAATGATCTACCCTTAAACCTGAGATGTAGGAGGAATCAAGATCTTAGTGCAATTCAACTCAACTTATGCCAAGGGCATAAGAGAGGAAGAAAGGATCCACTAAGGGATCAAGCATGTGAACCTTCCACTAAGGAAGCAGGTCCAAGTTATCCATAAAGGATAAGATTTTGAGTTGGTTTGATATGATTAGAAAAGATCCTGGGATTAAGATTTATAACACAGGGATGAGTGCATGAACCTTCCACTAAGGAAGCAGTTCAAATTATCCACTAGGATAAGGACTTGATTTTGCTTGAATTCATGAGGTTTTACTAGAGAGAGGTATGATTTGTGCCTTGTTGGGTAGGAATTTGATTTGATTTAATTGGTGTGACATCCACTAGGGATGAAAATTTTATTTGATTTGTTAGCTTATGATTTGAGGCTCCACTGTGGAGAAGATATGATTTGGTTTTGAGGGCACATCTGCTTGAGATATGAGTTCGGATCCATTGGGGATAAAATGGGTTTAATATATGGATTTCTTTAGTTTATTTGGGTGAAGTATCCACTAGGGATATGAGTGGATGAATTTAATTTAGACTCCATTGGAGAGAGGATGATCCTATTGGTGTGCGATGGATCTACTAAGAAGGGGCTAATATCAGCCTAGTCTTATCTTAGAGTTACAAATCCAAAGGGATAGTCTACCACCAGGTGGTAGAGCTAACCAACCTAAGGGTGCCTGTGCAATGGTCAAGTTAGTAAGAAAGCTTGTAGACTTATAACTTTCTAAATAAGGAACCACTAGGGTGATCGGTTGATAGAACAACAAATTAAACCCGACCTAAGGAAACTATTGAGTGAATGCTGTTGTGGACTCATATCGACTCAAGAATAGTCAGAATCAATTTTATTTTTTTAGATGGACCCTATTAGTGTATGATGGATCTACTAAGAAAATTAGCCTCTTCTGCCTTAGATTTACAAATCCAAAGGGATGGTCTACCATCGTGGTAGCGAATAAAACCTAAGCCTTTGGTGCAATGAAAGGAAAAAATCTTATAGACTTACAACTTCCTAAACAAGGAACAACTAGGGTGATCGGTTGATAACACAACGAATCAAACCTGACCTAAGGTTGCCCATCAGTGTGCAATGGTCATGATGGAAAGAATGCATTATAGACTTACATCTTTCAAAGCAAGGACGACCGTCAGGGTGACCTATTGGTGGAACAATAAGTCAAACCTAACCTAAAGGAGACTACTGAGAGAGTGTCGCATGGGGATTTATTTCAACTCAAAAGTAATCAAACGATTCCTATATGGAGTTTTACTGACACTGCCCTAAAGATAGGATGCCTTCTTAGGAAAAGGTACTGCTGAGGGTTTTTCTCCTAATCTAAAAGTGAAGATATATATTTATTTTATTTATATATTTTCCTAGATCCTGTTGGTATGCAAGGGACCATACTAAGAAGGGCCTTATATTAGCCTAGTTCTATCTCAAATTTATTGGAACATGGGAGAATCTATATATCTAGAAGATAAATTCTCCAACCACTAGGGTGGCTACTAGAAAAGGGGGACTGTCCAATTCAAGAGTAACCAAAGTAGTTTCTAAATGGGGTCGCTAAGGATGTGATTCAAATAGAGTGCTAATAAGGGAGGTGTTGCTAGGGGCTTTATCTAGGACCCTGTAAAAGAAAGCCTATAAGTATACGGTAGTCAACTCCAGGAGAATGCTTGTAGACTTACATCTACCATGAGTGGTGTATACACCGAGTGGGTCACTGTTAGCATAGGAATAACTAACCAACCTAAGATGCCCATCAGTTTGCGATGATCAATCTAAGAAGAAGGCTTGTAGACTTACATCTTCATAGATGAAAATGATCATCAGGATAATTGGTCATTGGGGAGTCCCGCATAAAGACTGGACCTAGGCTTGAAGTAGTTAGGAGGAAAGAAGCCACTAGGGGATTTATCCCCTCTAATATACTCTGCCTAGTTAGTGCATGATGGCTAGTTCAAGAAAAAAGCATGTAAGCTTACATCCTCTTAAAAAAGGCAACATGAGGTAACTTACTAGCCACATAGTAAGGCCTACTAAACTAACAAGGAACTCATATATTTGCGATGGTCAAGTTAGGAAGAAAGCTTGTAGACTTACATTCGCCAGAAAAGTAACCACAGGGCTGAAACACTAGCAAGGTAGCATGTCAGCCCAACCTAGAGCAACTAATGAGTGAGTGCTATAGGGGGCTTTATCCCACATCAAAATAGCCCGAGACAAAAGATAAATATTTATTTTATGTGATTGTGTGTAGTTTGTGTTGGTGTTGTGTTGCCAAAGGATAAGACACTGCTTGGATTTCTTACACCTACCCTAAACACATGTTGGTCGATTTTCAAGCAAAGATATTTCTAACTAATATGAAGAGATGGAATTTTAGATGAAAGAAATTTTATTGATAATTATTTTCAAACAAGATTTTTGGATATTATTTCTTTAGGTAGAGTCCGTTGATTGGAAGCATAGGGCGCTCTCCCTTAGAATTTATAAGCTGATAAGATCATTTTTGGTAGGACTTCTCTATGGCGAAAGGGCCTTCCCAAGTGGGTTCAAACTTGCCTCGCATCTTTTGAGGGGCAATAATTGGTCTCTTTAGAACTAAAATAAGCTCTCCTACTTGAAAAACTATAAGACAGACCAACTTGTTATGAGTTTGAATCATTTTGGCTTTATACAATTAGAGGTTCTGGCATGCCCGGAGGCATCTCTCCTCCAAACCTTTGAGCTCTTCTAATTGTAACTTGGTGTTCTACTCCATTATGATTTTACTACCCACAACTATCCTTAATGATGGGAGTTAGACTTCTAATGGTAGAACGGCTTCAGACCCATACACTGAGGAGAATGGGGTAGATTGAGTTGGAGTCATGTATGTAGTGCGGTAAGCCCACAATGCTTCAACTAACTGCTCATGACATTGTTGCTCATTATCATTGAGTATCTTCTTTAATATCTAGATGAGAGTTTTATTGAAGGCTTATGCTAAGCCATTTATCCTCGAGTAGTAAATGGTAGAATATCTTTAATCAATGTTATGTCTTTGAGCAAAGTTATTGATTTTAGTGCTCTTGAATACAGTATCATTAGTAGATATAATTCATTGAGGTAACCCAAACCTATATATGACATGGATCCTGAAAAATTGGAGCACATGCTGAGTTATGATCTCTCTAGTGATATTGCCTCCACCTTCTTGGAAAAGTAGTCGGTGGTAGCTAGAATGAACCGATGACCCTTAAAAGAAGGAGGATCGATCGAACCCACTATGTTGGTACCCCAACCCTCAAATAGCCTTAAGGCTAATGTAGGATGTAGAATGTTGAGTGGTTTGTGTAGGACCACACCATACACTTGACATTGTTGGCATCTCGTAGCTACATCCATGTAGTCTATGATCATCGAAGGTCAGTAGTATCCTAGTCTTTTTATCTTGGCTTTCATCTGCTAACTGGATTAATGTGCTCTACATAAACCTGAGTGTACCTTGGTCACGATCTTATGAGCTTCATGTTTGTCCAAACAATGTAACCACATATGATTGAAGGATCGTCAGTATAAAGTGTCATCTAAGATAGTGTATGAGAGGGCTCTCTGGTTCACCTGATGGGCTAATGACTTCTCTTGAGGTAGTTTGCCTATATTTAGATAATCCATGAATTATTGCCTCCAATCCAACTCCCGCCCTTCTTGGCAATGATAACCTCCCATTCAAGAGAGAGTCTCTTGATGAGTTCAACGTCAACAAGGGATAAGACTTGTCTATTTTAGACCCTTATTGGTATGGACTCATCTTCTAGATATGCCAACTCTTTGGCAAGCTTGGTAAATACATCTGCAATGTTGTTCTCTCCTCGAGGAATCTTATAAATGGTAACCTATGGGATTTTGGCTAGCAACTCCATGGTATACTTGTGGTATGATGGAGCTTAGGATTTAGGACTTTATAAGACCCAGTAATTTGGTTGATAACTAATTAAGAATCCCTAAAGATGTTGATGCTCTAGACGCATAGTGTAATGGCTAACCTGCCAGCAGCCTCATATTTGGTTTCATTGTTGGTGCATGGATTGGATAGATGACATGAGAATCTCATCACATCACCGTCTAGAGTTAGAAGAACTATTCCTACCACTGCCTCTCCTGGAATAGTGGATTATGGTTCTTCTTCTTTTTTGAAAGGAAGCCGCACCATCATAAGACATCTCTCAATGGTGAATGCAGGTGTCCTCTAAGTTCATGATTTGTTCATCAAGGAGGTCATCACTAAGCAGGGAATCAGTAGGAAGTGGGTGTGATGCTAAGAAATATGCTAGTGCTTATCCTTTCACTGCACAGAGGGGTACAAAAGTGATGTCAAACTATGATACAATCATGGACCAATGTGCCAATCGTCTGGATAGCATCGACTGTGTTATGAGATATTGTAGTGGATTGATCCTAGAGATCAGATTCACCTTGGGAAATCATATAATGCCATAGCTTTTGGGATGCAAAGATTAATTTTTGGTAGTGTTTTTCAATAGGTGGGTAGTTTGCCTCAATAAGGATTAGATGACAATTGAGATAGTAGAGTGCATTCTCTTTCCCTTCGTCATTGGTTTGGGCCAACAAAGTGCTGAGGGAGTCACCTAATATGATAGTATATAGTATGAGTGGCTTGCCCTGTATAGGGGCTTAGAACTAGCAGTGTCATCAAGTAGTGCTTGATGTCTTCGAAAGCATGCTAGCACTTATCATCCCACTTGAACTTAGCATCATTTTTGGCAAGTGCTGAGAATGGTTGGGATCTTCTTGATAGGTTGGAAATGAAGCGCCTTAGATATGCCAACAACCCTTGGAATGATCTAAGTTGAGTTAGAATTTTAAGGGGTGGCATTTCTAATATTGTCTTATTCTTCTTCAGATCAATTTTTTTTCCACGGTGTCGGACAACAAACCTAAATAATTTTCCTGAAGCTACTCTGAATGCACACTTCACGGGATTCATTTTAAGGTTGGATTGCCTTAACCATTCAAAAACTATTGTCAAGTCAAAGAGATGGTCTTCCTTTTCTTTACTTTTGACTATAAGATCAACAACATAATATTCAACCTGATGATGAATAAGTTCATTGAAGATCTGAGTCATGGCCCGCTGGTATGTAGCATTGATATTTTTAAGGCCGAAGGGCATGACCTTATAATAATAGATTTCGATTGGGGTTCAAAAAGTAGTATTTTTCTCATCTTTGGGGCCATCTTAATTTGTTTGTAGCTAGATGACTTATCCATGAAAGAGAATATTACATGAGATGAGGCAATGTCCACCATCAGCTCCAGTATTGATAGTGGAAATTCATCTTTAGGACATGCCTTATTCAGATCCCTAAAATTGACACATATGTAAATTTGGCCATTCTTTTTCCTAACTGGAATGACACCGACTAACCAGGTATGATATTTCTCTTTCCTAATAAAATCAGCATCGATAAGTTTCTTGATTTTAGAAATGATCTGTTGTTCAATTTCTAATCGCATGCATCTAGGACCTTGCCTGATAGAGTTAGCATTAGGATCTATTGCTAGTTTGTGGACTGCTACATCAAGAGATAAATTGGGAATTTATTCATAACTACATGAAAAGCAGTTCTTAAGCTCAGTAAATAGCTTAACTAATTTATTGGTTTCTTCTTCATTCAATAGGGAATTAATGTATGTTGGGCGTGGATCTTTTTTTATTCCTAAGTTGATTTCTTTAAGTTCATCGATGGTTGATCTGATTTGTTCTTCAAATTTTGGCAGTGCATCTTCAACTTCAAACTCATTTGGATCATCTAAAGTTTTTAAACACACCTCCTTATATGAGTTAGCATGATTTGAAAAGAACCTATCAGACTCCAAATGATTGGTGATGACTAGGCAATGGTTGTCATCGTCGACTGGACCAAATGTGTTGAATCCTACTCCTGGTATTTATTATGGATGTCTTCTTTGGTTGTCCCATAACCTTTCAAAGTAATCCAATCTATGATTAGATAAAGTATGTGGTATAAAAACCTTTTTTTCCAAATTAAGAACACAAGGCGAATACCAATCAAAAGGCAATTGTATTAGATCTTTATATGAACATCATCAAGTTCTACATCAGCTTCCTGACTTGAGGATGATGCTCCCAATAAACACATCTTTGGCTTGACTTCTATGGATGACTTGGGGGCCTCCTTATCTACCAAACCCTCAACTTTCTGAGAGGAAAGTGGGGTTAGAGCTAAAGTTCCCAAACTACTGCTTATTATTCTACATAATACTAACTAGGATACATTCATGCTTTGCTTGGAGGCCTGATCGTCATTGCTATCTAGCTCGAGTATCAACTCCAATGGGACCCGTTGAGAGGGGTTGATTAGTGTGCTAACCACATGAGACTCATCATACAAACTAGATTTTAAGTCTATATGGATAGCGGGGGTACTCCTATGAGCTAGAACATAACTTCTACTCGCTAGCCACCAGCAAGGAGGTCTTAAGTGTTTAGAACTGCCTCTGGATCTACCTCTTCCTCTACTTGGTGGGGGTCGAGCCACCCTACCCATATTTTTATATGGAGGAATGAACTGTGGGATGAATCTAACTTCAAGCTCTACTTCTTTCTTTGTGTCTATTTCTTGCTTACTTGTATTTTCACTTTCTTTTTCTTTTTTTCTTTTTTTTTTCTTTTTTTAACTTTGACCATGTTTGCGAGAATAGAATTTCTGATTTTTAGAAAGATAGTAGATTGCATCCTCATATATCTCAACCTCTCTAACTGAAAATGGCTTCAAGTCTCTTTTGACATAGTATTTGATTCCACCTCTTTGGAATTTAATGCACTAATGTAGAGAGGATAAAACCATCTTATTCTCATGTATCCAAGGCCTTCCAAGTAAAGTAGTGAAAGATGTATCCAAATCAATTATGTAGAACTTGGCTTCTTTCTTTTAGTCATATATCTCCAATGGAAACACTATGGAGCCTAAAGCCCTCTCACCTTGCTCATTGAATCCTCTGAACATCATCCGATCTCCTCAGTGTTCGAAAATGTCAATCCTCAGGTAGGCAAGAGTCTTTAGACTCATAATGTTCACCTAGATCAATCAACTAACACTCTGGAGAGTCTGAATCTACTCATATCCATTGTGATGTAGAGGGGATGGTTGTGATTGATCATCCCTAAAAGAAGGTCTTCATTGGTGAATGTAACTCCATGGGCTTCTCTTGAATAACATGCTTCATCTCTAATAGTGGTTAATTGAGCTAATCATATTTCTAGATCAAGAAAAGCCTTGTATAATGACTCCCTCATCTCTTTGGATAGGACAAGAGCATCATATATGCTTAGCTTAGCTGGCAACTTTCTCGTGAGAGGAATCAGTCAACTTTCGGTCCTCCACATGCATATTCTTAGGTGGAGCATCCTGCGGAGGGGCTATATGCTCAATTGAACCAATGACTCACTTACCCTTATCTTGAGTTGCTACCCTAGAAGGTAGAACTTTACCACTGTGGAGGTTGACTTCAGTGACTTTATGAGATGGTTTAGTTAAAAGTTTTACATGCTCATCAGGTCCACCTACAACTTCAGAGTTGGATGACTCAAAATCAATCTCAATGGGAAAACTTGAGCGATTCAGAAATGGGTAATCCATTTTTAAATTAGAAGAGGAATGATCAAAACTAAAGTTATTATTAATTAGATGAGGAGAGCTTTCTATAGGAATAAATTCAAGCAGATCATCAGAAGTGACACAAATGTAAGTGGAATCAAATTTCTTCATTGATTTCTGGGAGGATACAAAGTATAAATCAAAGTAAGTAGAGTAAGATTTGGCACCTCACGATATAATATATAAGAAGAAGAGGAGGAACTGGCAACTATGGAAAGAGTGTTGGAACCAATCGGTGGTTGCGCTACTACACTATCTCGGGCAAGTGGAAGATATCGCTGCTGCTGTCGGGCTCCTACCTCACTCAAGTTATCCTTAGCAACTTACAAACCTTCCTTAGAGTTGGAGGTTTGAGCTGCCTCAGGCACCTGCAAGGGTAGGTTCCAGATCTTATAAATGATTTTCTTGGAGGTTCGGGTTGGGGATATATTCCAACCTTCCTTTGCCTTAAGAGGATCATATGTATACGCAAGGATTACTCTAATAGAAATAGAAGGTTGTTCTAATAGGTATTCCTTAGGGATGACGATGCCACATGACTTATAGCTAAGCTCAAGCCAGTCATTAAAAGCAATTCAATCTTCTACGACATGGCCTCACATGTGGTGGTAGGGGCAACAGTTTGGATCATGGCTCTTGCCCACTTCTTCTGGCCTCTTAGGCTTTAGTACCTAAAAATCAAGCTTCTTTAAGAGATTCTTAAAAATTATCCTAACTACCTCCATCTTGAATGAATAAGGCTTATTCAATTATTAACAAGAATAGGTAAGTAATAGCTACGTAGTGGTGGGTAGGAATACTACTACTGAGGATGCTAATGAGGAGCGTGGTGGTGTCCATTAAACCGAGTGTCGATATGATGACCGAGGTGGTGGCAGAGGAGGTGACAAAAAAGCCTGTTGAGCTCGAGGCCTATCTGACTGAACCCTAGCTAGTTGCTTCCCCTTATTATCTATTGTGACTACCCTAACTTCTTCTCAAATGCCTTTTGATATTTGGGCTTAGTTGATTGTTCCTAGAAAGATAGCTATTTGGCTTCCTCTTGTAGAATAGCCACCTTTGTTGATTAGTTTCTGAATGGAAAACCCTTGAGCATGAAAGCGACCAGGCCATGGATGTTCTTCAGGAGAATCTCTATGGTGTGTTGTCTAGACAATTGTGGTTCGCATTTCATACTCAAGTTTTTCCACCTAAGAAATTAATCAATAAGGGACTCACTAGGATTTTGCTTTGCTATAATGAGGTCGCCTACAATAACCCTTTGCTAAACTCTAACAAACCTTCTAATGAAGATGTGCTCCAACTAAGTAAATGTCTTTACCAAACCATTGGGTAGTTTGGCATACCAGTCAAATGCAACACCCGCTAAACTGCTAATAAACAATCTTGAAAGAAGGGTGTCACTACCTCTGGCATTGCAACAATCGGCCCTTAAATGCGCAATATGTTGGCGAGGTTTCCCACTATCATCAAAGATTTTAAAAGAATGAAGCATGAAACCCTTAGGATATTAGACCGCATCAAATTCCTCTAGGTAGTGTCTACCCTTTGGAACAAATGAGCCACCTTGGGCTTGTGCCAGCACTTTCCTCACCTATTGTTCCACCATGTGCTTGATATCCTTCTCATGCATGGAGGTACTATCCACCACCTTCCTATGCAAGCTTCCATTATCCTGATCTACTAGAGAAGTGCTCTTGGGCTGATCTAAGATGTGTGCTAACTCAAGATGATCTACCTCTATCAGTATATGCTGTGGGGTTGAGGCCTACTTTTGGGGTGCATGGATAACTACTAACAAGTCTTCCATCCTTTCCTCCATCTAGTGATTTGATCATCCTTCTATCTAATTTGTTGAAGTAGGTGCTAGGTTGAATGGACAACATCATCTTCTTTAACCACAATAGCTTCCTGACTCTACTGGTCTCTATTGAGGGAGCTCCTATTATTGACCATGTGGACTTCGGTTGAGTCCTCCAACAAATCATCCTCATTGAGGATGAAACTGACCCTTCCCTCCTCATAATTAGACTGATCGCTTCCTAGGATTTCCCTCTTTATTGTAAAATACTATGCTAGAATTTCATCCAAGGAATGATCTAACTGCGTTGGTACAAACACTCATTACTGATCAGTAGTAGGGCTATGTTCACTGACAAAAATGCATCAAACACTGCTTGCCACTGGAGTGCTATCTCTAGGAAGACAATACTCACTAGAAGATACATTCTCATGACTGACTATCGATGGACTGTTGTATCTATGTGGATCTACTGCCATAGGAATTATGGAACTGCCTCCCTTCGCTACTACTACCGCCAACGTGGTGGGGTGGTGGAATGACTATGTCTCTCTTGGGTCGCCATTTCTTCTTCACCATAGTTGAAGTGGAAGGCCGAGAAGGAGAGCTCGACCTCACCTAAACTAGTGGAGTAGATGGAATGGGACCTGAGGAATGGATCACCAATAGGCTTTCTTCTCCCCATTTTGACTTACTTTAAAGATAGGGAGATCCGGAACAAGTATTGTAGAAGGTAGACAATGAGTGGTGCTGTGTGGTGGAGACAACAACTGCCATTCAACAAGAGCTCTCCTCCTATGATTGACTGTGAATGTGAGTACTATCACAAGATGGTTGCCTAGCCACCTGGAAATCTACAAGAATGAAGGCTGGACCACCCATACCTCCTCTCTTCCTATTTGCTGCCCACTCGTGCCTCTGTGTATTTCTATGTATTCGATCCTTGATGCTCCTAGAGATCAAAGACCATAGGTCATACAATGCACCAAACTTTGAGCATCCTTAGACTCTTTTTATTTGGTGATAACTGACCGTAATTTAGCCTTCTACTCTCCCTAGTCGGTGCCTCATAATAAGTTGGTGGTGGAGGCGATATTACAATCTTCCTATAGTCCTCCTCTCTATCTGAGCCTCAGAGGGGATATAATTTATTGCAACTATGTAGGGGGAGACCTCCCGGGGTGAACCCTCTTCTGCAACATAGGATGCTACATCTACCTTTACACCTGCTCGCTCATGATGCCACTTAAACTTTCAACTCTTATTGCAGCACTGAGTGTGGATGAGTTGAGCAGGGTAAGAGCTAGAACCTACCTCGAAGGTAGGGAAGACTATCTCGGAGACCAAGATAGCCTTCCCCTTTGAGGGGACCAATGAGGAGGTGTCAGCCCTCGTCGGGGCAACAAGATGAACAACTGATGGACCATATAAGGGAACCACTAACACTGCTTGTGTTACCACTAGAACTGAAACTAATTGTGCTGAAGCTACATCGCTCACTGTGGCAACAACCACTGTGGTGACCTGCTAGTAGCACAACAACTAAAACCTTACTTAGGGGCGACTACTGAGTGAATGTTGTTGAAGATTTTTATCAACTCAAGAGTAGTCGGGCAATTCATATAAAGAGTTTTGCTGACACTGCCCTAAAGATAGGATGCTTGCTTGGGAAAAGGCACCTTTAGGGGTGTCCTCCTTATCCACAAGTGAATATATATTTTGTTTATATGTTTGCATGGACTCTATTGGTGTATTAGGGACCAAACTGAGAAGGGGCTCTATTGGCCTTGACTTATCTCAGATTTACTGGACCAAGGGAGAATATGCACAACCACAGGATGAATTCTCCAATGACAGGGGTGGTTACTAGGAAAGTGGAGCTGTCCAATCCTATAGTAACCTGGGTAGTGTCTAAATGGGGTCGCAAAAGATGTGATCTAAATATAGTGCCCACAGGGGAGGTGCTGCTAGGGGCATTATCCTGAGCCCTGGAAAAAAAAGCCTATAGGTGTAAAGTGGCCAACTCAAGGAGAAAGCATAGCAAACTTACATCTTCCATGAGTGGTGTATCCTAAGATGTGAGAACCAACCAACCTAAGGTGTATCCATCAGCATGAGTGGTGTATCCGTCAGCATAGTGGGAACCAACCAACATATGGTGCCCGTCAGTGTGCAACGATCAATCTGGAAAGAAAGCATGTAAGCTTACAACTTTTAAGTGACCGATCATCGAGATAGTCATCATGGTGAGAGATGTTATCTCATACCACTGCTGGCATGAGAAGGACCGACCTGACTTGAAGCCTAAGAAGGAAGGAGCCGCAAGGGGACTTATCCTAAACCTTAAATATACTCAGCCCAGTCAGTACACGAAGGCTAATCCAAGAAGAAAGAGACTCACATCCTCTTAAACAAAGCCAACATGAGCTAGCTTACACATGCAAGAATGGCTACTGACTAACAAGGTGCTCATTAGTGTGCATTGGCCAAGTAAGGAAGGAAAGTGTAGCAGACCCTAAACCTAAACTAAACTAAAAAATAAGATAAACCTAAGAATAAAAACCATAATAAAATTAAAATTAAATGTAAACTAAAATTAAAATAAACCAAAATAAAATAAAATAAAAACTAAATAAAAACCTAAACCTAAAAAGTAAAATTAAACCCTAAACTAAAAAAACCTAAACCTAAAATAAAAATAAAATAATCCTAAACCTAAACTAAATAAACTAAACTAAAATAAATAAAGCCTAAACCCAAACCTAAAATAAACTAAACCTAAACCCTAAATAAAATAAAATAAAGTAAAAATAAACCTTAACCTAAACTAAAAAATAATACCTAAAAATAAACCTAAAAACCTAAACCTAAACTTAGAAAATAAACTAAAATAAAAAACCTAAACTAAAATAAATAAACTTAAAATAAATGAACCAAATTAAAAAAAATAAATAAAAGTAAACCTACATAAAAATTAAATAAACTAAAATAAATAAATAAATAAACCTAAAAACATATTTTGTTTTTAACAACCCTAAACTAACTAAAACCCTAAACCTAAACCTAAATCCTAAACCTAAACCCTAAATAAGAAACTAAAATCACCTAAACCCCTAAACTTAAATCCATAAACCTAAACTAAGACTAAATCTAAACCTAAAACCTAAACCTAAACTTAAAACCTAATAACACTCATCCTAAACCCTAAACAAAACCTAAACATTAAATCCTAAACCTTAAACCTTTAACCTAAAACCTAAATCCTAAACACTAAACCTAAACTAAACCCTAAAGTTTAGTGTAAAGCTAACCCTAAGTTTAAACTTAAATCTAAACCTCAAACCCTAAATAGTAAACATAAAAAAAGACTAAACCCTATTCCTAAACCCAAACCCTAAATCTAAAACCATAAACCCAAAACCAAAACCCTAAACCTAAAACCTAAATAAATCTAACTAAAAACCTAAAATAAATAAAAAAATTAAAACCTAAATAAAATAAAACCTAAACAAAACCTAAAATAAAAAAGAAACTAAAATAAAATAAATAAAACCTAAACTAAACTAAAAAAATTAAAAAAAACCTAGGAATAAAAAACCTAAATAAAATAAAAACTAAAAATAAAATAAACGTAAAATAAATTATAATAAAAATAAAATAAAAACCTAAACCTAAAAAATAAAGCTAAGAATAAAATTGGACAATAAATTAAAAATAAAACCTAAATTATAATTAAAAAACCAAAACCTAAAATAAAAATAAAATAAACAAAATAAAATAAACTAAACTAAATAAAATAAACTTAAATAACCTAAACTAAAAAAATAAAACCTAAAAATAAACCTAAAATAAAACCTAAAACTAAAACCTTAAAAATAAAAAATAAAACCAAAACCTAAAAATAAAATAAAAATAAAACTAAACTAAAAAATAAACATAAACCTAAAATATAAACTAAGATAAAACCTAAACTAAAATAAATAAACATAAAATAAATAAACTAACATAAATAAAAATAAAAAATAAAATAAACTTAAATAAATAAAAAATTAACTAAGTAAACCTAAACCTACCGGTTTACTTAATTTAAAAAAAAAAACCCTAAACCCTAAACCCTAAACCCTAAACCCTAAGGATAAACCCTAAACCCTAAACCTAGAATCCTAAACCCACAACCCTAAACCCTAAACCCTAAACTCTAAACCCTAAAACCCTAATCCCTAAACCCTAAAAGCATAAACCCTAAAAACCTTAACTTAAACCTAAAAAAACCCTAAAACCTAAACCAAACCCTATCCCCAAACCCTAAACCCTAAACTAAACTAAACTAACCCTAAACCCTAAGCATGGGCAGAACCTTGATTACAGGAACATCACCATCAACTAGGCACAATATAGATCTAGCGGTGGAGGCGAAGAAGGAGGTGGTGGTTATCATAGTGGTGGTGGGGGATCTGGAGGTGCTGGTGGATATGGAGGTGATGGTCAGAGCAGTGGTGGTTATGGATTCAGGAGGAGCAATGAAGGTTACATCCATGATGGTGGTGGAGGGAGAGATTGGGGATATGATGGTGAATTCCTCTACTCGAGTGGTGGGGGTGGTTCTGAAGGGAACTGGAGAAACTAAAGAACGGTCGATTCTATCTAATGCTTATGTAACTGTGTATTTAGAATAGAGATGGTTCTACTTATCTAGGGTTTTTGATTTTCTCTATGGGGGCTCATTTGATCTATGACGTCGCTTGTGTCTTAGAAAAGTTGAGGTGCTACTTGGTTGATGAAATTGAAAAGAAGAAACATTGAATCTGAATTTATTCTCTATTAAAAAAACCTTAAACCCTAAACTAAAATATAAACCCTAAACACTAAACCCTAAACTTACAACCCTAAACCCTAAACCTTAAACCCTGAACCCTAAACCCTAAAACCCTAAAGCCTAAAGCCTAAACCCTAAACCCTAAAATCCCAAACCCTAAACCTTAAACCCTAATCCTTAAACTAACCCTAAACCCTAAACCCTAAACCTTGAAGAAGTCATTAGTAGTACATTTAAAGAATGAACTAATCCTAACATACTTATGGTAGCTAAAGAAAATATCTTCAAGCGACTTTCCTTTGACTATTGGAAAAAATGTCATCAAGAGACTTTCCCCAAGGAAGGATTGGACCTAGACTTGAAGCAGTCAAGAAGGAAGAAGTCGCTAGGGGACTTATCCTATACCTTAAATATACTCAACCTTGTCAGTGCATGAAAGCTAATCCAAGAAGAAAGCATAGCAAACTTAATTCCTCTTAAACAAAGCCAACATGAGCCACCAAGGCCACTACCAAATTAACAAGGCACTCATCAGTGTGTAGTTGTCAAGTAAGGAAGGAATGCGTAGCAGACTTACATCCTTCAAAGCAAGAAGACCACTAGGGTGACACACTAGTAGGGTAACACGTTAGCCCGACCTAGAGTTATTACTAAGTGAGTGCTATTGGGGCATTATCTCAACTCATAGTTTCCCGAGATAAAAGATATCTATTTATTTTATATATTTGTGTGTAGTTTATGTTTTTATTATGTTGATGAAGGATAGGATGCCACTCATGTTCCTTACACCTACCCTAAACATATCATGGCAGATTTGCAAACAGGAATACTTTCAACATGGAAGAGATTGAATTAACAATGGAATTTTCATTGATGATAATTATTTTCAAACATGATTTATAATATTTCTTTAAGTAAATCTCATTGATTGGAAGCATTAGCTTCCCCTTATGATTAATAAGCTGATAAGATCCTGCTTAGTAGGCCTTCTCTATAGAAAAAAAGCCTTCCCAAGTGGGTTCAAACTTGCCTCACATCTTACGAGGGGCAACAACCAGTCTCCTTAGAATTAAAATAAGCTCTCCTACTTGAAAAGTTCTAGGATGGACCAACTTATTATGAGCTTGAATCATTTTATCTTTGTACAACTCGAGGTTTTGGCATGCCCGTAGCCTTCTCCCCTCCAAACCTTGAGCTCTTTGAATCAACTTGCTGCCTATTGTGATCTTACCCACAACTATCCTTATTGATGGGAGTTGGACTTCTAATCATAGAACATCTTTAGACCCATACACTAAGGAGAAAGGAATAAAAGGTTCAATCAATATGTGGTGTGGTAGGCCCACAAGGATTCAACTAACTGCTCATTCCACTATCACTTGTTATTGTCAAGTGTCTTCTTTACTATTTGGATGAGAGTTTTATTGAATGATTCTGCTAAGCCATTTTGCCTCTAGTAGTTGATGGCAGAATATCTCCAATCTATGATGTGTCTTTAGTCAAAGTTATTGATCTCGGTGCTCTTGAATGTAGTACTGTTATCAGATTTAATTCATCGAGGCACTTATTTCCTATATACAATATGGTTCCTAAAAAGCTGGAGTACATGCTGAGCCATGACCTTTCTGAGTAGAATCATCTTCTCCCATTTGGAAAAGTAGTCAATAGCAGCTAAGATGAGCTAATGACCCTTGGAAGAAGGATGATCAATTGAACCCACTATGTTTGTATTTTCAATGGCCATGAATGGCCAATGTAGGATGTAGGATGTTAGGTGGTTGGTGTAGGACCACATTGTGTATTTAACATTGGCGGTGTCTCTAGGTGTATCCATGCAATCTTTGATTATCGATATCCTAGTCTCTTGATCTTGGCTTTCATCTTTGGACCAGATTAGTTAGCTCCACATAATCCTGAGTGTACCTTGGTACAATCTTACGAACTTCATGCTTGTCTAAATAACATAACCATATATGATTGAAAGTCCGTATAAAACACCATCCACAAGAGCATAGGAAAGTGCTCTCTACTTCATCTGATAGGCTTGGGACTTCTATTGAGGTAGATTGTCTTTATTTAAGTAATCTATGAATGGTAGCCTCCAATCTAACTCCTCATCCCTCTTTGCAATGGAAACTTCCCATTCAAGAAAGTACTTTTTGATGAGTTCAATATCAATAAGGGATAATACTTATCTATTCTAGACCTTTATCAATATGGACTCATCTTCTGCACATGCCAACACTTTGGAAAGCTTGGCTAAAGCATATGCTGCGATGTTCTCTCCTCGAGGAATCTTATAAATTGTAACCTCTAAGATTTGGGCTAACAACTCTATGGTCCACTTATGGTAGTGATGGAGCTTGGGCTTTATAACCTTATAGGACCCAGCGAATTAGATGATAACTAGCTAAGAATCCTTGAAGATGTTGATGTTCTGAATGCTTAGAGTAATGGATAACTCCAGATTGGCAATCAGAGCCTCATATTCAACTTCATTGTTGGTGCAAGGATTGGACAAATGATATGAGAATCTCATCACATCATGGTCTAGAGTAAAGAGAACTATTCCTACCATAGCCTTTCCTTGAATAGTAGATTCTGGTTCTTCTCCTCTTTGAGAGGAAGTCGCACTAACAAAGTACACTTCCCAATGGCGAATGCTAGCATCCACTGAGTTCATGATTTGTTCTTCGAGGAGATCATCACTAATCAGAGAGTCAGCAAGAAGTGGGTGTGCCACTAAGAAATCTTCTAGTGCTTGTCCTTTCAGCACACAGAGGGGTATGAAGGTAATGTCAAACTATGAGAGGATCATGGACCATCATGCCAACCGTCCAAAGATCGACCGTGTTGTCATAGAGATATTGATGATCTTAGAGATTAAGTTCACCTTATGAGGAAGCATGTAGTATTGTAGCTTTTGGGATGCAAAGATTAAAGCTAGGAAATGCTTCTCAATCAGTGGATAATTTGTCTTAGTAGGGATTAGATGATGGTTGAGGCAGTAGAGTATGTTTTCCTTCCCTTCATTATTGTCTTGGGCCAATAAATCACCAAAGGAGTTGTCTAACACAGTAGTGTAAAGTATGAGTGGCTTGCCTAGGATAGAAGCTGCTAGAACTGGCAGCGTCACTAGGTAATGCTTGATGTCTTCGAAGGCATGCTCACACTTATCATCCCACTTGAACTTGGCATTCTTTTTGATAAGTGCTTAGAATGGCTGAAATCTTCTTGATAGGTTGGATATAAAGCATCTTAGATACGTCAACTGACCTTAGAATGATCTAAGTTGAGTTAAACTTTTAGGGGTGGAATTTCTAATATTGCCTTGATCTTCTCTAGATCGATTTCGATTCCCTGGTGTCAGACAATAAACTCAAGGAATTTTCTTGAAGCTACTCTGAATGCACACTTGAGGGGGTTCATTTTGAGGTTAAATTATCTTAACTATTCAAAAATAACTCTCAAGGTCAAAGAGATGGTCTGCATTTTCTCTACTTTTGACCATGAGGTCCTTGACATAGCACTCGACTTGATGATGAATGAGTTCATCAAAGATTTGAGTCATAGATCGCAGGTATATAGCACTAACATTTTTAAGGCAAGTACTGAATCCTAAGCAGTAATTTTCATCATCGATTGGACCCAATATACCGAATCTTAGTCTCAATCTTGATTAAGAGCTTTTATATTTATTCTTCTATATTCTTTCAAAGTAGTCTGACCTATGCTTTGACCAAGTATGTGGGATTAACCCTTTGCTAAATTATGAACACAAGGAAAGTACCACTCAAAAGGTAATTCTATTAAATCTTTATATGAATCATCCTCAAGTTTTACATCAACTTTTTGACTTGAGGATGAAGCTCCCAGAAAGAACCTTTGAGTCTTCACCCCTATGGATGACTTAGGGGCTTCTTTAACTACAAAACCCTAGCTTTTTTAAAGGAAAGTGGAGTTAGAGCTATGGTTCCCAATCGATGCCTAACTATTTCACAAATAGACTTGGATACACTTAAGCATTGCTTTGGAGCCCGATCTTCATCGCTATCTGGCTCAAGTCTCACCTACAAGGGAATCTTCTGCTGAGAAGAGCTGGCTGGTGTGCTAACCATATAAGACTCATCCTATGAACTAGATTCTAAGTCTATATGGATAATAGGTGTACTCTTGGTAGCTAGGACATATCTTCTATTGGGTGGCCAATAAGGAGGTTTTCCACCCCTGGGACTGCCTCTGAACTGGCCTCTTCCTCTTCATAGTAGAGGTCAAGTCGTCCTACCCATATGTTCGAATGGAGTAATGAACTGTTGGTGGAATCTAATGTCATGCTCCACTTCCTCCTCCAAGTCTATTTCTACTCCCTTTTATTTTCTTTTTTATCTTTTTTTCTTTTTTCTTTTTTTTTTTTATTTTTAACTTTGGCCAAGTTCGCGAGAATAGACTTGTTGATTTTGAGGGAGGTAGTAAGCCTCATCCTTATATATGTCGACCCCGTGAATTATAAATGGCTTGAGATCTCCTTTGACATAGTAGATGATTCCACCTCTCACAAACTTCATACACTGATGTAGAGAGGATGGAACTATGTTGTTCTCATGTATCTGAGTCTCTAATGTGAAACATGGCTTCGGCCTTCTAATCATCTATCTCGAAGGGGAACACTATGGTTCCTAAGGCCTGTTGACCTCACTTTTGGAGTGCGGATTCAATCTTTCCATCTTAGACTTAGGATTCTTCTAGACACTAAGACTTCCATAGTCATAAGACACTTCTAATAATTAGGTAAACACAACCTAAGCCTAAATATTTAGAATGGTTAAATAAAGGATTAGGTTATGCCTTAAGGATTAAGATAATCCACCTACCCTATAACCCAAATCTAATCCATGTTCACCTTTTGAAACCAAACGTCAAGTTATATTCAAACATGAAATTCAAATCCAAATCTTAACCCAAATTCCAAAACCAAATGATTGAAGCCCATGATCAAATTCAAACTTGAAACACTTCCTAAACCATATGATTTATCCCATGAACTTAGCCAAATCTTAATCCAAATCAATCTAAAATAAATTTATTTTCTCATATTAATTTTATATCTTCAATCATCTTCCTAAATATAAATAAAATCTACATTCAAATGGTAAAAACTAAATTAAACTAAATCAAATTAAATCAAACCCTTCTTAAGCCATATGACTTATCCCATGGACTTAGATAAATATTAATCCAAATCAAGTCAAACTCAATTGATTTTCTCACAAACTAATGCATTTTCAATCATAATCACAAATTTAAATGAAATATACAATTAAATCATCAGAACAAAATCAAACTAAATCAAACAAAATCAAAATCCAATCCTAAGCTACATGACCCAACTCCATGGACTTAGCCAAATTCCTTCATTCCAAAACCCAAATTAAATTGATTTTCTTATGAATCAATCATACCTTTAATCATATTCACAAATATAAATGAAATCTACAATCATCAATCCAAACCAAAATCAACCCAAGTCAAACCCAACATAACCCTTTTTGACTTGAAATGTTCATATGAACCAAAACCCATTTGAACCCCAATTGAATTTATATATCAATCCCAAATCCATATATAAACTCAACTAAATCAAACTCAACCCAAAATCAACCAAACTAAACCCAATTGGTCCACTTAACCCAAAGTGGCCAATTTGACCTATTTGAGCCAATTCTTCATCCTATCAAATTGGATTGAACTAAGTCCATCAAAACCTTCCATCATGATTGTTGATCACCCTAGGTTGATTAATTATCACATATTAGGTCAAACCAAGTCAACCCCTTATCCCATATGAACCCAAACTAACCAAATTGCAACCTAATCCAAATCCCTTAAAACCAACGATTCATACCAAATCAAAATCAATATTTGAATATGACTTGACCTTCAATTGAGTCAAACTAAACCTAATTGGCCTTCTTGACTCAAGTTGACTCAAATTGGGTCAAATAAAAATATAAACTAAATTTATTGCAACCAATGGCTCAAGTCTGTTCTAAATTGATTGTTAAACTTGACGAAAGCCATGATTTTACCCAATTGACCTACTTAGCCTAAATTGATCTAAAGGTTCAACTTGGCCTAAGTCAAAACCAAATTCAAATTAATTGAAACCAAAGCCTACAATCATCTTCAATTGGTCAACTAAACCCAAACCAACACCCAACCCAAGCCAATTTGGCCATTTTGGTCAAATTGGTCAACTTAACCCATTTAAGCCCAAATGATTTCAAATGAGCCAAAATCAAATCAAAGCCAAACCAAACCAAACCAATTAAACCAAAACATCCCAAATGATCATATAAACTTGACCCAACCCTTAGTTTGACCCAATTTGACCAATTGGTCAACTTGACCAAACCTAACCCAATTTGACCTAAATGAGTCAAATAGAGCCAAACCTAACCAAATCAACTCCAATTGACTTGAAATTTTGGCTAACCCACTTTTTGCTCATTTCAAATCTGCCCAAATCATTTCCAATGCCAAATGATCATTCCAACCTTGGGTCAAGGGTATCACATGAGACAAATCACCATATAAGTGGTCATTTCCATTTCTTAGCCACTTGGTACTCTCCCAATGTTCTAGCTATGCACCTATGACACAGCCCAACTTGACCCAAGGTGTAGTTGGGTAAGCCATGACCCATGGTAGGTGAAATCACCTCACCCTCCCCATTAAAGCATTGGAAACTCATAGAACACCCATGATTCCTCCTTGTCAGCCACCTCCACACCTTCAACCAACCAAATCAAGCCAACTCACCTCCTCCCTGCCACCCACGACTCCCTGAGATGGTCGGGGCCACTAGAAGCCAAACCAAATACCACCATCCAATCAAAATGAAGGGGGTATACACCCCCTCATTTCAACTCAAACACACACAAGAATCATTCCTTAGAACCCTAGCTACCCAAGGTGAGCTGCTAGAGCCATTTCCTGAGCTCCTAAGCTCGTTCCTCAATAAAAAAATTCCATTTTCATTTGTCTTGAAATAAAACACTCTTATTTTCTGACTTAACTTGCCTATTTTTCCATCGAACTCAAATTAAATTTGCACGCACCTTCGTTAGGCCTCATCGAGCAAAAATAAATTATCTCTCAAGATTTTTGAGCACCAGAGGTGGAACATTGATCAAAGCTGAGCTCCAAATCATCGATTCAAGACCTTCTGAGGAAACATCGAGGAATTGATCTAATTGCTTCTCAACAGGTCTTCATCTCCACTAGATGCTGCTTCCTCAATCATTTGAGGTACCAGTCTTGAGTTCTTGTGAGGCAAAATCAATCCTTAGGCAAAAATGGGTTGGAGCTTTTTAAAGAGAACTTGCTTATCGTGTGATATTGACTGTTAGATCCCCTCTGATCGATGTCATGAAGGTGTGGGATTCTTTTAGAGTTGATCTGAGCTCAGGTAAGCTCGAATCAAGTGAGCAATGGTGGATGGACTCCATTCTCCCTCACTTGCGTGACGTTTAATCATGCACTGTCTGTTCCATGAGATTGGAAAGGATGGTCATGATTAAATCCACTAGATCGATATGATTTAATCCTATTAAGCTATGGGATTAATCATAGCCATTTGATCTTAAATCAAATGGTGGATGAGAAAGCACATCTTCCGTTGCCACATAGGCACTGAGTTGGATAAGTTTTAAGTAGCCAGTCCCACGACGCCACGTGGAAAGCACACCGTGTTAGTGCGCCACATGCACCAATAGGAATAGGCTTTAATTAGGCTTAATTAATCATTTTTAATGGCTAAAACTTCTAAAAATCATAAAAAATCATAGAGAAATAAAAAATGCAAATAAATACTCATTTTAAAATTATTTCAGAGAAGAATTAGTTAAATACCAATCTTAATAAATTTTGAATAGTAATTAAAGTTTAATTATAAAATTTATTAGCTTAATTACTCCTTAATTACTTGAGCAATTAATCCAAAATTTTGTGGGTTAATTTAATGGGATGACCTCTGCCTCCCATTATTTTCTTGGGATTTATTGCACACTTAATTAGGAAAATTGACTAATTAAACCTTAACTAATCTTTTAAGTTAATTAATGATTATTTTATCTCATGAATAGTAATAAATTAATTAATTAAGTTTATTAATCATTGTTCAACTGCAAGTGAACTAAGGAATAGGTTAGGACCCCTTTATCTAAGTTCATTTCACCCTTTTTTTAAAATGAAACTAATTAAGATTTAACTAATTAATTAAATCACTTAATCAAATTGAAATCATAATCACATCAGACCTTAATTAATTAAATCATGGGATAGATCTTTAGGTGTTTAATAACCTAAAGGAGTTTAATGAAATTATGGTTAGTCCACATGTGTGAGAAAACCATAAGAGTAATTAATTAAGTCCCTTAATCTTATTAACTATTCATCATGAGCCAATTGAATTAAGCCCCTTTTATTTCCTAGGATTATTGTAAGTTTATTTTCCATGCATATCATGGCTCATAATTATTTAGTTAATTACTTTAAGGTGACATAGGCAAGGGTAATTAATTAATCTAATTAAGGGTTCAACTTAATTAACCCATAAAATCAACTTAATTACATTTTCTTAAATTAAATCAAATCACTAATGTGGGAATGGGTTTAAAATAGCAAGTGATGATTTCTCTTCTCCTCTTTAAATCAAATCAAATCCAAAACTTAATTAATAAGAAGCTCTGGTTTGCTTTAAATAATCTTGTTTGATTTGATTGCCCTTAAGAACTAGTTTGGTTGAATGAATAACATACTTATATTTGATTGTCATTTTTCCAATCATGTTAAATTTGGTAAGTCATTTGAATTCATGCATCCATCTTTTCAAAATCAGGTAAAATAAAATGGATTTCCTTTATGTAAGATTGCATGTGTTGATTTAATTTAATATATGTGTGGCTATTATCACTATGAAATCCAAATGTATTTTTTGAAAGCTTATAAATGAATAATAATATGTGTTATGATGCTATTTATAAATACATAAGAAATGAATGTGCTTATAGCTTAAGTGTATGAATGTTGTGTTCCCTTTCCTCTATTCATGTGTTGATTTATATAAGATTGAATGGTAATGGGTATATAGTCTAGATATCTTGGGAACACAAGGCTTTAGCTACCCCCAAGGAGGTCATTTGATTACATCACATCACTAATTTAATAATGGAACGTACCCATTTGATTTCATTCTTATGTATTTTAACATTATAATTTGGATAGAGCTTTAATTCATATATATATAAATGATTCAATCAAACAAAATATACAATGTTTCCATGATTTTCTTTCCCACATTTATGTATACATCCATGTGTGTCCAAGAAATGTAAGTATATAGCCTGGACATCTCGAGAATACAAAAATTTAGTTTGCCGCAAGGAGGTCATTTGATTACCTCACTTCCTTGGTTTAACAGTGACACGTACTTGAATATATCTTTGTACATGTACATGTATATGTAATTAGTGAATGAAAATCCCATTTTACATTAAAATTGCATGCATTCATAATTGACTAAGTGGTTGAATTAATTAGCCATATGATTTGGAGCATACTTCCTATGTTCATGTATACGAATTTACATATGTTTGAATGCAAATGGGTATATAGTCTTGACATCCCGTGAATACGAGACTTTAGCTAGCTCCAAGGAGGCCATTTGATTACCTCACTTTCCTAGTTTAACAATGCCACATGCCTATTTAATTTCATTCTTATGTTCTTTTTGTATAAGAATTTGGATAAAGTTTAAAAATAATATGTTCAAATAATTCAATCAAATAAAATAAAAATTCTAAACATACATATACATTCATCATTTAAGTATGCTAAAATATATTGCATGCATAGACACACTTAGGATTAAATCATATGCATGTTACATGTGATGAAAAGGAATGATTTAATATATGTGATGTGGTACTAATTCAATTAATGTATTCTTAAGATGCCTTTCATTTTAAATAAGATTATTTAAAGTGAACCTAAACATAGGATTATTTTATATGATTTATGTTTTATTTTATGATGTATTATTTTATATTGGATGTTAGGGTGTATGCTTCATAGACTATATGATAGGCCAATATTAGCCTAATCATATTTTCTATAGGGGATTATGCATAAAGGATGCTTAAAAATAAATGTGAATGTTTTTAATAATTAGTTAGAGAGATAAATTATTAGAGGGATTATATATATATTTAGCCATTTTGTAGTTTAGATTTACTTTTCCCACATAAATGTAATTTTTGCAATAGGAATTAGGATTAGTGCTATGGGGCATTAGAATGAGCAGTGGCCAGAAGGCTTTATCCTGGGGTGCCCTATGATTCCTTTGAAGCAAGAACCATCCAAATCAAAAAAAGAACCAAATCAGAAATGGAGATATGAAGAAAAAAACCCCCATAGCATTTAATACAATTACAATTATTCTTTCATATTCTAGGTTATATAAGGGTACAGTTATCCATCTTTTCTCTTCTGTTGTATGGTGGTACTCATCGATCGCCTTTTTTATTCTTTTTATATATATAATTGTTTGATGTTATGTTTGCATTGTGCATTAGACAGATGCTTTTCATAGTTTCTTAAATGATGCTTTAATGTGTGGCTTGGATACGATTAGGCTCCTAGGATAAAAATAACTTTTCTACCCAACTATGCACTCATAACTAAATTTTAAATAACTCATAACCTCATCATAAAGCCTAAGACATAAATAAGATAATTAAAAGATTTAACATCCTCTTAGCTATATGGTTGTATGTTTCACATCATGGATGCATATTTTTTTCTCTTGACATGAAGGATCTCCATCCTTGCATGATAAAGGAATGCTTGAACTGTGAGGGCATCCCTTATGGTGGAGAACACCTTCTTCTAGCTAATTTTGACCCATAAACTATTTCATCATGCATTTAGGCATAAGAAATCCTAAAGCCTCTATCAAAATGATGTGTCTAAAATGAAATAAAATTTGAAAAGATTTTGCATCTATATATTAAGTCATATGCTTATACAACTCATGCTCTAGTCACTTAAGGAGTATGTTTAGGATTTTAGTCTCTTTCTAATTAAATAACATCCATAGCTATCTTGCAATTCATAAGACCATTCTACATGGTTTTAAAATTGTAGGAGTTAGATGGAAGCCACCCAAGCTATATAAGTCCGTAAGTCAACAATTTATTCTCTCTTGTGGAGGTAAACCCTTATGTCCACCTGTCGCTTAGATTTAGGTCATGCTTTAGCTCGTACTAAAGCTCCCTAGATTTAGGATCCAAGATAGCTATTTCCTTCAGGCTACAAGCATAAATCCTCACCTCTTAGACATTCCACAACCTTGTGTTGGTGGATTATAAGCTCTAGTAATCTAATAAAATTTCAAGTCAAAACATATAAATCTCC
This sequence comes from Cymbidium sinense, assembly GCA_021442155.1. Classification (NCBI taxonomy): domain Eukaryota; kingdom Viridiplantae; phylum Streptophyta; class Magnoliopsida; order Asparagales; family Orchidaceae; genus Cymbidium; species Cymbidium sinense. The sequence continues at coordinate 185,807,504 of CM038215.1, forward strand.
TCAACTTGAAAATTATAAAGCCCAGCCATAGGATAAATTGGAATGCTTACTAGGCTTCCTAGTATCATGAGCATTTCTTACTTATTTCATTTAAATTCCAAAAATAAGTCTTCTCCTTGAATTTTTCCAATTAATTTTCTAAATACAACTAATCCTTTGATAGTCTAACCTTGAAATCTTTGGAGATGATAATTGTCTACTTTAATCGAGAGTATTCTTAGGAAATTTTATTTCTTAAGATGTAATTAACTATGGAGGCTTGTCTCCATAGGGAACTTAAGAACTTGATTTAATATAAACACTATTTATTCATCCATGTAAAGTAAGGGAAAAATCATTATTACATTCAAAGACCTATCATGCCTTAGGAGTCCTTATTAGATGATTTGGTCCATTCTAAAGTGATGCCTCTATCTTTTGAGATAGTACATCATATCTCAATGTAGTACCCGATCACCTTAAAAAATACTGGGAAAAAGTAAGGGAAAAATTGCTAGTACATTCAAGACCCATCATGCCTTAGGAGTTCTTATTAGATGATTTGGTCCATTCTAAAGTGATGCATCTATCTTTTGAGATAGTACATCATACCTCAATGTAGCATCACCTTAAAAGTACTCCCCACCGCATATATCCAAAATAAACACCACAAGGCCCTTTCACCTTATTCATTGAATCCTCTCAACATCATCCTTTCTTTTTGAGTTTGGAGATCGATCCTCAAGGATTATTAGATACACTTGCATCAACCGTAACTCGGATAGCCTATCCGCCATCATCACCGAAATGTAAAGAGGCCTGTCATCACTAGAGTAAGTGTTCATCGAATGTAACTCCTAAGATGTCCTTTGAGTGGCAAGCCTCTTATTTAGTAACGGTCAGCTGAGCTAAGTATATCTCTAGATCAAGGCCTTGATTAGAATATAAGTTCATCAGAGCATATGCTTAACTTAGCGGGAAACTTTGTAAGTTGAGCTAGGACATTGTAATCAACTCTGGCTTGGTCCTCCACAAGCATATCCATGGTGGAGCATCCTATGGAGGGGCTATATGCTCACTGGAACCAATGACTTGCTAACCCATATCCTAAGGTGCTACCCTAGAAAGTAGAACTTTGACACTGCATAAGTTGACTTTAGTGACTTCTTGGAATGATGAGCTTGTAGAAAGTTCTACCTTCTCATCGAACATACTTACAGCTTCTCCAATGGGATTCTTAGAGTCAGTTGACACCAAGTCAATCTCAAGAATGATTGATTGAGAAGGATAGTTCGCCTACCAAAAAAGGATTAAAATACAATAGCTATGATCGAGGAAACTATGGCTCCCAACTTGTAGTGCTGCTTAGTCCTTAAAAGTGATACAATCCTCTAAGACATGGAACATGCGTGGTAGGGGCAATAACTATGATCATAGCTCTTGCCCACTTCCTCCTGCCCTTAGGCTCGTCACCAAAAGTCAAGTTTCTTTAAGAGATTCTTAAATATTTTCCTAACTACCTCCCTTGAATGAATATGGCTTATTCAACCTATCAAAAGTGGGTGGAAAGTAGCTACCCTTGATGGACATGAATACCGGGTATTACCCAGGTGGTGGAAATGGTCAGGTCATGTGGTGGTATGATTTGAGGTGGTGGAAGAGAAAAGAATAGTCAGTCCTCTCATCTCAACTCCTGGTTACTTCCTCGTCTACCACAAACCCCCGGCTTCTTCTTAAACACCCATGCCTAGATGATTGGGGGAAAGGGCAACTATTTGGCTTCTCTTATAGTTGCCTTGTTGATTAATTTCTTGAATATTTTGATGGTAAAGCCCTTAAGAATGAAGGTGATTGGGCCATGGATATTCTTGAGAACAATCTCAATGGCATGCTATTCAGACAGTTATGGTTCGCCTTTCATGCTTATGTTGCACCAGAGAATGTAATAATAAGAATTCATTGAGTTTCTATTTCTAAACCATAAACCCTAAAAGCTAAAAACCTAAACCTAAACTAAATAAAACATAAAAATAAAATAAATAAATAAACCTAAACCTAAATATAATAAAATAATAAAATAAAATAAAAACCTAAACCAAAACCTAAAAATTAAATAAAATAAACTAAGAAAAATAAACTAAAAGAAAATAAACTAAAAAACTAAAATAAACATTAGAATAAAAAACCTAAATTAAATAAAAACTAAATGTAAAATAAAAATAAAATAAACCTAAAATAAAATAAAATAAAAACTAAATAAAAACCTAAAAATAAATATAAAAAAACCTAAACCCTAAATTAAAAAAAAAAAAACAAAACCTGAAACAAAAATAAAATAAATAAAAGAAAATAAACCTAAACTTAGACTAAAAAAAACTAAACTAAAATAAATAATACTTAAACGTGATCCTAAAATAAACTAAACATAAACCTAAACATAAACTAAACAAAATGAAATAAACTAAAAATAAACCTAAACCTACACAAAAAAATGAAACCTAAAAATAAACTTAAAATAAAAACCTAAAACCTAAACCTAAAAAAATAAAATAAAAACCTAACCTAAAGCTATAAAAAAATACCTAAACCTAAAAAATAAAATAAAAATAAAATTAAACTAAAAAATAAATATAAACCCAAACCTAAACCTAAAAAATAAACTAAAAAAATAAACCTAAAATAAATAAACTGAACCAAATATAAATAAAAAAATAAACCTAAATAAAAATTTAAAATAAAAAAAATAAATAAATAATAAACTAAATAAACCTAAACCTATCAGTTTACTTAATTCTTTTCTTAAAAAAAAAAACCCTAAAACCTAAACTAACCCTTAACCCTAAACCCTAAAAGCTAAACCCTAAACTAACCCTAAACCCTAAACCCAAAACCATAAATCCTAAAACCTAAATGCTAACTCTAACCCTAAAGCCTAAACCCTAAACTAACTCTAAACCCTAAGCTAACCCTAAACCCTAAACCCTAAAACCCTAAACCCGAAACCCTAAACAATAAACAATAAAAACCTAAAAACCTAAACCAAAACTAAATAAAACATATAAATAAAATAAATAAAAAAACATAAACCTAAATAAAATAAAATAATAAAATAAAGTAAAAACCTAAACTAAAACCTAAACTTAAACCTAAAATTAAATTAAATAAACCAAGAAAAATAAACTAAAATAAAATAAACAAAAAAATAAAATAAACCTAATAATAAAAAACCTAAATAAAATAAAACTAAAAAATAAAATAAAAAATAAAAAACCTAAACCTTAAAATAAAATAAAAATAAATAAAAATAAAACCTAAACCCTAAACTAAAAAACAAAACAAAGGCTAAAATAAAAGTAGAAAAAGAGATAAATAAGACTAAAGCTTAAATAAAAAAATATAGAAAATTAAAATTAAAGCGGTGTAAACTAAAACCTAAACCTAACAATAAAATAAAATAAACTAATAAAATAAACTAATAAATAAATAATAACTTCAAACTAAAACAAATAATAAAATAAACCTAAAATAAAAAATAAAAATAAAACTAAACATAAAATTAAAATAAATAAATTAAAATAAAATAAAAATGAAATCAAAACTAAACCTAAAGATAAACCTAAAAAATGAACTAAATAATGAATAAAAAATACTAAACTAAAATAAAAAAAATAAACAAAAAAATAAACCTAAACAAAAAATTTATAGTAAACTAAAATCTAAACTAAACCTAAAACTAAAATAAAATAAAATAAACTAATAAGATAAAATAAATTAAAATAAATAAAATAAACTATCTTAAAAAAATAAAGTAAAACCAAAGAATAAAAAAAAATAAAATAAAACTAAACATAAAATAAAAATAAAATAAATAAAACCTAAACAAAACTAAAAAAAATAAAAAAACTAAGAATAAACCTAAACACTGAACCCCAAAGAATAAACAAGACTAAAACCCTAAACCTGACACTAAATGCTAAACCAAACCTCAAAAAACTAAAAAAATAAATAAATTAAAAAACCAAAAACCTTATAAACCTAAACCTAAATCTAAACCCTAAGAATGGGATGAAGCTTGACGACAGGAACATCACCGTCAGCTAGGCTTAGTGTATATCTGGCAAAGGCGAAGGTGGAGGTGGCGGTTATCACAGTGGTGGTGGGGGATCTGGAGGTGCTAGTGGATATGGAGGTAGAGGTTAGAGCAGTAATAGTTATGGAGGCGGGAAGAGCGATAGATGTTATAGTCGTGGTGGTGGTGGAGGGAGAGATCGGGGATATGATGGTGGATCCCGCTACTCGAGAGGCTGAAGTGGTTTTGATGGGAACTGGAGAAACTGAAGAACGGCCAATCCGATCTGCTACTTATGAAACTATGTCTTTACAGTAGAGATGGTTCTAGCTAGCAAGGGTTTTTGATTTTCTTTATGCGTGCTCATTTTTATATATGTCGTCACTTGTGTATTTGAAAACTTATTGTGTTACTTGGTTGATGAAATCGAAATGAAGAAATGTTGAATCTGAATTTATTCTAAGTTAAAAAAACTAAACTAAAATAAGTAAAACCTAAACCTAAACCTAAGATAAAATAATCTTAAAACCTAAACTAAATAAAATAAACTAAAAAAAAACCTAAACCTAAACTAAAAAATAAAGCCTAAAAATAAAACTAAATAAATCCCTAATACCTAGACTTAAAAAAATAAAATAAAAACCTAAATCTAAACCTATAAATAAAAAATAAAATTGAAACCTAAAAAATAAAATAAAATAAAATTAAACTAAAAAATAAACATAAACCTAAACCTAAACCAAAAAAATAAACTAAAATTGAAAAACTAAACTAAAAAAATAATAATAATAAAATAAATAAAAAATAAACTAAATAAACCTCAACTTACAAATTTACTTAATTTAAAAAAACCCTAGACCCTAAACCCTAAACCCTAAAACCTAAACCCAAAAACCTAAACATTAAACCCTAAAACTAACCCTAAACCCTAAACGTACAACCCTAAAATCAAAATCTAAACCTAAAAATAAATTAAATAAACCTAAGAATAAAACCTAAATAAAATAAAAACTAAATGTAAAATAAAAAAACCTAAAATAAAATAAAGTAAGAACTAAATAAAAACCTAAACCATAAAAATAAACCTAAAATTAAAACATAAAATAAATAAAAATAAACCTAAACCCTAAACTAAAAAAACTTAAAAATAAAATAAAAATAAAATAAACCTAAACCTAAACCTAAACTAAAATAAATAAAACCAAAACCATAACCAAAAATAAACAAAACCTAAACCCTAAACTAAATAAAATAAAATAAACTAAAAGTACACCAAAACCTAAACTAAAAAAATAAACCTAAAAGTAAAAAAAATAAAACCTAAACCTAAAAAATAAAATAAAAATACAACTAAACTAAAAAATAAACATAAACCTAAACCTAAAAAAAGAAACTAAAATAAAAAACCTAAACTAAAATAAATAAACTTATAATAAATAAACTAAACTAAATAAAACTAAAAGAATAAAATAAACTAAAATTAACAAAAAGTAAACTAAATAAAGCTAAACCTAAAGGTTTAGTTAATTTTAAAAAAGAAATCCTAAACCCAAAATCCTAAACCCTAAACCCTAAACCCTAAAACCCTAACCCTAAATCCTAAACCCTAAACCCTAAACCCTAAACCCTAAACCCCAAATCCTAAAACCTATAACCCTAAACCCTAAACCATAAACCCTAGACCCTAAAAACCTAAAAACCTAAACCTAAACTAAATAAAACTTAAAAATAAAATAAATAAAAAAAATCTAAACCTAAATAAAATAAAATAAAATACAAAACTAAAACCTTAACCTAAACCTAAACCTAAAAATTTAAAAATAAATAAAAACTAAATTAAAATAAAATAATTAAATAGCTAAACTAAACTAAAAAAAATAAAATAAACTTAAAAATAAAAAACCTAAATAAAATAATAAACTAAATGTAAAATAATAATAAATAAAACATAAAATAAAATTAAATAAAAATTAAATAAAAACATAAAGCTAAAATAAAAAATTAAAGTTAAATAAAAAATAAAACCTAAACCCTAAATTGAAAAAAAATAGAAAATGAAATAAATAAAACAAAATAAACCTAAACATAAACTAAAATGAAATAAACTAAAATAAATAAAACCTAAACTTGAAATAAACTAAACCTAAACCCTAAACTAATAAAATAAAATAAACTAGAAATAAACCTAAACCTAACCTAAAAAATAAAACCTAAAAATAAACCAAAAATAAAAACCTAAACCTAAAAGTAAAAAATAAAAGCTAAACCTCAAAAATAAAATAAAAATACAAGTAAATTAAAAGATAAACATAAAACTTAAAAAATAAACTAAAATAAAAAACCTAAACTGAAATAAATAAACCTAAAATAAATAAAATTAAAAAAACCTAAAAAAAAAAATAAAAAAAACTAAAATAAATAAAAATAAACTAAATAAGTAAATTAAACCTACCTAACTTAATTTAAAAAAAAATCATAAATAATAAACCATAAATCGTAAATGCTAAACCCTAAACCTAAATAAAAAACCCTAAACCCTAAACCCTAAACCCTAACCCTAAAACTTAAACCCTAAAAGCTTAAACCCTAAAACACTAAACCCTAAACCCTAAACCCTAAACCCTAACCCTAAACCCTAAACCCCAAATCCTAAACCTAAACCTAAAGTAACTAAATAAATTAAAAAATAAACCTAAACCCTAAAACCTAATAAGCTTAAACTAAACCTAAACCCTAAGAATAAAAAGAAACTGATCATCAACCAACCTATATCCATCTGAGGTGAAGGTGGAAAATAATAGTGGTGGTGGGGGTTCTAATAATGGTGGTGGCAAAATGGTGATTATGGAGGTGCAAATGGAGGTTACAATCATGGTGGTGAAAAGAGAGATAATATGATGGTGATCCCTAAAAGGGGTGGAATGGGACTGGAGAAATAAAATAATCCGACTGCTGCTATCTAATAAATATGGTTCTACTTAGGTTTGATTTGCTCTATGCGTGCTCATTTTTTTATCAATGTCATCGCTTGTGTCTTAGAAAACTTAGTGAGTTGTTTGATCAAATCAAAAAGAAGAAATGTTAAATCTAAATTTGTTCTCTATTTAAAATAAAATAAAAAACCTTAAACCCTAAACTCTAAACTCTAAATCCTAACCCTAAAAACCATAAAACCTAAAGCCTAAACCTTAACCCTAAACCCTAAAGCCAAAAACCTAAGCCCTAAACCGTAAACCCTAAGGCCCAAAAAAAATCTAAACCCTAAACTAACCCGAAACCCTAAACCTAAAAAGCTAAAAAACCTAAACCTAAACTAAATTTGACCTAAAAATAAAATAAATAAATAAACCTAGACAAAAACAAAAAAAAATAAAATAAAATAAAAACTAAAACTAAAACCTAAATCTAAACCTAAACTTAAAAAAGAAAATAAAAATAAAAAATAAAAACTAAACTAAAATAATATAAATTAAAACTTAAACTAAACTAAAAAGTAAACAACCTAAATAAAATAAAAACTAAACTTAAAATAAAAATAAAATAAACCTAAAATAAAAAATAAAAATAAATAAAATCCTAAACCTCAAAAATACACCTAAAAATAAATAGAAAAAAACCTAAATCTTAAGCTAAAAAAAAACTTAAACCTAAAATAAAAATAAACTAAACCTAAACCAAAACTAAAATAAACTAGACTAAAATAAATAAAACCTAAACTTAAACGAAAAAAAATAAAACCTAAAAATAAACCTAAAATAAAGACATAAAATCTAAGCTTAAAAAAATAAAAAAAACTTAAACATAAACCTAAAAATAAAAAAAAATAAAATCTAAACTTAATAAATAAAATAAAAATAAAATTAAACTAAAAAAATAAACAAAAACAAAAACTTAAAACTAAAATAAAAACTTAAACTAAAATAAATAAACTAAACTAAATAAAAATAAAAAATAAAATAAACTAAAAAAAATAAAAAATAAACTAAATAAACTAAACAAAACCTAAACCCACTAAACCCTAAACCCTAAAACCCCAAAACCATAAAACCCTAAAAAACCCTAACCCTAGCTAAACTATAAACCAACCAAACTAACCTAAAACCCTAAACCCTAAAAACCCTAACCCTAAAGTTTAAACACTAAACCCTAAACCTAAACCCAAACCCTAAATCCTAAACCCTAAAACCTAAACCATAAAACCCTAAAAGAAAACTCTAAACCCTAAACCCTAAACCTAAACCATAAACCTAAACCCTAAACTAAACCTAAACCCTAAAAGAAAAAAACTCTAAAACCCTAAACCCTAAATCTAAAATAACCCTAAAACCCCAACCCTAAACCTAAACCTAAAGTAACTAAATTAATTAAAAATAAATCTAAACCCTAAAGCCTATAAACCTAAACCCTAAGAATGGGCAAAACCTGAAAACATCATAAATAAAATCTAAAAAATAGTGGTGGTGAGGGAAGGAGTGGATAAGGTGGTCTAATGGAGGTGGGAAATGGAGGTTATATGGTGGTGGTGGATGGAGAGATCAAGGATATGATGGTGGATCCCACCACTCGAGATGCTAGGGTGGGTTTGATGGGAACTAGAGAAATTGAAGAATGGTCGATCTAATCTACTAAATAAATGTCTTTAAAGAGACCTAATTATCTGGTTTTGATTTAACCTATTCATTTATCTATGTCATCACTTGTGTCTTAAAAAACTTAGTGTTATTTGGTTAATGAAATCAAAAGAAGAAATGTAATCAATTTCTTCTCTATAAAAAATTAAAAAAATACTAAATCATAAACTAAAACTAACCCCTACTAAACCTAAACTAAATCCTAAACCTAAACCATAAAATCTTAAACCTAATCCTAAACCTAAACCCTAAAACCTAAACCTAAACCTAAAAAACTAACCTAAACCTAAACCTAAAAAATCTAAAATCTAATAACCTAAATAAAACCTAAAATAAAATAAATAAAAAACCTACATAAAAAAATAAAAAATAAAAAAATAAAAAAATAAACCTAAACTAAAACCAAAACTAATTAAACTAAAACCTAAACCTAAAATAAATAAAATAAAATAAAAAAAAAACTAAAATAAATAAATAAATAAAAAATAAACTAAACTAAAAAAAATAAAACCCTAAAAATAAAACTAAACCTAAAATAAATATAAAATAAATTTATAAAATAAATAAAACTAAATAAAAAACCTAAACCTAAAATAAAACCTAAAAAATACAACCTAAAAAATAAACTTAAACTCTAAACTAAAACTAAACCTAAAATAAAAAATAAAATAAATAAAAAATTAAAAACCTAAACCTAAAAAAATAAATAAATAAAACTCAACTAAAAATAAATCTAAACTTAAAAAATAAACTAAACTAAAAAATCTAAACTAAATTAAATATAACTAAAATAAATAAACTATAAATATATAACTAAATAAATAAACTAAATTAAATAAAATTTAAAATAAACCTAAATAAAAATAAAAAATAAAAATAAACTCAAATAAATAAAAAATAAATAAAACCTAAACCTATTGTTTAATTAAAACATAAACCCTAAACCCTAAACTAACCCTAAACCCTAAACTTACAACCCTAAACTAAACTAAACCCCAAAACCCTAAACCCTAAACCCTAAAAATAAACCCTAAACTCTAAACCATAAACCTAAACCCTAAACCATAAACTCTAAAACCCTAAACCTAAACCCAAACCCTATGCCCTAAAACCTAAAACCCTAAACCCTAAACTCTAAATCTAAACCCTAAATTACCCCTAAACCTTAAACCCTAAACCTAAACCCTAAACCCAAAACTAACCTGATCTAACATCAATTAACCCTAGATCCTAAATGTTGGAGGTGGCGCTATAGATGGTATCTATAGTGGATATATGGTTAAAGCAAAATGGTGAGCAAGAGGTTAAAACCATTGAAGAGAGATTGATATGATTGGATACCCCACTAGAAAATTTATAAAATTAGAAACTAAAGATATCAATGATCTAAGCAATGGATCTTTATAGTAGAGATGGTTTTATTATCTAGATTTTTGATTTTTTAGGGTGCTCATTTTGATGCCATGTATGTCTAAAATTGCTACTTTATAAATCAAAAAATAAATGTTGAAGATGAATTTGTTCTTTATTATAAAAAAACTTAAACTATAAATCAAATAAACACTAAATTTTAAACTAAAACATAAATAAATGTAAAACTCAAACCAAATAAACCATAAAAAACCATGTTAAACAAACTAAAATAAACTTAAACCCTAAAAAAATGTAAACCATAAAATTAAATAAAATAAACCATGAGTGACAATAAAATAAATAAAAAAATAAATAAATAAAATAATTAATTAAATTAAAATATAAACTCTAAGAAACCCAAATATAATATAAATAAACCATAAACTTTAATAAAGATGTCATTAAGAGGATCTAAAGAATGATAGTCCATAACATAGTTATGGTCGCAAAGAAAATGTCTTCAAGAGGCTTTCCCTTAACTATTAGAGATTTGAATATCCTAAACCCAAACAAGAATCATATTATATTACCATATATTATAAAATACAAAAGATATATTTGGCATGTAGTATTGTGTTTTGGATGTTATATGATGTTTTGAAATGTTTGTATATTATGGTAGTGTTCCTTTTCATATTAATATAAATCATTAAAATATTGATTTAATAAAGTGATGAAATTTGTTAAATTTGAAATAATTATAGAAAATTAAAGGTGATATTGTAGTCTAAAATAAGATTTTATGGTCAAAATAAATATTATAAGGTGTAGATGTATAACATCATATATCATAATATATTACTATATTTTAAATTTTTTATATATACAATGTAGTCAAAACACTAAAATTATTTATAAAATGTTGATTTAGATTTAAAATGATGGAATTTGGCCAAATTTATAATAGGTAGAGCAACATCATAATATATTATTTGAATTTAAAATATAATAGATGACAAAAATATATATTTTTTATATTTAGATTAATTATTATTTTTTATCTTAAGTGATTGTATGTGTGTATATGTATATAATAATATAATATATATAATATAATATAATATGTTATATGTATTATAATAGATGCCATAATATAGTGTAACATCATGCATTATAATACCATTGTGTATTACACTTATTGTTTAGCATATTTTAGTTTGTTATAGTATGATGTAGTAGAGTTTTAGGTATAATCCATAAAAAATAGATTTATAGGCTAAGATGATGGATTTGAAAATTTAAGATTTAGGAACATCATTGGGGTGTGCATGGTGTGTCATTTAATCAAAAGAATGAATTTTGCATTCAAAATAATTGTTCCTTTTCAATAAAATTTTATAATTTTTTTGCTTAAAGTGATTAATCTTAGGTGTAATGTAAGATAATATATTATATGAAAGCATATTAAATATAATATAACAATATAATGTCTATATATGAATGTGTTTACTAAATGTTATTACATTTTGTATATTTTATTATATAGAATGGTCTAAACCCATAAAATGTCACATATATATGGATTGCGATTTGAGTTTTATTTAATAGATTTGTTTGGGGATGTATTAGTTGGGAATAAGAGTTTAGTTGGATTTCTTTGATTTAGACTCTACGAGGGAGTTAGTTTAATTTGGCTCCACTAGGGAGGTTGGTTTGAATTTGATTTGGTTCCTTGACTTATTTATATATGATTTTTGGCTCCACAAGGGAGAATGGTGTGATTTAACTCCTGGAAAATTAGATTTAATTTAACTGAGTAAATGTATCCTTATCAAGCATCTACGAGAAGGGCTATATTAGCATTGACCCACCTGTTTACAAATCCAAATGGATGGTTTACTGCTTGAGGGATAGAGCTAGCCAACCTAAGGGGTTGCCTTTCGGTGTGCAACGATTATGCTAGGAAGAAGGCGTAGCAGACTAACATCTTCCAAATCGAGGAACAACCATTGGGGTGACCTATCTTATGCACAACAAATTGAACCTGACCTAGGGCGACTACTGAATGAATGCGGCTGGAGACTTATGTCAACTCAAAAGTAGTTGGGATTAAGTTCATCTTAATTTCATGTGATTTGATATGGTTTGTTTGGTTTAGTTTAATTTTGAATTGAGGGCATATCCACTGGGAATATGAGTTCGATCAAATTTGATAGATTTAATTTATAGACCATGTCGGTGTGCAATGGACCCACTAAGAAGGGGATATATCAGACTTGTCCTATCTTAGATTTAAAAATCCAAAGGGATAGTCTACTAGTCGTGGGTAGAGCTAGCAAACCTAAGGGTTTGCCTTTGGTGTGCAATTATTATGCTAAGAAGAAGGTATAGCATACTTACATCTTCTAAAGTAGGGAACAATTGTGGGGTGACCTATTGGTAGCACAATAAATCAAACCCTTAGGGTGACACCGAGTGAATGTCGTTGGACTTATATCAACTCAAGAGTAGTCGCAATACCTATAGGTAGTTTTGTCACCCCCTAAAGATAGATGACCGCTTGGGAAAAGGTACGCTAGGGTGTCCATAATCCACAAGTGAATATATATTTTGTTTATATGTTTGCATGGATCCTGTGTGAGGAACACACTAAGAAGGGACTATGCCTTAACTTATCTCATATTTACTAAACCAAGGGAGAATTTGTACATCCAAGGAAGGATTCTCCAACCACAGGGGTGGTTACTGGGAAAGGGGAAATGTCCAATCTGATAGTAACCTGGGTAGTGTCAATATGGGGTCGCAAAGGATGTGATCCAAATATAGTGCCCAGGGGAGGTGCTACTAGGGGCATTATCTTAAGCCCTGGAAAAGAAAGCCTATAGGTGTACGATGGCCAACTCAAGGAGAATGCATAGTAGACTTACATCCGCCATGAGTGGTGTATCCTAAGGTGTGAGAACCAACCAACCTAAGGTGTATCCATCAACATGAGTGGTGTATCCATCAACATAGTGAGAACTAAGCAACCTAAGGTGCTCGTTGGTGTGTAATGATCAACCTAGAAAGAAAGTGTGTAGGCTTACAACTTTTCAAGAAGAATTGATCATCAGGATAGTCTATCTAGGACATATGATATCTGAAAGAGCATTACTAAGTGGGGAGCCCCGAGGAAGGACTGGACCCAAACTTGAAGTAGTTAAGAGGGAAAGAGCCACTAGGGGACTTATCTTAAACCTCAAATATACTTGACCCAGTCAGCGCACGAAGGCTAATCCAAGAAGAAAGCTTAGCAGACTCACAACCTCTTAAACAAAGCCAACATGAGGTAGCTTATTATTGCAAAGAAGGCCTACCAAACTAACAAGGTGCTCATCGATGTACAGTGGCCAAGTAAGAAAAAAGTAGAAAACTTACATCCTCCAAAGTAAGATGACAACTGGGTGACACACTAGTAGGGTACCACGTCAACCTGACCTAAAGCAGCTACTGAGTGAGTGCTACTGGGGGCATTATCTCAACTCAGAGTAGCCCGAGATAGAAGATATGTGTTTATTTTATATGTTTGTGTGTAGTTTGTGATTATGTTGTGTCGATGAAGGATAAGACGCCACTCGAGTTCCTTACATCTACCTTAAACACATCGTGGGATTCGCAAACAAGAATACTTTCAACATGGAAGAGATTGAGTTCAAAATGGAATTTTCATTGATGATAATCATTTCAAAACATGATTTATAATATTTATTTTACTACAGTCCATTGATTGGAAGCATTGTATGCTCTCCCTTATGATTAATAAGTGATAGATCCTCTTGGTATTCTCTATGGAAAAAGGCTTTCCCAAGTGGGTTCAAACTTAGCTCCCATCTTATGATGGAAATAATTGGTCTCCTTAGAACTAAAATAAGCTCTCTTACTTGAAACGCTCTAGACAACCAACTTATTGTGATCTTGAATCATTTTAGCTTTGTACAACTGTTTTTTCATTCTCGCAGCATCTCTCTCCTCCAAACCTTGAGATCTTCTAACCGTAACTTGGCATTATGCTCACCGTGATCTTGCTACCCATAGCTATCCTTCGTGATAGGAGTTGGACTTTTAATGGTAGAACAGCTTCAGACCCATACACTAAGGAGAAATGAGTATATTGAGTTGGAGTTCTATATGTGGTTCAGTAGGCCCACAAGGCTTCAACTAACTGCTCATGGCACTATAACTTGTTGTTGTTGAGTGTCTTCTTTAGTATTTGGATGTGAGTTTTATTAAAGGCTTCTGCTAAGCCATTTTCCCTTGGGTAGTTGATGGTAGAATATCTCTAATCTATACTGTGTCTCTAGGAAAAGTTATTGATCTCGCTCTTTTGAATGCGCATCATTATGAGATATAATTCATCGAGGCACTCAACCTATGTAAGATATTATTCCTAAAACTAGAGCACAGAAGTGTGACCTTTCTCAGGAGAATCACCTTTGTCCATTTGGAAAATCAGTCAATAGTAGCTAAGATGAACCAATGACCCATGGAAGAAAGAGGATCAATCGGACCGACTATGCCAATACCCAACACTCGAATGGCCATGAGGCTAATGTTGGATGTAGAATGTTGGCTGGTTGGTGTAGGACCACACCGTGTATTTGATATTGGTGGCATCACCTAGCCGTATCCAAATAATCTTTGATCATTGACATACAATAGTATTCTAATCTCTTAATCTTGACTTTCATCTTCAGACCGGATTGGTTGGCTTTACATAGTCCTGAGTGTACCTCGGTCATGATCTTATGGGAATTGTGCTTGTCTAAAAATATAACCACATATGATCAAGTACAAGACACCATCCACAATAGCATAGGAAAGTGCTCCTTCATCTAATGGGCTTGGGACTTCTTAAGGTAGTTTGCCTTATATAGTAATCCATGAATGGTTGCCCACCCAGCTCCTCATCCTTCTTGGCAATGGCAACCTCCCCTTCAAGAGAGTACTTTTTAATGAGTTCAATATCAATAAGGGATAAGAATTGTCTATTTTGGACCTTTATTGATATGGACTCATCCTCCATATGTCAACTCCTTGGCATGCTTGGCTACATACGCCATGACATTCTCTCAAGGAATCTTAAAATGGTAACCTGGATTTGGGCAAACAACTCCATGGTGTACTTATTGAAGTGATGGAGCTTGGGCTTTATAACATTATAGGACCTAGTGATTTGGTTGATAACTAGCTGAGAATCCCCAAAGATGTTGATGTTCTGGATGCTTAGAGTAATGGCTAACCTGGACCCACAATCGAGCCTCATATTCAGCCTCATTGATGGTGCAAGGATTGGATAGATGATATGAGAATCTCATCGCATGCGCCTAAAGTTAAAAGAACTATTCTTCCCCCGCCTTTCCGGAATAGTAGATTGTGGTTCTTCTCCTCGAGAGAAAGCATGTTGACCTCACTTTGGAGTGAGCTCTCAACTTCTCCATCTTAGACATAGGACTCCTAGTCACTAAGAGTTCCTTAGTCTTCACTCCAATGATTAGGTGAACACTTAACCTAACCCTAGAGACTTAGAGGAGTTAGCTATAGGAATAGGTAATGTCTTAGGGGTATTAAGAAGACTTGCTTACCCTATAATTTGAACCTAATCCTTTCCTCCCTCCTTCAAATCAATCCAAATCCAATCTTAAATTAATTCCTACTCAAATGATATTCTCAAATCATAAATCAATTCCAACTTAATTGATTTATTCAAATCCAAATTTCAAAATGGAAATCATGAATCAATTCCAAATCAAATGATTGAAACCCATGATTGAATTCAAATCCCAATATCTTTCCTAAGCCCTTAGATTTCATCTTATGGAGTAATCCCAAACCAAACCAAAATCACTCCAAACTCAAATGATTTTCTCATAACTCATTTATAGCTTCATTTATATTCACAAATATAAATGAAGTATAAATTCAAATAACCAAAACTAAACCCAAAATTAAACCAAAATCCAACTTATACTCTTTTCAAGCCAAATCATTCTCAGATCAATCCAAACCCTTGGATTTTTCTCTTTAAACAATCACTCCTTCAATCACATGCCCAAATATAAACATAAACTACAATAACCAAACCAAAATCAAACTAACCCAAGTCAAACCAATGTTCATCCTTTTGACTTGAAAATGTCAAATGAACCAAAACCCATTTGACTCCAAATCTCTTGCAATTGGATTTATATTTCCATCAATAAATTTCCATCATAAGTCCATATGTGAGTTCAACCAAACTTGAACCAACCCTTGATCAAGCCAATTAACACATTTAGGCTCATTTAACCCAAAGAATTAAAGGACCTTGAGCCAAATTTTAATCCAACCCAAATTGGATTGAACTAAGCCCATCTAAGCCTCACATTGTGAGAAACAATCATCCTAGGATGATCAACAACTCAAATTGGTTCAAACCAAGTCAAACCTAGCCTTTGACCAAGTCAACACTTAGCCCAAATAAAACCTAAATAACCCAAAATTAACTATAAGCAAAATTGATTGAAACATTGATCTAAACCAATCCATAATCAATCATTGAACATGATCAAGCCAACAATTGAGCTGAACCAAGCCTAATTGGCCACTTGACCTAAGTTGACCCAAATTGACCTAAAAAGCCAAAATGTGTCAAATCTTGATCTAAGCCAAATTAATTGTAACTAATGGGTCAAATTCATTCCAAATCACTTATTGAACTTGTCCAAAGCTTCAATTGGCCAATTAGACCCAACCTAGCCCAGTTGACCTAAAAGGTCAAATCAACTTGAAATCAAACCAAATCAAAATCAATTGAAACCAAAGCTTGCAATACATTTCAAATGGTCAACCAAGCCTAAACCAACCCATGACCTAACCCAATTGGGTCAAATGGGTCAAATTGGTCAACTTGATCCATTTGACTCAAATGAACTAAAACTAGATCTAAACCAAATTGAACCAAACCAATGATACCCATAGGCTCCGAATGATCATTTGAACTTGACCTAACCCATGGTTTGACCCAATTTGACCTAAATGGATCAAAGTGAGCCAAATCAAATCAAATGAACTCCAAAACACTTAAAATTTGGCCAAACCCATTTTTGAATCATTTTGAATCTATCCAAGTCAAAATCATGGCAAAATGACCACTTTGCCCTTAGGTCAAAGGGTATCCTATGACCAAATTCACTTGGAATTTGGTCATGTCTCTCTCAAGACCATTTGGCATCCATCCATTGGTCAACATGGGCACCAAGGCAGGTGGTGAATATGACCCAATGAGCTTGTCTACCATACCAAGGCAAGGCCAAACCACCCCCATTGGAAATTGAACACTTGGAACTCCAAATGCACTCATCTAGCACATGGGCATCCACTCTCCTTCCCTCCACTACCCAAAATGACACATGTGGGGTGTTTTGCAGCTCAAACCGTGCTTCCAATCCTTTCCATTGATCAAAAATGACAAAATAGCCCATCACCATCTGATCCAAGGAGGGGGAGATATACCCCCTCTCATTCCCACTCAAACCACAAGAATTCATTTCCATAAAGCTAAGAAGTTGAGTCAAAGCTTCGCCAAGCCTTTGCAAACCATTCCCGAGCTCCCCCATTTCTCACTCTTGATTTTCCTCAAAGCCAAAATAGGGGAGGTGAATTGAAAATCCAACTCACTCAATTCTCCATCAAAATCAAATTAACCTTGCACACACCATCAATGGACTTCATCAAGCTCAATCAAGTTATTTCCCAAGTCTCCAAGCCACGAGAAACATCACTTTGATCAAAGTCAATCTTCATTGAAGAGGAGCTGGGTAAATTGAGCTATCTACTCCAAACCAAAATCCAATTCCTTCAACAGGGCTTCATCTCTACTAGACGAAGCTACCTCCTCCATTGGAAGCACCGGTGTTAGCTTTTGATGAGGTAATTACTCAAAACCATAGCCATAGGAAAATTTGGTTGGTCTTTTTGAAGAAAATTATCTCCCCATCAAATCTTGACCATTAGATGTGCATCCTCCCTCCTTCCAAAGGTGTGGGATCATTTTGATCTCAATCCGAGCTCGGGTGAGCTTGAATTGAATAGAAAGAGATGAATGATGTTCGTCTCTCATCATTCGCAAAGGAAAAGGATCACATGTCATCCATTCCACATGATTGGAATAGATAGAAATGATTATATCACACTAGATCCCCTTTGATCTAAGCCTAAAATGTGGGATTAATCTCGACCGTCCTATCTTAGATCAGACGACCCATAGATAAAGTGCGCCCGCCATCAACTGACTTAGTTGATGGATGTGAAAACTTAAATAACCTATTTCATCGCACTAAGTGGAAAGTGCGCCACATCGCATATCGCATCAAGCATTAGCCTTACATGGCTGGGATTAAGGGATTAATTAGGTTTTAATTAATTTTAATACTAAAACTTCCAAAATTCATAACTAATTGTAGAAAAAATATAAATAAATACTCATTTTAAAGATAATGAGAAGAATAATATAAAATTAAAATTAATTAATTTTAAATAGTGATTTTAACTCAATTTGGGTTTTATTAGAAATGTAATTAAGTTAATTACTCCTACTAATTTTTAGAATTAATCACAAACTTTTGAGGTTAATCAATGGGATGACCTCTACGTCCCATAATGTTTTTTGAATTTATTGCTTGATTAATTAAGGGAATTGCTTATTTCATCCCTAATCACTCTCTTAATTAACTAAATGATTAATTAACATGTTAAACAGTGGTAAATTCATTAATCAAGCTTGCTAAATCATCATGAATAGTGAATGGACTTCTTTTCCAATATTTTCTCCTAAGTTCATTTCACTTGGAAAACACTTAATCAATTTGCAATTAATTAATGGCTTAATCACTTCATTAATTAGTTTAATTAATCAAACTCAAAACCAAATCATTCTATAATTTAATCATTCAATTCTTGGGTAGATTCTTAGGTGTTCAATAACCTAAGAGGATTCCAAAGGAAATCATAATCAAACTACATGTGTAGGAGGGTTATAAAAGTACTTAATTAAACCCTTTAGCTTAATTAACCAATAATTATGAACCAATTGCATTAGGCCCCCTTATTTCTTAGGTGCATTACTGATTTAATTTTACATGTGGTTGCATATCATATGTTGGCTTATAGTTACTTGGCTAATTATGTTAAAGTGGTACAGGTAATAGATAATTAATAGATTTAATTCATACCTTAACCTAATTAGAATATAAAATCAACCTAATTATTCTAAATTAAACCAAACCAATTCACACATGGGGAATGGGGGATTAACAAACCTTTTTCATATCTCCTAAATCAAATCAAATTCAAAGATAAAAATCTCTTTAAAGAATTTTTGATTCATTTTAAATGATCTTATTCTATATGATTGTCCTTAGGGCTTAATTAGGGTGAATGAAGTTATGTACTTACATCCCTTCATTTCTTTCCAATCATGCTAAATATTGCTTGCCACCTAAAATCATGCATTCATTTCTTTTAAAATTAATTAAATAAAATATTTTCTTTTATGTCAAATTGCATGTGTTGGTTAAAATTAAGGATATGAGTGGCTATTATCATTATTAAACAAAAATTATCTTTTCAAAACTTATAAATCAAAGATTATATATAAAGTGATGTTAGTTATAAATATTTATAAGTTTGCATGTGATGATAGCATAAGATGTGTACTATGAAGTTCTTATCTCCTCTTAATATGGATTCACATAGATTTGCAAGTGTATAGTTCATTTGAAAAGAACATAAAACTTGCCTAAATCCTATGCATCTCTATGTTAAGACTTAGGACCTTCATATACACATGTAAATCTTACAATCAAATCAAACATAAATCTCTTGCATGATTCTTCATCCATTTGGTTCTTTTTGTACATTTATATGTATCTAAGAAAAATGGTCTATCAGTTTGGACATCTTGGGCTGCGAAGCTTTAAGTAGCCCCAAGTAGGTCTTGTACCTTATGCCCCTGATGTAAAAAATAATGGTGTCGTACTCACTTATAACTTTTATACATGTGGATGTGCATTTAGCTAATGGATAAAAGAGTCCCTCTTTTCTACATAAAAAAGACATGCATTCATGGTACATCCAAATTTTCAAACCACATTTCTTTGCATTCATCATCAAAGTGTGCTAAGATTTGCATTACATGTACAGGTATGCTTAGGATTATTCATATGCATGGTATACATGGTAGAAAGAAATGAATGGGTGTGTTATGTGATAGCAATCCACCCTAACTAATCCTAAGATGTCTTTCTTATTGAATAAAGCTATTTAGAGTAAATCCAAACTTAGGATTAATTAAAAATACATAATAAATCATTCACCAAAGGAAATTCATTAATGAATCTACCTTAGAAATGCTTTAAGGTAGAAATGAAAGAGAGTTCTCTCTCTTTTCTTCTCTTCACAACATTTAGTCATTAAGTGTAGATTCATTCAAACCAAATCAAATCACCAAATTAAAATTGACAAGTCAACTAAATCACTTAAAATGAAATCACCATCTAAGTTGAATCTCTCACACTTAGAAAATTTCAACCCTAAAACCTACCTAGGCATGCCACACAAGCCTTAAATGGCACACACACATTAGGCTAAGTCACCATTTCTAGCTCTATGTTAGGCGGCATGTTTGAAGCGTGATTTTGTTTTGTAATGTAATGTTTTTAGACTAGATGTTAGGGTGTATGTGCATAGACTACATGGTAGGGCGATCTTAGTTTAATCATGTCTTTTGTAGGGGATTATGCTTAAGGGGCCTTGTAATAAAAATATAAATGCTATTGCTATGTAGGTTGCTTATACCCCTAAGCATAATCCAAACTGGGACAGGTGGGCTTGGTTACCCATGTGTGGGGTGCTAAGTCCAAATTATATTTATAACTACTTGGGTTGTGTGGTATGTTTAGCTAACTTTTGTTTTGTAGGTTTAGTTAGATTTTATTTTCCCATTTTGATGTAAATTTTGCAATTAAGTTTTGGAGCAAGTGTTATGGGGATTAGGATGAACATTGTTCATAAGACTATGTCTTATGTACCATGTGAGGCCTTGGAGCAAGCTACATCCCAAGATAACCCAAAAGAAAGAAATGGAGCAAATCAAGATGAACGAATGAAGGATAAGGAGTGAAGAATGGAAGATGAAGAATGAAGACCCCCATAACACTTATCATTTCATAATTGTAATTATTCATTTGTAATAAGGGTAGAGCTTGGCTACCCATTTTCCTCTTTCGGGTTGACAATGGGACCCGACCACATTGGCCTCTTACTCTTTTGTGCTAATATTATAAATTGATTGATGTTATATTTATGATTGTCCAATTAGGATGGCATGATTTTCCTAGTTTTTTAATTGCTTGATGGTTGTTGAATGGCCTAGATGCGATTAGGATCTTAGGAAAAAATAAATTTTCTATCCAATTAATCAACTCAAAATTAAACTAAATAATTCATAACCTCACTTAAAACCTAGGACATAAATCAAGATAATAAAAGATTTAGCAACCCCTTAGCTAGATGTTTTATGTCTCATATCATGCATAAATCATATTGCTTCACTCTTTCTAATGGAAGGCTTCCACCTTTGCTAGAGAAAATGGCTTAACCTTTGAGAGCCATGGTGGAAACAACCCCCTTCTTTCTATCTCTGGCCCAATGCATGAAATACCATAGCCATCTCAAATAAAAATGTCCAAAAATCAAAAATAAAACTTAACAAAATTTGCATTAGATTAAGTCATGAATTCATGCCCTTCATGATCTAGTCTCTTAGGGAGTCGTTTAAGGACTTAGTCTCCTTTATAAATGAACAATAACCTAGCTATCTTGTAAAGCATAAGACTTGCCTACATGTATTTAAAATTATAGGAGGAGTTAGTTGGTGGCCACCCCTCAAGCGGTTGTAAGCCCAACAGTCGGGTGGTTTACTCTATCTTGTGGAGGTATTCCATATACCCATTTTCCCCTTAGATTTAGTCATGCCCTTGACAAAGCTCCCTAGATTTAGGATCTAATATTATTGTTTTCCATTATGGGCTATAAGCATAAATCTTCACCACTTAGGCATTTCTACAATCTTTTATTGTATAATTGTAAGCCCTAAATTTCTAATAAAAATTTAACTCAAACATATAGATTCCTTCAATTTCAAAAATATAAAACCCAACCATAGAATAGTTTGGGATGCTCACTAGGTTTCCTAGTATCATGAGCATCCCCTACTCATCTCCCTTAACTCCCTCCTCTTGCTCAATCCCTCTTGATTTTCTAAAAATAACCAATTGATTGATAGTCCTATCTTTGAAATCTTTGGAGACCATGATCATTTACCTTAATCGAGAGTATTCTCAAGGAATCTCATTCTTTAGGATGTAATTAACTACGAGGGCTAGCCTCCATAGGGAACTTAACAAACCTGATTTAAAATAAACCTTACTTTACTTTTCCATGTAAAGTAAGGGAAAGATCTCTGGTACATTCGAAGACCCATTGTCCGTCGGAGTCCTTATTAGGTGTTTAGGTCCATTGTAGGATGGTGACTTCTATCTCTTGAGATAGTACATCATTCTTCAATGTCATACCTGATCACCCTAATAAGTACATATGTAGATCTACATGGTGTCTGAACCCCACCAAATATCTAAAATAAAACACCACAGATTTTTCTAGCGACTCCACTAGAGATGATTCCTCACCATCTTTGGTAAATGATCGTTATCTCAAAGTATTGATAGTGGATTTGTATTTCATATAAGTCTAAGACTATCCTTTTTTTATGGCACTTAGGTCATTTCATTTTAAGCTAAGCTAGCCAACATCCTTAGGTTTTAGGACCTCACCCATGTAGGTCTTAAAACCCTGGGTCCCCCAATAGGTGATAATAAAATTTAATCAAAAGAGATGACTAAAGACCTTTTCTTACCATCTCTATGGTAAGGTAAAGTTCATTCCACAAATAAAGAAAAATAAATTCTTTATAAAATATCACTTTTCAAAAGCACTTTCCAAAAGTTCACATAATAAAATACTTGCACAAGAACTTTTCACAAAATATATATCTCTCATCTAACAATCTTCAAGATTATTACATGTAGGATATTTTCAAAATCAAAATAAAAAATCATCTTTTCAAAAAGCACATATTCAAAAAATCAACATCCTCATTCAATATACCCAAATTTATTGAATGAAGGTTTCATTTCCAAAATCATTTCATAAAATAGAAACTCCATTCAATATATCTTACATATGTTGAAGATTGGAGTTTCTCTCCCTTTCAAAAGCACATATTTAAAATGAACATCTTCATTCAATATACCCAAATTTATTGAATGAAGGTTTCATTTCCAAATAAAATCATGTCATAAAATAGAAACTCATTCAATATATCTTACATATGTTGAAGTTGGAATTTCTTTCCTTTTCAAAAGCACAAAAATTGAAGATAAGCATCTTCATTCAATATATCTAAATTTGTTGAATAGAGATTTCATTTTCAAATAAAATCACACCATTTGAAACTCCACTCAACACATTCCACATGTGTTAAGTTGGAATTTCTTTTCAAAAAAGCAATCACACAATAAAAATTTCATCTTTAAAAAAAAGTATGATTGACTTCCATTTTCATACCCAAATTTGTTAAATGGAGATCTCATTTGCAAAGAATCATAAAAATCAAAATACATTAGAATTCCATTGACATACCCAAATTTGTTAAATGAGAGTTTTATTTTTCAAAACAAAATTGAAAATAAATTGGATTCTATTTAACACACCATATTTGTTAAATAGAAAACCCCCCTTTTTCAAAATGAATTTGGACTTTACTTAGCATACACAAATTTGCTAAGTAAAGATCCCATTTTAAAAAAATTAAAACAAAAATCAAACACATTTGGACTTTATTTAGCATACACAAATTTGCTAAGTAAAGATCCCATTTTCAAAATCTAAAAAAAAATTCAAAACACATTTGGGCTTTATTTAGCATACACAAATTTTCTAAGTAAAGATCCCATTTTCAAAATCAAAACAAAATTAGATTTGGGCCTTATTTAGCATACACAAATTTGCTAAGTAAAGATTCCATTTCTAAATTCACACATGATATACATCATGGGAAAACAAGCAAAAACAAAATTGTTTTCAAACATCTTATCTAGCTTACCCAAATTTGCTAAGTGAGTAATCCCAAAATCAAATCTAATAATAAAATCAAATGACCCTCTATTTAACATACTTAAATTTGTTAAATAAAAGGTCCCCAAACATAAAAGTTGAATTCAAATATGAACCAATGGAAGCATTAGAAGTCTCTCCAAAATATTTTGAACCCATTCAACATACACAAATTTGTTGAATGTGGGTTCTAAACTTAAATAAACTCAAAATCTATCCTCCAATTTATTCCAAATCTCTCCTAAATTCAATGAGCCCCACTTAACATATTAAAATTATTGAGTGTGTGTTCAAACTTTAAATCAAATCTAAAAATTAAATACCAAGACAAAAAAATCTGATTTGAGTTTCTTTCCAATTGCAGAGTTCCAGCTTAGTCTCGCTTTTTCCCCAAGATAGTGCAAATGGATTCTCAAAAGTATGTTTTCACCTTTCTCCTTTGGGATGGATTTGGCCTTGGATCGGGCTAGCCTCCCCCAAACTAATTTTACTCATCTCGATACACTTTGGCCAAGGATCAAGAGGGCGTGATCACAGAGGGGGGGCAACCCTCACCACTTTAGCAGGAATGTGGTGGCTGGATAGATGCTAATCATCCATATTGAGATGCCCAGATTTTGAATTTATCTCACAAGAGGAAGGGTAGAATTTACCATAGCTACAGCCTAGTGTCATACTTGTTGTTCACTACCCGTGGTGGCACCCACTCATTGGCTTCCCTAAAGGGAAGGCTACCTGGCTTTAGGGATAGTCTCTCCACCTTTGAGGTAGGGTCTAGCTCCTGCTCCCACCAAGTGAACAGCGCAATGAGTAAGATCAAGCGGCATCATGTGTGCATTGGGGAGATGGAGACATTCTCTCACATTACGTAGAGGAGTCACCAAGGGTAGTTTCTCTTTTGCTTACTCGTAAGTTCCACCCTCTTGTTTGAAGGGAGAAAGATGTCGAGGATAATAGTGTCACCTCCAGCTTCATGAGGCACCCATGAGATAAGAGGAGATCATCCGCCTTAGGGCATTTACACCAAGTTGACTTATGGACCATCGAGTCCAATGCCTAGTGATCTATGCTTATCCTAAGGTAAGTGAGTAGATCCAAGAAGAGAGGCAGAGGCGGTATCATCAATGCACATTACTAATAGAGAAAGGTGAAGATATGCTGGGAAGAACCCTCACATATTCGCACTACCAAGTACTCACATTGATAGTATTGTATTTATCGGTACAACCCATCATGGGAGGAGAGCCTTAGTACATAAAGAGTCGGTGTTGTCTCCATCATACCACTCTACTCCACGTCTTCCATTACCAGTGCAAGTTTAATCTTCTATAGTTCCATCCAAAGCCATGAGAGCAGCATCAAGAGAGAAGAAAGCCCCACTAGTGATCCAACTGTGACCAAGGGATCCGCTTCAATGATTTAACTTAAAGAGGGTGACCTCTCCTACTCGACCTCCTACTTTAGTTGTGGTGAAGAGGAAGTGGTTACCTCGTAGCATCGTAGTTGTGCCATCACCACCACTACCTCAATAGATCAGATAGCGTGAGAGAGAGATAGAGTTGTCCCCATGGTGAGATCCCTCATGGGTGTACTCCATCAATAGCTGACCATCAGAGCACGCCTCTAGTGAGTATAGCCTCTAAAGATTTTAGTAGGGAGATCATGAGTATCTCTTCACAAAGCATGATCCACCACTGGTCAACCTTGAGCATTTATGCCTGCAAAGTTAGACCGCTCCTTGGAAGATATTGTGGCACAGAATCTTATCGAAAAGAAAGAAACCCTAGGGTATGATTAGTCTAACCTCGAAGAGGAGAAGGTTAGCTTTAACCCCAATGAAGATGATTTGTTGGAAGACTCAGCAGAGGTGCATATGATGGATACTAGAGGTTCTCTCCTTCTGGATCACCAGAGTTTGAAAGGTGTTGTGGTTGAACAAGATGATACAACCTATTCGACTGAACACTGACTTCAACAACTCAAACAAAAAGATGGGTAGATTGATTAAATGGGATAGAGACTTGAAGATTTCTTAGTGGTAGTTCTAGCAATCAAGCTCCTAATTCGACATTGTAGACTCTGATTGTATGTCTGATCAACCCAAGAGTTTGCCTCCAGAGGAGCAAGATAACTTGTATAGAAGGTAGTGGAGAACCTCCATACAAGAAAAAAGATATCAAACTCTTGAACAACAATTGAAAGAAGGAGCGCAAGCATGGTTCATCAAAGGGTAGACCAACCCGAGGAATTGATGCTATCAATATCCTGGATTTGTGCCTCCTTTCAAAAGCTTTGATCAGGAACCTTGACAACATACAAGCACTTAGCCAACTATTGTAAGACGGTGGCGAATGCATATTGTTCCTTCTCTTTGTCAGAAGCATAGCTTTTGATTGTATATGAACTCCCAATGATTCAATGAAGTTTTTGGATTGAGTAACTCTTTCTAAGAGTTTTGCTAGAGCTCACAAAAGGGTAATGGCAACCTCATTGTAGCAATAACAACACCGGTGAGTCCTCATTGATTATATTCTTGGGGCAAAATTTAAGGAAATGCGAACCACAACTGTCTGAACATCATACTATTGAAATTTTTTTATTAAAGAATATTCATGACCCGTTCACCTTCATTCTTAAAGGTTTCATCATATTAAGACATTTGAGAATCAAGGTGGCTAGTCTACAAGGCCAAATATTTTCCTTTTCAAGATCACATTAAAGCCAAAGCTAGAAAAGCTTATGAAAAGAAGCCGGGATAGTAGCAACATTGGATAAAGGGGAACTCATTGAGATCAAGTAGAGACCTCAGCTCAATAAGTTGCTTCCATCTCCTTATCACCGCCTTGGCCATCTAATTGACCACCATAGAAACCTCCATTCATCACCTTCCTCCTCACCATATACCTAAAGAAGAATATACATACACCCCAAGTAGCTATCATCCACCTACTCTTTTGGATAAAAACCTTTCATTTAAGAGGAGGTAGTTAGGAAAATCTTTAAGAACCTCTAAATAAACTTAATTTTAACCACCCCTTAGGAAGCAGAAGTGGGGTGAGTAATGATCATAACTTTGCTACTATCATGCTAGGCCATGTTTTGAGGATTGCTTTATATTTAAGGACCCTTGAGATAGGAAAAATCTAGTTATCCCTAAGGAATACCTATTGGAACAACCATCCACCTATTAGGTAATCCTTGGGATACCGTGATCCTCTCAAAATGAAAGAAGGTTGTATCTCTTTATCCCCTCAATCTCTAAAAAAGATTATTTTAAAATCTACAAACTTTCCTTATAGGTGCACAAACCTCCAACATCAAAGAAGGTTCACAGCCAAAGATAACTTGGGGAAAGTAGAGATCAATCAAGAGCCTATACTTTCCTGGGATAGCCATGTAAGCAACCATTGACCGAGTCACCATTGTAGCTACTATTCAACCAAAATACTTGCCTAGTTCTTCTTCTAGTAGACATCTTGTATTAGTGGATGAGGCATCAAATCCTTCACCCACTTACTTTACTAGATTTTTGACATGTACCTCTTTAAAATCTAAGAAATTAAGAAAAAAGGGTTTGAATTACATGTGTGCCAAGGGTTCTGATTCTTACCTTTAAAACTCTTCAAGTCTTGATAATTATAAAACTCTAATCATCCTCTTGATTTAAAATGAACTTTCCTTTTGAATAATGGGTTCACCTCTTGACAGACTGAATCATACTAGGTCCTATAGGAGAAGTTGTTATGATGCATGTGAACCTTCCAAAAACCATAAGAGGTACCTCTTCCTCAATAAAGGTTCTACCTCCTGGGAAGCACCTCAAGAAAATAAGAAAAGTAAAGAGAGAAGACAGGATGCTCCACAAAGGATATGCGGAGGATAGAAGGTTTTCTACAATCTCCTCACTCACCTAAGAAAGTTTCCAACTAAACTAAGCATATATGATGCCCTTATCATATCTAAAGATATGAGGGAATCATTAATCAAGGCACTTCTTGATCCAAATATATATTTAGCTTAACTGATCGCTATTAGAGAGGAGGCACATTATTCTAGAGAAGCCCAAGGAGTCACATTCACTGACGAAGACCTTCTTCTGGGGGATATGGAGCCCAACCATCCCATACATCACAAAGGAGTACCACTCTAGGGTGTAGGATCTAGCTTATGAACAAGTGAAACCTGTTTATTTAAAGATTAACATCTCTGAACTCTGAGGAGATTAGATGATGTTGAGAGGATTCAATGATTAGGGTGAGAGAGCTTTAGGTTCCATAGTGTTACCTTTGAACTAAGACTAAAGCTAAGTTCTATATAATTTGAATACATCATTCAGCTTAGAAGCCTTGGATATATAAATTTAACAAGATGATTCCATTCTCTTTTTCATTAGTGCATCAAGTTTCAAAAAAAAGATGGAATCAAATACTATGACCACTATCTTCCTCAAAATAAAAACACCTTTCTCATGAACTTGGTCAAAGTTCAAATACAAAAGAAAAAGAAAAAGAAGAAAAGAAAAAAGAAAAAGAAATGAAAAGAAGAAAGAAAGTACAAGGAGAAAAAGGACACGAGGAAGAAGTAGAGAGTTACATTCCACCCAATACTTGTTCTACCATTTACATATGGGTAGATGACCACCACTAGTAGAGAAATATAGAGAAGAGGTGGAAGATGCCTTGGTTGGAACAAAATAGGGGTTATGTTCCACCATTGAGGTACTGCCACTCACATAGACAATTGCAGGAAGTCCATATGATTAGCATCCATCCAACCCCTCTAAGGTTTCATTGGAGACATCCTGAATGTATTCTAGATTATTTAAAACCATTAGGTAGTAGTTGGGAATTTTAGTCTAACCCCACTTTCTTCTCAAAATCAGGTATGATTAAGAAAGAAGATCTTCCATAGATGTCAAGCCAAAGAGATTATTGAGATCATCATCAAGTCAAAAAATAGGACTTGAGGATAATTTACAAAGATTTAATGGAATACCTTTGATTAGTACTCATCTATGTTCATAACAAAGAAAGGTTTGATTCTTACACATCTCATGTGAAGTATTTTGAGAAGTTACAACAAAGATGCATAATCAAGACCGTGATGAGGATTCCATATGGGTCTGATGATGGAGCCTTATCACCAATCATTTAAAATAGAATCTTCTCAAATGCAATCTTATGAGATGGTTTAGAAACTTGATAATCTGATGATTCCAAATCAAAAGATGCACCTTCAAAATTTGAAAGAAATCAATTCAACCATCAACAAGATCGAGAATCAACCTTAGAAAGATCCAATGCCTCATACTTCAATTCTCATTTAATGAAGAAGAAACTAATTTACTTGCTATTACTGAATCAAGGACTACTTTGCATGGAGTTATGAAGAGATGAATGGGTTATCTCCTGACATAATAGTCCATAAACTAGTAATAGACCCTAATGCTAACCCTATCAAGCAAGCTCCTAGACGCATACCATTAAAAATCAAACAACAAGTCATTTCTAAAGTCAAGAAACTAATTGATGTTGGTTTTATGTGAGAAGAAAAATACTACCTACAAGCAATCGAAGTTAAGAAGAAGAATGACCAAATGCATATTTTTTTTGATTTCAAGGACCCAAAAGGTATCTAAAGGTGAATTTCTACTTCCTATACTAGAATTAATGGTGGACATTGCTCATCTCATGCAATATTCTCCTTATGGATGTCATCTCAAGAAACAAATCAAGATATTCTAGGATGAAAGAGCACCGCTTTTGAACCATGATTGAAATGTATTATAAGGTGTGCCTTTCCCTTAAAAAAATCAAGATATGCAAATGACTGATCTTCAAGAACTCATTCATCATCAAGTTGAATATTGATGATCTAGTGCAAAAGAAAAGGAAGGCCATCTTTGATTGAGAGTACTTTGTTAAGACAATTCAACCTCAAAATGAAGGTGTGAATTTGAACTTCAAGTTCCTGAGTTTGTTGTCCAAAGATGGAATCTTGATAGACCCACAAAAGATCAAACTATATTAGAAATTTCACCCCAAAAGTCTAACTCAACTCAAATCTTCCAAGTGGTGGTGTATTTAAGACGCTTCCAATCTATCGAGGAGAAAGTCATTTAGCTATCAAAAAAGGATGCTAAGTTTAAATGGGATGATGAGTATCAAAGATGTTTTGAAGATATCAAATAAAGATCAAAGCCACATTAAGTACTCATCAGAACCCACTTATCTACATACTACATTGGATGACTCTGGATTTGTTGGCCCAAGCCAATATGAATGAAGGAGAAACGCTCATGCTCTCAATCATATCCATCACATAAACTACCCACCTATTGTGAAACATTACGCTAATCTTTGCATCCAAAATTTATGGCATTAGAAGCTCTTCATAAGGTAAACTTGATTTAAGAATCAATCCACTATAGATCTCATGACACTCATTATCCCATTCAATGTCCATGATTCTCATTTGATATTACATTGCATCCCTTTGTGTGGTGAAAGGATGTGCATCAATTTGTTCAACACACCCACTTCTAATGATTCTTTCGCAGTGATGACATCCCGGTAACAAATCATGAACTGGGGCACTATTCAGTGGGAGATGTATTTTGACATGGTCCTTTCAAGGAGAAGAATCAACATCTACTCTTCAAGGAAAGATAGGGTGGGAATTATCTTGTTAACTCTAAATCGTGATGAGATTCTATACTATCTCAGTCATGCACCATAAAAGCTAAGATGATGATGACATACCTAGAGTTAGCATTACAAATGTGTCAAAAACATCAATATTTATAAAATTCTCCTCATCAAGATTGTCATAAGGTTCTAAAACCTAAGCTTTATCACTACCATGAGTATGAAGCCCAAACTCAATCACAATTTACAAGGTTCCTGGAGAGAATGCCTAGATGCTTTTCAAACTGAAGGAATTGGCATGTTCAAGATGAGTACATTCTAAAGAGTCAAAATAGACAAGTCATAACTTGTGTAAACCCAAGAGCTATTCTTTTGAAGGGGAAGGCAAAAGGAACACTATTAGGCAACCACCATGATTAATTGAATGGCAAACTACCTCAAGAGAAATTACTGCCCATCATGATTTTTTGATCAAATGTGTGTATTTGGACAAACAAGAAGCCCGTAAGATCATGATCGATGTACACTCAGGTATATGCAGAGCACAACAATCTGGTAAAAAGATGAAATCTGAGATCAAGAGATTAGGATAATACTGGCCTACGATGATCATAGACTACATGGACGTAGCTAGGAGATGCCACCAATTTCAGGTACACTGTATGGTCCTACATCAACCACCCAACATTCTATATCCTACCTTGGCCTCATGGCCATTCGAGTGTTGGGGTATTAACATAGTGGGTCTGATTGATCCCTTTGCTTCCAAGGGTCATCAGTTCATTCTAGCTGCCACCGATTACTTTTCCAAGTGGGCTGAGGTAATCCCAGTTAGGGAGGTCACAACTCATCATGTGCTCCAAATTTTTAGAAATCATATCGTATATAGGTTTAGGGTGCCTCAATGAATTATATTTGATACTGATACTGCATTCAAGTGCACCAAAATCAACAGCTTCTCTAGGAGACATAGCATAGCTTGGAGATACTCCACTATCTATGATCCTAGGGTGAATGGCTTGACGAAAGAATTCAATAAAACTCACCTCAAGATACTAAAGAAGACACTCAGTGATAACAAGAGATAGTGGCATGAATAGCTAGTTGAAGCCTTGTGGGCATACCGCACCATAAATAGAACTCCAACCCAAGCTACCCCATTCTCCATAGTGTATGGGTCTGAAGCCGTTCTACCATTAGAAGTTCAACTCCCAACACTAATGATAGAAATGGGTAGTAAAACCACTATAGAGCAAAATGCCAAGTTACAGTTAAAAGTGCTCGAAGGTTTGGAGGAGAGACACCTATGGGCATGCCAGAACCTTGAGTTGCATGAAGTCGGGATGATTCAAGCTCACAACAAGCTGGTCCATCCTAGAGCTTTTCATGTAGGAGAGCTTGTTTTAGTTCTAAGAAGACTAATTATTGCTCATCGAATGATGGGAGGCAAGTTTGAACCCATTTGGGAAGGCCCTTTTGTCATAGAGAAGGCATACCAAGGTGGATCTTATCAACTTATTAATTGTAAAGGGGAACACCCAATGCTTCCAATCAATGGGCTCTATTTGAAAAATTACTACCCATAAAATTATGTTTGAAAATAATTATCTTTAAAAAAGATTCTATTTTAATTCATCAAAATATTCTCTTCATTCAAAGCATTGTTTGCTTGTTTACGAATCCATCACAGCACTACTAGAATAGGTGTGAGAGAACACAAGCGGCATCCTTTCTTGGTGAGATCATAACTGCCATTCGTGGAACCATTTCATCAACTTTTAAGCTTATTTTAGTGTAGGTTTAAGAAAACTCGAGTGTCATCTTATCCTCCCCCTAACACAAGCATATAAACAAACACATATCTTTTATCTTGAGCTATTTTGATGTTGGAGCAAGCCCCCTATGGTACTCACTCACTAGTTGCTCTAGGTCAGGCTGACATGCTTGCTTGCTAGTTTATCACCCCTGGTCTTTTCAGAAGATATGAGTCCTCGCTTTCTTCCCGACTAACCATTGCAAAATGACAGCTTTGGTTAGTTTTGTATATCTACCCCCGAAGTTACCTCATGTTGATTTGTTTAAAAGACAAGTCCCTTCTTGTGATCTATAAGGGAGTCAAAGTAAAATAAATAAATTAATGCAATTCAATTAAAATGAAATTAATTTTGACTATCTTGAGTGATTAATTTAAGTCCCTAGTGGCATTCACTCAGAAGTCAGCCTATGGTTGGGTCCGATTCATTGCATTGCCAACAGATCAACCCAATGACTGATCATTACTTTGGAAGATGTATGTCTGCTACACTTTCTTCCTAATACAATTGTCGCACATAAAGGCAACCCTTTTGGATAGTCCTACTATATTAGTAGACTACCTCTTTGGATTGGTAAATTTGAAGTAGGCCAAGTGACATGGCCCCACTCAGGGTCCATCGCAAATCGATAGGTCCATTTCAAAATTCAAAATTTAAAATCAAATAATTCCAACCAACCTCCTAGTGGAGTCAAATTAAACAATCAAATCAACAGCCTTCTTCGTAAGATGCAAATCTTTCCAATGTGGATTACAAATTCTAATTCCCGATGGATTTCACAACCTCTTATCCCATGGATAACTTGAACCTTTCCCTAGTGGAAGGCTCACATACTCAATCCCTAGTGGATTCCTTCTTCACTCTCTTATGTCTTTAACATAAGTAGAGTCATATTGCACTAAGCTTTCTATTCCTTCTACACCTCAAGTTTAGGAATAGATCATTTCTATTAGTGCTTGTGATCATGGATGTTGTTGATCATTCGATCACAATACGCGGTCCTTGTCACCACACCACACCTATTGGGCCCTTTGTTGACCTCACTTTGGAGTGAGCTCTCAACTTCTCCATCTTATACATAACTCTAGACACTAAGAGTTCCTTAGTCTTAAGACACTTCTAGTGATTAGGTGAACACTTAACCTAACCCTAGAGACTTAGGAGCTATAAGAAAATGTTATGCCTGGGGTATTAAGAGGACTTGCTTACCCTATAGCTTGAACCCAATCCTTGCCTCCCTCCTTCAAATCAATCCAAATCAAATCTTAAATCAATTCCAACTCAATTGATATTCTCAAATCACAAATCAATTCTAACTCAATTGATTTATTCAAATCCAAACTCAAAAAATTCTAAAATCCAAATCATGAATTAATTCCAAATCAAATGATTGAAACCCATGATTGAATTCAAATCCCAAAATCTTTCCTAAGCCCTTTGATTTCATCTTATGGACTTAGCCCAAACCAAACCCAAATCACTCCAAACTAAAATGATTTTCTTATAACTCATTTATATTCATAAATATAAATGAAGTATAAATTCAAATTGCCAAAACTAAACCCAAAATTAAACCAAAATCCAACTTATACTCTTTTCAAGCCAAATCCTTAAACTTAGCCAAATCATTCTTCGATTAATCCAAACCAATAACATTCCTTCAATAACATTCCCAAATTTAAACATAAACTATAATAACCAAACCAAAATCAAACTGACATAAGTCAAACCCATGTTCATCCTTTTGACTTGAAAATGTCAAATAAACCAAACCCCATTTGACTGCAAATCACTTACAATTGGATTTATATTTCCGTCATAAGTCTATATGTGAGTTCAACCAAACTTGAACCAAGTCTTGGTTAAGCCAATTAACCCATTTAGGCTCACTTGACCCAAAGTGCCCTAAAGGACCTTTTTAAGCCAAATTCTAATCCAACCAAAGCTTCAATTGGCCAATTATACCCAACTTAGCCCAATTGACCATGAACCCAACTTGACCAAAAAGGTCAAATCAACTTGAAATCAAATCAAATAAAAATTAATTGAAACAAAGCTTACAATATATTTCAAATGGTCAACCAAGCCTAAACCAACCAATGACCTAACCTAATTAGGTCAAATGGGTCAAATTGGTCAACTTGACCCATTTGACCCAAATGAACCTAAATGAACCAAAACCAAATTGAACCTAACCAATGATACCCATAGGCTACAAATGATCATTTAAACTTGACCTAACCCATGGTTTGACCAAATTTGACCATTTGGTCAACCTAACCCAATTTGACCCAATTTGTCCTAAATGAATCAAATTGAGCCAAATCAAATCAAATGAACTCCAAATCACTTGAAATTTGGCCCAACCCATTTTTGAATAAATTCAAATTTGCCCAAATCAAAATCATGGCCAAATGTTCACATTGCCCTTAGGTCAAAGGGTATCCTATGACTACACTTGGAATCTGGTCATGTCTCTCTCAAGGCCACTTGGCATCTTTTCATTGGTCCACATGGGCACCAAGGGAGGTGGTGAACATGACCAATGAGCTTGGGTCCACCATGACCCAAGGCAAGGCCAAACTGACCTCCCTAATGGAAAATGAACACTTGGAACTCAAAATGCACTCACCTAGCACATAGGCATCCACTTGACCGAGATGATCAACAACGGCCAAAGGATCACAAAGACTAACAAAAATGATCTACCCTTAAATCTGAGATGTAGCAGGAATCAAGATCTTAGTGCAATTAAACTCAACTTATGCCAAGAGAATAAGAGAGGAAGAAAGGATCCACTAAGGGATCAAGCATGTGAACCTTCCACTACGAAGGCAGGTCCAAGTTATCCATAAAAGATAAGATTTTGAGTTGGTTTGATATGATTTGGGGAGAAAAGATCCCCTGGGGATTATGATTTATAACACGTTGGGGATGAGTGCATGAACCTTCCACTAAGGAAGCGGGTTCAAATTATCCACTAGGGATAAGGACTTGATTTGGCTTGAATTCATGAGGGTTCTACTAGAGAGGGATGCCTTTGTTGGGTTGGAAATTTGATTTGATTTATTTGGTGACCACTAGGGAGAAGATATGATTTGAGTTAAAGCTTGAGATATGAGGATGGGGATAAATGGGTTTAATATATGGATTTCTTTGGTTTGAAAAGTATCCCACTGGAGTGGATGGATTAGACTGGGAGAAAGATGGATCTACTGTACGCCTAATATCTTAGATTACAAATCCAAAGGGAGAGCTAACGGGTGCCAGTGTGCAATGGTCAAGTTAGTAAGAAAGCCTGTAGACTTACAACTTTCTAAATAAGGAATCACTAGGGTGATAGGTTAATAGAACAACAAATCAAACCCCACCTAAGGCGACTATTGAGTGAATGCTGCTGTGGACTCATATCCACTCAAGAATATTCAAGATCAATTTTATTTTTTTAAATGGACCCTATTGGTGTATGATGGATCTACTAAGAAGGGGCTGAAATTAGCCTCTTCTTGTCTTAGATTTACAAATCCAAAGGGATGGTCTACTAGCCATCAGGGTAGAGCTATCAAATGTAAGCGGTGCCTTTTGGTGTGCAGTAGTCAAGTTAAGAAAAAAACATGTAGACTTACAACTTCCTAAACTAGGAACAACTAGGGTGATCAGTTGATAACACAACAAATCAAACCCGACCTAAGGTTGCCCGTCAGTGAGCAACGGTCATGATGGAAAGAATGCATTATAGACTTACATCTTTCAAAGCAAGGACGACCGTCAGGGTGACCTATTGGTGGAACAATAAGTCAAACCTAACCCAAAAGAGAGACAGAGAGAGTGCCATGGGGATTTCAACTCAAAAGTAATCGACGATTCCTATATGGAGTTTTCCGACACTCTAAAGATAGATGCCTTGGAAAAGGTACTGGGGTTTTTCCTAATCTAAAAGTGAAGATATATATTTATTTTATTTATATATTTTCCTAGACCCTGTTGTTATGCAAAGGACCATACTAAGAAGGGCCTTATATCAGCCTAGTTCTATCTCAAATTTACTGGAACATGGGAGAATCTATATATCCGGAAGATAAATTCTCCAACCACTAGGGTGGCTACTAGAAAAGGGGGACTGTCCAATCTAAGAGTAACCAAAGTAGTGTCTAAATTGGGCTGCTAAGGATGTGATTCAAATAGAGTACTGATAAGGGAGGTGTCGCTAGGGGCTTTATCTAGGATCCTGTAAAAGAAAGCCTATAAGTATACGATAGTCAACTCTAGGAGAATGCTTGTAGACTTACATCTACCATGAGTGGTGTATACACCGAGGGTCATCACATAGGAATAACTAACCAACCTAAGATTCTCGTTTGGCAATGATCAATCTAAGAAGGCTTGTAGACTTACATCTTCATAGATGAAAATGATCATCGTGATATTTTGTCGGTGACATTGCTATCCGACTGGGAAACTACCAAGTGGGGAGTCTGCATAAAGACTAGACCTAGGCTTGAAGTAGGGAGGAAAGAAGCCACTAGGGAATCTAAGCCTCAAAAATACTCTAGTTAGTGATGACTAGTTCAAGAAGAAAGCATGTAGCTTACATCCTCTTAAAAAAGTCAACATGAGGTAGCTTACTAGTACACAAGAAGGCCTACTAAACTAATAAGGAACTAGATTTGTAATGGTCAAGTTAGGAAGAAAGCTTGTTGACTTACATCATGTAACTACTTGGGTGACACACTAGCAAGATGTCACCAACCTAGAACAACTACTAATGAGTGAGTGTTATAGGGGGATTTAACCCACATCAAAATAGACTGAGACAAAAGATAAATATTTATTTTATATGATTGTGTGTAGTTTATGTTGGTGTTGCGTTGCCAAAAGATAAGACACTGCTTGGGTTCCTTACACCTATCCTAAACACATGTTGGTGGATTTTCAAGCAAAGATATTTCTAACCAATATGAAGAGATGGAATTTTAGATGAAAGAAATTTTATTGATAATTATTTTCAAATAAGATTTTGGATAGTATTTCTTCAAGTTGAGCTGATTGCATAGCAGCTCTCCTTACAATTTATAAGTCGATAAGATCCTTTTGGTAGGTCTTCTCTATGGGCCTTCCCAAAAACTTGCCTCATCTTTGAGGGGCAACAATTGGTCTCTTTAGAAACTAAAATAAGCTCTCCTACTTGAAAACTATAGATGCACTTGTTATGAGCTTGAATCATTTTGGCTTTATACAATTAGAGGTTCTCTCCAAGAGCTCTTCTAAACGATCTTTACTACCCAATAATCCTTAATGATGGGAGTTGGAGAATAGAGATCACTTTAATGGGGTAGATTGAGTTGAGTGTAGTGTGCCCACAACTAACTCATGACATGTTGCTCATTCAGTATCTTCTTTAATATCTAGATGAAAGTTTTGTCAAAGGCTTATGCTAAGCCATTTGCCCTCGGGTAATAAATGGTAGAATATCTCTAATCTATGTTATGTCTTTGAGCAAAGCTGTTGATTTTAGTGCTCTTGAATGCAGTATCATTAGTAGATATAATTCATCAAGGTAACCTGAACCTATATATGACATGGATCCTGAAAAATTGGAGCACATGCTGAGTTATGATCTCTCCGAATGGGATTGCCTCCACCTTCTTGGAAAAGTAGTCGGTGGCAGCTAGAATGAACCGATGACCCTTAAAAGAAAGAGGATTGATCGAACCCACTATCTTGGTACCCCAACCCTCAAATAGCCTTAAGGCTAATGTAGGATGTAGAATGTTGAGTGTAGGACCACACCGCATAATTGACATTCGGCATCTAAGCTACATCCATGTAGTCTATGATCATCGAAGGTCAGTAGTATCCTAATCTTTTTATCTTGGCTTTCATCTGCTGACTGGATTGATGTGCTCTACATAAACCTGAGTGTACCTTGGTCACGATCTTATGAGCTTCGTGTTTGTCTAAACAATGTAACCACATATGATTGAAGGATCGTCAGGATAAAGTGTCATCCAAGATAGTGTATGAGAGGGCTCTCTGGTTCACCTGATGGGCTAATGACTTCTCTTAAGGTAGTTTTCCTATATTTAGATAATCCATGAATTGTTGCCTCCAATCCAACTCCCGCCCTTCTTGGCAACGATAACCTCCCATTCAAGAGAGAGTCTCTTGATGAGTTCAACATCAACAAGGGATAAGACTTGTCTATTGTGGACCCTTAATGGTATGGACTCATCTTCTAGATATGCCAACTCTTTGGCAAGCTTGGTAAATACATATGCAATGTTGTTCTCTCCTCGAGGAATCTTATAAATGGTAACCTATGGGATTTTGGCTAGCAACTCCATGGTATACTTGTGGTATAATGGAGCTTAGGATTTAGGACTTTGTAAGACCCGACAACAATTTGGTTGATAACTAATTAAGAATCCCTAAAGATGTTGATGCTCTAGATGCATAGTGGAATGGCTAACTCTGCACTAGCAGCCTCATATTGCCTTCATTGGTGCATGGATTGGATAGATGATATGAGAATCTCATCACATCACCTAGAGTTAGAAGAACTATTCCTACCCCGCCTCCGGAAGAGTGGATTATTGGTTCTTCTTCTTTTTGAAAGGAAGCCAAATCATACATCTCAATGGTGAATGCTAGTGTCCCCTAAGTTCATGATTTGTTCATCGAGGAGGTCATCACAAGAGAAGTAGGAAGTGGGTGATGCTAAGAAATATGCTAGTGCTTGTCCTTTCACCACAGGGGTACAAAAGTGATGTCAAACTATGATAAATCATGGACCAATGCCAATGTCGATAGATTGGTGTGTTATGAGATATTATGGATTGATCCTAGAGATCAGATTCACCATGGGAAATCATATAATGCCATAACTTTTGGGATGCAAAGTTTAATGTTGAGTAGTGCTTTTCAATAGGTGGGTAGTTTGCCTCAATAAGGATTAGATGACAATTGAGATAGTAGAGTGCATTCTCTTTCCCTTCAGCATTGGTTTGGGCCAACAAAGTGTTGAGAGAGTCACCTGATACGATAGTATATAGTATGAGCAGCTTGCCCTATATAGGGGCTGCTAGAACTGGTAGTGTCATCAACTTGTGCTTGATGTCTTCGAAAGCATGTTAGCATTTATCATCCCACTTGAACTTAGCATCCTTTTTGGCAAGTGCTGAGAATGGTTGGAATCTTCTTGATAGGTTGGAAATGAAGCGCCTTAGATATGCCAACCACCCTTGGAATGATCTAAGTTGAGTTAGACTTTTAGGGGGTGGCATTTCTAATATTGTCTTATTCTTCTTCAGATCAATTTTGATTCCATGGTGTCGGACAAAAAGCCTAAATAATTTTCCTAAAGCTACTCTGAATGCACACTTCACGGGATTCATTTTAAGGTTGGATTGCCTTAACCATTCAAAAACTACTGTCAAGTCAAAGAGATGATCTTCCTTTTCTTTACTTTTGACTATAAGATCAACAACATAATATTCAACCTGATGATAAATAAGTTCATTGAAGATCTGAGTCATGGCCCGGTGGAATGTAGCATTGATATTTTTAAGGCCGAAGGGCATGACCTTATAATAATAGATTTCGATTGGGGTTCAAAAAGCAATATTTTTCTCATCTTTGGGGCCATCTTAATTTATTTGTAGCTAAATGACTTATCCATGAAAGAGAATATTACATGAGATGAGGCAATGTCCACCATCAGCTCTAGTATTGGTAGTGGAAATTCATCTTTAGGACATGCCTTATTCAGATCCCTAAAATTGACACATATGTGAATTTGGCCATTTTTTTTCTTAATGGAATGACACACTAACCGTAGATATTTTCTCTTTCTTAAGAAAACCAGCATCGATAAGTTTCTTGATTTTAGAAATGATCTGTTGTTCAATGTCTAATCGCATGCATCTAGGAGCTTGCCTGATAGAGTTAGCATTAGGATCTATTGCTAGTTTGTGGACTGCTACATCAAGAGATAAATTGGGCATTTATTCATAACTACATGCAAAGAAGTCCTTAAGCTCCAATAGCTTAACTAAGTCATTGGTTTCTTCTTCATTCAATGGGAATTAATGTATGTCGTGGATCTTTTTTTTTGTTCCTAAGTTAATTTCTTTAAGTTCATCGATGGTTGATCTAATTTGTTCTTCAAATTTTGGCAGTGCATCTTTGACTTCAAACTCATTTGGATCATCTAAAGTTTCTAAACACACCTCCTTATATGAGTTAGCATGATTTGAAAAGAACCTATCAGACTCCAAATGATTGGTGATGACTAGGCAATGGTTGTCATCGTCGACTGGACCTAATGTGTTGAATCCTACTCCTGGTATTTATTATGGATGTCTTTGGTTGTCCCATAACCTTTCAAAGTAATCCAATCTATGTTTAGATAAAGTATGTGGTATAAAACCCTTTTTTTCCAAATTAAGAACACAAGGAGAATACCAATCAAAAGGCAATTGTATTAGATCTTTATATGAATCATCATCAAGTTCTACATCAGCTTCCTGACTTGAGGATGATGCTCCCAATAAAAACATCTTCGGCTTGACTTCTATGGATGACTTGGGGGCCTCCTTAACTACCAAACCTCAACTTTCTGAGAGGAAAGTGGGGTTAGAGCTAAAGTTCTCAACTACTACCTTACTATTCTACATAATACTAACTCGGATACATTCATGCTTTGCTTGGAGGCCTGATCTTCATTGCTATCTAGCTCGAGTGTCACCTCCAATGGGACCCATTGAGAGGGGTTGATTAGCGTGCTAATCACATGAGACTCATCATCTGAACTAGATTTTAAGTTTATGTGGATAGCGGGGGTACTCCTATTAGCTAGAACATAACTTCTACTCGCTAGCCACCAGCAAAGAGGTCTTAAGCATTTAGAAATGCTTCTGGATCTACCTCTTCTTTACTTGGTGGGGTCGAGCCACCCTACCCATGTTTTTATATGGAGGAATGAAGTGTGGGCGGAATCTAACTTGAAGCTCTACTTCTTTTGTCTATTTCTAGCTCACTTGTATTTTCACTTTCTTTTTCTTTTTCTTCTTTTTCTTTTTATTTTCTTTTTTTTAACTTTGACCATGTTTGCGAGAATAGAATTTTGATTTTTAGAAAGATAGTAGATTGCATCCTCATATATCTCAACCTCTCTAACTAAAAATGGCTTCAAGTCTCCTTTGACATAGTATTTGATTCCACCTCTTTGGAATTTAATGCACTGATGTAGAGAGGATAAAACCATCTTATTCTCATGTATCCAAGGCCTACCAAGCAAAGTAGTGAAAGATGTATCCAAATCAATTATGTAGAACTTGGCTTCTTTCTTTTAGTCATCTATCTTTAATGGCAACACTATGGAGCCTAAAGCCCCCTCATCTTGCTCATTGAATCCTCTGAACATCATCCGATCTCCTCAGAGTTCGAAGATGTCAATCCTCAGGTAGGCAAGAGTCTTTAGACTCATAATGTTCACTGATGCACCTAGGTCAACTAACACTCTGGAGAGTCTGAATCTACCCATATCCATTGTGATGTAGAGGGGACGGTTGTGATTGATCATCCTTTAAAGAAGGTCTTCATTGGTGAATGTAACTCCATGGCCTTCTCTTGAATAACATGCTTCATCTCTAATAGTGGTTAACTGAGCTAAGCATATTTCTAGATCAAGAAGAGCCTTGATCAATGACTCCCTCATCTCTTTGGATAGACAAGAGCATCATATATGCTTAGCTTAGAAACTTTCTAAGTGAGGAGGACATTGTAGTCAACTTTGGTGGTCCTCCACAAAGCATATTCTTAGGAGCATCGTGGAGGGGCTATATGCTCAATTGAACCAATGACTCACTTACCCATATCTTGAGTTGCTACCCTAGAAGGTAGAACTTTACCACTGTGGAGGTTGACTTCAGTGACTTTATGAGATAGTTTAGTTAAAAGTTTTACAAGCTCATCAGGTCCACCTACAGCTTCTCCTACGGGATCATCAGAGTTGGATGACTCAAAATCAATCTCAATGGGCAAGCTTAAGAGATTCAGAAATGGGTAATCCATTTCTAAATTAGAAGAGGAATGATCAGAACTAAAGTTATTATTAATTAGATGAGGAGAGCTTTCTATAAGAATAAATTCAAGCAGATCATCAGAAGTGACAAATGTAAGTGGAATCAACTTTTTTCATTGATTTCTTAGATTTGAATAGAGGTACAAAGTATAAATCAAGTAAAGTAAGTATAGTAAGGGATTTGGAACCCCCTCTGCCGATATAATATGGTTGTTAGGAGAAGAGCTAACTGGAGGAACTATAGCTGCAACAGTGGAAAGAGTGTTGGAACCAATCGGTGGTTACGCTACTACACTATCCCGGGTAAGTGGAGGCTATCGCTGCTGCTGCTGGGATCCTACCTCACTAAAGTTATCCTTAGCAACTTACAAATATTCCTTAGAGTTGGAGGTTTGAGCTATCTCAGGCCCCTGCAAGGGTAGGTTCCAGATCTTATAAATGATTTTCTTGGAGGTTCGGGTTGGGGATATATTCCAACCTTCGTTTGTCTTAAGAGGATCACATGTATACGTAGGGATTACTCTAATAGAAATAGAAGGTTGTTCTAATAGCTATTCCTTAGGGATGACGATGCCACATGACTTATAGCTAAGCTCAAGCTAGTCATTAAAAGCAATTCAATCTTCTACGACATGGCCTCACATGTGGTGGTAAGGGCAATAGTTTGGATCATGGCTCTTGCCCACTTCTTCTGGCCTCTTAGGCTCTAGTACTTGAAAATCAAGCTTCTTTAAGAGATTCTTAAAAATCTTCCTAACTACCTCCCTCTTGAATGAATAAGGCTTATTCAATTATTAGCAAGAATAGCTAAGTAATAGCTACCTGGTGGCAGGTAGGAATACTATTACTGAGGATGCTAATGAGGAGGCGATGGTAGTGGCCGTTGTGGTAACTGAGGTGATCGATATGATGATCGAGGTGGCGATAGAGGAGGTGATAAAAAATCCTATTGAGCTCGAGGCTTATCTAACTGAACCCTAGCTAGTTGCTTCCCCTTATTATCTATTGTGACTACCCCTGACTTCTTCTCAAATGCCTTTTGAGATTTGGGCTTAGTTGATTGTTCCTAGAAAGATAGCTATTTAGCTTCCTCTTATAGAATAGCCACCTTTGTTGATTAGTTTCTCAAAGGTTTTGAATGGAAAACCCTTGAGCATGAAAGCTACCAGGCCATGGATGTTCTTCAGGAGAATCTCTATGGTGTGTTGTCTAGACAATTGTGGTTCGCATTTCATACTCAAGTTTTTCCACCAAAGAAATTAATCAATAAGGGACTTGTTGGGATTTTGTTTTGCTATAATGAGGTTGCCTACAATAACCCTTTGCTAAGCTCTAACAAACCTTCTAATGAAGATGTGCTCCAACTAAGTAA
This sequence comes from Cymbidium sinense, assembly GCA_021442155.1. Taxonomy (NCBI): domain Eukaryota; kingdom Viridiplantae; phylum Streptophyta; class Magnoliopsida; order Asparagales; family Orchidaceae; genus Cymbidium; species Cymbidium sinense. The sequence continues at coordinate 185,851,703 of CM038215.1, forward strand.
ATTTCTTTACTGAACCATTGGGCAGTTTGGCATACCAGTCAAATGCAACACTCGCTAAACTGCTAATAAACAATCTGAAAAGAAGGGTGTCACTACCTCCGGCATTGCAATAATCGCCCTTGAAATGTGCAATATGTTGGCGAGGTTTCCCACTGTCATCAAAGATTTTAAAAGAATGAGGCATGAAACCCTTAGGATATTAGACCGCATTAAATTCTTCCAGGTAGTGTCTACCCTTTAGAACAAATAAGCCACCTTGGGCCTGTGCCAGCACTTTCCTCACCTATTGTTCCACCATGTGCTTGATATCCTTCTCATGCATGGAGGTACTATCCACCACCTTCCTATGCAAGTTTCCATTATCCTGATCTACTAGAGAAGTGTTCTTAGGCTGATCTAAGATGTGTGCTAACTCAAGATGATCTACCTCATCGATATGCTGGTCGAGGTTTGGTTTTGGAGTGCAAGGATAACTACTAACAAGTCTTCCATCCTTTCCTCCATCTAGTTGATTTAATCATCCTTCTATCTAATTTGCTGAAGGAGGTGCTAGGTTGAATGGATGACGTCATCTTCTTCAACCACAATAGCTTCCTAACTCTACTGGTCTCTATTGATGGAGCTCCTATTATCGATCATGTGGACTTCGGTTGAGTCCTCCAACAAATCATCCTCATCGAGGATGAAACTGACCCTTCCCTCCTCAAAATCAGACTGATCTCTTCCTAGGATTTCCCTCTTTTCTATAAAATACTATGCTATAATTTCATCCAAGGAATGATCTAACTGCGTTGGTACAAACACTCATTATGATGAGTAGGCTATGTTCATAAAAAATGCATCCGACACGCTTAGAGTGCTATCTGGGAAGACAATACTCGCTAGAAGATACATGCTCATCACTGACTACCGATGGAGTGTTGTATCTATGGGGATCTACTGCCATAGGAATTATGGAACCTTCGCCCTCCCCTTCGCTACTACTACTACCAATGTGGTGGGGTGGTGGAATGACTCGCTCTTGGGTCGCATTTCTTCACCAGTTGAAGTGGAAGGCCGAGAAGGAGAGCTTGACCTCACCTAAACTAGTGGAGTAGATGGAATGGGACCCTGAGGCTATAGTTGGATCACCAATAGAGCTTTCTTCTCGATTCACTTATAGCCTTGCCAAAGATAGGTGATGGAACATGTACCGGTAGATAATGAGTGGTGTTGTGTGGTGGAGACATCAACTGTCGTTCAACAGGAGCTCTCCTCCTATGATTGATTGTGAATGTGAGTACTATACTGTTAGTATGGTCGGCTCTAGCAGCCTGCCGACAGGGGAAATCTACAGGAACGAAGGCTACAGACTACCGGGCATACCTCCTCCTTTCTTTCCTATTTTCCTGCACTGCCACTCAAGCCTCTGTGTATTTGGCTCTATGTATCTGATCCTTGATGCTCCTAGAGATCAAAGACCATAGGTCATACAATGCACCAAACTTTGAGCATCCTTAGACTCTTTTTATCTGGTGATAACTGATCATAATTTAGCATAGGGCCTCCTACTCTCCCTAGTCGGTGCCTCATAATAAGTTGGTGGTGGAGGCGATATTACAATCTTCCTATAGTCCTCCTCTCCATCTAAGCCTGAGAGGGGATATAATCTATTTCCACTATGTAGGGGGGAGACCTCCCGGGGTGAACCCTCTTCTGCAACATAGGATGCTACCTCTACCTTTACACCTGCTCGCTCATGATGCCACTTAACCTTCAGCTAAGATGGTGGATGAGTTGAGTAGGGTGAGAGCTAGAACCTACCTCGAAGGTAGGGAAGACTATCTCAGAGACCAAGATAGCCTTCCCCTTTGAGGGGACCAATGAGGAGGTGTCAGCCCTCGTCAGGGCAACAAGATGAACAACTGATGGACCAGATAAGGGAACCACTAACACTGCTTGTGTTACCACTAGGACTGAAACTAATTGTGCTGAAGCTACATCTCTCACTGTGGAGACCTCTACTGCCATCCTCTTTTGTCGAGGGAACATAGAGTTAGAAGGCATGTCAAAGCAAATAAGTGGCATCTGTCCCACCACCTCCTCCTTACTGACTATCATGAGGATAGTTCCCTCATAAGTAACTTGGACAACCTCAAATCTATGACCAAACTGAATCAAACATGTAGTGGTCGAGGTGAGCTTGTCCTGATCCAGGGCCAAGTCAAGACTAGACGGGATGGAGAACATAAACTTGCTAGAGCCATGAATGAGCTAAATGGAAAGTGACTGGGCTAAAACTCTACATTTATTGAAAATATAATTGAATCAATCCCTTGCTTTGGTATTCACCTTCAAAAATAATTTATAGACTTCATTTGTAAATTTGAACCCACACTCAACAAATTTAGTTATGTTAAGTAGGGATCATTGGAGAGATTCTAATATGTGAGGAGAATCTTTGCCATATGATTTTTATTTAGAACCCATACTCAATAAGTTTAAGTAGGTTGGGTGGGGCTCAAATATGTGGAGAGACCTTTGAAGATATTTGTGTTGTGTATCTTGCTTGAAAATTTTGATTTTGAAAAAACTTTACTTAGCAAATTTAGGTATGCTAGGTAAAGATTGTGATTGTTTATAAATTTTGTGAAGAAAAACTTTGCTTGTGGTGGTTGATTCTATGTGTGATATATGTTGATTTGATTTGAATGTGGGGATTCTTACTTAACAAATTTGGTATGTTAAGTAGAGGCCAAATGTGTTTGACATGTGTTTTAAAATGAGACTTTCACTTAACAAATTTGGTATGTTAAGTAAGAGCCAAATGTGATATGATTTGTGTTTGAAAATGAGACACTCACTTAACAAATTTGGTATGTTAAGTCAAAGTCAAATGTGATATGATTTGTGTTTTGAAAATGAGACTCTCACATAACAAATTTGGTATGTTAAGTGAAAGTCAAGAGTATTTGACAAGTGTTTGAAAATGAGACTCTCACTTAACAAATTTGGTATGTTAAGTGGAAGTCAAGTGTATTTATTATTTTTTTTTTGAAAGAGGGGAAATCTATTTAACAAATTTGGATATGTTAAATAGAGTTCAATATATTTTTTTATAAATTTTGGAAATGGGACTCTCATTTTCCAAATTTGGGTATGTGAAATGAAGTCTAAATGTATTTTGATTTTCAAGACTTTGGAAAAGAAGAACCGTATTTGACAAATGTGAGTGTGTCAAATAGAATTCAACTTGTTTTATTTTCCAAAAGAAAGGGGAATTCTCATTTGACAAATTTCTGTATGCCAAACGGATTTCAAAATATGTCTTGATTTTGTGTGTGGATTTCTTACTTTTGAAACAGGGAAACTTCAACTTTAGCATATGTGGAATATGTTAAGTGGAGTTTCAATTTTATGTTATGGTTTTATTTGAAAATAGAATCTTCATTCTACAAATTTGAACATGTTGAATGGAGATAGTAATTTTTAAAAGTGTGCTTTTGAAAGAGGAAACTCCAACTTTAGCATATGTGAAATATGTTAAGTGGAGTTTCAATGCTATGATTTTATTTGAAAATAAAATCTTCATTCAACAAATTTGAGCATGTTGAATGGAGATAATCATTTTCAAAAGTGTGCTTTTGAAAAGAGGAAACTCCAACTTTAGCATATGTGAAATTTGTTAAGTGGAGTTTCAATTTTATGCTATGATTTTATTTGAAAATAGAATCTTCATTCAACAAATTTGAACATGTTGAATGGAGATAGTCATTTTCAAAAGTGTGTTTTTTTTTTTAAAAATGATTTTGATTTTGATTTTGATTTTGAAAAGAACCTCCATGTGACAATCATGGGGATTGCTAGATGAGGTTTGGTTATTTGAGTTTTGTGCTTTTTGAAAATTTTGTGCAAGATTATTTGTTTCGTGAGGTTTGAAAAAATGCTTTTGGAAAGTGGCATTTTGTAAAAGAGTTTATTTTCTTAAACATTAAGATGAACCTTACCTCACCAAGCTAGTGGTAAGGCGGTTCTAAATTCTTGTCATCTCCTTTCATGAGTTAATTTTATTTATTTATTTACCTATTGGGGGAAATCTAATAGGGGTTTCAAGACCTACAAGGAGTGAGGTGCTAAAACCTAGAGGATGTTGACTAGCTTTGCTTAAGAATGAAATAAGCTAAGTGCCAATGGAAAGAAAAATAGTCTTTGACTTATATGAAATATAAGTCCACTATTGATGCTTGGAGACAATAATTGTCTACAAGAGATGGAGAGAGGAACCATCCACAGCGGAGTCGCTAGAAAAATCTATGGTATTTATTTTTAATTCTGTGTGTGTGTGTGTATGTGTGGGATACCATGCACAACTGAGGGTGTACTTATTGAGGTGTTCAGGTATGTCATCAAGGAATAGTGCACTATCTTGAAAGATAAAAATAACTACCCTACGATGGACCCAATCATCTAATAAGGACTCCTAAGGCATGATGGGTCTTTGAATGTACTAGAGATTTTTTCCCTACTTTACATGGATGAATAAAGTAGGGTTTATTTAAACTAGGTTCTAAAGTTTCCTATAAGGGTAAGCCTCCATAGTTAATTACATCCTAAGGAAGGTGAGTTCCTTAGGAATACTCTCCATTAAAGTAAGAAATTATTATCTCCAAAGAATTCAAAGGTAGGACTATCAATAAATTGGTTATATTTGGAAAATTAAGTGGGTTAGATCAAAAGGAGAGACTTGTTTTCGAAGAAAAAAAATGAGTAAGGGATGCTCATGATACTAGGAGACCTAGTGAACATTTTAATCTATCTTATTATTAGGCTTTATATGTTTGAAATTGAAGGGAATTATTTATTTAAGTTAAAATTTATTAGAAAGCTAAGACTTATAATTCCACAATACAAGATTGTGGAAATGCCTAAGAAGTGAGGATTTATGCTTATAGTCTTAGGAAAAATGGTAACCTCAGATCCTAAATCTAGGGATCTTTGGCGAGGGCCAAAGCACATCCTAAATCTAAGGAGAAAAGTGGGTATACTATTTACCTCCACAGGATAGAGTAAATCACCCGACTATTGGACTTATAACTGCCTGGAGTGGCAGCTAGCTAACTCCTCCTACATTTTAAAACCTTGTGGTCAAGTCATATGTTTTGCAAGATGGTTAGGTTGTTATTATATAGATAAAAACTAAAGTCTTTAAACCCACTCTCTAAGAGACTAGAGCATGAGTGGTATGAATAATGACTTTGTCTAATGCAAATTTTATCAATTTTTATTTGATTTTGGACTTTTATTTTGATGAAATAGGATTGTATATGCCTAAATGCATAATAAAATAGGGTTATTGGCTAAATCAGAGAGAAAGAGGTGTTTTCCACCATAAGTTGGTATTCTATATCGTAAGGATGGAAATCCTCTCTTAGTAAGAATGAAAGAAGATGATATGCATGATATTAAACATACATCATTTAGCTAAGGGGTTACTAAATCTTTTAATTATCTCAATTTAATACTTAGGCTTTAAATGAGGTTATGAGTTATTTTAGAAAATTTAGTTATGAGTTGTGATTGGGGTAAAAAGTTTATTTTTCCCTAAGGGCCTAAGAGGATCCAGGCCACACATCAAGTCATCATATATAAAAAAAACTAGGAAAATACATGCCATTTCTATTACACAATTGTAAACAAAGCATCAATCAAATTATAAACTCAACGTGAAAGAATATGTTAGTAATGTTACCACCGCATAAATCCAAAAGAAAATGGATAGCCGAGCTCTACCCTTATACATCCTGGTAATGTAGAAGAATAATTATAATTACAAATGAATAAATGTTATGGGGGGTCTTCATATCTTCATATCGCCTCTATTTTATCATTTGGATTTCCTTGGGTCAAAGGCATCATGGGGCCTCCAAGGCCAAAGCCTTATAGCCTGCCATCCTAATTCATAACACTTAACCAAATTCTTAATGCACAATTACATTAAAAATAAGAAAAGTAAATCTAACTACACTTGCAAAACAAGTGTTAGCTAAACACACCATACAACCCAAGCAATTATATGTATAATTTAGACTTAGCATCCTGTACATGGGTAACCAAGTCCACCTATCCTAGTATATATTATGCTTAGTCGGACAGATAACTCATGCCATGATGAAACAAGAGAATGAAAGGTCGCTTTGATAAGTAACTTGCAAAAGAGAGCATTTTATATTTATTTTAAGCATCCCTTAAGCATAATCTCCTACAAAAAAAATAATTAGGCTAATCACGGTCTAACATCCAGTCTACGAGCATACACCCTAACATCTAGTCTATAATAGTATATCATAAAACCAAACATACATCAAACCATGCACCACCCTAACATAAAGCTATAAGTGGTGACTTAATCTAATGTGTGTATATTAAGGCTCGTGTGGTATGTTCTTACTAGGCTTTAGAGTTGTCATTCTCTAAGTATGGAGGACATTTTATTATAAAGGGTGGTTTCAATTTAAATGATTTAATTGATTTGTAAATTTTACTTAATGTTTTATATTGTTTCATTTGTCTTATACTATATAACTAAGAGTTATTAAGGGAAGAAAAGAGAGGGTCACTCTCTTTCATCCCTACCTTAAGTCAAATCTAAAATAAATAAATTAATCAATTCCCTTTAATGAATGGCTTATTACATATTTTAATTAGTCCTAGGTTTATGTTCACTTTAAATAATCCCATTCAATAAGAAAGGCATCTTAAGATTAATTAGAATTAAATATTATCACCTAACACATGTTTGTTCATTTCTTTCCATTACATATAGCATGAATATGATTAAGTCCTAAACATAACTATACATGCAATTTATATCTTAGCACACTTAAATGATGAAAGTAAGCAAGTGTACTTAGAATTAATGTCTCATTTGGTTGAATTATTTGTCATATTAATTTAAAGCTCTATCTAAATTCTTATACAAAAGCATAAGAAAAGAACTCTAAATCATATGACTAATTAACCCAGCCACTTGAACAAAATATAAATGCATGACTTTTTAATAGGAAGAAGAGGGGGTTTTCATTCATTAGCTAAATACACATTCAAATGTATGAAAGTTTTAAGCAAGTACGTTGCCATTATTCTGCACCAGGAAAGTGAGGTAGGAAACTCCTTAGGGCTACTTAAAGCCGTGCATCCCTGAAATGTTCAAACTAATATACTTGCTATTCTTAAATACATATGGATGTATAAATAACTATAAGAATAGAAAATACCATGAAAAAGTAGAGTTTAATTTATTTAGTCTATTTGTGTGAATGAATTAAGCTCTATCTAAATTCTAATGTTAAAGTCCATAAGAATTAAATCAAAGTTACATTACCATAAGCACTGGAGTGAGGTAGGAACATTCTTGGGGCTACTTAAAGCATATTCAAATGTCACAAATATACCCATTAACATTCAAACTTATGCAAGTCAACATATGAATGTAAGAAAGAGACTTCACTTCATACATGCTTATATTCACATGCATCTATGTATGTGTAACTATAATCACTATATATATATATATATATATATATATATATATATATATATATATATATATATATATATATATATATATATATATATATATATATATATATATATATATATATTTTACATTTGAGATTTAATAGTGATAATACAATACATATTTAATTAAGCCAACATGCAAATTGACATAAAGGAAATCATCTTCATTTAATTAATTTGAAAGAAATGAATGCATGACTATAAGTTCCATACAATATTTTAACATGATTGGAAAGAAATAAAATAGCACAAGCATGTGATTTTATTCAATCCAACTAATTCTTAAGGACAATCACATTAAACAAGCTTATTTAAAATAAAGGAAAGTTTCTTAAAATCATTTTTGATTTCATGTTGGATTTGATTTAAGAAATGTGAAAGAGGTTTGGCAATCTTAATCCCATTCCCCATATGTGTGAGTTTAATTGATTAAATGAAAAGCAATTAGGTTGATTTTATGGCTTAATTAGGTTGAGGTATGAATTAAATCTATCACCTTAAGTTAAATAACTAATTATTGATGAGACAACATGATATGCAACAACATGAAAAGTAAATTAGCAATACTCCTAAGAAAAGAAAGGGGCCTAATGCAATTGGCTCATAATTAATAATTAATTATGCTTAAGTGATGTAATTAATCACTTTTATGATTTTATCACACATGTAAGCTAATTAGAATTTCATTAAATTATCGACTATTAAACATCTAAAGAACTACCCAAGATTGATTAATCAAAATTAGGAATGAATTGGATTTTAAATTAATTTAATTAAGCCCTTAATTAGTTAATTAAATCCTTTGATTATATTTTAATTAGGATAATGAAATTAACTAAGGGAAAGAGATCAAGAAAGAGGCCAATCTCAATCCCTAAGTCATTTCAAACAATTGGCTCTAAAATAATTAAATTCCTTTTCTTTTAATTGAATTGTGGCTAATTAATTAACTAAACTTTAATTAATTTAAAACAAATGAAGAGGATTAATAAAGTGGTCATAAAGAACAAAACTAAACCATTTCCTAAGACTTTCAATTTTAACAAATGAATAAGTTTAATTACTAATTAATCCACCATTCATTTACTTAATTATCATTATTAAAGTAAGAGAGTAATTAAGGCTTAATTAATCAATTTTCCTAATTAACTAGCCAATAAATTATAATAAAAATAGGGGAGCTAGAGGTCATCCCCGTAAACATCTCTTGGAAGTTTGAAATTAAATGGATAATTAATTAGAGAGTAATTAGGCTAATTAAATTTTAATTAAGCATGAATTACTGTTCAAAATTAATTATTAATAATTTTCATGGATTCCCCTTTGAAATACCTTTAAATGAGCCCTAATTATATTTTTTTGGATTTTTCTAAGATTAGTTATGAATTTTAGAAGTTTTAGCCAAAAAATTAGCTTAATTAAACTTAATTAACTTCATAACTTCATCGGTGCCATGTGGCTGCTGACACGATGCTTTGACATGACATGCTTTCCATGTGGTGCGACGGGATAGGCCATTTAAGTTGTTAAATTAGGATGTTGACTCGGATTATGGTGGACGTGATTTCCTGTGGATCATCCAATCTAAGTCGGATGGCCATGATTAAATCCTGCAGTTAAGGAGGATTAAATTAAGGGTTTTGACATGATTTGATCAATACTGTTTATTCCAATCGGACGGAATGGATGGCCCATGATCCATCTTAGGTGTGATGATTAAATGCTCCATGAGGATAGCTCACCCAGCTATCCACTCCAAACTCAACCCACACCTTGATGTGAAGGATCCACAAGAATCCAATGGCTAGGATGGGCTCAAATGTAAGTTCACTTCGAAAAGGACCAAAATATTTTCATTTAAGGATTAATTTTGAGAAATTACCTCATGAAAGATGATCAGTTAACGATTGAGGTAGTTTGAAAGAGCCACATGAGCTTTAATTTAAGGTGGTTTGCTATGGACCAAGGCCCTCCTTTAAGCATTGATCTTGATCAAAGTATGGCTTTTGGTGGCTTTAACTGAAGGGATGATTTACTTAGCCGTAAGGTGTGGTGAAGGTGTGTGCAAGTTTAATTAATGTTTGGTTAAGGGATGGATGTGTTTGAATCAAGGGAGGTCTCCCTTATTTAAATTTCACACACAGAGAAGAATGGCCGATTAAGGGAGGTTTAAAAATTCTCTGAGGGATTTTTTTCTCACTTGGGGGCTCAAAGAGTGTAAATGGTGATGAATCCCACTCTAATTGAGAGAGTATATCGCTCAATTATGTGTGATGGATAGATGGGGTCCGTCCCTAAATTTCTATCAATTCATCATCATTGAGGCATTGAAGGGGTCTCTGTCAGCTCCACGTGGCATACTAGGGTTGGAAGAAGTTATGGTAGGGAGCTTAAGGCAAGATTTAGCATGATTGGGTTTTGGTCTTTGATTTGGCTTGAGACGGAGGAGGTGAACTCCCTTGGTCCATGGCTGATCATAGCTATGGTAGGCTGGGATAGAAAGCTTAGGCACACCCCATTTGGCATTAGGATGGTTGCCCAAGTGATGGGAGAGTGGAATTTTCTTCTTATGGAAAGAATCCAATGTGGGGAGGTTTGTCCAATGGCTAATTCCCTCATGGGGAGGTTTGTCCAATGGCTAATTCCCTTGGGAGGGGTCCACTTGGATTTGGGCTAGTTTTGGAGTGATATAGGACTGGTTTGGGTCTGGTTTGGCCAATTCCTATGGTTCCATGGGTTGGTTTGGGGTGGTTTGGCTTCATTTGGTCAAATGGGCTCATATGGGTTCATGTTGGGTTAGGTTGATGAATTGGTCAAATTGGAGCAAACCAAGGCTTGGGTTAGGTTTAAATGATGATTTGAAGAGTTTTGGTTCTAGTGGTTTAGATTAATTTGGCTTAGCTTCGATTTTGGCTCATTTCAATTCAAATAGATCAAATGGGCAAAGTTGACCAATTCAATAAATTTGACCAAATTGTGTTATTGGTTCATGTTCATTTGGTTGATTGAGAATGATTGTAGGCTTTGGTTTGGTTTTATTTAAGTTTAATTTGGATTTTTTCCAATTTGACCTTTTAGATCAATTTGGGTTAGGTTGGGTTAAGTTAACCAATTGGTCAAATTAGGCTCAAGTTGACCTATATTTTATTTTATATAGGTTTGGATATTTTTAAGGTTTTATTTAGTTTAGGTTCAATTTTTAGGTTTTTAGGGTTAAGGGTTTAGGGTTTAGAGAATAGGTATTGGGGTTTAGTGTTTAGGGTTTAGGATTGCAGGTTTTAGGGTTTAGGGTTTAGGGTTTAGATTTTAGAGTTTTGGGTTTTTTAGTTTAGGGTTTAGGATTTAGAGTTTAGCATTTAGGGTTTAGGGTTTAAGGTTTAGGGTTTAGGGTTAGGGTTTCTTTATTTGTTATTTATTTGTTTTTATTTTGGGTTTAGGGTTTATGGTTTAGGGTTTTTTAGGGTATAGGGTTTAGGGTTTAGGGATAGTTTTAGGGTTTAAGTTCTAGGGTTAGGCTTTATGTTTTAATTTTCAAGTTTTTTTCTACAATTAAGTAAACTGGAAAGTTTAGGTTTACCTAGTTAATTTATTTTATTTTTTATTTACTTTAGTTTATATTTTTATTTTTATTTAGTTTATTTTATTTATTTTAGGTTTATTTATTTTAGTTTAGGTTTTTCATTTTAGTTTATTTTTTTGGTTTAGGTTTAGGTTTAAGTTTATTTTTTAGTTTATTTTTATTTTTATTTTTATTTTTGTGTTTAAATTTTATCTTTTATTTTTAGGTTTAGGTATAGCTTTTTATTTTATTTTCTTAGGTTTTTATTTTTTTAGGTTTAGGTTTTTCTTTAGTTTTTATTTCATTTTCGTTTAAGTTTATTTTATTTTTATTTTATGTTCAATTTTTATTTTATGTAGGTTTTTTATTTTTAGGTTTATTTTATTTTTAGTTTAGTTTAGGTTCTCATTTATTTTATTTTAGTTTTTTTATTATTTACTTTATTTTATTTTATTTAGGTTTAGCTTTTTTTATTAATTATATTTTTAGGTTTTATTTAACTTAAATTTAGCTTTTTAGGATTTTAAAGTTTCGGGTTGAGGGTTTAGGGTTTAGAGTTTTTAGGGGTTAGGGTTTAGGGTTTTTAGGGTTTAGGTTTTAGGTTTAGGGTTTAGCTTTTAGTTTAAGGTTTAGGGTTTAGGGCTTTATTTATTTTTTTAATAGAGAATAAGTTCAAATTCAACATTTTTTCTTTTTGATTTCATAACCAAGTAACACACCGAGTTTTCTATGACACAAGTGATGACATAGATAAAAAATGAGCACACGTAGAGCAAATAAAAAACTATAGATAACTAGAATCATCTCTATTGTAAATACATAGTTCCATAAGCAGCAGATCGGATTGGCCGTTCTTTAGTTTCTCCAATTCCCATCAAAACCACCCTGGCCTCTCGAGTAGTGAAATCCACCATCATATCCCCGATCTCTCCCTCACCACCCATGGTTTATACCTACTTTCTCCAACCTCCACCTCCTTATTCACCCATAGGATTGAACTGGTTGATGGTGATTTTTTGTTTATCCATTCTTCGGGTTTAGATTTAGGTTTAGGTTTTTTAGGTTTTAGGGTTTAGGTTTATTTTTTAATTTATTTAGTTACTTTAGGTTTAATTTTACGGTTTGGGGTTTAAGGTTTAGGATTTTGCATTAGGGTTTAGGGTTTAGGGATTAGGATTTAGTTTAGGTTTAGGGTTTAGGGATTAGGATTTAGGGTTTAGGGTTTTAGGGTTTTTGCTTTTATGGTTTAGGATTTAGGCTTAGGGTTTAGGTTTAGTGTTTAGGGTTTTTTAGGGTTTAGGGTTTAGGGTTGTAAGTTTAGGGCTTAGGGTTTAGGGTATAGGTTTTAGGATTAGGGTTTAGGATTTAGGGTTTAAGTTTTTTTTTTAAAATAAATCGAACTCGTAGGTTTAGATTTATTTAGTATATTTAGTTTATTTTTTATTTATTTTAATTTACATTATTTTTTATTTAGGTTTATTTTTTATTTTTATTTAGTTGGTTTATTTATTTAAGGTTTATTTCTTTTATTTTAGGTTTTAGTTTATTTTTTTATGGTTTAGGCTTAGGTTTAGGTTTATTTTTTAGTTGAGTTTTATTTTATTTTATTTCTTAGGTTTAGGTTTCATTTTTAATTTTAGGTTTAGGTTTTATTTAATTTTTTAAGTTTATGTTTTAGGTTTTTTTATTTGGGTTTATTTTAGGTTTTTTTTTAGTTTAGGTTTAGTTTATTTTTTATTTTGGTTTATTTTATAGGTATAGGTTTTATTTAGTTTTCTTTTATTTAATTTTAGGTTTATTTAATTTTTATTTTACATTATGTTTTTAATTTTATTTAGGTTTTTTATTCTTACGTTTATTTTATTTTTAAGTTTAGCTTAAGTTTTTATTTATTTTATTTTAGTTATTTTTAGGTTTTATTTTTTTAGTTTAGGTTTAGGTTTATTTTTTATTTATTTTATTTTATTTAGTTTAGGGTTTAGGTTTAGTTTATTTTGCGTTTAGGTTTAGGGTTATTTATTTTAGTTTAGTTTATTTTAGTTTAGGTTTAGGTTTATTTTATTTTGTTTATTTTTTTTTAGTTTAGGGTTTAAGTTTTATCTTTTATTTATTTTCAAGATTTATTTTTAAGTTTATTGTTTAGGTTTAGGTTTTTATTTAGTTTTTAATTTACTTTATTTTAGTTTTATTTTACTTTTATTTTAAGTTTAGTTTTTATTATATTTATGTTTTTTATTTTTTAGTTTAGTTTAGTTTTTTATTTATTTGATTTTAGTTTAGTTTTTATTTTTATTTTATTATTTTTAAGATTAGGTTTAGGTTTTAGTTAATGTTTTTCTTTTATTTTATTTTATTTATTTTGGTTTAGATTTTCTTTTTTATATTATTTTTAGATTTTATTTAGTTTAGGTTCAGGTTTTAGCTTTTTAGGGAGGGTTAAAGGTTTTGGGTTAGTTTAAGGTTTAGGGTTTGGGGTTTAGGGTTTAGGATTTAGGATTTTTTTATTTAGGGTTTAGAGTTTAGGGTTTAGGTTTTAAAGTTTAAGGTTTTACAGTTTAGGATTTTGGGTTTAGGATTTACGGTTTAGGGTTTAGGGTTTTTAAGGTTTAGGCTTTAGGGTTTCGGGTTTAGGGTTCAAGTTTTAGTTTAGGGTTTAGGGTCTTTGGTTTTTTTTTAAATAGAGAACAAATTTAGAATCGACATTTCTTCTTTTCTTTATTTAGTTATATAGTTTATTTTATTTTAGTTTATTTTATTTTATTTTTTATTTATGTTTATTTTTATTTTTATTTAATTTATTTTTTATTTTAAGTTTATTTATTTTAGTTTAGGTTTTTTATTTTAATTTATTTTTTAGGTTTAGGTTTAATTTTAATCTATTTTGAAGTTGGGTTTTATTTATATTTTATTTTTTAGGTCTAGGTTTTATATTTTATTTATAGGTTTAGGTTTAGTTTTTTATTTTATTTTATTAGGTTTAAGTTTTAGGTTTTTATTTTAGGTTTATTTTTAGGTTGTATTTTTTAGTTTAAGTTTAGGTTTATTTTTAGTTTATTTAGTTTAGGGTTTAGGTTTAGTTTATTTTAGTTTTAGGTTTAGGTTTTATTTATTTTAGTTTAGTTTATTTTAGTTTAGGTATAGGTTTATTTTATTTTGCTTAATTATTTTTAGTTTAGGTTTATGTTTTTTCTTTTAGTTTAGGTTTTATTATTTATTTATTTTTAAGTTTTATTTTGAGGTTTATTTTTTTATGTTTAGGTTTTTATTTAGTTTTATTTTATTTTATTATTTTATTTTATTTTTACATTACATTTAGTTTTTATTATATTTAGGTTTTTATTCTTAGGTTTATTTTATTTTATTTAGTTTAGTTTAAGTTTTATTTATTTTATTTTAGTTTATTTTTATTAGTTTATTTTATTTTATTTTTGGATTTAGGTTTAGATTTTAGTTTAGGTTTTTATTTTATTTTGTTTTTTATTTTATTTAGGTTTAGGTTTATTTTTTTTTTTTTTAGGTTTTATTTAGTTTAAGTTTATGTTTTAAGGTTTTTAGAGTTTAAGGTTAAAGGTTTAGGGTTTAGGATTTAGGGTTTAGGGTTTAGGATTTAGTGTTTAGGCTTTAGGGTTTAGCATTTTTAGGATTTAGGATTTAGGGTTTGCTTAAGGTTTTGGTTTGTTTAAGGTTTAGGGTTTAGGGTTTTAGTGTTTAGGGTTTAGGGTTTAAGGTTAGTTTAGGGTTTAGGATTTTAGGTTTTATGGTTTAAGGTTTAGGGTTTAGGGTTTGGGTTAGGTTTTAGGGTTTAGGATTTAGGCTTTGGGGTTAGTTTATGGTTTAAGATTTTGAGTTTTTTAGGGTTTAAGATTTAGGATTTAGGGTTTATGGTTTAGGGTTTAGGGTTTAGGTTATGGGTTTTAGGGTTTATGATTTAGGGTTTATATTTTTGGTTTTAGGGTTTAGAGTTTAGGGTTAATTACATCTTAGGAAATAAAATTTCCTAAGAATACTCTCGATAAAAGTAGGCAATTATCATCTCCAAGATTTTAAGGTTAGACTATCAAAGGATTGGTTGTATTTGGAAAATCAATTAGGAAAGTTTAAGAATACTTATTTTTGGAATCCAAATAAAATAAGTAGGAAATGCTCATAAAACTAGGAAGCCTTGTGAGCATTCCAATCTATCCTATGGTAGGGTAGTTATTTAATTAAAAAGAAACTAAAGTCCTAAACACACTCCCTAAGAGATTAGAGCATGACTGGTATGAGCATATGACTTAATTTATAGATGTAAAATCTTTTCAAATTTTTTTTCATTTTAGACACATTATTTTGATAGAGGCTTTAGGATTTCTTATGCATAAATGCATGATGAAATAGATTATGGGTCAAATCAGCTAGAAGAAGGTGTTCTCCACCACAAGGGATGCCCTCATAGGTCAAACATTCCTTTATCGTGCAAGGATAGAAATCCTTAATGTTCAAGAGTGAAAGAATATGCATGGATGATATGGAGCATAAAACCATACAGCTAAGAGATTGCTAAATCTATTAATTATCTTATTTATGTCTTAGGATTTATGATAAGATTATGAGTTATTTAAAACTTAATTATGCGTGATTAGTTGGGTAGAAAAGTTATTTTTATCCTAAGAGCCTAATCGTATCTAAGACACACATTAAAGCATCAATCATTTAAGAAACTATGAAAAGCATTCGGTCTTAATGCACAATGTAAACATAACATCAAACAATTATATAAATTATCATAAAAGAATAAAAGGCCAGTGCGGTCGGGTACCACTGTATAACCCGAAGAGAGAAAGATGGGTAGCCGAGCTCTACTCTTAAACAACCTAGAATTTGAGAGAATAATTATAATTGTATTAAATACTATGGGGGTCTTCTTTCTTCATATCTCTATTTTTGATTTGGTTCCTTTTTTTATTTGGATGGTGCTTTCTTCAAAGGCATCATAGTGCTCCTGCTCATCCTAATCTTCCATATCACTAATCTTAATTCCTATTGAGAAAATTACATTTATGTGGGAAAAATAAATCTAAGTAAACCTGTAAAATAGAGGTTAGCTAAATATACATATATTCCCAAGCAGTTGTATTTATAATTTTGACTTAGCACCCTATACATGGGTAACTAAGCCCACCTGTCATAACTTGGATTATGCTTAAAGATTTAAGCAACTGCAAAAGAGCATTCACATTTATTTTTAAGCATCCCTTAAGCATAATCCCCATAAAAATATGATTAGGCTAATATTAATAACATTCGGTCTACAAGACATAACATCCAATCTAAAATAATACATCATAAAACAAAACATACATCACATCATTCACTGTCCTAACTTAGAGCTAGAAATGGTGGCTTAATTCTAATGAGTGTATTAAGGCTTGTGTGGTAAGTCTTGTTAGGCATCAGTGTTGTATTTTCTAAGTGTAGAAGGATTCAATTTAACATGAAAGGTTGATTTCACTTGAAGTAGTTTAATTGACTTAAGAATTTTAATTTGTGTTTTCTTTTGTTTCCTTTTATTACACTTAGCAACTAAGTGTTATAAAAAAGGAAAAGAGGATTGTCATCTTTTATCCCTACCTTAAGTCACTTTCTAAAGTATATTAATTTGATTTAGTTCTCTTTAGTGAATGGCTTATTAAATGATTTAATAAATCTTAAGTTTAGGTTCACTTTAAATAACCCTATTCAAAATGAAAGACATCTTAAGATTGATTTAATTCAATTACTACCACATGACATATATTAAATCATTACTTTCCATCACATGTATAACATGCATATAATTTAAACCTAAGTGTATCTATACATGCAAAATATTTTAGCACAATTAAATGATGAATGTATGTGTATGTTTAGAATTTATATTTTATTTGATTGAATTTTGCGAGGTAATCAAATGACCTCCTTGGAGCTAGCTAAAACCTCGTATTCTCAAGATGTCTAGACTATATACCCATTTGCATTCAAACATATGTAAATTTGTATACATGAACATAGGATGTAAGCTCCAAATCATAAGGCTAATTAATTCAACCACTTAGTCAATTATGAATGCATGCAATTATAATGTAAAATGGGATTTTCATTTACTAATCACATATACATATACATGTACAAAGATATAGGCAAGTACAAGTCATTGTTAAACTAGGGAAGTGAGGTAATCAAATGACCTCCTTGGCTCTAACTAAAGCCTCGTATTCTTGGGATGTTTAGACTATATACTTGTTTTCTTGGACACACATGGATGTATACATAAATGAGGGAAAGAAAACTATGCAAAGATTGTATATTTTTTTATTGAATCATTTATATATGTGAATTAAAGCTCTATCTAAATTTTAATGTTGAAATACATAAGAATGAAATCAAATGGGTACGTGCCATTGTTAAACTAGGGAAATGAGGAAATCAAATGACCTCCTTTGGGCTAGCTAAAGCTTCATGTTCCTGAGATGTCTAGACTATATACCCATTAACATTCAATCTTATATAAATCAACACACGAATAGAGGAAAGAGTACTCAACATTCATAAACTTAATTTATAACTATCATCATAACACATATTATTATTCATTTATAAGCTTTTGAAAAATATATTTGGATTTAATAGTGATTATAGCCATGTATATATTAAATTAAATCAACACATGCAAGCTTACATAAAGGAAATCCATTTTATTTTACTTGATTTTGAAAAGATGGATGCATGAATTCAAATGACATACCAAATTTAACATTATTGGAAAGAGGACAATCAAATATAAGCATGTGATTCATTCAACCAAACTAGTTCTTAAGGATAATCAAATCAAATAAGATTATTTAAAGCAAACCAAAGCTTCTTTATTAATTAAGTTTTGGATTTGATTTGTTTTAAAGAGGAAGAGAAATCATCACTTATTGTTTTAAACCCATTCCCACATTAGTGATTTGATTTAATTTAAGGAAATATAATAAAGTTGATTTTATGGGTTAATTAAGTTGAACCCTCATTAGATGAATTAATTACCCTTACTTATGTCACCCTAAAGTAATTAATTAAATAATTATGAGCCAACATGATATGCATGGAAAATAAATTTGCAATGATCCTAGGAAATAAAAGGGGGCTCATGACAAGTTAATTAGATTAAGGACTTAATTAATTCTTATGGTTTTCCAATAATGGACAACCATAATTTCATTAAACTCCTTTAGGTTATTAAACACCAAAAGATATTCCCCATGATTTAATTAATTTAAGGTAATGAGATTATGATTTCAATTTGATTAAGTGATTTAATTAATTAGTTAAATCTTAATTAATTTCATTTTAAAAAAGGGTGAAATGAACTTAGGGAAAGGGGTCCCAACCCTATTCCTTAGTTCACTTATTGTTGAACAATGATTAATAAACTTAATTAACCAATTTATTACTATTCATGGGATTAATTAATCATTAATTAACTTAAAAGAGTAGTTAAGGTTTAATTAGTCAATTTTCTTAATTAAGTGAGCAATAAATCCCAAGAAAATCACTATTAAATTAACTCACAAAATTTGAAATTAATTTCTAAAGTAATTAAGGAGTAATTAAGTTAATTAATTTTGAAATTAAACCTTAATTACTATTCAAAATTAGTTAAGATTATTTTTAATTAATTCTCCTCTCAAATACTATTAAAATGAGTATTTATTTGCTTTTTATTTCTATGATGTTTTATGATTTTTAGAAGTTTAGCCATTAAAATGATTAATTAAGCCTAATTAAAGCCTAATTTATGGGGCCGACGTGGGCACTTTCCACATGGCGTCGTGAGATTGGCTACTTAAAACTTATCCGACTCAGTGCCTATGTGGCGAAGACGGATGCACTTTCTCATCTATCATTCGATCTAAGATCCGATAGTTACGATTAATTCCACATCTTCATAGGATTAAATCATATCGATCTAGAGAATCTAATCACAATCGTCCATTTTGATCACATCAAACAGACGGTGCATGATCTAACATCACGCAAGTGAGGAGAATAGAGTCCATCCTTCATTTCTCACTTGATCCAAGCTTACCCAAGCTCAGATTAACTCCAAAAGGATCCCAAACCTTCACAACATTGATCGGAGGGGATCCAATGGTTAAGATTACATGAGATGCAAGTTTTCTTCAAAAAAACTCCAACCCATTCTTGCCTAATGATCAATTTTGGAAGCATACCTTGCCAGAGCTCAAGACCGATGGCTCAAATGATTGAGAAAACTTCATCTAGTAGAGATGAATCCTGATTGAACAACAATTGGATCAACTCCTCAACGTTCACTCAGAAGGCCATGAACCGATGATTTGGAGCTCGACTTTGCTCGAAGTCCCACCTCTGGTGCTCGGGAAGCTTGGGAGATGATTCGTTCTTGCTTGAAGAGGCCTAAGGAAGGTGCAAAGTTAATTAGAGTTTGATGAAGAAATGGGGAAGTTAGGTTAGAAATGAGAGTGTCCTATTTCAGGACAAATGAGAATGTAATTTTTCAATCGGGGAACGAGATTAACAGCTTGGGGAATGGATCTAGTGGCTCATCTTGGGTAGCTAGAGCTCTGAGGAATAATTTTTGTGTGTTTTTGAGTGGAAACTAGGGGGTGTATACCCCCTTCATCTTAATCAGACAGTGGGATCAGTTTTGGCTTATAATGCCGATCCAACCATCTCAGGGAGTCATGGGTGGCAGGGAAGAGGTGAGTTGGCTCGTCTTGGTTGGTTGAAGGTGTAGAGGTAGCTGCCAATGAGGAATCATGGGTGTCCTATGGGTTTTAAATGCTCTAATGGGGAGGGTGAGGAGATTTTACCTCCCATGGGTCATGGCTGACCCAACCACCCCTTGGGTTAGTTTGGGCAGTGTCCTAGTGCCTAGGTGGACCATTAGGAGAGTACTATGTGGCCAAGGAATTAAAATGACCACTTGATGGGTGATTTTTCTCATGTGTTTCCCTTGACCCAAGGGTAGAATGATCATTTGGCATTGGATTTGATTTGGATAGATTTAAAATGAGCCAAAAGTGGGTCAGCCTAAATTTCAAGTCAATTGGAGTTGATTTGGTTAGGTTTGGCTCAAGTTGACCAATTGGTCAAATTGGGTCAAACCAAGGGTTGGGCCAAGTTCATATTATCATTTAGGATGTTTTGGTTTAATTGGTTTGGTTTAGTTTAGCATATATTTGATTTTGGCTCATTTGAATTCATTTGGGTCAAATGGGTTAACCAATTTGACCAAATTGGCCAAATTAGCTTAGTTGGTGTTGGTTTGGGTTTAGTTGACCAATTGAAGATGATTATAGCTTTGGTTTCAATTAATTTGGATTTGGTTTTGATTTAGGCCAACTTGAGCCTTTAGGTCAATTTGGGCTAAGTAGGTCAATTGGGTCCAATCATGGCTTTGGTCAAGTTCAACTATCAATTTGGAAAGAAATTGAGCCATTAGTTGCAATCAATTTGGTTTATATTTTTATTTGACTCAATTTGGTCTTTTAGGTCAATTTTGGTCAACTTGGGTCAAGATGGCCAATTGGGATTGGTTTGACTCAATTGAAGGTCAAGTCATTCAAATATTGATTTTGATTTGGTATGAATCATTGGTTTCAAGGGATTTGGCTTGAATTGTAATTTGGCTAGTTTGGGTTTATATGGGTTAAGGGGTTGACTTGGTCAAATGACCAGGTTGACTTGGTTTGACTAATTTGTGATAATTGATCAACCTAGGGTGATCAACAATCATGATGGGAGGTTTTGATGGGCTTGGTTCAATCCAATTTGGGTATGATTAGAACTTGACTCAAATAGGTCAAATTGGCCACTTTGTCAAGTGGACCAATTTAGTTGGCTTGATTTTTGGTTGAGTTTGATTTAGTTGAGTTTATATATGGATTTAGATTGATATATAAATTCAATTGCAGTTGGCATGGGTTCAAATGGGTTTTGGTTCATTTGAACATTTCATGTCAAAAGGGTTAAGTTGGATTTGACTTTGGTTGATTTTGGTTTGGCTTGATGATTGTAGATTTCATTTATATTTGTCAATATGATTGAAGGTATGATTGGTTCATGAGAAAATCAATTGAATTTGTGGTTTGGAATGAAGGAATTTGCTAAGTCCATGGAGTTAGGGTCATGTGGATTAGGTTTAGATTTTGATTTGGTTGATTTAGTTTTGATGATTTAAATGTATATTTCATTTAAATTTGTGAAGATGATTGAAAATATGATTGATTTGTGAAAATCAATTGAGTTTGACTGATTTGATTAAGATTTGCCTAAGTCCATGGGATACATGGCTTAGGAAGGGTTTTGGTTTAATTTGATTTATTTTAATTTAGTTTTGATTATTTGAATGTAGATTTGATTTATATTTAGAAGATGATTGAAGATATAAATTGATTATGAGAAAATCAATTGATTTTGATTGATTTGGATTAAGATTTGGCTAAGTCCATGGGATAGGTCATATGCTTAGGAAGGGTTTCAAGTTTGGTTTTGATCATGGCTTCAATCATTTGGTTTTGAATTTGGGTTTAGATTTAGATTTGAATTTGATGTTTGAATTGAACTGTGTTTTGAGAAGGTGAACATGGATTGGATTTGGGTTGTAAGGTAGGTGGATTATCTAATCCCTAAGGCATAACCTAATCCTAAGGTTAACCCTTCTAAGTTTCTAGGCTTAGATTAAGTGTTTACCTAATTATTAGAAGTGTCTTATGACTAGGAAGGTCTTAGAGTCTAGAAGACTCCTAAGTCTAATATGGGAAGAATGAATCATTCCAAAAAAGTGAGGTCAACAGGCCTTAGGCTCCATAGTGTTACCCTTGGAGATAGATGATTAGAAGACCGAAGTTAAGTTTCACATTACAGACTCATATATTTCTTTTAACACTTTGCTTGGGAGACCATGGATACATGAGAACAACATAGTTCCATCCTCTACATCAATGTATGAAGTTTGTGAGGTGGGATTGATCTATGTCAAAGGAGATCTCAAGCCATTTATAATTCATGAGGTCGGCATATATGAGGATGCAGCTTACTACCTCCCTCAAAATCAACAAGTCTATTCTCATGAACTTGGCCAAAGTTTAAAAATAAAAGAAAAGGAAAAAGAAAAAGAAAAAGAAAGAGAAAAAGAAAAAGAAAAGAAAAGAAAATGAAAAAAGAAAAAAAAAGGGAGCAAAATAAACTTGGAGGAGGAAGTGAAGCTGACATTTGATTCCACCCATAGTTACTCCATTTGAATATATGGGTAGGATGACCACCTCCACCGTAGAGGAAGAGGCGCTGAGGCAATCCGGGGTGGAAAACCTTTATTGGCCACCCAATAAGATATATCCATACTGTACACACCGCTATCCATATAGACTTAGAATATAGTCCATGGGTTGAGTTTTATATGGTTAGCATACCAGCCAGCTCTTCTCAGCAGTAGATTCCCCAGAAGGTGACACTTGAGCTAGAAGGTGATGAAGATCGGGCTCTAAAGCAAAGCATAAGTGAATCCAAGTCTATATGTGAATTAGTTAGACATTAGTTGGGAACCTTAGCTCTAACCCCATGTTCCTCTCTAAAAGCTAAGGATTTGGTAGTTAAGGAAGCCCCTAAGTCATCCGCAGGTGTGAAGACTCATAGGTTCTTTCTAGAAGCATCATCCTCAAGTCAAGAAGTTGATGTAGAACTTGAGGATGATTCATATAAAGAATTAATAGAATTGCCTTTTGATTAGTACTTGCCTTGTGTTCATAATTTAGGAAAGAAAAGATTAATCCCACATACTTGGTCAAAGCACTAGTCAAACTACTTCAAAAGAATATGGAAGAATAGATGCAAAAGCTCTCAATCAAGATCAACACTAGGATTCAGTATGGTGGTCCAATCGATGATGGCGATTGCTAGTTAGGCATTACCAATCATTCAGAATCTGAAAGGTTCATTTCAAATCACATTAACTCATATGAGGAGCTATGCTTAGAAACTTTAGATGATCCAGATGATTTTGAAGTCAAAGATGCACCACTAGAGTTTGAAGAAGAGATCAAGTCAACCATCGACGAGCTCAAGGAAATCAACTTAAGAACTGAAGAAGATCCACGCCTGACATACATCAGTTCTTTGTTGAATGAAATTGAAACCAATGACTTAGTTAGACTATTGACTGAGTTTTAGGACTACTTTGCATGGAGTTATGAAGAGATGCCTAGATTGGCTCTTGATGTAGCGATCCATAAACTAGGAATAGAGCCTATTGCTAACCCTATCAAGCAAGCTCCTAGATGCATGCAAGTAGACATAGAACAATAAGTCATTTATGATGTCAAGAAATTGAATGATTTTCTCAGAAGAAAAATACCTATCTTTAGCGTGTCATCCAATTAAGAAAAAGAATGGTCAAATTCACATATGCATCGATTTTAGATTTAAATAGGCATGTCCAAAAGATGAATTTCGCCAATCTGAGTGATGGTGGACATTACCTCATCTCATGCAGTCTTCATGGATGGCTCATCCGGATATAACCAAATAAAGATGGCCCCAATATGAAAGAAACACTACTTTTAGAACTGATGAAAATATATTACTATAAGGTCATGCCTTTAAAATGCGGTGCTACATACCAAGGCTATGACTGAATCTTCAATGAACTCATTTACCATCAAGTCGGTCGATGATCTCATGGTCAAAAGTAGAGAAAAGAAAGACCATCCCTTTGACTTGAGAGTAGTTTTCAAATAGTTATAATAATTTAACCTCAAAATGAACCCCCTGAAATGTGCATTCAAAGTAGCTTCAAGGAAATTCCTTGGGTTTATTATCCGACACCAGGAAATTGAAATCGATCCAAAGAATATCAAGGTGATATTAGAAATGCCGCACCCTAAAAGTTTAACTCAACTTAGATCATTCTAAGGGTAGTTGGCATATCTAAGATGCATTATATCTAACTTATCAGGAAGATGACAGACATTCTCTGCACTTGTCAAAAAAGATACAAAGTTTAAGTGGTATGACAAGTGTGAGCCTACCTTCGAAGACATCAAGCATTACCTGATGGTGCCATCGGTTCTAGTAGCCCCTATCTCGGGCAAGCCGCTTATACTTTACACTATTGCGTTAGATGACTCCGTTGGTGATTTGTTGGCCTAAGCCAATGATGAAGGGAAGGAAAATATACACTACTACCTCAACCGTTGTCTAATCCCTACTGAGGCTAATTATCGACCCATTGAGAAGAATTGCCTAGCTTTAATATTTGCATCCCAAAAACTACAACACTACATGCTTTCTCATAAGGTGAGCTTAATCTCAAAGATCAATCCACTATAGTATCCATTGACACGTCCGATGCTATCTGGATGGTTAGAACTACAATCCATGAGCCTCTCATAATTTGACATTACCTTCTTAAACTTTCGTGCGATCAAAGGATAATGTTAGTAGATTTCTTAGTAGCACACCCAGTTCATGCTGACTCTTCACTTAGAGATGATCTCCCTGATGAACAAATCATGAACTTAGGGGATACTAGCATTCACCGTTGTGAGATGTACTTTGATGGTGCGGCTTGCTCTCAAAGAGGAGAAGAACCATAATCTCCTATTCCAGGAAAGGCAGGGAAATAGTTCTCTTAACTCTAGACATCGATGTGATGAGATTCTCATATTATTTGTCCAATCCTTGCACTAATAATGAAGCCAAATATGAGGCTTTGATTACTAGTTTAGAGTTACCCATTACCTGTTACTCTAAGCATCTAGAAAATCAACATCTTTGAGAATTCTTAGCTAGTTATCAACCAAATTGCTAGGTCCTATAAAGTTATAAAGCCCAAGCTCCATCACTACCATAAGTGCACCATGGAGCTGTTGGCCCAAATCCTAGAGGTTACCATCTATAAGATTCCTCGAGGAGAGAATGCTATAATGTATGCTTTTCCAAGCTTGCCAAGGAGTTGGCATGTCTGGAGGATGAGTCCATATCAATAAAGATTCAAAATAGACAAGTCTTATCCCTTATTGATACTGAACTCATCAAAAAGTACTCTCTTGAAGGGGAAGTTGCCATTGCCAAGAAGGATGGGAGTTAAATTGGAGGCAACCTTTCATGGATTACCTAAATAAAGGTAAACTACCTCAAGAGAAGTCCTAAGCCTAGCAGATGAAGCAGAGAGCACTTTCCTATGCTCTTGTGGATGGTGTCTTGTACCAACGGACTCTCAATCATATGTGGTTACATTATTTAGACAAGCATGAAGCTTGTATGATCATGACTAAGGTACACTAAGGATTATTTGGAGCCAACCAATCCAGTCTAAAGATGAAAGCCAAGCTCAAGAGTCTAGGATAGTACTGGCCATCGATGATCAAAGATTGCATGGATCTGTAGGATGCCACCAATGTCAAATACACGGGTGTGGTCCTACACTAACTACCCATCATTCTACGTCCTACATTGGCCTCATGGCCATTCGAGTGTTGGGGTACCGACATAGTGGGTCCGATTGATCCTCCTTCTTCCAAGGGTCATTAGTTCATCTTAGCTACTACTGACTACTTTTCCAAATGGGCAAAGGTGATTCTACTCAGAGAGGTCATAGCTCAGTATGTGCTCCAATTTATTAGGAACCATATCGTATATATGTTTGGAGTGCCTCTATGAATTATATCTAATAATGGTACTACATTCAAGAGCACCAAGATCAATAACTTTTCCCAGAGATATAGCATAGATTGGAGATATTCTACCATCAACTACCCAAGGGAAAATTGGTTAGCAGAAGCCTTCAACAAAACTCTCATTTAAATAGTAAAGAAGACACTTGATAATAGCGATAGTGGCATGGGTAGTTGAAGCCTTGTGGGCCTACCCACCACATATAGAACACCAACTCAAATCTTTTCTTCTTAGTGTATGGGTCTGAAGATGTTCTACCATTAGAAGTTCAACAACCATCACAAAGGATAGCTGTGGGTAGCAAAACCACAATAGAGCAGAATGCCAAGTTGCCATCAGAAGAGCTTAAAGGTTTGAAGGAGAGACGCCTGCAGGCATGAAAAAACCTTGAGTTGTACGAAGCTAAGTAATTCAAGCTCATAACAAGTTGGTCCATCCTAGAGTTTTTTCAAGTAGGAGAGCTTATTTTAGTTCTAATAAGACCAACTATTGGCCGTTGTAAGATGGGAGGCAAGTTTGAACCCACTTGGGAAGACCCTTTTTCCATAGAGAAGGACTACCAGAGAGGATCTTATCAGCTTATTATTCATAAGGGAGGGTGCCCAATGCTTCCAATCAATGGGCTCTACTTAAAAAAATATTATAAGTCATATTTGAAAATAATTATCATCAATGAAAATTCAATTTCTAATTCAATCTTTTCCATGTTGAAAGTATTCTTATTTATGAATCTGCCATGATGTGTTTAGGGTAGGTGTAAGGAACCCGAAGCCCCTATCCTTCATCATCACAACATAAAAAACTACACACAAACATATAAAAACAAAAGAAATATCTTTTTGTCTTGGGCTACTCAAGTTAAGATAAGCCCCAAAGGACACTCACGACGCTCTAGGTCGTGAGTCTACTAATGTGTCAACCTAATGGTCTTCTTGCTTTGGAGGATGTTAATCTTCTATGCTTTCCTTTCTTACTTGGCCACTACACATTGATGAGCTCCTTGTTAGTTTGGTAGGCCTTACTGTGTGGCCAATAAGCTACCTCATGTTAGCTTCATTAAGAGGATGTGAGTCTACTATGTTTTCTTCATGGATTGGCCTCCATGCACTGACTGGGTTAAGTATATTTAAGGTTTAAGATAATTTAGCTAGCAGTTCCTTCCTTCCTAACTGCTTCAAGTCTGGGTCCAGTCTTTCCTCTGGGCTCCCTGCTGTGTAGTGGCTCTAGTTCAGATAGCATCTATCCCACCAATGACAGACTATCCCAATGATCAGTTCCACTTGGAAAGTTTTAAGCCTACACGCTTTCTTTCCAGATTGATCATTGCACACTGACAGGCACCTTAGGTTGGTTGGTTCTCACTATGCTGATGGATACACCACTCATGCTAATGGATACACTTTAGGCTGGTTGGTTCTCGCACCTTAGGATACACCACTCATGGCAGATGTAAGTCTGCTACACTTTGACCTTGAGTTGGCCATCGTACACTTAGAAGATTTATTTTCTAGGGATTAGGATAACTCCCCTAGCAGCACCTCCCCTGTGGCACTATATTTGGATCATGTCCTTTGTGACCCCATTTAGACACTACCCAAGTTACAATCAGATTAGATAGTTCCCCTTTCTAATATCCACCCCTGTGATTGGAGAGTCCATCTTATAGATGTGCAGATTCTCCCTCAGTCCAGTAAATCTAAGATAGGTCAAGGCTGACATAGCCCTTTCTTAGTGTGGTCCCTCGCACACCAATAGGGTCCACGCAAAGATATAAACAAAAATATATATTCACTTGTGGATTAGGAGAACACCCTTTCTGGCACCTTTTCCCAAGGAGACATCTTATCTTGGGTATGTCAAAAACTCCCTATAGGAATCACTTGACTACGAGTTGATATCACCCCAGATTCACTCAAGAGTCACCCCAAATCAAGTTTGATTTGTTATGCTACCAACAGGTCAACCTAGCAGTTGTTCTCTACTTTAGAAGGTGTAAGTCTACTATGCCTTCTTCCTAGCACAGCCATTGCATACCGAAAGGTAACCCCTTAGTTGGCTAACTCTACCCCACGACCAGTAGACGATCCCTTTAGATTTGTAAATCTAAGATGGGACAACTCTAATATAGCTCCTTCTCAGTGGATCCATCGCACAACAACATGGTCCATAAAATAAATCTATCAAATTTGACCGAGCTCACATCCCTAATGGATATGCCCTCAATTAGAAATCAAACTAAACCAAACAACCCATATCAAATCACATGAAATTAAAATAAAATTAATCCTGACTATTTTTTGAGTTGACATAAGTCCCTAGTGGCATTCACTCAATAGTCAGCCTCAGTCAGGTTCTATTTGTTGTGCATCCAACATGTCACCCTAGTGGTTGTTCCTCACTTTGGAAGATGTATGCTATGCCTTCTTCTTCTATCACAATTGCACATCTAAAAGGCAACCCTTAGGTTGGCTAGCTCTACCCACATGAGACTATCCCTTTGGATTTGTAAACTGAGGCATGGTCGATATAGCCCTTCTTAATGAGTTCATCACACACTGACAGGGTCCATACATTAACTCATATTAAATTAAACCCAATCTAATTTTCTTGAGTGGAGTTAAATCACACCCTTCTCCTAGTGGATCCCCAAATCATATATAAATAAATTAAGCAAACAAATCAAATTCAAAACCAACCTCCCCAGTGGAGCCAAATTAAACCAACCCTCCAGTAGAGTCTAAATCAAAGAAATCCAACCAAACTCTTATTCCCAATGGATACATCCCCAAAAAAAATCTATGAAATCAAACTCAAATGCCAATCCCCAATGGATAGCCTGAACCTACTTCCCTAGTGGAAGGTTCATATACCCGATCCCTAGAGAACTCGAGCCCATATCTCTAGTAGATATGCCTCCACATCAATTAAAATAAAATTAATTAAAGTCTATTCAATATTAATCTCCTGTGGATTATATATTCTTATCCCCAGTAGATCTTTCCAAAAATCATATAATCAAATCAAATTCAAATCTTATCCCCAATAGATTTTCTTCTTCTATGCCCTCAATATAGACCCCTCACATGTCATGTCCAATGCATGTGTGATCCCCTAGTGGATCTCCCTCCATGTCCCTAACATGGAATTCTCATCAAATCTTATTTCTTCTCTTATGCACACCTTTAGTACTTCAACCAAAAGCCTAACAATGTATTCATTGAAATTACATCATCTTAATATTATAATCAACATTTTATGATTTCTGATGGTGCAAGCTCAAACTAACTATACAATATCATGCTAAACATATTGTAGTGTGAAATAAAACACTATATTATATTATAATATATGATGTTATATTATAATTTGTTATAATAAAATTTATTGCCTAACATTACAGCTCATCAGAATCACTTAAAAGGAACAAATAACAAATTATCCTCAAAATATGAATAATGTTCATTTTGGATGTAAAATTATTATTGTTCATTTAAAAATGGTACAAAATAGCATAATTTTGGTGTTGCTTTTTGGTGCGTGCCTTGAATTTGGCAAAATTCTTCCATCTCAACCTTCAAATTATCTTTTTTGTGAGTTTTGACCCAATGTATTATAACAAAAGTAAAACATACTAAAATGTACAATAATATTAATATTAACATACAATATATATATATATATATATATATGTGTGTGTGTGTTGTGTGTGTGTGTGTGTGTGTGATGTGTTATGTGTGTGAATTTATATTTTTATATACATTATATTTTAATATGCTTTCATATAATATATTGTCTTACATTACACCTTAAAATGAATCACTTTAAGCAAAAAAAATTATAAAATTTGGTTGAGAAATGAACATTTATTTTGAATGCAAAATTCGATTCTTTTGATGACATGACACACCATAGCACACCCCTAATGATGTTCCCTAAAGCTTAATTTAAATTTGGCCAAATCCCATCATCCTAGTCTATAAATCAGTATTTTTATGAATTATACCAGTACAAACTCTACTACACAATACTATAACAAACTAAAATTTGCTAAATAATAAGTAGTAATACACAATAGTATGCTACAATGCATGATGCTACACTATGTTATGGCATCCTATATTATAATACACTATAACAAATTATATTGTATTATATTTCATATCACATCACAAGGGATTGCTTAAGATAAATAATCATAAAATTAATCTAAAAAATAAAAAACTATATATTTTAGTAGTATCACTTACATATGTTAGATTGAAATAATATATTATGATGCCATGCTCTACCTATTATGAATTTAGCCAAATTCCACCATTTTAATGTCCAAATTGACATTTTTATAAATAATGCTAGTGTAAGCTCAACTAAAAGATTAAAAGAATTTAAAATGCGCAGAATAATATATTATGATATATGATGCTATACTATGCTACAACATATAATATTTATTTTGAACATAAAATCGTACTTTTTATGCTACAAGTGGAGTAGCACACCTTTGGTACTATAACCTAATTCCCACTTCAAGTTTAACAAATTTCATCAAATGATCTATTAAATCAATATTTTTATGATTTATATTAATATAGACTATAGGGAACAATACTATAATATACTAAAACATTTCAAAACATCTTATAACATCCAAAAACACTTCACTACATGCTTAAATATATGATGCAACATTATACTATAATATATGGTATGGTATTATAATATGATTTAGGGTTTATGGTATTCAAATCTCAAATAATCAAGGAAAGTCTCTTTATGACATTTTCTTTAGCTACCATAACTATGTTAGGATTAGGTCAAAGATATATACCAATGACTTTATTCAAGGTTTAAGGTTTAGGTTGGGTTTAGTTTAGCTTTTAGAGTTTATGGTTTCATAGTTTAGTTTAAGGTTTATGGTTTGGATTTATGGTTTTAGGTTTACCATAGTTTTAATTTAGGTTTATGTTTTAGGGTAGTTGGGTTTAGGTTAGGGTTTTGGTTTTTTTGGTTTTGGGTTTGTGGTTTAGGTTTTAGGTTTAGGTTTAGGGTTTAGTGTTTAGGGTTTATTTAGGGTTTGCATTGATTTTAGGTTTAGGGTTTGTTTTAGTTTAGGGTTTAAGGTTTAGGGTTTAGTATTTAAGTTTGTTTAAGAGGGAATAAATATCAATATTCTTCTTTGATTTCATCAACCGAGCACCAAGTTTTCTAAGACACATAGTTGACATAGATAAAATGAGCCCATACAACAAATCAAAATTCTAGATAAAGAACCAATCATCTTTCTTCTCAAGATTCTAATCAACCACCCCGCCTAGTAATGAGATCTGCCCACATATCATCTGTCCTCCGCCACCACCATAGCTATAATCCGTCCTCCTCCTCCATAACCACCACTACTGACCACCACCTATATCCACCAAGATCCATATCCCCTATAACCCACAATCTTAGCCTCCGCCTCCCTCCAGATCTAAACTGAGACTATTTGAAGGTGATGTTTCTACCATCAAGGTTCTGCCTATTCTTAGGATTTAGGATTAGTTTAGGTTTTAAAGTCTAAGGTTAGTTTAAGATTTATGGTTTAAGGTTAGTTTAGGGTTTAGGGTTAAGGGTTTATGGTTTAGGGTTTGGTTTCCTAGGGTCAAGCTTTAGGGTTTAGGTTTAGGGTTTAGGGTTTAGGTTTAGGGAGGGTTGGTTTAGGTTTAAAGTAGTGTTTAGGTTTGGGTTTAGGTTTTGGGTTTAGGGTCATTGTGGGTTTAGGGTTTATTTATTTTCATTTTTTTATTTAGATAACAAACGGCAGGTTTATGGTTTAGGTTTAGGTTTGAGTAGGGTTTAGGGTTTGTTAATTTAGGTTTAGGCTTTAGAGTTCTTTTATTTGGTTTTATTTGTTTTTGTTTTTTTTATATTTTTAAAACTAAGTAACCCGATAAGTTTAGGTTTATTTAGTTTTTTTTAGTTTATTTTATTTATTATTTTTATTTGGGTTTATTTTTATTTTTATTTAGTTTAGTTTATTTATTTTATGTTTATTTTTAGTTTATTTTTTAGTTTAGGAGTAGGTTTAGGTTTATTTTTTAGTTTAATTTTATTTTTATTTTATTTTTTAGGTTTATGTTTTATTTTTTATTTTTAGGTTTAGGTTTAGAGACTTAGAAGAGTTAGCCATAGGAATAGGTCATGCCTTAGGGGTGTTAGGAAAATTTGCCTACCCCTTGCTTGAACCATTCACCTCTTCCTTCAAGTCAAACTCAAATCAATCTCATTTGATTTTCTCCAAACTCAAATCAATGCCACATGATTGAAATTCATGATTGAAATCCATAATTGAAGTCCATGATTGAAATCCATGATTGAAGTCCATAATTGAAATCCATGATTGAAACCCATGAATGATATTTCAAACTCCAAAATCTTAGGTCTTTAGTTCCTCTTAAAAGGCTTAGCCTAGATCATGATCAAATCATTCCAAATTCATGAAATTTTCTCTATATTCACATATATAAATGAAATATAAATATAAACCAATCAAATCTAAATCCAAAATTCAAATCCTACAAAAAAATTTTCTAAGTCCTTTAAATTCTCTTAAAGGACTTACAAAATCATGATCAAATCAATTCAAACTCATGAAATTTTCACGACATTTATATTCTCATTTATATTCACATATAAATGAAATATAAATATAAATTAATCAAACTAAACTCAAAAATCAAATCCAAAACTCCAAAATTTCCTAAGTCCTTTAAACTTCCTCTTAAAGACTTAGCCTAAATCATGATCAAATCAAATAAAATCTTTGAAATTTTCTCATAAATCATTTATATCCTCATTTATATTCACATATATAAAGAAAATATAAATATAAATAAATCAAATCTAAATCCAAAATTCAAATCCCTACTCCAAAATTTTCTAAGTCCTTTAAATTCCCTCTTAAAGGACTCATCCAAAATCAGTTTCAAATCAAGCCAATCTCTTGATCTTCCTTCATGATTCAATCAATCTTACAATCATGAATCCAAATATAATTACAAACTTCAATCACTAAATCAAAACTCAATTCAAAAATCAAGCCAAGTCCATTCATATTCTTCCTTTGAATATGAAATTATCAAATGAATCAAAACCCATTTGACTTCAAACTACTTGCAAATGGATTTATATTTCAATCATAAGTCCATATACAAGTTCAATCAAACTCAAATAAAAGCTTTGATCAAGCCATTTGACCCACTTAGCTCACTTGATCCAAAGTGACCTAAAGTACCCTTATGAGTCAAATTCTAATCTAACCAAATTGGATAGAACTCACCTATGCCTCTCATCATGATCAACAATCATCATGTGATGATCAATCACCCAAATTGGGTCAAACCAAGTCAAACTTAAGGGCTAACCAAGTGAACACTTAGCCAAAATGAAACCTAATATAGCAAATGGGTTTTGATTCATTGATCTAAGTTCATTTCTGACCAATGTTTGAACTTGACCAAGTCAACATTTGAGCATAACCTAGCCCAATTGGCCACTTGACCCAAGTTGACCCAACTTGACCTAAAAAGTCAAAATGTGTCAAAACTTGAGCTAAGCCAAATTGATTGAAACCAATGGGTCAAGTTCATTCCAAATCACTTGTTGAACTTGACCAAAGCCTCAATAGGCCAACTAGACCTAACCTAGCCCAATCGACCTTGAACCCAACTTTACCTAAAGGGTCATGCTGAGCCAAATTCAAACTTAACCAAAATTAATTAGAATCAAAGATACCAATCCACTTCATATGACTAACCAAACCTAAAACTACCGATGGCCTAGCTCAAATAGGTCAAATGGGTCAAATTGGTCAACCTGATCGATTTGACCTAAATGAAGTCATATGAAGCAAATTCAAACCTAAACCAAATTGAATCAAACCAAAGCCAACAAAAAATTTAAAATGGTCATATGAACTTGACCCAACCCTTGGTTTGACCCAATTTGATCAATTGGTCAACTTGACATAAGTTGACCCATTTTGACCTAAATGGGTCAACATGAGCCAAACCATACCTAATGAACTCCAAATCTAATGAAACTTGGCCAAACTTATTTTCTCAACATACCCAACATATCCAAATTCAAAAAATAGCCAAATGACCATTTTAGCCTTAGACCATAGAACAAATTTTGGTCAAATCCATGGGGAATTTGGTCAATTCCTCTTCATACCTACTTAATACTTTCTTAATAGATCAATTAGACCTACTGGAGGGTGGTGCACCCAACCCAATGGGTTTGGGTCAGCCCAAATTCACCCGAGGCCAAAACTAAGCACATGGCTCAAATTGTCCATATATGAATCATGTTCCCACTTAATTTAAAGCACATGGGAGGTTACCACTCCACTCCCTAGCTCAAACCGACCATGTGCAAGCTTCTAACAGACCAAACAACCTAATGCCTAAGGTCAATTGTATCAAAATGACAAGTAGAGCTTCGGTCATCTGATTTCCTAAGAGGGAGATATACTCCCCCTAATCCACTCTAATTCTAACAAAGGCTAATTTGATTGAATGTTAGAGAGTCATAGAAATCATTCTTGAGTGATCCTATGCTCTAAAAGGAATTTGAATTTTCATTCTCAATTTTCCTCAAGTGAAAATAGGGAGGTCCATTGATTTGAAAACTTCCACTACACCAATTCAACCAAATTCTCTTGCACACTCCACCGGAGGGCCAAGTTGAGCTTGCCCAAGCTCTCTCTCTCAAGTTCCAAAGGCAAGGGAGATCTATTTCCATCAAAGCCACAAGGAAGAAGGAGGGGTCCATAGAGCTATCCACTTAACATTAGAAGCTAAAACTTTCACCACAGCTTCGTCTTAACCAGACGAAGTTCCTCCAAAGGAATCTAGCATTGGTGATCACCTTCACCAAGGTTAGACATTTTTTGATCATGAAACGCAATGTGTGTTGGTCCTTTATGAAATAAATTTTAATGGCATGAGATTTCAACAGTTAGATGTGATTACCATTAGGGTTAGATGGTGTGTGCAAAGATTCATACCAATCTGAACTCATTTGAACTCAAATAAAAGCCTAGAACATGGATGATCCCCATGGATCACAGGTTTTGGCAGGGATAGTTCTCTGGCCATATATCCACACATTTTGGATGGACGGCCGAGATTAAATGCACATTTTATATCTGATTTTATCCTTTAAGACCTCAAATTAAATCCTAGCCATTCGATCCTTGATCGAATGGATACAAAAGCGCATAACACCTCCACCACACGGCTCTATGATGTGATGCTTAAGTTAATACTCAATGCTCGACGCATGGAAAGTGCATCTGAGTCAGCTGTTGCGTGGCACACCGATTGATTAAGGGATTAATTAGTGTTTATTTAATTCTAATTAATGCTCTAAATTTCAAAAATTCATATCTCTATAAAGAAATATCAAAAAATTATATGATAAATTGCCACTAAAAGATAATTCAATATAAAATATTATAAAATTTGTTTTAATAGATTTTGAATTGTATCTTTCTCTAATTTTGGATTTTAGTGGAAATCATAATTTGCTAATTACTCCTTAATTAATCCACTAATTAATTTTAAACTTCTTGAGTATATTTTGGGGTATGAATTTTGCCTCCCCTAATTTTCTTGGGATTTATTGGTGGCTTAATTAAGGGAATTTCTAACTCATTTCCTAATTACCCCCTTTATGTAATTAAGGATAATTAAGGGTTTGATTAGTGTTTTAATCCCTCATTGAAGTTGATTAAGGTCTGATTCAATAAATAGAGGTTTAGGAAATTTGGGGCATTTCCAAGTTATTCAAACCCCCTCTTCTCTCTTAATCCTCTCTTAATTAAGGGCTAATTCATTAATTACCCTCTTAATTAATTTATTGAAATTCTAAAACCTTCCAGAACTTAATTAATCTACTTTGGGTAGATTCTTAGGTGTCCAAGAGCCTAAGTTCCATTAAGAAAATCAAAACCCAACTCATGTGTGTGAGGGGTGTTTTGAAATTACATAAGTTAAACCCCTTAGCTAAATTAACCATTAATCATGAGCCAAATTGCATTAGGCCCTTTTATTCCTAAGTGCATTACAAATTTAAATTCATTGTGAGGTTTTATGTCATCTCATTATCCCATAATTATTTGGTTAACTATGCTAAGGTGGTATAGTTAAGGATTAATTAACATGTTTAATTCATGCCTTAACCTAATCAAAATCTAAAATGAATCTAATCATATAAAAATTAAACAAAAATGTCAAACACATGTGGGAATGGGTTAGAAACAGCAAACTCAACTCATATTTTCAAAATTAAGTCAAATTCAAAATCAAATAAAGATAGTACTAAATAAACTTTGATTTACTTTAAGATTTCTTATTTCAGAAGATTTCCTTTAGGATATAATTGAAGTGAATGTGTTTACATGATTTCATTACTTTAGTTCTTCCCCAACATGTTAAATATGTATGTCATGTGGTTTCATACATCCATGCTTTTCCAAAATCAAATTTAAAATGAAAATGTTTCCTTTATGCCAAAATTGCATGTGTTGGCTAAAGTAAAAAATATGAGTGACTATTATCGCTATTAAATTCAAATTATTTTCAAAATATATGAATCAATTATCAAAACTTAAAGTGTGTTACTTATATCTTAATTATAAGTTTGCATGTGAGTAAAATATAAAGATGTGCTTAATGTAGGTCTTCCTTCTCTTCTCTTTTAGTATAGTTTTGAATAGGATTTGGCAAGGCATTTGGTTCATTTGAAAAGAACCTAACACTTGCCTAATTCTATATCCTATTCATTCTTATACTATCACTTAAGAAGGATTCCTATGCTTGCACGTATAAATTGCATAAACAAAAATAAATCAACTAACACCAACTTTTGCATTCTTTCTTTTCCATTCATTTTTTTGTACGCATGCTTGTATTGAAGGAAAGTGGTATATTAGTCTGGATAACCTTGAGGTTACGAGGCTTTAAGTAGCCCTAAGTAGGTCTTGTAACTTACACCTCTGGTTAACAATGGCGTCATACTCACTTATGCCTTTCATACATTCATGTATGCATGTGAAAGTTGGATAAGAAACCCCTTTGCTACTTAATGAAAATCATGCATCATAAATTTTCAAATTCTCTTAAATGAATTGCTTAGCATGCATCATAAAGTGTGTTAAACATTCTCATTTGTATGTATAGATATTCTTAGGACTCATTCATATGCATGTTACACATGTTGGGAGAGAAATGAAGTAATGTATGTTTTGTGAACTTAGTTCATTTTACTTAATCTTAAAATGCATTTCTTTTTTAAATAGGTTTGTTTAGAGTTTATCTAAACTTAGGATTAATTAAAACAATTAATTAAAAAATTTACTAAACAAAAATCAAAATATCAATCTACCTAAGAAATTACTTAGGTTTGGGAAGGAAAGAGAAGTTCTCTTCTCTTTCCCTCTCTTCATAACTTAGTAATTAATTGTAGAATTCACTTGAACCTAATTGAAACATGAAATAAAATCAACCAAAAATAACTTAATAACTTGAATGAAACTTTCCTCTAAGTTGAACATGCTTCACACTTAGAAAATTCTAACTTAAAGCCATAGCTAAGCATACCACACAAACTTCCAAAGCACACATTAGGCTAAGTTACCACTTTTAGCTTTAGGTTAGGGCAGTGCATGGTTTGATGCTTACTTTTATTTTCTGATATATATTTTAATCTGGATGTTAGGATGTATGTGCATAGAATGAATGGTAAGATGATCTTAGTCTAAGCATTATTTTTTGCAGGAGATTATGCCTAAGGGGCGCTGTAATAAATAAAAATATAAATACTTTTTACTATGTAGGTGCTTATACCCCTAAACATAATCCAATGGGCCAAGTAGAATTTGTCACCCATGTGTGAGGTGATAAGTCCAATATACATGCTTAGGATTTGGTGGTTTTTTTAACTAACCTTTATTTTGCAGGTGTTAGCTAAATTTGCATTTCCTTTTCATGTAAATTTTGCAATTAGGATTTTGGAGTGATTGCTATAGGGATTAGGATGAACATTGGTCTTAAGATCTCATATTATGCACCATGTGAAGCCATTGGAGCACCCACCTTCCAAACATCTAGAAGAAGGAACCAAAGAAGAAGGAACCAAAGAAGATAGAAGAAAAGAAGAATAAAGAGGAAAAGAAGAATTAAGAAATGAAGCTTGAAGACCCCCATAACAATGAGTTCCTCGCTTAATTGTATGTAATTCATTTATAATCTAGGTTGTATAAAGGTAGAGCTTAGCTACTCAAATTGTTTTTGGGTTTCTGCAGTGGTACCCGACCAAAAAGGCCTCTTATTCTTTTGCGATTAGCTTTATAAATTGATTGTTGATTTGTTTATCTTGTGCATTAAGTGGCATCCTTTTCCTAGTTTCTTCCTTGCTTTATGTATGGCCTGAATGTGGATTAGGCTCTTAGGGAAAAATAAATCTTCTACCAAATCTAACAACTCAAAATTAAAAATAAAGAACTCATAACCTCACCTAAAGCTTAGGCTAAAATCAAGATAAAAGAATTAACAACCCCTTAGCTGGATGAGTACTTCTTTTATAAGATCATGAACAAATGCATATTGTTTTTACTCTTTATTGGAGGGCTTCCACCTTTGCCAGAGAAACTTGGCTTTACCTTTGAGAGCCATGGTGAACACCTCCTCCTTCTTTTGGCCAATAAACTTATTTCTCATGCATTAGGCATATGAATCATGTTAGCTCGAGTCAAAATAATTGTCCAAAAGTAAAATTAAAATGAAATCTGAATTGCATTAGATTTAGGTCATTTGGAACACACCTTTACATGATCCAGTCTCTTTAGGGAGTGAGTTTAAAGACTTAGTCTCTTTCTAAAAAAACAACAGCCTAGTTATCTTGCATTAAGCATAATGACTTGCCTACATGTATTTAAAATTGTAGGAGGAGTTAGTTGACAGCCACCCCTAGGAGGTTGTAAGTCCAAGCTGTCGGGTGATTTGTCCTCTCTTGTGGAGCAAACCAAATACCCATTTTTGCCTTAGATTTAGGTTATGCTTTTGGCCCTTGTCAAAGCTCCTTAGATTTAGGGTTTGAGGTTCCTTCTCCCCTTTGGGGACCATAAGCATAATTCCTCACCTCTTAGGCATTTCCTTAATCTTATGTTAAGAAATAATAAGTCCTAAATTTCAAAAATGTAATGCCCAACTATAAGATAGTTTGAGATGCTAGATGTACTTCGTTCCAGTTTACGTATTTATTGGCCTAGTAACTCCCTCTCTTTGATCAATCTCATTTAATCTTCCAAAATAAACTAATAAATTGATAGTCCTAACTATTAAAATCTTTGGAGATAATGATCATTTACCTTAATCAAGAGTATTCCTAAGCGATCCCGTTCCTTAGGATGTAATTAACAATGGGGGCTTGCTCCTGTATGGAACTTAATGAATCCGATTTAAAATAAACCATACTTTACTTTTCCATGTAAAGTAGGGGAAGAATCTTTGGTACATATGCAAACCCATTATCCTTAGGAGTCCTTATTCTGGTGATTAGTTCCATTGTAGGTTGGTGACTTCTATCTCTCAAGATAGTACACCTCTCCTTAATGTCGTACCCGACCACCTTAATAAGAACATTTGTGGATCTATGTGTTACCCCAACAAGGGGTAATATATATTTTTATGTATTTCTATTTTCATTTATCCTTTATTTTTGAAAGGGAAGGGGATAGATGAAGGCAAAAATATGTAAAGAAGAATATTTTTCACCATAGATTTTTCTAGTGACTCCACTGGGGATGGTTCCTCTCTCCATCTTTGGTAAATGATCGTTGTGTTCAAGTATCAATAATGGGTTTGTACTTTGGTATGAATTCGACTGTCTTTCTTTCTATTGGCACAGCTTATTTCATTCTTAAGTTGAGTTAGCCAACATCTTTAGGTTTTAGGACCTCACCTCGTGTTGGTCTTAAAAGTCCCATTGGGTTCTCCAATGGGTAAAAATAAAAAGATCTAAATAAAAAGAAAATATTTAAAGACTTTCTCCTTATCATTTTTATGATAAAGAAAAAGGTACATTTTAAAATAATAAAGAAAAAATAAATTTTTCATAAGAACCTTGATTTTAAAAAAGAATTCTTTCAAAAAATGCACATAATAAGATATTTTTCACATAATTTTTAATCACCCTCATTTAATAATTCTCATAGGAATGTCACCCCTTTCAAAGGTAGTGATAGTTAGGAGTGTGTCTCCTCTAGTGAGTACAGTCCTCATAGGATTGACTCTCTAATAGTAGGCAAGGTCTGGTGCCTCTCAGTGCATGACAGTGATCACACCAGTCAGTCAAGATAATTTGTTCTTGTTCAGATTGTTCATTCTCGCGAGGAGATAGTAGCACATTATCTTGTAGAGAAGAAGAAGATTCTGGGTTATAATTGGCCAGATGAGGAGAAGGTCATCTTCGATCCTAATGAAATTGACTTATTGGGAGACACAACTGGAGTTTGTATGGTATATACCAGAGGATCTCTCTCCTCAGAGCATCCATGGAAGGTGATGAGGTTGATCAGAAGACACAACCCAATCACCACCTCGATATTAGTTGAAACAAAAGATGAGATAGATAGATGACACACATTGAGGACTTGTAAGCAGTAGTTTCAATACTTCCAAAATAAACCCTAGTAGTACATCCTACTACAGTTGACATTAGTCATCCAGAGTTAGTGCATGACTTGGACCCAGCCAAGACCTTACCTCCTGTTGAGCAAGGTAGCACTAGCATGTATAGGAAGGTAGTGGAAAGTACCTCCATGCAAAAAAAGACATCATATCCATGGTTGACCAGCAAGTGAAGGAAGCATTGGCTCAAGCCCGGGGAGGATCATCGGTTCCAAAGAGTAGACCCTACCCAGAGGAATTCGATTCAATCCAATATCCCAAAGGTTTCATGTCACCTTCCTTCAAAATTTTTGATGGTAGTGGAAACCTAAGGCTGCATATAGCACACTTCAGGGCCAATTGTTGCAATGTTGGTGGCAGCGATGCTTTGCTATTCTGCCTCTTCGTTAGTAGCCAAGTAGGGATTGCTTTTGATTGGTATGCTAGACAGTGCAATGGTTCAATAAAGACATTTGTTGAGTTAGAGCAACTCTTTATATAGAGGTTTGCTGGAGCTTAGCAAAGGATTATTGCAGGTGATCTCGTTGTAGCACAATAGCACCAAGGTGAGTCCCTTATTGATTATATTCTCCGATGACGTAACTTGATTATGAAATGTGAGCCGTAACTGTCTAAGCATCATGCCATTGAGATTCTTCTAAAGAATATCCATGGCCAGATCGCCTTCATGCTTAAGGGCTCCATTATCAAAACATTTGAGAAGCTAATCGACAAGGTGGCTAGTCTACAAGGAGAGGCCAAATAGTTGCCTTTTCAAGACCAATTGCCAAAAGCAAAGACACAAAAGGTCTATGAGAAGAAGCTGAGAGTAGTGATAGTGGTAGATAAAGGAAAGCTAGAGATTAGTCAGACCATGACCTCGGAACCTCCACCTCCTTTACCACCAGAGGCTCGGCATCCACAACCCTGCCAACATCGCCTCCTCCTATACCACTAGTATGACACATACCCGCCAGTAGCTATGATCACACTCTTTTAGATAAACTTAAAACCTTATTCATTTAAGAGGTCAAAAGATCTTTAAGAATCTCTTAAAGAAGCCTGATTTTCAACTACATGAGCCTAGGAGACCAGAGGAAGACATGATCCTAACTTTTGCCCCAACCACCGTATGCTAGGCCATGTTTTGGAGAATTGCTTCACATTTAAAGACTAGCTTGAACATAGCTTCAAGACAAGTATTGTAGTTATCCCAAAGGAATACCTTGTGGAACAACCATCTAGATCCATCAGAGTAATCCTTGGGGATACATGTGATCCTTCCAAAACTAAAGAAGGTTGGGATATTTCTTTATCCAAAACCTCTAAGATCATCCATAAGATCAAGAAACTTTCCTTGCGGTGCAGTTCAAACCTCCAACATCAAAGAAGGTTCAAGTTTTAGTGCCAACTCAAGAAAGGGGAGCTCGGCTAGTGATAGTAGCGTCCTGAGATAGGACATTAGCGCAATCACTAACTAAGTCTAGCCTCCAGCCTATAGTTACATCTTCCACACTGGCATCTTCCTGCACTTTAACTAGTTCTTCTTCTTCTACTAGTAGAACTCTTGTATCGACAAATAAGGGCATCAAATCCCTTACCCCACTCACTTTACTTGATTTTTACTTTATACCTCCAAATAAATCCAAGAAATTGAAGAATAAAGCTAGTTTAAATTACATCTGTGTTCCTTCTGATGGGTTGTCTTCTTCTATTCATAATGATAACTCTTCAAGTCAAAATAACTATAATAATTC
Organism: Cymbidium sinense; assembly: GCA_021442155.1. NCBI lineage: Eukaryota > Viridiplantae > Streptophyta > Magnoliopsida > Asparagales > Orchidaceae > Cymbidium > Cymbidium sinense. The sequence goes on from CM038215.1 coordinate 185,894,008, forward strand.
TGATCTTTCTTTTTTTGATTCAGAGTTGGACTTTCTTACTCTGAATACTACGAGTTCACCTCTTGAGATAGATTTGGAATCATCTAATTTTGAGGGTCTCATAGAAGAAGTTATATGTGAACCTGATGTGTAAGTAGAACCTTCTATTACCTACCACAAGAGATCATCAAAGTCAACCTCTGTAGTGTCAAGGTTCTACCTCCTAGGGCAACACCTCAAGATAGAGGGAAACAAGTCATTGGTACAGAGGATCGAGAAGCCCCTCCACAAGATGCTACACCCTTGGATATGCTTATGGAGGACCATGCCATTATGGACTACAATGTCCTCTCTCATCTAAGAAAGTTGCCATCAAAGCTAAGCATATATTCTTCCCTTATCTTATCTAAGGAGATGAGGGAATCATTAATCAAGGCTCTCCTTGATCTTAAAATATGCTTAGCTCAGCTAACCATTATAGGTGAGGAGGCACATTATAGAAAATATGCTCAGGTGATCACCTTCACAGATGAAGACCTTCTTCTGGGAGACTTGGAGAACAACCGTCCCCTCTACATCATAATTAACATGGACAGGTTCAGACTTGCCAGAGTTCTTGTTGATCCAGGTGCATCGATGAACATTATGATTCTAAGACCTTTGCTTATTTGAGGATCAACATCTCCACACTCTGAGGAGATCGGATGATGTTGAGAGGATTCAAATAACAAAGTGAGCGGGCTTTAGGTTCTATAGTGTTACCTTTATAGATAGGTGACTAGAAGATTGAAGCCATATTTTACATCATTCATTCGAATACTTCATTCAATGCTTTGCTTGGTAGCCCTTGTATACATCAAAATAAGATAATTCCATCCTCCCTCCATCAATGCATCAAGTTCAAAAAGAATGTGATTGAATATTATGTCATTGGAGATGAAAAGCTATTTTCAATTATAGAGGTTAAGATTTATGAGGATGAGACCTACTATCTTCCTCAAAACACCCTTTCTCATGAAATTGGATGAAATTCAAATTCAAAATAAAAATAAAAAGAAATTGAAAAAAAAAAGAAAAACCAAAAGAAAAAAAAAAGAAAAATGAAAGTCCAAGTGAACAAGAAAGGGGAATTGAAAAAGAAATAGATCTGCATATCACATTCCACCCATAGTTCATTCCATCATATGGACATGTGGGTAAGATGCGCCTCCACGTAGAGGAGGAAATAGAGGCGTTCAGAGGTGGAAGACCCCGGTTGGCCATCACCAATAGAGGTTATGTTTCAGGTTCATAGGTACCCTATTCACATAGACTTGGAATCTAGCTTGAGGATGAGTCTAATGTGATTAGTATACTAACCCCTCTTAGAGGGTTCCATTGAGGTGACTTTCATCTAGGCAGATGAAGATGCCTCCATAAAGCAAGCAAATATTCGGGTTTATGTGAAACTATTAGGCAGTAGTTGGGAACCTTAGCTTTAACCTCACTTACATCTCAGAAAGTTGAAGGTTTGGTAGTTAAGGAAGTCCTATGTCTTCCAGTCACATGAAGCCAAAGAGATTCTTTTTAGGATCATCATCTTCAAGTCCTAAAGTTGATGTAGAACTTGAGGAGGATACATTTAAAGAATTAATGGAATTATCATTTGACTTTTACTCACCTTGTGTTCATAATGTCAAAAGGTTTAGTTCCTCATATATGGTCCACGCAGTTAGAGTACTTTGAAGCTATGGAATAATACAGGAAGCACAATCAAGAGCGGGGCTAGGATTATGTCATTGATGATGACAATTACTACTTAGTTGTTACCAATCATTTAGAGTCTGATAGGTTCTTCTCATACAACACCATCTCATGAGAATGTGTGTTTAGAAACCTTAGATGATCTAGATGATCTCCAAATCAAAGAGGCACAACTAGAATTTTAAAAAGAGATCCATTCAATAATTGATAAGCTTAAAGAAATCAATCTCGGGATAGAAGAAAATCCACTCCCAGCATAAATCAGTTTGTTGTTGAATGAAGAAGAAACCAATGACTTAGTTAGGCTATTGACTGAGTTTAAAGACTACTTCGCATGGAGTTATGAAGAGATTCCTGGATTATCTTCTGATGTAGCAGTCCACAAGCTAGCAATAGATCTTAATGCTACCCCTATTAAGCAATCTCCTAGATGCATATGATTAGAAATTGAATAGTAGGTCATTTCTAAAATCAAGAAACTAATCGATGCCAGTTTTATTAGGGAAGAAAAATACCCTACCTGGTTAGCCATTGTTGTCTCAATTAAGAAGAACAATGGCCAAATTCACATATGCATAAATTTTAGGGACTTAAATAAGGCATGTCCTAAGGATGAGTTTCCTCTTCCTATACCAGAATTAATGGTGGACATTGCCTCATCTCATGCAATCTTCTCTTTCATGGATGGGTCATCTGGCTATAACCAAATCAAGATGTTTCTTGAAGATGAAGGAAACACTACTTTTGAACCCGGATCGAAATCTTCTGTTATAGGGTCATGCCTTTTGACCTTAAAAATGCTGGTGCTACATACCAATGGGACATGACTCAAATCTTCAATGAACTCATCCATCATCAGGTTGAGTGCTACGTTGATGACCTAGTAGTCAAGAGCAGAGAAAAGGAAAACCATCTCTTTGACATGAGAGTAGTTTTTGAACGGTTAAGATAATATAACCTCAAAATGAATCCCCTGAAGTGTGCATTTGGAGTAGCTTCAAGGAAATTTCTTGGGTTTGTTATTTGACTCTGGGGAATATAAATAGATCTAGAAAAGATCAAGCTATCTTAGAAATGCCACCTCCTTAGAGTTTAACTCAACTCATATCCTTATAAGGATGGCTGAAATATCTAAGACACTTTATCCCCAACCTATCGGGGAGATGCAAGCCATTTTTAACACTTGTCAAAAAGGATGCCAAATTCAAGTGGGATGATAAGTGTTAGCATGCATTCAAAGACATCGGCTATTTAGGAATTCTAGCATCCGGTATTTACTCATCCTCTACATTGCTTTATTGGATGACTCTCTCAATGCTCTAATGGCCCAAGCCAATGACAAAGGGAAGGAGAACACTCTCTACTACCCTAGCCATCTTCTGATTTCTTGAAGTGAGCTATCCACCTATTGAGAAACATTGCCTAGCTTTGATCTTTGCTTCCCAAAAGCTACAGTATTATATGCTTTCTCATAAGGTGAACTTGATCTCTCAAACTAATCCACTGCAGTACCTCATGACACAGCCAATGCTATCCAAAAATTTGGCTCACTACTCCATGATTCTCGCATAATTTGATATCACATTCTTACCCCTCCGTGTGGTAAAAGGATAGGCATTAGGGGATTTCTTAGCAGCACACCCACTTCCTGTTGATTCTCCGCTTAGTGGCGATCTCGCTGATGAAAAAATAATGAACTTAGGGGAGACCGACAACCACCGATGGGAGAAGTATTTTGATGGTGCAGCTTCTTTTCATAAAGGGGAAGCACCACAATCTATTCTCCCAAGAAAGGCAGGGTAGGAATAGTTCTCCTAACTCTAGGTCATGATGTGATGAGATTCTCAAATTATCTTTCCAACCCCTGCACCAACAATGAAGCTGAGTATGAGGATTTGATTGTCATTCTGGAGTTATCCATCACTATCAGTGTCAAGAGCATCAACATCTTTGGGGATTCTCAGTTGGTTATCAATTAGATTATCGGGTCTTACAAAGTTCTCAAACCTAAGCTTTGTCATTACTATGAGTATACCATGAAGTTGTTGGCCCAAATTCTTGAAGTCACCATCTACAAGGTTCCCTAAGCAGAAAATGTAGTAGCAGATGCTTTGGCCAAACTTGCCAAAGAATTGGTATGTTCGGAAGATGAGTCCATTTCAATAAGGATCCAAAATAGACAAGTCATATCCCTTATTGATGTTGAACTCATCGAGAGACTTTCTCTTGAAGAGGTTGCCATTGCCAAAATGGACAAGAGGAGGCTGGATTCAGTTCATAGATTACTTGAACACCAGCAAACTACCTCAACAAAAGTCACAAGCCCATCAGGTGGAAATTTCTCCTTAGACAGAACTAAACCAAATCAAAACTCTCATCCCCTTGTGGATGACTTGAACCTACTTCCCAAGTGGAAGGTTCACACTCTATCCTGTAGTGGATTCTTCCCTCTCTCTTATGTCTTCAACATAAGTAGAGCCACATTGCACTAAGCACTAGATTCTTTCTACACCTTAGGTTAGGGATAGATTGTTTTTGTTAATGCTCATGATCTCTCGGTGTTGTTGATCATTTTGGTCAACACCAATATGTGCGGTGTTCCTTGTCAATCATACCACACCTATTGGGCTCCCTTTGTTGACCTCATTTTTAGAATGAGCTCTCAACTTTTCCATCTTAGACATAGGGCTTCTGTTAAACTTTAAGAGTTCCTTAGTCTTAAGACACATTTAGTGATTAGATGGACACACAACCTAGCCCTAAAGACTTAGAAGAGTTAGCCATAGGAATAGGTCATGCCTTAGGGGTGTTAGGAAAATTTTCCTACCCCTTGCTTGAACCATTCCTCACCCTCCTTCCTTCAAGTAAAACTCCAAATCAATCTCATTTGATTTTCTCCAAATTCAAATCAATGCCACATGATTGAAATCCATAATTGAAATCCATAATTAAAGTCCATGATTGAAATCCATGATTGAAGTCCATAATTGAAATCCATGAATGAAATTTCAAACTCCAAAAATCATCTAAGTCTTTAATTCCCTCTTAAAAGACTTAGCCTAGATCATGATCAAATCATTCCAACTTCATGAAATTTTCTCATAACTCATTTATATTCACATATATAAATAAAATATAAATATAAATCAATCAAATCTAAATCCAAAATTCAAATCCCTACTCCAAAATTTCCTAAGTCCTTTAAATTTCCTCTTAAAGGACTTATCCAAAATCATAATCAAATCATTTCAAACTCATGGAGTTTTCTCACAACTCATTTATATTGTCATTTATATTCACATATATAAATGAAATACAAATATAAATCAATCAAACTAAACTCAAAAAATCAAATCCAAAACTCCAAAATTTCCTATGTCCTTTAAACTTCCTCTTAAAGACTTAGCCTAAATCATGATCAAATCAAATCAAATCCTTGAAATTTTCTCATAACTCATTTATATACTCATTTATATTCACATATATAAATCAATCAAATCTAAATCCAAAATTCAAATCCCTACTCCAAATTTCCTAAGTCATTTAAATTCCCTCTTAAAGGACTTATCCAAAATCAATTTCAAACCTAACCAACTCTTGATCTTCCTTCATGATTCAATCAATCATACAATCATGAATCCAAAAATAAATGTAAATCTCAATCACTAAATCAAAACTCAATTCAAAAATCAAGCCAAGTCCATTCATATTCTTCCTCTGAATATGAAATTATCAAATGAATCAAAACCCATTTGACTTCAAACCACTTGAAAATGGATTTCTATTTTAATCATAAGTCCATATACAAGTTCAATCAAACTCAATTCATGCTTTGACCAAGCCATTTGACCCAATTAGGCTTACTTGACCCAAAGTGACCTAAAGTACTCTTATGAGCCAAATTATAATCCTAACCAAATTGGATGGAATCAAACTCACCTATGCCTTTCATCATGATCAAAAATCATCATGAGATGATCAATCACCCAAATTGGGTCAAACCAAGTCAAACTAAGGGTTGAAGTTAACACTTGCCAAAATGAAACCTAATATAGCCAAAATCCACCATAGGCCAAATTGATTGAAACCATTGATCTAAGTTCATTCATGACCAATGTTTGAACTTGACCAAGTCAACATTTGAGCCTAACCTAGCCCAATTGGCCACTTGACCCAAGTTGACCCAACTTGACCTAAAAGGTCAAAATGTGTCAAAATGATCTAAGCCAAATTGATTGAAACTAATGGGTCAAGTTCATTCCAAATCACTTGTTGAACTTGACCAAAGCCTCAATTGGCCTAGACCTACTACTTGACCTTAAACTTGACCTAAAGGGTCATGTTGAGCTAGATTCAAATTTAACCAAAATTGATTGGAAACAAAGATACCAATCCACTTCATATGATTAACCAAACCTAAACTTACCCATGACCTAGCTCAAATAGGTCAAATGGGTCAAATTGGTCAACTTGACCCATTTGACCTAAATGAAGTCATATGAACCAAATTCAAACATAAACCAAATTGAACCAAACCAAACCAAACCAAACCATACCAAATGAACTCCAAATCTAATGAAACTTGCCCAAACCTATTTTCTCAACATACCCAACATATCCAAATTTAAAAATCATCCAAATGACCATTCTACCCTATGCTATAGAATAAATTTTTGGTAAATCCATGGGGAATTTGGTAAATTCCTTTTCATACCTACTTAATACTTTCCTAATAGGTCAAGTAGATCCTATGCAGGGTGGTGCACCCAACCCAATGGATTTAGATCAGCTCAAATTGACCCAAGGCCAAAACTGAGCACATGGCTCAAATTGGCCATATGGGAATCATGTTCCCACTTAATTTGAAGCACATGGGAGGTTACCAATCCACTCCCTTGCCCAAATAGACCATGTGCAAGCTTCTAACAGACCAAACAACCTTATGCCTAAGGTTAATTGGATCAAAATGGCAAGAAGAGCTTCGACCATCTGATTGCCTAAGGGGGAGATATACTCCTCCTAATCCACTCTAATTCCAATAGAGGCTAATTTAATTAAACATTTGAGAGTCATAGGAACCATTCTTGAGTTATCCTAAGCTCTCTAGAAGGAATTTGAATTTGCCATTCTCAGTTTTCCTCAAGTGAAAATAGGAGAGCTCCATTGATTTGAAAACTTCCACTACACTATAATTCAACCAAATTCTCTTTGCACACTCCACCAGAGGGCCAAGTCTAGCTTGCCCAAGCTCTCTCTCAAATTCCAAAGGCAAAGGGAGATCTAATTCCATCAAAGCCACAAGGAAGCTAAGGAGGGGTTGGTCCATAGAGCTATCCACTTAACCTCAAGAGCTAAAACTTTCACCATAGCTTCGTCTCAACCATGAAGCTCCTCTAAGGGAATAAAGTGTTGGTGATCACCTTCAGTGAGGTTAGACTTTTTTCGATCACTAAACTCAATTTGTGTTGGTCCTTTGTGAAATAAATTTTAATGGCATGAGATTTCAACCATTAGATGTGATTTCCATTAGGGTTAGATGGTGTGTGCAAAGATTCATCCTAATCCAAACTCAGTCGAGCTCAGATCAAAGCTTAGAACATGGACGGTCCCCATGGATCATAGGCTTTGGCAGGGATAGATCTCTGGCCATCCATCCACGCATTTTGGATGGATGTCTAAGATTAAACACATGTTTTATATCTAATTTTATCCTTTAAGACCTCAGATTAAATCCCCACCATTCGATCCTTGATCGAAGGGCAGATAAAAAAGTGCATAGCACAACCACGATGCGGCGCTATGACGTGACATTTAAGTTACTACTCAGTGCTTGACGCGTGGAAAGTGCATTTCATTGCATTGTGCGATTGGATTAAGGGATTAATTAGTATTTATTTAATTCTAATTAATCCTCTAAACTTTAAAATTTTATATCTCTCTAAAGAAAAATAAAAAAAAATATGAGGTAAATTTCCAGTGAAAGATAATTCAATCTAGAATAATTAAAATTGGTTTTAATGGATTTTGAATTGTATCTTTCTCGGATTATGGGTTTTATTGGAAATTTTAATTTATTAATTACTCCTTAATTAATCACTAATTAATCTCAAACTTCTTGAGTATATTTTGGGGATGACTCCCCCAATTTTCTTGATTGGTGGCTTAATTGGGGAATTACTAATTCATTTCCTAATTACCCCATGTAATTAAAGATAATTAAGTGTTTGATTAGTATTTTAATCCCTCATTGAAGTTGATTAAGGTCTGATTCAATGAATAGGAGGTTTAGGGAATAATTTTGGGGCATTTCCAAAGCTATTCCTTAAACCCCCTTTTCTCTCTTAATCCTCTCTTAATTAAGGGCTAATTCATTAATTACCCTCTTAATTAATTTCTTAAAATTCTAAAACCTTCTAAAACTTAATTAATCTACTTTGGGTAGATTCTTAGGTGTTCAAGAGCCTAAGTTCAATTAAGAAAATCAAAACTCAACTCATATGTGTGAGGGGTGTTTTGAAATTACTTAAGTTAAACCCCTTAGCTTAATTAACCATTAATCATGAGCCAAATTGCATTAGGCCCTTTCTTCTTAGGTGCATTGCAAATTTAAATTCATTGTGAGGTTTTATGTCATCTCATTGGCTCATAATTATTTGGTTAACTATGCTAAGGTGGTGTAGGTAAGGATTAATTAACATGTTTAATTCATACCTTAACCTAATCAAAATCTAAAATGAATCTAATCATATAAAAATTAAACAAAAATGTCAAACACGAGTGAAAATGGGTTAGGAATAGCAAACTCAATTGACATTTTCAAAATTAAATCAAATTCAAAATCAAACAAAAATCATACTAAATAAACTTTGATTTACTTTAAGCTTTCTTATTTCATAAGATTGTCTTTTGGATTTAATTGAAGTGAATTTGTTTACATGCTTTCATTACTTTATTTTTGCCTCAACATGTTAAATAGGTATGTCATGTGGTTTAATGCATCCATGCTTTTCAAATATTAAATTTAAAATGAAAATGTTTCCTTTATGTCAAAATTGGATGTGTTGGCTAATGTAAAATATGAGTGACAATTATCGCAATTAAATTCAAATTATTTTCAAAATATATGAATCAATTATTAAAACTACAAGTGTGTTACTTATATCTTAATTATAAGTTTGCGTGTGAGTAAAATATAAAGATGTGCTTAATGTTGGTCTTCCTTTTCTCTTTTAGTATAGTTTTGAATAGGATTGAGGTGTATGGTTCATTTGAAAAGAACCTAACACTTGTCTAATTCTATATTCATTCCTATAATATCACTTAAGAAGGATACCTATGCTTGCACATATAAATTGCATAAACAAAATAAATCTACTAACACCAACTTTTGCATTCTTTCTTTTCATTCATTTCTTTTGTACACATGCTTGTATTTAAGGAAAGTGGTATATTAAGCCTTGGCAAACCTCAGGTTGTGAGGCTTTTAAGTATAAGTAGGTGTACCTTACAGATCTAGTTAATAATGGTGTCATACTCAGTAATGCCTTTCATACATTCATGTATGCTTGTGAAATTTGGATAAGAAACCCTTTTGTTACTTAATAAAAATCATGCATCATAAACCCTCAAATTCTCTTAAATAAATTTCTTAGCATGCATCATAAAGTGTGTTAAATATTCTCATTTGTATGTATATATATGCTTAGGACTTATTCATATGCATATTATACATGTTGGGAAAGAAATGAAGTGATGTATGTTTTGTGAATTAAGTTCATTTTACTTAATCTTAAAATGCATTTTTAATAGGTTTATTTAGAGTTTATCTAAACTTAGTATTAATTAAAAACTTAATTAAAACATTCACTAGATAAAAAATAAAACATGAATCTAACTTAGAAATTACTTAGGTTAGGGAAGGAAAGAGAAGTTCTCTTCTCTTTCCCTATCTTCATAACTTAGTAATTAATTGTATTCACTTGAACCTAATCAAACATGAAATAAAATCAACCCAAAATAATTAAATCACTTAAATGAAACCTTCCTCTAAGTTCAACATGCTTCACACTTAGAAAATTCTAACTTAAAATATTTAAGCATACCAAACTTCCAAAGCACACACATTAGACTAAGTCACCACTTCTAGCTTTAGGTTAGGGCGGTGCATGGTTTGATGCTTGCTTTTTTGTGATATATGTTTTAGTATGGATGTTAGGATGTATGAGTGTAGAATGAATGGTAAGATGATCTTAGTCTAACCATTATTTTCTATAGGGGATTGTGCTTAAGAGGTTCTATAATAAATAAAAATATAGATACTTTTTGCTATGCAGGTGCTTATACCCCTAAGCATAATCCAATAGGCCAGGTGGACTTAGTCACCCATGTGTGGGGTGATAACTCCAACATAGATGCTTGGGATTTTATGATTTGTTTAGCTAATCTTTATTATATTAGTGTTAGCTAGATTTACTTTCCCTTTTCATGTAATTTTTGCAATTAGAATTTTAGAATGATTGTTATGGGGATTAGGATGAACATTGGTCATAAGATCTCATCTTATGCACCATGTGAAGCCTTTGGAGCATCCACCTTCCAACCATCCAAAAGAAGGAACAAAAGAAGAAAGAAGGAAAGAAGAATAAAGAAGAAAATAAGAATGAAGAAATGAAGCTTGAAGACCCCCATAACAATGAGTTCCTTGGTTAATTGTATGTAATTTATTTGTAATCTGGCTTGTATAAGGGTAGAGCTCAGCTACCAATTTATTTTTGGGTTTGTGCGGTGGTACTCGACCATAATGGCCTCTTATTCTTTTGCAATTATCTTTATAAATTGATTGATGATTTGTTTAGTTTGTGCATTAAGTGGCATCCTTTTCCTAGTTTCTTCCTTACTCTATGTATGGCCTGGATGTGGATTAGGCTCTTAGGAAAAAATAAATCTTCTACCAAATCTAACAACTCAAAACTAAAAATAAAGAACTCATAACCTCTAAAGGGTAGGCTAAAATCAAGATAAAAGAATTTGCAACCCCTTAGCTAGATGAGTACTTCTTTTATAACATCATGAACAAATGCATATTATTTTTACTCTTGATTGGAGAGCTTCCATCTTTACTAGAGAAACTTGGCTTGATCTTTGAGAGCCATGGTGGAAACACACCTCCTCCCTTCCCACTGATTTTGGCCAATAATCTCATTTCTCATGCATTAGGCATATGAATCCTATTAGCCTGAGTCAAAATAATTGTCCAAAAATGAAAATAAAATGAAATCTAAATTGCATTAGATTTAGGTCATTTGGAGCATACCCTTACATGATCTAGTCTCTTTAGGGAGTGAGTTTAAGGACTTAGTCTCTTTCTAAATAAATAATAACATAGCTATCTTTCATAAGGAATATGACTTTCCTACATGAATTTAAAATCATAGGAGGAGTTAGTTGGCAGCCACCCCCAGGTAGTTATAAGTCCCAATAGTAGGGTGGTTTGTCCTCTCTTATAGAGGCAAACCAAAATACCCATTTTTGTTTTAGATTTAGGTTACGCTTTTAGCCCTCGCCAAAACTCCATAAATTTAGGTTATGAGGTTGCTTTTCCCTCTGTGGGCCATAAGCTTAAATACTCACCTCTTAGGCATTTTCATAATCTTGTATTGTGGAATCATAAGCCCTAAATTTCTAATGAAAAATTCAACTCAAACAAATTAAATCAATTTCAAAAAGGAAAAGCTTAACCATAGGATAGTTTGAGATGCTTGTTAGGTTTCCTAACATCATGGCCATCTCTTACTTATCTTCTTTCGGCTTCGATAATAACTCTCTCTCTCTTTGATCAATCCCATTTGATCTTCTAAAATAAACTAATCGATTGATAGTCCTACCTATTGAAATCTTTGGAGACAATAATCATTTTCCTTAATCGAGAGTATTCCTATGGGATCTCATCCCTTAGGATGTAATTGACTATGGGGCCTTACCCATGTAGGGAACTTAACGAACCAGATTTAAAATAAACCCTACTTTGCTTTTTCATGTAAAGTAGGGGAATAATCTTTGGTAGATATGCAGACCCATTGTCCTTATGAGTCCTTATTCTCGTGACTAAGTCCATTATAGGGTGGTGACTTCTATCTCTTGAGATAGTACACCTCTCCTCAATGTCATACCCGATCACCTTAATAAGAACATCTGCAGATCTACGTGTTGCCTCAATAAGGTTTAATATATATATATATATATATATTCATTTATCCTTCCTTTTCGAAAGGGAAGGGGATAGATGAAGGCATAAATGTATAAAGAAGAATTTTTTTCACCACAACTATCATAAAAGAATAAAAGGAGGGTGTAGTAGGGTACCATATAACCCAAAGAAAGAAAAGATGGGTAGCCAAGCTCTACACTTATATAACTTAGAATATGAAAGAATAATTATAATTGTATTAAATTTTATGGGGGCCTTGTTTCTTCATATCTCTATTTCTAATTGAGTTCTTTCTTTGATTTGGATGGTTCTTGCTTCAAAGGCATCAGAGGGCACCATAGGACAAAGCCTTCTGGCTACTAGTCATCCTAATCTCCCATAAGACTAATCCTAATTCATATTCCAAAAATTACATTTATGTGGAAAAAGGAAATCTAACTACACCTGCAAAATAGAGGTTAGCTAAATTGACATATTATCTTAAGCTGTTGTATTTATAGTTCTGACTTAGCACCCTAAACATGGGTAACTAAGCCCACCTGTCCTAACTTGGATTATGCTTAAGGATTTAAGCAACCTATAAAAATAGCATTCATATTTATTGTTAAGCATCTCTTAAGCATAATCCCCTATAGAGAACATGATTAGGCTAATATTGGCCTATCCTCTAGTCTATAAAACATACACCCTAACATGCAATCTAAAATAATACATCATAAAATAAAATATACATCACATTATACACCATCCTAACTTAGAGCTAGAAGTGGTGACTTAATTCTAATGTGTGTATTAAGGGTTGTGTGGTAAATCTTGTTAGGCACTAGTGCTATATTTTCTAAGTGTAGAAGGTTTCAATTTAACATGAAAGGTTGATTTCACTTGAAGTAGTTTAATTGACTTGAGAATTTTAATTTGTGTTTTCTTTTATTTCATTTGATTACACTTAGGAACTAAGTGTTATAAAGAGAGGAAAAAGGATTGCCCTCTTTCATCCCTACCTTAAGTAACTTTCTAAAGTATATTATTTTGATTTAGTTCTCTTTAGTGAATGGCTTATTAAATGATTTAATTAATCCTAAGTTTAGGTTCACTTTAAATAATCCTATTAAAAATGAAAGGCATCTTAAGATTAATTTAATTGAATTACTACCACATGATAAATATTAAATCATTCATTTCCATCACATGTAACATGCTTATGATTTAATCTAAGTGTCTATACATGCAACATATTTTGGCACATTTAAATGATGATGTATGTGTATGCTTAGAATTTATATTTTATTTGATTGAATTATTTAAACATATTAATTTAAAACTTAATCCAAATTCTTATACAAAAGGACATAAAATGAAATTAAATAGGCATGTGTCATTGTTAAACTAGGGAAGTGAGGTAATCAAATGACCTCCTTGGAGCTAGCTAAAATCTCATATTCTTGGGATGTCTAGACTATATACCCATTTACATTCAAACATATGTAAATTTGTATACATGAACATAGCATGTAAGCTCTAAATCAGATGGCTAATTAATTCAACCACTTAGTCAATTATGAATGCATTCAATTTTAATGTAAAATGGGATTTTCATTCACTAATCACATATACATATACATGTATAAAGATATAGCAAGTATGTGTCATTGTTAAACCAATGAAGTGAGGTAATAAATTAACTGCTTTGGGGCTAACTAAAGCCTCATATTCCCGAGATGTCCAGAATATATACTTTCTTTTCTTGGACTTAATCTATAGATGCAAAATCTTTTCAAATTTTATTTCATTTTAGATGCATCATTTTGATAGAGGCTTTAGGATTTCTTATGCCTAAATGCATGATGAAATAGATTATGGCTCAAATCAGCTAGAAGAAGGTGTTCTCCACTATAAGGGATGGCCTCATAGGTCAAGCATTCCTTTATTGTGCAAGGATGGAGATCCTTCATGTTCAAGGGAGAAAGAATATGCATGCATGATGTGAAACATACAACCATATAGCTAAGGGGATATTAAATCTTTTAATTATCTTATTTATGTATTAGGTTTTATGATGAGGTGATGAGTTGTTTAAAATTTAGTTATGAGTGATTAGTTGGGTAGAAAAGTTATTTTTATCCTAAGAGCCTAATCGAATCCAAGCCACACATTAAAGCATCAATTATTTAAGAAATTATGAAAAGCATGTTGTCCTAATGCAGAATGTAAACATAACATCAAACAATTATATAAACTATCATAAGAGAATAAAAGGCGGTGCGGTCGGGTACTGTCGTATAACCTAAAGAGAGAAAAGATGGGTAACTGAGCTCTACCTTTATACAACCTAGAATATAAAAGAAGAATTATAATTGTATTAAATGCTATGGGGGTCTTCTTTCTTCATATCTCCATTTTTGATTTGGTTCCTTCTTTGATTTGGATGGTGCTTGCTTTAAAGGCATCACAACAAAGCCTTCGCCACACTCATCCTAATCCCCATAGCATTAATTCCTAATTATTGCAAAATTACATTTTTATGGGAAAAGTAAATCTATACACAAAATAGAGGTTAGCTAAATATACATATAATCCAAAGAAGTTATATTTATAATTTGGACTTAGCACCCTACACATGGGTAACTAAGTCTAACTTGGATTATGCTTAAGGATTTAAGCAACCTATAAAAAGAGCATTCACATTTATTTTTAAGCATCCCTTAAGCATAATCCCTTGTAGAAAACATGATTAGGCTAATATTGGCCTATCATCCATCTATACACTAACATCAATCTAAAATAATATATCATAAAATAAAATATACATCACATCATACACCATCTAACTTAGAGCTAGAAGTGGTGACTTAATTCGATGTGTGTATTAAGGCTTGTGTGATAAGTCTTGTTAGGCATTAGTGTTGTGTTTTCTAAGTGTATAAGATTCAATTTAACTTGAAAGGTTGATTTCACTTGAAGTAGTTTAATTGATTTGAGAATTTTAATTTATGTTTTCTTTTCTTTCATTTGATTACACTTAGCAACTATGTGTTATAAAGAGACGAAAAAAATTGCCCTCTTTCATCCCTACCTTAAGTCACTTTCTAAAGTATATTAATTTGATTTAGTTCTTTTTGAATGGATTATAAAATGATTTAATTAATCCTAAGTTTAGTTTCACTTTAAATAATCCTATTCAAAATGAAAGGCATCTTAAGATTAATTTAATTGAATTACTACCACATGACATATATTAAAGCATTCCTTTTCAACACATATAACATGCATATGATTTAATCCTATACATGCAACATATTTTAGCACACTTAAATGATGAATGTATGTGTATGTTTAGAATTTATATTTTATTTGATTAAATTATTTAAACATATTAATTTAAAACTTTATCCAAATTCTTATAGAAAAGGACATAAGAATGAAATTAAATAGGCATGTGCCATTGTTAAATCAGGGAAGTGAGGTAATCAAATGACCTCCTTGGAGCTAGCTAAAGCCTCGTATTCTCGGGATGTCTAGACTATATACCCATTTGCATTCAAACACATGTAAATTCGTATACATGAACATAGGAAGTAAGCCCCAAATCATATGGCTAATTAATTCAACCACTTAGTCAATTATGAATGCATGCAATTTTAATGTAAAATGGGATTTTCATTCATTAATCACATATACATATACATGTACAAAGATATAGGCAAGTACATGTCATTGTTAAATCAAGGAAGTGAGCTAATCAAATGACCTCCTTGGGGCTAACTAAAGCCTCGTATTCCCGAGATGTCCAAACTATATACTTGCTTTTCTTAGACACACATGAATGTATACATAAATGAGAAAAATAAAATCATGCAAAGATTGTATATTTTGTTTGATTAAATCATTTATATAATCATTCATATATATATGAAATAAAGCTCTATCCAAATTCTATTATTGAAATACATAAGAATGAAATCAAATGGATACATGTTGTTATTAAACCACAAAAGTGAGGTAATCAAATGACCTCCTTAGGGCTAGCTAAAGCCTCATGTTGTTGAGATGTATAGACTATATACCCATTATGATTCAATCTTATATAAATCAACACATGAATAGAGAAAAGAGAACTTAACATTCATACACTTAAGCTATAAGCACATGCATTTCTTATGTATTTATAACTAGCATCATAACACATATTATTATTCATTTATAAGCTTTTGAAAAATACATTTACGATTTAATAGTGATAATAGCCATGCATATATTAAATTAAATCAACACATGCAAGTTTACATAAAGGAAATCCATTTTATTTTACTTGATTTTGAAAGATGGATGCATGAATTCAAATGATATACCAAATTTAGCATGATTGAAAAGAGGGTAATCAAATATAAGCATGTGATTCATTCAACCAAACTAGTTGTTAAGGACAATCAAATCAAATAAGATTATTTAAAATAAACCAAAGCTTCTTAATTAATTAATTTTTTGATTTGATTTGATTTAAAGAGGAGAAGAAAAATCATCACTTGTTGTTTTAAACCTATTCCCCATTAGTGATTTGATTTAATTTAAGAAAATATAATTAAGTTGATTTTATGGGTTAATTAAGTTTAACCCTTAATTAGATGAATTAATTACCCTTACCTATGTCACCTTAAAGTAATTAACTAAATAATTATGTTCCAACACAATATGCATGGAAAATAAACTTGCAATGATCCTAGGAAATAAAAAAGGCCTAATGCAATTGGCTAATGATTAATAGTTAATTAGATTAAGGGACTTAAATAATTACTCTTATGGTTTCCCACATATGTGGACTAATCATAATTTCATTAAACTTTTTTAGATTATTTAACAACTAGAGATCTACCCCATGATTTAATTAATTAAGGTCTGATGTGATTATGATTTCAATTTGATTAAGTGATTTAAATATTTAGTTAGTTAAATCATAATTAATTTCATTTTACAAAAGAGTGAAATGAACTTAGGGAAAGGGGTCCCAACCCTATTGCTTAGTTCACTTATTTTTGTCCATTGATTAACAAACTTAATTAACCAATTTATTACTATTCATGGGATTAATTAATCATTAATTAACTTAAAAGAGTAGTTAAGGTTTAATTAGTCAATTTTCCTAATTAAGTGAGCAATAAATCCCAAAAAAATCATGGGAGGTAGAGGTCATCCCATTAAATTAACCCACAAAATTTAGGATTAATTGCTCAAGTAATTAAGGAGTAATAAAGCTAATTAATTTTGCAATTAAACCTTGGCTTGGGTTCGAATGGGTTTTGGTTCATTTGAACATTTCAAGTCGAAAGGGTTAAGTTGGGTTTGACTTTGGTTGATTTTGGTTTGGCATGATGATTGTATATTTCATTTATATTTGTGAATATGATTGAAGGTATGACTGATTCATGAGAACATCAATTGAATTTGGGTTTTGGAATGAATGAATTTGGCTAAGTCCATGGAGTTGGGTCATGTGGGAGGTTTGGATTTTGATTTGGTTTGATTTAGTTTTGATGATTTAAATGTATATTTAATTTGAATTTCTGAAGATGATTGAAAATATGATTGATTTGTGAGAAAATCAATTGAGTTTGACTTGATTTGGATTAAGATTTGGTTAAGTCTATGGGATAGGCCATATGGCTTAAGAAGGGTTTTGATTTAATTTGATTTAGTATGATTTAGTTTTGATCATTTAAATATTGATTTTATTTATATTTAGGAAGATGATTGAAGATATAAATTTATGAGAAAATTAATTGATTTTGGATTGATTTGGATTAAGATTTGGCTAACTCCATGGGATAGATCATATGGCTTAGGAAGGGTTTCAAGTTTGGATTTGATCATGGATTCAATCATTTGGTTTTAGAATTTGGGTTGGGATTTGGATTTGAATTTGTTGTTTGAATTGAACTTGAGGTTTGGTTTGAGAAGGTGAACATGGATTGGATTTGGGTTGTAGTGTAAGTGGATTATCTTAATCCCAAGGCATAACCTAATCCTATGTTAACCCTTCTAAGTCTTTGCTTAGATTAAGTGTTTACCTAATTGTTAGAAGTGTCTTATGACTAGGGAACTCTTAGTATCTAGAAGACTCTAAGTCTAAGATGGGAAGATTGAATCCACACTCCAAAAAGTGAGGTTAACAGGCCTTAGGCTCCATAGTGTTTCCCTTGGAGATAGATGATTGGAAGACCGAAGCCAAGTTTCACATTATAGACTCGAATACATCTTTCAATGCTTTGCTTGAAAAACCATGGATGCATGAGAACAATATAGTTCCATCTTCTCTACATCAGTGTATGAAGTTTGTGAGAGGTGGGATCATCTCTTGTGTCAAAGGAGATCTCAAGCCATTTAGAGTTCATGAGGTTGGCATATATGAGGATGCGACTACTACCTCCTCTCAAAATTAGCAAGTCCATTCTCGTGAACTTGGCCATAGTTTAAAATAATAGAAAAGAAAAAAAAATAAAAGAAAGAGAAAAGTAAAAGAAAAGAAAAGAGAAAATGAAAAGAAAATAAAAGGAGCAAAATTAGACTTGGAGGAGGAAGTGGAGCATGACATTCTACCACAGTTCGTTACTCCATTCAAACATATGGGTAGGATGACTTGACCTCCACCAGGCAGAGGAAGAGTCTAGTTTAGAGGCAATCCTAGGGGTGGAAAATATCTTTATTGGCCACCTAATAGAATATATGTCCCATCTACTAGGAGTATACCTACTATCCATGTTGACTTAGAATCTAGTTCATAGGATGAGTCTTATATGGTTAACACACCAGCCACTTCTTCTCAGTAGTAGATTCCCTTGGAGGTGACACTTGAGCGATAGTGATGAAGATTGGGCTCAAGCAAATTATAAGTGTATCCAAGTCTATATGTGAAATAGTTAGGCATTGGTTGGGAACCTTTCTAACCACTTTACTCTTAAATAGGGTTTAGTAGTTAAGGAAGCCCTAAGTCATCCAAGTGTGAAGACTCGAGGTTCTTTTGGGAGCATCATCCTCAAGTCAAAAGAGTTTATGTAGAACTTGAGGATGATTCATATAAAGATTTAATAGAATTACCTTTTGATTGGTACTTGCCTTGTATTCATAATTTTGCAAAGAAAAGGGTTAATCCCACATACTTTGGTCAAAGCATAGGTGGACTACTTTAAAAGAATTTGGAAGAGCAAATGCAAAAGCTCTCAATCAAGACCGGGACTAGGATTGATAGTGGGTCTAGTGATGATGAGTCATCAATCATTTGGAATTTGATATGTTCTTTTCAAATCACATTAACTTATATGAGGAGCTATGCTTAGAAACTTTAGATGATCCAGATAATTTTGAAGTTAAAGATGCACCACCAGAGTTCAAAGACAAGTCAACCATTAACAAGCTCAAGAAAATAAACTTAGGAAATGAAGAAGATCCACATCTGACATACATCAGTTCTTTGTTGAATGAAATTGAAACCAGTGACTTAGTTAGGCTTATGATTGAGTTTAAGGACTACTTTGCATTGAGTTATGAAGAGATGTCTTGGCTCTTGATTTAGGTCCATAAACTAGGAATAGAGCTCTACTATCAAGCAAGTTCCTAGACACATGCGATTAGACATAGAATAACATGTCATTTCTAAAGTCAAGAAACTAATTGATGCTAGCTTCCTATAGAAAAAAATACACTACTTGATTAGGCAGCGTCATCCTAGTTAAGAAAAGAAATGGCCAAATTCACATATGCATGGATTTTAGGGATTTAAATAAGGCATGTCCAAAAGATGAATTTCCACTACCAATCCCAGAGCTGATGGTGGACATTGCCTCATCTCATGTAGTCTTCTCTTCCATGGATGGCTCATCTGGATATAACCAAATAAAGATGACCCCTAAATATAAAAGAAACACAATTTTCAGAACCCTGATCAAAATCTATTACTATAAGGTCATGCCTTTCATCCTTAAAAATTTTGGTGCTACATCTTAGCGGGATATGACTTGAATCTTTGATGAACTCATTCACATCAAGTTGAGTGCTATACCGATGATCCCGTGGTCAAAAGTAGAGAAAAGGGAGACCATCTCTTTGACTTGAGAGTTATTTTTGAATAATTAAGATAATTTAACCTTAAAATGAACCCCTTGAAGTGTACATTCGGAGTAGCTTCAGGGAAACTCCTTGGGTTTGTTGTCTGACACCAAGGAATCGAAATCAATTCAGAGAAAATTTAGGCAATATTAGAAATTCCACCCCCTAAAAGTTTAACTCAATTTAGATCATTCTAAGAGCAGTTGGCATATCAAATATGCTTTATATCCAACCTATTGGGAAGATGTCAACCATTCTCAGCACTTGCCAAAAGGATGCAAAATTGAAGTGGGATGATAAGTGTGAGCATGCCTTCAAAGAAATCAAGCATTACTTGAGGATGTCACTAGTTCTAGCAACCCCTATCCTAGGCAAGTCTTTCATACTTTACACTACTGCATTAGACGACTCCTTTGGTGTTTTGTTGTCCCAAGCCAGCAACGAAGGGAAGAAAAATGCACTCTACTACCTCAGCCATCATCTAATCCCTGTTGAGGCTAATTATTCACCCATTAAGAAGCATTTCCTAGCTTTAATCTTTGCATCCCAAAAGCTATAGCACTACATGCTTCCTCATAAAGTGATTTTAATCTCTAGGATCAATCCACTATAGTATCTCATGACACGAGATCTTGTGGAGGGTTGCATGGCATGATCCTCTCACACTTTGACATTACCTTCGTACCCCTATGTGCGGTGAAAGGATAAGCATTAGCAAAATTTTTAGTGACACACCCAGTTCCTATTGACTTTGCGCTTAGTGATGATCTCCCTAATGAACAAATCATGAACTTAGGGAATACTAGCATTCATTGCTGGGAGATGTACTTTGATGGTGCGGCTTCCTCTCAAAGAGGAGAAGAACCACAATTTATTATTCCAAGAAAGACAGGGGTAGGAATAGTTCTTTTAACTCTGAACTGTGATATGATGAGATTCTCATATCCTCTGTGCAATCCTTGAATATGAGGCTCTTCTGCCTAATTACCTACTCTAAGCATCCAAAACATCAACATCTTGAGGATTCTCTAGTTATCAATCAAATCACGGTCTTATAAGGTTATAAAGCCTAAGCTCCATCACTACCACAAGTACACCATAGAGTTGTTAGTCCAAATCTTAGAGGTTACCATTTATAAGATTTCTCAAGGAGAGAATGTCGTAGCGTATACTTTAGCCAAGCTTGCCAAAGAGTTGGCATGTCCGAAGGATGAGTCCATAATAATTAAAGTCCCAAAATAGATAAGTCTTATCCCTTATTAATATTGAACTCATCAAAAAGTACTCTCTTAAAGGGGAGGTTGCCATTGCCAAGAAGGATGAGGAGTTAGATTGGAGTCAACCATTCATGGATTACCTAAATAAAAAGAAAACTACCTCAAGAGAAGTCCCAAGCCTATTAGATAAAGTAGAGCACTTTCTTATGCTCTTGTGGATGGTGTCTTGTTCCAGTAGTCTTTCAATCATATATGGTTACATTGTTTAGACAAGCATGAAGCCCATAAGATCATGACCGTGGTATACTCAAGATTATGTGGAGCCAACCAATTTGGTCTAAAGATGAAAGCCAAGATTAAGAGACTAGGATACTAATGGCCATCGATGATCTAAGATTGCATGGATATGACTAGGCGATGCCATTGATGTCAAATACATGATGTGGTCCTACACCAACCACCTAACATTATACATCCTACATTGGCCTCATGGCCATGGTGTTGGGGTACCAACATAGTGGGTCCGAGTGATCATCCTTTTTCCAAGGGTCATTAGTTTATCTTAGCTGCAACTAACTACTTTTCCAAATGGGCGAAGATGATTTCACTCAGAGGTCATACTCGATGTTCTCTAGTTTTTAGGAACCATATCATATATAAGTTTGAAGTTCCTTGATGAATTATATCTGATAATGGTACTGCATTCAAGAGCACTGAGATCAACAACTTTACTCTGAGATACAACATAGATTGGAGATATTCTACCATCAACTACCCAAGAGCAATTGGCTTAGTAGAAGCCTTCAATAAAACTCTCATCCAAATACTAAAGAAGACACTCGACAATAATAAGCGACAATGGCTTGAGTAGTTAGTTGAAGCCTTGTGGGCCTACCACACCATATATAGAACTCCAACTTAGTCTACTCCTTTCTCCTTAGTGTATGGGTCCAAAGCCATTCTACCATTAGAAGTCCAACTCCCATCACTAAGGATAGTGGGTAGCAAGATCACAAGCGAGAAATGCCAAGTTACGGTTAGAAGAGCTTGAAGGTTTGGAGGAGAGAGACCCATGGGCATGCCAAAATCTTGAGTTGTACAAAGTTAAAATGATTCAAGCTCACAACAAGTTAGTTCGTCTTAGAGATTTTTATGTAAAAGAGCTTATTTTAGTTCTAAAGAGACCAACTTTTGCCGATCGTAAGATGGGAGGCAAGTTTGAACCCATTTGGGAAGGCCCTTTTGCCATAAAGAAGGCCTACCATAGAGGATCTTATCAGCTTATTAATTATAAGGGAGAGCACCCAATGCTTCCAATCAATGAGCTCTACTTAAAGAAATATTATAAATCATGTTTGAAAATAATTATCATCACTAAAAATTCCATTTGAATTCAATCTCTTCCATGTTGAAAGTATTCTTGTTTTTTGGGGTAGGTAAGAAACCCAAATGTCCTATCCTTCATCGACAAAACACAAATACAAACTACACATAAACATATAAAATAAGTACATATCTTTTTCTCGGCTACTAAGTTGAGATAACCCCTAGTGGCACTCACATGGTGATCTAGGTCGGTGATGCTACCCTTCTAGTGTGTCACCCTAGTGGTCTTCTTGCTTTGGTGGATGTAATTTTGCTATACTTTCCTTCCTTACTTTTCCACTACACACTGACGAGCGCCTTGTTAGTTTGGTAGGCCTTAATGTGTGGCCGATAAGATACCTCATGTTGGCTTCGTTTAAGAGGATGTGAGTCTACTACACTTTCTTCTTTGATTAGCCTTCGTGCACTGACTGGGCTGAGTATATTTGAGGTTTAGGATAAGTCCCCTAGTGAGTCCTTTCCTCCTAACTACTTCAACTATAGGTCTAGTCCTTCCTCAGGGATCCCCACCTAGTAGTCACTTTAGAACATATGTCCCATCGACAACAAACTATTTTGATGATTAGTTCTTGGAAAGTTGTAAGCTACACTTTCTTTTTAGATTGATCATTACACGACCACCTTAGGATGGTTGGTTCTCACTATGCTGATGGATAAACCTTAGGTTGGTTGGTTCTCGTACCTTAGGATACACCACTAATGACATATGCAAGTCTACTATGCTTTCTCCTTGAGTTGCCCACTGTACAACTATAGGTTATCTTTTTTAGAGCTCAAGATAATTGCCAAGTAGCACCTCCCCTGTGGGCACTATATTTGGATCATGTCTTTGCACCAATTTAGACACTACCCAGTTACTACCAGATTGGCGGTTCCCCTTTCCTAGTACCCACCCCATGGTTGAGAATTCATCTTGGGATGCGATTCTCCCTTGGTCAGCAAATCGAGATAGGTGACAACATAGTTCTTAGTGTGGTCCCTCTCACACCAGCGGTCACAAACAAATAAATAAAATATATATTCACTTGTGGATTAGAGGACACCCTAATGGTACCTTTTCCCAAGCAAGTATCCTATCTTTAGGATAATATCAGCAAAACTCCCTATACGAATCACCTGACTACTCTTGAGTTGATATAGTTACTCAATAGTCTCCCCTAAGTTGGGTTCGATTATTAGTGCTACCAACCAGTCACCCCAGCTATTTTTCCTTGCTTTAGAAGATGTAAGTCTGTTACGCCTTCTTGCTAGCATAGCCATTGCACACTGAAAGGCAACCCCTCAGGTTGGCTAGCTCTACCCCACAGCTAGCAGACTATTGCTTTGGATTTATAAATCTGAGATAGGACAAGTTTAATATAGCCCCTTCTCAGTGGGTCCATCACACACCAACATGGCTCATAAATTAAATCTATCAAATTTGACCAGCTCACATCCCAGGATATGCCCTCAATTCACAATCAAATAAACCAAACAAACCATATTAAATCACATTAAATTAAGATAAAATTAATCCTGACTACTTTTGAGTTGACATAAGTGACATTCACTCAATAGAATAGCCCTAGGTCGTTGATTTATTGTGCATCCAAACGTCACCTAATTGTTCCTCATTTTAGAAGATGTAAGTGCTACACCTTCTTTCTAGGATAGCCATTCCAAAATGCATGACTTGGGTTGGCTACCCTTTTGGTATCCTTTAGATTGTAAACTTAAGGTAGGTCAAGGCTGATATAGCCCCTTCTTAGTGGATCCATCGCACACCGATAGGGTCCATACATTAAATCAGATTAGATTAAACCCAATCTGATTTTCCTTGGTGAGTTAAATCACACTCTTCTCCCTAGTGGAGCCCCAAATCTTATTTATAAGTCAAGCAAATAAATCAAATTCAACCTCCTAACAACCAAATTAAACCAACTCCCCAAGTAAAGTCTAAATCAAAGAAATCCAACCAAACTCTTATCCCAAGTGGATACATCCCCAAAAAAATCTATGAAATCAAACTCAAATTCCAATCCCTGGTGGATAGCCCAAACCTGCTTCCCTAGTGGAAGGTTCATATACTCGATCCCAGCACTGACTCTCTACAGATATGCTTCCACATCAATTAAACAAAATAAATTAAAGTTGATTCAATCTTAATCCATGGTGGATTATAGATTCTTATCCCCAATAAATCTTCTTTACACAAATCATATAGTCAAATCAAATTCAAACCTTATCCCGAGATTTTCTTCTTTTTATGCCCTCAACATAGACCCCTCACATGTCATGTCCAATGCATGTGTGATCCCTAGCGAACCTCCCTCCATGTCCTTGACATGGAATGCTCATCAAATCTTATTTCTTATCTTATGCACACCTTTAATACTTCAACCAAAAGCCTAACAATGTATTCCCTCAAATTACATCATCTTAACATTGCAATCAACATTTTATGATTTGCGTTGGTGCAAGCTCACACTAACTATACAATATCATGCTAAACATATTATAGTGAATTAACATAATATATTATATTATAATATATGATGTTATATTATAATTGCTATAATATAATATATTGTCTAACATTACACCTCATTAGAATCACTTAAAAGGAACAAATAACCAAATTTTCTCAAAATATGAATAATGTTCATTTTGGATGTAAAATTGTAATTTTTCTATTAGAAATGGTACAAAATTGCATAATTTTGGTGTTGCTTCTTAATGTGTACCTTGAATTTGGCCAAATTCTTCCATCTCTTAACCATCAAATTAACATTTTGAGTTTTTGTGCATTATAACAAAGTAAAACATACTAAAATCTACAATAATTAGTAACAACATTCATAAATATGTATATATATATATATATATATATATATATATATATATATATATATATATATATATATATATATATATATATATATATATAATATATACTATACATATAAATATTCTTTCATATAATATTATCTTACATTACACCTTAAAATAAATCACTTTAAGCAAAACATTTATAAAATTTGGTTGAAAAATGAACATTTATTTTGGATGCAAAATTCCATTCTTTTGATTAAATGACACACCATAGCACACCCCCAATGATGTTCCCTAAAGCTTACCTTAAATTTGGCCAAATCCATCATCTCCTATAAATATTTTTTATGAATTATACTAGTAGAAACTCTACTACATCATACTATAAAAAACTAAAATATGCTAAATAATAAGTAGTAATACACAATGCTATAATGCATGATGTTATACTATGTTATGGCATCCTATATTATAATACACTATAAAATATTATATTATATTATATTGGATATCACAACAAGGGATTGCTTAGATAAAAATCATAAAATTAGTCCGACAATAAAAACTATATATATTTTAGTCCTATCACTTACATATTTTAAATTAAAATAATATATTATGATGTCATGCTCTACTATTATGAATTTGGTCAAATTCCACCATTTTAAAGTCTAAATCAACATTTTATAAATAATGCTAGTGTAGGCTCGATTGACATGATTGTAAAATACTAAAGAATTTAAAATATGTAGAACAATATATTATGATATATGATGCTATACTATCGCAACATATAATATTTATTTTGAACATAAAATCTTACTTTTAGACTACAAGTGGCATATCACACCTTTGGTACTACAACCTAATTCCACTTCAAATTTAACAAATTTCATCATTTGATTTATTAAATCAATATTTTATGATTTATATAAATATAGACTATAGGGCATAATACCATAATATACTAAAACATTTAACATTATAACATCCAAAAGACATCACTACATGCTCAAATATATGATGCTACAATATACTATAATATGATATTATAATATGAATTAGGGTTTGTGTTTAGAGTATTCAAATCTTTAATAGTCAAGGGAAAGTCTCTTGAAGACATTTTCTTTAGCTACCATAACTATGTTAGGATTAGGTCATTCTTTAGATCTACTCCTAATGACATTTTTATTCAACGTTTAGGGTTTAGAGTTTAGGGTTTGGGGTTAGTTTAGGGTTTAGGGTTTAGGATTAGTTTAGGGTTTGGGATTTATGATTTAAGGTTTAAGGTTGTAGGTTTTAGGGTTTAGTGTTTTAAGGTTTAGGGTTTAGGGTTTAGGGTTTATGGTTTATGGTTTTAGGGTTTAGGGTTTAGGGTTTTTGGGGTTTAGGGTTTAGGGTTTAGGCTTTTTTGGGTTTAGGTTTAGGTTTTAGGTTTAGGTTTAAGTTTTAGTTTAGGGTTTTGGGGTTTAGGGTCAAGGTTTTTTTTAATAGAGAATAAATTTATATTCAACATTTCTTCTTTTGATTTCATTAATCGAGTTGCACCCAAGTTTTCTAAGACATAAATGATGACATATATCAAAAATAAGCACCCATGAGCAAATAAAACCCTAGATAAGTAGAACCCTCTCTACTAAAGAGTTCCATAAGCATCAGACGATTATCGTTCTTTGGTTCTCAATTCCCATCGGAACCACCCACCTCTCGGTGGCGGGATCCACCATCATATCCCGATCTCTCCCTCCACCATGGTGTAAACTCGCTTCTCTTCTCCATAAACACCACTCCATATCCACCCACCTCAGATCCCCTCCATAAGGTTTAGGCTTATGTTTTATTTATTTTAGTTTAGGTTTAGGTTTATTTTATTTTATTTATTTTATTTTTATTTTAGGTTTAGGTTTTTTTAAATTTAAGGTTTAGGTTTTTTTATTATTTATCTTTTAGTTTTATTTTTAGGTTTATTTTTTAAGTTTAGGTTTTTATTTAGTTTTTATTTTATTTTATTTTAGGTATATTTTATTTATTTTATTTAGGTTTATTTATTCTTAGATTTATTTTATTTTTTAGTTTAGTTTAGGTTTTTTATATTTTATTTTATGTTATTTTTATTTTCCATATTATTTTTTTAGGTTTAGGTTTATGTTTTAGTTTAAATTTTTATTTTATTTTATTATTTTATTTAGGTTTAAGTTTATTTATTTATTTTATTTTTTTGCTTTTATTTAGTTTATGTTTAGGTTTTTAGGTTTTTAAAGTTTAGGGTTTATGGTTTAGGATTTAGCAGTTTAGGGTTTTAGGGTTTAAGGTTTAGGGTTTAGGTTTAGGTTTAGGTTAAGGTTTAGGTTTAGGTTTAGGGTTTTAGTTTAGGTTTAGGGTTTAGGTTTAAGGTTTAAGGTTAGTGTTAACTTATAGTTTAGGTTGGATTTAAAGTTTAGGATTTAGGTTTTAGGGTTTTTTTAGGAGTTTTAGGTTTAGGGTTTAAGTTTTAGGTTTTGGGTTTATAGTTAGGGTTAGGTTTAGGGTTTATAGTTTAAGTTTAGGGTTTAGGGCTTAGTGTTTAAGTTTAGATTTAGGTTTAGGTTTAAGTTTACGTTTAGGATTTAGGGTTTTTCAGGGTTTATGGTTTAGGGTTTAGGGTTGTAAGATTAGGGTTAAGGGTTTAAGGTTCAGGATTTAGGGTCTAGTGTTTAGTGTTTAGGGTTTAGGATTTTTTTAAAAAATTAATAAAATCAATAGGTTTAGATTTATTAAGTTTATTTTTTATTTTTTATTTAGGTTTATTTTTTATTTTTATTTAGTTTAGTTTATTTATTTTAGGTTTATTTATTTGAGTTTAGGTTTTTTTATTGGAGTTTATTTTTAGGATTAGTTTTAGGTTTATGTTTATTTTTTTAGTTTTGTTTTATTTTTATTTTATTTTTTTAGGTTTAGGTTTTATTTTTTTAGTTTAGTTTTAGGTTTAGGTTTTATTTTATTTTTTTTTTAGGTTTAGGTTTTAGGTTTTATTTTAGGTTTAATTTTTTAGTTTAGGTTTAGGTTTACTCATTTTATTTTATTTTATTTAGTTTAGGTTTAGGTTTAGTTTATTTTAGGTTTAGGTTTAGGTTTTATTTATTTTAGTTTAGGTTTAGGTTCTTTTTATTTTATTTTAGGTTTAGGTTTTTTTTAGTTTAGGGTTTAGGTTTTTTTATTTTTTATTTATTTTAGGTTTATTATTTATTTATTTATTTTTATTTAGTTTTATTTTATTTAGGCATTTGATTTTAGGTTTATTTTATTTTTAGTTAAGTTTGGGTTTTATTTATTTTATTTTAGTTTAGTTTTAATTTTTATTTTATTTTTTATTTAGGTTTTAGGTTTAGGTTTAGGTTTAGGTTTTAGTTTAGATTTTTATTTTATTTTATTTTATTATTTTATTTAGGTTTAGGTTTTCTTATGTATTTTATTTTTAGGTTTTATTTAGTTTAGATTTAGGTTTTTAGGTTTTTAGGGTTTAGAGTTTAGTGTTTAGGGTTTGGGGTTTAGGGTTTAAGGTTTAGGGCTATATGTTTTTGGGTTTTGGGTTTAGGTTTAAGGTTTAGGGTTCAGGGTTTTAAGATTTAGGGTTTAGGGTTTTAGGGTTGTAGGTTTAGGGTTTAGGGTCTAGGGATTAGGGTTTGGGGTTTTTTTTTATTCTTTGATTTTTTTATTTTTTTATTTTTAAAATTAAGTGAACTCGTAGGTTTAGGTTTATTTAGTTTATTTTTTATATATTTTTGTTTATTTTATTTTTTAGTTTTGATTTAGGTTTATTTGGATTAGTTTATTTATTTTAAGTTTATTTATTTTAGTCTTGGTTTTTTTTAGTTTATTTTTTAGATTTAAGTTTGGGTTTAGGTTTATTTTTTTTTTGATTAGTTTTATTTTTATTTTATTATTTAGTTCTAGGTTTTATTTTTTATTTCTAGGATTAGGTTTATGTTTTTATATTATTTTTTTGGGTTTAGGTTTTAGGCTTTTATTTTAGGTTTTATTTAGGGTTTAGGTTTAGTTTATTTTATTTTATTTAGGTTTAGGTTTAGTTTTTTATTTATTTTAGTTTAGTTTATTTTAGTTTAAGTTTAGTTTTGTTTGTTTTGTTTTTTGTTTGTTTATTTATTGGATCGGCTATTGTTCAATTTCTCTTGATTAGAACCCTCTTATCCATTGTAACCTTTCTTCTCAGCCTCCATAACCACCATTGTTACCATACCTCTATATCCACCGGCACCTAGATCCCCACCACCACAGATAACTTCCACTTTACCTTCTCTCCACCACTAGATCTAGGCGAGCTTGTGGTGATGTTCACCATCAACATTTCACCATTCTTAGGGTTTAGCTTTATTTTAGTTTTAGGGTTTAGGATTATTTTTTTAATTTATTTAGTTACTTTAGGTTTAGTGTTCTGGGTTTAGGGTTTAGGGTTGGTGTTTAGGGTTTAGGGTTTAGGGTTTAGGGTGCAGGGTTTAGGGTTTATGCTTTAGGGTTTAGGGTTTAGGATTAGGGTTTAGGGTTTAGGGTTTTTTAGCATTTAGGGTTTAAGGTTTCGAGTTGTAGGTTTATGGTTTAGAGTTTAAGTTTAGTTTAAGGGTTTAGGGTTTAGGAGATTTATTTTTTAAAATTAAGTAAACCAGTAGGTTTAGGTTTATTTAGTTTATTGTTTATTTATTTTATCTTATTTTTTTAATTTTATTTATGTTTATTTTTAATTTTTATTTGGTTTAGTATATTTATTTTAAGTTTATTTATTTTAGTTTTATATTTTAGTTTATTTTATGTTTTTTGGTTTAGGTTTAGGTTTATTTTTTAGTTGAGTTTTATTTTAATTTATTTTTTAGGTTTAGGTTTTATTTTTTATTCTTAGGTTTAGGTTTAGGTTTTTATTATATTTTTTTAGGTTTAGGCTTTAAGTTTTTATTTAGGTTTATTTTTAGTTTATTTTATTTTATTTAGTATAGGTTTAGGTTTCGGTTTAGTTTATTTTAGGTTTAGGTTTAAGTATTATTTATTTTAGTTTAGCTTTTAGTTTAAGTTTAGGTTTATTTTTTTTTTTTTAGTTTAGGTTTTTTTTTATTTATTTTTGGTTTTTTATTTTTTAGTTTTATTTTTTAGGTTTAGGTTTTATTTAGTTTTTATTTTATTTTATTTTAGGTTTTTTTTTATTTTATTTGGTTTTAATTTTATTAAGGTTTTATTCTTATGTTTATTTTATTTTTAGTTTAGTTTAGGTTTTCTTTATTTAATTTTAGTTTATTTTTTATTTTTATTTTAATTTATTTTAGGGTTAGGATTTTAGTTTAGGTTTTATTTTATTTATATTTAGGTTTAGGTTTTTTATTTTTTTTTAGGTTTTATTTAGTTTAGGTTTAGGTTTTAGGTTTATTTTTAGGGTTTAGGATTTAGGGTTTAGGTTTTAGGGTTTTAGTTAGGTTTGGGTTTAGGGTTTAATGTTTAGGCTTTAAGGTTTAGGGTTTAGGGTTAACTTAGGGTTTAGGGTTTAAGGGGTTAGTTTTGAGTTTAGGGTTTAGGGTTTTAGGGTTTAAGGTTTAGGGATAGGGTTAGGGTTTAGGGTTTAGGGTTTAGGATTTTGAGTTTAGGGTTTTTTTGAGTTTAGGGTTTAGGGTTAGTTTTAGGGTTTAAGTTTAGGTTTAGGGTTTATTTAGTTTTATTTAGGGTTTAAGGTTTAGGATTTTTTTTTTTATAATATTTAATTATTTTTATTTATTTATTTATTTTAGTTTATTTTTTATGTAGGTTTATTTTTTTTTATTTAGTTTGGTTTATTTATTTTTTGGTTTATTTATTTTAGTTTAGGTTTTATTTTATTTTTTTTAGGTTAGGTTTAGGTTTATGTTTATTTTTTTAGGTTTAGGTTTTTTTATTTTTAGCTAAATTTTAGGTTTTTTTTTATTTATTTTTTTTATTTAGGTTTTATTTTAGGTTTATTTTTAGGTTTTTTTTTTAGTTTAGGTTTAGGTTTAGTTTATTTTAGGCTTAGGTTTAGGTTTAGGTTTAGGTTTTATTTATTTTAGTTTAGTTTAGTTTAGTTTAGGTTTAAGTTTATTTTATTTTTCTTTTATGTTTAGGTTTTTTTTATTTAGGATTTAGGTTTTATTTTTTATTTATTTTGAGGTTTATTTTTTAGGTCTAGGTTTTTATTTAGTTTTATTTTATTTTATTTTAGATTTAGTTTTAATTTTATTAATGTTTTTTATTCTTAGGTTTATTTTATTTTTAGTTAGTTTAGGTTTTTCTTTATTTTATTTTAGTTTATTTTTATTTTTTATTTTATTTTCTTTTTCATTTATTTTATTTTTAAATTTATGTTTAAGTTTTTATTTTATTATTCTATCTAGGTTTAGGTTTTTAATTTATTTTATTTTTAGGTTATATTTAGTTTAGGTTTTGGTTTTAGGTTTTTAGGGTTTAGGATTTAGGGTTCAGGGTATTAGGGTTTAGGATTTTTTTGGTTTAGGGTTTAGAGTTTAGGGCTTAGAATTTAGTGTTTATGCTTTTGTGTTTAAGGTTTATAGGGTTTAAGGTTTAGGGTTTGGGTTTAAGTTTAGGGTTTAGGTTTAGGGTTTATGGTTTAGGGTTTAAATTTAGGTTTAGTGGTTTAGGGTTTAGTTTTAGGGTTTTAGGTTTAAGTTTTGGTTTAGGTTGGGGTTTAGGGTTTAGGGTTTAGGGTTTAGGGTTATTTAGGGTTTAGGGTTTATGGTTAAGTATTTTGGGTTGCAGGTTTACGGTTTAGGGTTTCGGGTTAGTTTTAAAGTTTAGGGTTTCAAATTTAGGGTTTAAGGTTCAAGGTTGGTTTAGGGTTTAGGATTTAGATCTTTTAAAAGAAAAAATTAGGTAAACCAGTAGGTTTAGGTTTGTTTAGTTTTTATTTTATTTATTTAGTTTATTTTTTTTAGGTATATTTATTTTAGTTTAGGTTTTTTTAGTTTATTTTTAGGTTTAGGTTTATTTTTATGTTCATTTTTTAGTTTAGTTTTATTTTTATTTGTTTTTTAAGTTTAGGTATTTTTTTTAGGTTTTTATTTTATTTTTTTTAGGTTTAGGGTTTAAGTTCTTATTTTACTTTTATTTTTAGGTTTTATTTTTTAGTTTAGGTTTAGGTTTATTTTTAGTTTATTTTATTTTATTTAGGGTTTAGGTTTAGGTTTAGGTTTAGTTTATTTTAGGTTTAGGTTTAGGTTTTATTTATTTTAGTTTAGTTTATTTTAGTTTAGGTTTAGGTTTATTTTATTTTTATTTTATGTTTTGATTTTTTTTTTTTATTTTAGGTTTATTTTTTATTTATTTTTTTATGTTTATTTCTAGGTTTATTTTTAGGTTTAGGTTTTATTTAGTTTTGTTTTTTTAGGTTTATTTTATTTTATTTTAGTTTAGTTTTAATTTATTATTATTTTTTTATTCTTAGGTTTATTTTTTATTTTAGTTTGGTTTAGGTTTTTCTTTATTTTATTTTAGTTTATTTTATTTTTTATTTTTTATTTTTAGGTTTATTTAGGTTTTAATTTTTAATTTTTTATTTTATTTAGGTTTAGGTTTTTTATTTATTATTTTTTAGGTTTAGTTTTAGTTAGGTTTTTTTTTAGGTCTTTATTTAGGGTTTAGGGTTTAGGGTTTATAGTTTAGGTTTAGGTTTAGGGTTGTTGGTTTTAGGGTTTAAGATTTAGGGTTTTAGGGCTTAGGGTTTAGGTTTTATGGTTTTAGGGTTTACGATTGTAGGTTTAGGATTTAGGTTTTTTTTATTTTTTTGAAATTAATTAAAGTGGTAGGTTTAGGTTTATTTAGTTCATTCGTTTATTTTTTATTTATTTTAGTTTATTTTAATATTTACTTTTATTTAGGTTTATTTTTCTGTATCTTTTGTTTAGTTTATTTATTTTAGGTTTAATTATTTTAGTTTATTTTTTAGGTTTATGTTTAGGTTTAAGTTTAGTTTTTAGTTAGTTTTATTTTATTTTATATTTTAGGTTTAGGTTTTATTTTTTATTTTAGGTTTAGGTTTAGGTTTAGGTTTTCTTTTATTTTTTCTTAGGTTTTAGGTTTTATTTTAGGTTTATTTTAGTATCATTTTTTAGTTTAGGTCAAAGTTTATTTTTATTTTTTTATATTTTATTTAGGGTTTAGCTTTAGGTTTAGGTTTAGTTTATTTTATGTTTAGGTTTAGGTTTTATTTATTTTAGTTTAGATTATTTTAGTTTAGGTTTAGGTTTATTTTATTTTTATTTTAGGTTTAGGTTTTTTTTAGTTCAGGGTTTAGGTTTTATTTTTTATTTATTTTTAGGTTTATTTTTTTTTTTAGTTAGTTATATTTAGTTTTGATTTTTTTTAGGTTAATTATAATTTTATTTTACGTTAAGTTATTTTTATTTATTTATTTAGTTTAGTTTAGGTCTTTATTTATTTTATTTTAGTTTAGTTTTTATTTTTTGCTTTATTTATTTTTTTTAGGTTTAGGTTTAGGTTTAACTATAGGTTTAGGTTTTATATTGTATTGGTATTTCTTTATTTTATTTCAGTTTAGGTATTTTTATTTATTTTATTTTTAGGTTTTATTTAGTTTAAGTTTAGGTTTTAGCTTAGCATTTAAGGTTTAGGTTGAGGTTTAGGTTTGGTTTATGGTTTAGAATTTATTTAGGTTTAGATTTAGGGTTTATGTTTAGGTTTAGTTTTAGGTTTTAGTTTTAGGTTTTAAATTTTAGGTTTTAGGTTTTTTAGGTTTAGCATTTGTGTTTAAACTTTAGATTTAGGTTTTAGTTTAGGTTTATTAGTTTAGGTTTAGGTTTTAGTTAAGTTTAGGTTATTGTTTTGTTTAGGATTTAGTTTAGATTAGTTTAGTTTAGGGTTTTAGGTTTAGTTTAGGGTTTTAGGTTTAGTTTAGGGTTTAGTTTTATTTAGGTTAGGGTTTAGGTTTAGTTTTAGGTTTTAGTTTAGTTTTAGGGTTTAGGGTTTAGGTTATTTTAGGTTTATTTTTTAGGGTTTAGGGTTAGTTTTAGGGTTTAGGGTTTTTTTTAAATTAGTAGGTTTAGGTTTATAGTTTATTTTATTTTTTATTCTTATTAGGTTTATTTTTTTTTTATTTAGATTAGTTTGTTTAATTTAAGTTTAGGTTTTTTTATTTTAGTTTATTTTTTAAGTTTAAGTTTATGTTTATGTTTATTTTTTAGTTTAGTTCTATTTTAGGTTAGTTTTTTTTAGGTTTATGTTTAGATTTTATTATTTCGTTTAGGTTTAGGTTTAGGTTTTGTTTATTTTAGGTTTAGGTTTAGGTTTTATTTATTTTAGTTTAGGTTTAGGTTTATTTTATTTTTATTTTAGGTTTTAGTTTTTTTTTTTTAGTTTAGGTTTTATTTTTATTTATTTTACATTTTTTAGGTTTTAGGTTTAGTTTTATTTTATTTTAGGTTTATTTTATTTTTTTATTTTAAGTTTAGTTTAATTTTTATTATTTTTATTTTAGTTTATTTTATTTTTAATTTGGTTTAGATTTTCTTTATTTTATTTTTGGTTTATTTTATTTTTTTATTTTATTTTTTTTTAGATTTAGGTGTATGTTTTAGTTTAGGTTTTAATTTAATTTAATTTTTTTTTATTCTATTTTTAGGTTTTATTTAGTTTAGGGTTAGGTTTTTAGGTTTTTAGGGTTTAGGGTTTAGGGTTTGGGGTTTAGGGTTTAGGGTTTAAGGTTGTAGGCTTTAAGTTTTAGGTTTAGGGTTTTAGAGTTTAGGGTTTAGGGTTTAGGGTTTAGGGTTTAGGGTTTAGGGTTGTAGGTTTAGGGTTTAGGGTTTTTTTATTTGTTTTTATTTGTTTTATTTTTTGCTTTTTTAAATTAATTAAAGTGGTAGGTTTAGGTTTATATTGTTTATTTAGTTTATTTTTTATTTATCTTAGTTTATTTTATTTTTTTTTTTATTTAGGTTTATTTTTATTTTTATTTTTATTTTATTTAGTTTATTTATTTTAGGTTTATTTATTTTAATTTATTTTTTAGGTTTAGGTTTAGGTTTAAGTTTATTTTTTAGTTCAGTTTTATTTATGTTTTATATTTAGGTTTAGGTTTTTTTTTTTTTGTTTTTAAGTTTAGGTTTAGGTTTTAGGTTTTTATTTTACGTATTTTTTTAGTTTAGATTTAGGTTTAGGTTTATTTTATTTTATTGAGGGTTTAGATTTAGGCTTAGGTTTTCTTTATTTTAGTTTATGTTTTGGTTTAGGTTTATTTTTATTTTAGGTTTAGGTTTTTGTTTTAGTTTAGGGTTTAAATTTTATTTTTTATTTATTTTTAGGTTTATTTTTTAGGTTTAGGTTTTTATTTAGTTTTTATTTTATTTTATTTTAGGTTTATTTTAATTTTAGTTTAGGTTTAGTTTTCTCAATTTTTTATTTTTTATTTTTTTAGTTTAGTTTAGGATTTTATTTATTTTATTTTAGTTTAGTTTTTATTTTTTTATTTTATTTTCTTTTTAGGTTTAGGTTTAGGTTTAGGTTTAGCTTTAGGTTTAGGTTTAGTTTTAGGTTTAGGTTTTAGTTTAGGTTTTCTATTTTATTTTGGTTTAGGTTTTTTATTTATTTTATTTTTAGGTTTTATTTAGTTTAGGTTTAGGTTTGTAGCTTTTTAGGGTTTAGTGTTTAGGGGTTAATGTTTAGGGTTAGTTGAGGTTTAGGGTTTAGGGTTTATGATTTTTTAGGATTTTGGGTTTTAAGGTTTAGGGTTTAAGGTTTAGGGTTTAGGGTTTAGGGTTTTTAGGGTTTATGGTTTAGGGTTTAGGGTTTAGGTCTAGGGTTCATGTTTTAGTTTAGGGTTTAGGGTTTATGGTTTTTTTTCTTTTTACAAAGAACAAACTCACATTCGACATATCTTTTTATTTGACTTCATCAAGCAAGTAACACACCAAGTTTTCTAAGACAGGCGATGACATAGATAAAAGTGAGCAAGCTTATCAAAATAGATAACTTGGTCTCCTCTGCCATACATTTTAACCTCCATTGCTCTTCTCACCTCCATAACCACCATGCTCCAACCACCACCTTATCCACGGCACCTCAGATCCCCACCACCCTGCGATGTGTTACCTCCTCCTTTCCATTATCTTTAGTTGATGGTGATGTTCCTTGATTCATTTTTTTTAGGTTTAGGTTTTTTAGGTTTTAGGGTTTAGGTTTATTTTTTAATTAATTTATTTACTTTAGGTTTAGGTTTAGGGTTTGGGGTTAAGGGTTTAGGGTTTAAGGTTAAGGTTTAGGATTTAGGGTTTAGGGTTTAGGGAGTAGGGTTTATGGATTAGGGTTTAGGGTTTTAGGGTTTATGCTATTATGATTTAGGGTTAAGAATTAGGGTTTAGGGTTTAGGGTTTTTTAGGGTGTAGGGTGTAGGGTTGTAGGTTTAGAGTTGTAAGTTTAGGGTTATAAGTTTAGAGTTTAGGGTTAGTTTTAGGGTTTAGAGTTTAGGGTTTTGAGTTTAGGATTTAGGTTATTTTAAATTTAAAAGAGGTTTAGGTTTATTTAGTTTATTTTTATTTATTTTAGCTTATTTTATTTTTATTTTTATTTAGTTTAGTTTATTTATTTTACTTTTATTTATTTTAATTTAGGTTTTTATTTTAGTTTATTTTAGGTTTAGGATTAGGTTGTTTATTTTTTAGTTGAGTTTTATTTTTATTTTATTTTTTTCTACATTTTATTTTTTTATTTTAGGTTTTTAGGTTTTATTTTATTTTCTTTGGTTTAGGTTTTAGGTTTTATTTTAGGTTTATTTTTAGGATTTTATTTTAAGTTTAAGTTTAGGTTTATTTTAGTTTATTTTATATTATTTAGTTTAGGTTTAGGTTTAGGTTTTATTTATTTTAGTTTAGTTTAATTTAGTTTAGGTTTAGATTTATTTTATTTTGTTTATTTTATTTTTTTTTTTTAGGTTTAGAGTTTTAGTTTAGGGTTTTGTTTTATTTTTAATTATTTTAAGGTTTATTTTTAGGTTTAGGTTTTTTTTTTAGTTATTTTATTTTATTTTAGGTTTATTTTATTTTATTTTACATTTAGTTTTTATTTTATTTAGGTTTTTTATTCTTAAGTTTATTATATTTTGAGTTTAGTTTAGGTTTTTATTTATTTTATTTTATTTTATTTTTATTAGTTTATTTTATTTTATTTTTAGGTTTAGGTTTTTATTTTATTATTTTATTTTAAACTCGTATCTTTGATAAACTCATTCATTATCATGTCTAGTGCTATGTCGATGATCTCGTGGTCAAAATTGGAGAAAAGGAAGACCATCTCTTTGACTTGAGAGTAGTTTTTGAATAGTTAAGATAATTTAACCTCAAAATGAACCCCCTGAAGTGATCATTCAGAGTAGCTCCAGGGAAATTCCTTGGGTTTGTTGTTCGACACCAGAGAATTGAAATCAATCAGGAAAAGATCAATGCGATATTAGAAATGCCATCCCCCAAAGTTTAACTCAACTTAGATCATTCAAGGCGGTTGGCATAACTAAGATGCTTTATATCCAATCTAGAAGATGTCAACCATTCTCGACTTGTCAAGGATGCCAAGTTCAAGTGGGATGACAAGTGTGAGCATGCCAGACATCAAGCATTAATCGTGGTCGATTCTAGCATCCTCTTCAGGAAAGCCACTCATACTTTACAGTACGTTAATGACTCCTTTGGTGCTTTGTTTGCCCAAGCTAATGATGAAGGGAAGGAAAATGCTCTAGTACCTTAGTCTAATCCCTTAAGGCTAATTATCCATTGAAGCATTGCTAGCTTTAATCTTTGCATCCCAAAGGTACAACACTACATACTTTTCATAAGTGAACTTAGTCTTTAGGATCAATCTATATAATATCTCATGACGCAATGCCATCCGGTTGTACGACGATCCATGATCATCTCACAATTTGACATTACCTTTGTACCCCTCTGCGGTGAAAGGACAAGTCTTGCGACTTTTTTAGCACCCACTTAGACTCTCTTGATGCTCTCACGATGAACAAATCATGAACTTAGGGATACAAGCATTCACCACTGGAGATGTACTTTGATGGTGCGGCTTCCTCTCAAAGGGTGAACAACCACAATCTTACTATTCCAGGAAAGATAAGGGTAGGAGTAGTTCTCTTAACTCCAAACTACGATGTGATAAGATTCTCATATCATCTGTCCAATCCTTGCACCAGCAATGAAGCTAAATTTGAGGCTTTGATTATCATTCTGGAGTTAGTCGTTATCTAAGCATCTAGAACATCAACATCTTTAGGGATTCTCAGCTAATTATCAACCAAATTGATGTGTCCTATAAGGTTATAAAGCCCAAGATCCATCACTACCACAAGTATACCATGGAGGTGTCGACCCAAATCCCAGAGGTTACAATTTATATGATTCCTCGAGGAGAGAATGTCATAGCATATTCTTTGTAAACTTGCCAAAGTTGGAATGTTTGGAGGATGAGTCCATATCAATAAATGTCCAAAATATACAAGTTTTATCTCAGATTGATATTAAACTCATCAAAAAGTCCTCTCTTGTAGGGGAGGTTGTCATTACCAAGAAGGGCGAGGAGTTAGATTGGAGGAAATAATTCATGGATTACCTAAATAAAGCCAAACTACCTTAGAAGTCCCAAAGCCATTGGATGAAGGAGCACTTTCATATGCTCTTGTGGATGGTGTCTTATCTTGGCGGACTTTCGATCACATGTGGTTACATTATTTAGACAAGCACGAAGCCTTAACATGTGGAACACTCGAGTTGTGTGGAGCCAACCAATCTTGTCGAAGATAAAAGCCAAGATCAAGAGACTAAGATACTCGGGTCATGTGATCAAAGATTATATGGATACAGCTAGGATATGCCACCAATGCCAAATACATGGTGTGGTTCTACACAAACCACCCAACATTCAACATCCTACATCGTCATCATTGCCATTCGATTGTTGGGGTATCGACATAGTGGGTCCAATTGATCCTCCTTCTTAAGGTCATCAGTTCAGCTTAGTTGTTACTGACTACTTTTCCAAATGGATGAAGGAGATTTCACTCGAATCATAGCTTCGGCATGTGCTCCAATTTTTTAGAAACCATATCAGATATAGGTTTGAGTTGCCTTAATGAATTATATGGTATTGCATTCAAAGCGAGATCAACAACTTTGCGAGACATAGAGATTGGAGATATTCTACCATCAACTACCTGAGGGAAAAAGACTTGAAGCCTTTTATAAAACTCTCATCCAAATACTAAAGAAGATACTCGACAATAATAAGCGATAGTGGCATGAGCAGTTAGTTGAAGCCTAGTGGGCCTACAACACCACATATTAAACTCCAACTCAATCTACTCCTATCTCTTTAGTATATGGGTCCAAAGGCTTTACCATTAGAAGTCCAACTCCCATCACTAAGGATAGTTGTGAGAGCATGAGTTGTGGTTAGAAAAGCTCAAGGTTTGGAGGAGAGACACATGGGATACTCAGTTGAGATAATGTGGCACTCACTTTCGATGCCTAGGTGGTGACATGCTACCCTACTAGTGTGTCATCCCGTGATCTTTTTTCTTTGAAGGATGTAAGTCTGCTACACTTTCCTTCTTTACCTAGCCACTGCACACTAACGAGCGCCTTGTTAGTTTGGTAGGCCTTACTACATGGCCGGTAACCTACCTCATGTTGGCTTCATTTAAAAGGATGTGAGTCTGCTAAAATTTTTTTGGGATTAGCCTTAGAGCACTAATTGGGTCCAATATATTTAAGATTTAGGATAAGTCCTCTAATGGCTCTTTCCCTCCTAAGTGCTTCAAGTCTGGGTCTAGTCCTTCCTCGGGGTTCCCCGCTTTGTAGTCGCTCTAGGGCAGATAGAATTTATCCTACTAATGATAGACTATCCCGATGATCAGTTCTGCTTGGAAAGTTGTAAGACTACATGCTTTATTTCCAGGTTGATCGTTGCACATTAACAAGCACCTTAGGTTGGTTGGTTCTCACTATGCTGATGGATACACCACTCGTGCTGATGGATACACCTTGGGTTGGTTGGTCTCGCACCTTATGATACACCACTTATGAAAAAATATATATTCACTTGTGGATTAGGAGGACACCCCTAGTGGTACCTTTTCTCAAACAGGTATCCTATCTTTAGGGCAGTGTCAGCAAAACTCCCTATAGGAATCATCTGACTACTCTTGAGTTGGTATAAGTCCCTAGCGACATTCACTCAGTAGTGCCCCTAAGTCAGGTTTGATTTATTGTGCTACAAATAGGTCACCCTAGCAATTGTTCCCAGCTTTAGAAGATGTATGTCTGCTATGCTTTCTTTCTAGCATAGTCATTGCATACCGAAAGGCAACCCCTTAGGTTGGCTAGCACCTCATGACTATCCCTTTGGATTTGTAAATTTGAGATAGGATAAATGATATAGACATTCTTAGTGGGTCCATCATATGATATTCCATAAATTATATCTATCAAATTTGATCGAGCTCATATCCCTAGTGGATATGCTCTCAATTCAAAATCAAACTAAACTAAACAAACCATATCAAATCACATGAAATTAAGATAAAATTAATCCTCACTACTTTTGACTTGACAAAAGTCCCAGTGGCATTCACTTAGTAGTCACCCTAAGTCAAATTCGATTTATTGTGCATCCATCAGAACACCCCAGTGGTTGTTCCTCACTTTGGAAGATGTAAGTATGCTACACCTTCTTCCTAGCACAATCATTGCACACTGAAAGGCAACCCCTTAGGTTGGCTCTCTACTGCAGTCGGTAGACTATCCCTTTGGATTTTTTTACCTAAGGTAGGTTAAGGCTGATATAGCCCCTTCTCAGTGGCTCCATCGCACTCAGGTCCATACATTAGGTTAAATTAAACCCAATTTGATTTTCCTCAGTGGAGTTAAATCACACCCTTCTCCCCAGTGGAGCCCCAAATCATATATAAACAAGTCAAGCAAAATATCAAATTCAAAACCAACCTCCCTAGTGGAGCCAAATTAAAACAACTCCACAAGTAGAGTCTAAATCAAAGAAATTTAATGAAACACTTATCCCCAATGAATACATCCCCAAAAAGATCTAAGAAATCAAACTCAAATTCCAATCCCCAGCGGATAGCCCAAACCAACTTCCCTAGTGGAAGGTTCATATACCCGATCCCAAGTGGACTCAAGCCCATATCTCTAGTAGATATGCCTCCACATCAATTAAAAGAAAACAAATTAAAGTCGATTTGATCTTAATCCCTTGTGGATTATAGATATTATCCCCAATGGATCTTTTTTCCATAAATCATATAATCAAATCAAATTCAAACCTTACCCCTAATAGATTTTCTTCTTCTATGTCCTCGACATAGACCCCTCACATGTCATGTCCAATGCATGTGTGATCCCCTAGCGGATCTCCCTCCATGTCATTGACATTCATCAAATCTTGTTTCTTCTCTTATGCACACCTTTAATACTTCAACCAAAATCCTAATAATGTATTCATTCAAATTACAACATCTTAACATTGTAATCAACA
This sequence comes from Cymbidium sinense, assembly GCA_021442155.1. Classification (NCBI taxonomy): domain Eukaryota; kingdom Viridiplantae; phylum Streptophyta; class Magnoliopsida; order Asparagales; family Orchidaceae; genus Cymbidium; species Cymbidium sinense. The sequence continues at coordinate 185,936,014 of CM038215.1, forward strand.
TTTTATGATTTATGATGGTGCAAGCTCAAACTAACTGTACAATATCATGCTAAACATTTTATAGTGTGAATTAACACAATATATTACATTATAATATATGATGTTATATTATAATTTGCTATAATATAATATATTATTTAACATTACACCTCATTAGAATCACTTAAAAGGAACAAATAACAAAATTTTCTCAAAATATGAAAAATGTTCATTTGGATGTAAAATTGTTATTTCTCTATTAGAAATGGTACAAAATAGCATAATTTTGGTGTTGCTTTTTCATGTGTGCCACGAATTTTGCCAAATTCTTCCATCTCAACCTTCAAACTAACATTTTTGCGAGTTTTGACCCAATGCATTATAACAAAAGTAAAACATACTAAAATGTACAATAACATTTAGTAACACACCACCACATTCATATATATGTGAAGTTATATTGTTATGTACATTATAATAATATTCTTTCATATAATATATTATCTTACATTACACCTTAAAATGAATCTTTAAGAAAAAATTTATAAAATTTGGTTGAAAAATGAACATTTATTTTGATGCAAAATTCCATTCTTTTAATTAAATGACACACATAGTACACCCCATTGATGTTCCCTTACCTTAAAAATGGCCAAATCATCATCTTATAAATTAGTATTTTTATGAGTTATACCGGTACAAACACTACATCATACTATAAAACTAAAATATGCTAAAAGTAATACATAATAGTATGCTATAATCCATGATGCTACACTATGTTATGGCATCCTATATTATAATACACTATAACATTTTATATTATATTATATTACAAATCACATCGCAAGGGATTTCTTAAAATTAAAAATCATTAAATTAGTCTAAATAATAAAAAACTATATATTTTAGTCGTATCCCTTACATATTTTAAATTAAAATAATATATTATGATGTCATGCTCTACCTATTATCCATTTGGCCAAATTCCACCATTTTAAAGTCTAAATCAACATTTTTATAAATAATTCTAGTGTAGGCTCAAGTGCATGATTGCAAAATACTAAAAAAATTTAGAATGTGTAGAACAATATATTATGATATATGATGCTATACTATGTTACAACATAGAAAATTTTTTAACATAAAATCTTACTTTTTTGGAACAAGTGGCATACCTTTGGTACTACCTAATTCCCACATCAAATTGAACAAATTTCATCTTCTAATTTATTAAATCAATATTTTTATGATTTATATTATTATAGACTATAGGGCACAATATCATAATATACTAAAACATTTTAAAACATCTTATAACATCCAAAAACACATCACTACATGCTGAAATATATGATGCTACATTATACTATAATATATGGTATTATAATCTGATTCAAATTTAAGGTTTAGGGTATTGAAATATCTAATTGTCAAAGGAAAGTCTCTTGATGACATTTTCTTCAGCTACCATAACTATGTTAGTATTAGGTCATTCTTTAGATCTACTTCTAATGACATCTTTATTTAAGGTTTAGGGTTTAGGGTTAGGTTTTAGGGTTAGCTTAAGGTTTATGGTTTAGAGTTAGTTTAGGGTTTAGGGCTAGTTTTGGGTTTAGGTTTTAAGGTTTAGGGTTTGGGGTTTAGGGTTTAGGGTTTAGGGTTATAGGGTTTACGATCTCAGTTTTATGGTTTTAAGGTTTATTTAGGGTTTAAGGTTTAGGGTATAGGGTTTATTATGTAGGGTTTAGGGTTTAGGGTTTATGGTTTACTGTTTAGGGTTTAATGTTTCTGGTTTAGGGTTTTTAGGGTTTATGGCTTAGGGTTTAGGGTTTAGGTTTAGGGTTTAAGTTTTAGTGTAGGGTTTAGGGTTTAGGGTTTACAATTTATAATTTTTTTAATAAAGAACAAATTCAAATTCAACATTTCTTCTTTGCGATTTCATCAACCAAGTAGCACCCAAGTTTTCTAAGACATAAACTAGACATTGATAAAAACTAAGCATCCATTGAGCAAATCAAAAACCCTTGATATGCAGAACTATCTCTACTATAAAGACATAGTTCCATAAGCAGTAGATCCGATCGACCATTCTTTAGTTTCTCCAGTTCCCATCAGAGCCATCCCCACCTCCTAGGCAGTGGGATCTACCATAATATCCCCGATCTCTCCATGGGCCACCACCATGGCTGTAACCTCCATCGATCTTCCCGCCTCCATAACCACCACTACTCTGACCACCACTTCCATATCCACCAGCACCTCAGATCCCCCACCACCACTGTGATAACTGTCGCCTTTGCCTTCACCTCCACCAGATCTAGGCTTAGCCTAGTTGATGGTGATGTTCTATCGTCAAGGTTCTGCCCATTCTTAGGGTTTATGGTTAGTTTAGAATTTAGGTTTAGTGTTAGTTTAGGGTTTAGGGTTTAGGGTTTGAGGTCAAATGTTTAGGGTTGTAGGTTTTAGGGTTTAGGGTTTAAAGTCTAAGGTTTAGGATTTAGATTTAGGATTTAAGGTCGAGGGCTTAGGATTTAGGGTTTAGGGTTTATGGTTTAGGGTTTAAAGTTTTAAGGTTTGGGGTTTAGGGTTGTAAATTTATGATTTGGGGTTTAGGGTTAGTTTTAGCATTTAGGGTTTAGGGTTTAGTATTTAGGGTTCAATGCTTTTTTAAAAAAAAATTAAGTAAACAGGTATGTTTAGTTTATTTAGTTTTTTTTTTTTGCTTATTTGACTTTATTTTTTTATTTTTATTTAGGATTATTTTTTATTTTTATTTATTTGAGTTTATTTATTTTAGTTTTATTTGTTTTAATTTATGTTTTTTATTTTAGTTTATTTTTGATGTTTAGTTTTATGTTTTAGTTGAGCTTTATTTTTATTTTATTTTTTAGGTTTAGGTTTTATTTTTTTTTTTAGGTTTAGGTTATGGTTTTTATTTTATTTTTCTAGGTTTAGGTTTGAGTTTTTTATTTTAGGTTTATTTTTAGGTTTTATTTTTTTTGTTTAGGTTTAGATTTATTTTTTATTTATTTTATTTTATTTAGTTAAGGTTTAGGTTTAGGTTTAGTTTATTTTAGGTTTAGGTTTAGGTTTTATTTATTTTAGTTTAGTTTAATTTAGTTTTGGTTTAGGTTTATTTTATTTTTATTTTAGGTTTAGGTTTCTTTTTGGTTTAAGCTTTAGGTTTTATTTTTTATTTATTTTTAGGATTTATTTTTTAGGTTTAGGTTTTATTTAGCTTTTATTTTATTTTAATTTAGGTTTATTTTATTTTTATTTTAGGCCAAGTTTTTATTTTATTCAAGTTTTT